>JAHIAL010000045.1:437755-1100255 GCA_021605145.1 Aegilops bicornis
AGCAATAATGGCATAATTTCTGTCTCAAGACCTTTTGCAGCTACAGCCAATGCAGCACCTCCTTGATCAACATACCACACAGCCCATTACGCCTTGCTCGATACAGCAGATAAAGAGAGACTAGAACCTCACTGGGACTCGGGGAGCCCTCGGCAGAGTCCCTATCGTTGTTGCAACAATTACACACAGAGTTCCGAAATTTGACATTTGTGAGAAGAAAGAGTATGTGTGTTTGAAAGGAGTGGTGCAAGAACGTCTTTTTCGAGAACCTTTTAGAAGTTCTACCCATATGTGTTCTGATCGCCAATTCATATTAGATATACTAAATCCAGCAGCGGTCGATTGAAATTGAGAGAATAAGCTAAATAATTTTGACTTTACATTTTTTGCTCAACAACGAACACCACATTTTGAAAAGGAGACGTGATTTATTCCTACTGTCTTGAACACGTCTAGAAACAGCAACCTCGTACATAATACCATTTCGCATTATAGTATCCACTTTCAAGTCGGGGTGAAACTTACTAAGATGTTGGGTCATCAGAATACCATCGAATTGACTCATGTTCTCTGCACCTTTCCTTTTCCTTTGTATTCTAGTTCGAGAACCCCTTGTTTTCTCAAAACACGGATTTGGCTCAGGATTGCCCTTTTTTAATTCCAGGGTTTCTTTGAATTTGGAAGTTACCACTAGCAGGTTTCTATACCAAGGCTCAATACAATCAAGTCCGTAGCGTCTACCGATTTCGCCATATCCCCATTTCCCTCTTCTTTGAGACCAGGATTCCTTGTGTAATTTCATCCATCTCTTAGTTTTTTTTGAATCATTGAGTTCATCACTCTATATGACCTAGTTAAAACTAAGGTCACTAAACTTCATAGAGTTATTCGAGCTACCACATCATTGAAAGTTGAGATACCGAGGAACCCTTTCTCTCTCATTCGTGCAGGATACGTCATGCTTCCGTTCAAGCTCAAGATTCGGCCCCCAATGCCCCATGGGGCAACATCGATCTTGTTAATTACGGGGCCTCCTCATCATATGTGGAAGTGAGGGGCGGCTAGGATCGGCACGAGGGGTGATCTGGGGAAGGGCAAGATTGATCAATAGGGAGGCACAAATTTCCCTCTTCTCTACTACCCAGAAAAAGGACCCAAATCAGATAAACTCTCTCTATTCTTTTTGTTTTTTTTTGTTTTTCCGGGGAACTCTCTCTATTGAAATGGACCCCTAGCCGTCGGGTGTAGGCGGACGACCGGGATCGGCTCGAAAGAGGGCTCAATCCGTGAGAGATGGCGATAGACCAATCAGAGATTAGCAACCCATGAGAATGCCGATAGGCCAATCATAGAGTAGCAATTAGTGGGAGATAAGTAGCAATTAATGACCCAATGAGGACAAAACAAGTAATGCGTGTGAGACGGCAATCAGATCTCTCGTCCAACCCAACCCAACCCAACCCAACGATTGAAGTGAGACATCGGCGCACCCACCCACCGCCGACTTCGCCGCCGGCCAAGGCCTCCCCCACCCCTTCCCTTCCTTTCCCTCACCCCTCATCGCAAGACAAGACAAGAGAAGAGGGAGGGAGATCGAGCAGGTCCCAGATCCATCCGCCGCGGTACATTAGTGCTTGATGACGTGGGTCGTTCGCCTGATCCGGCGACCAGCGGCGGGACGGTGCTTCGAGGAGAGGAGGAGAGGGTGGAAGGGTGGTTTCTTGCATGTGCACACACTCTGGCTGCTGCGGCTGCGCTCTGCGCTTCTAACCGCGTCGAACCGCATCGCTCGGGCGGTGCCCGTGCGTCCGCTGGTGCCGACTTGACTTCCCATTCCCGCACGCCGCTCTCCAGTCCTCTGCCCCCTCTAGAAACCTCCATGTCGGCACTAGACGCCGCGCGCCCACGGGCGCACTGTGCTTGTCCGCCTCTGTTGCTCGCCTCGTCTTCTTCTTCCTAGCTCCGTCCGCACCCGCGCGTCCCTGGTGTCATAGGTGTCTCCCTTCTATCCCTCTCCCGTCGCCTACCGCCCGAGCTCGCCTGCGTGCCCACGCGTCCGCGGTTCCGGCCACGCGTCTGCGGCGGCAATTGGCTCGGCCTACTCCCTTTCTTGGAGCAAGGCAACCACACCCTCCATTTGCATCATTGCAGTGCAATGATATGGTTTATTTAATTAAATTGCTTAATACTGCATTATTTAGAAATGATTTCTTCATGGCATTTCTTGGACTACTCTTGATCTTGCTACTGCCATGACTATGCTTGGACTCTTTAGAGGTTATGCTTAGCAAGTTTGGGGATGACATGTTGCCATGGGATTACTAGGAGTAGCAATTATTATCCTTCATCATGATAGTATTTGATACTATGCTTTGGAGTATTATTTTGGATTTGATGCTATCATGTGGAGCTTAGGATAATATCTTGACATTGCTATTGGTCTAGTAGCATCATTGTACTTGGATTCATCATGATATTAGTTATATGCTACCCTTGGAGTATTATGATATGACTATATTATGCTTTAGATCATTTGTTGGATATTGCTATAACTTGGATCACAGGTTGATATGATATTAGAGCATCAATTATCACAGATCTACCCTAGGGATAAATTCCAGCATTTTATTGGTCAGGTGCCACCGAACCGAGCTCATCAGTGCAACTACATTTGCCTTTGTGGGGAAGCCCTAATGCGGTATATTGTCATGCCTCTTGCTGGTTCCTCCAACTAGGGAATGTTATGTGCACGTGCTACGCTGGTCCGATAGGCGGCGATAACCTTGTGTGCCCAAGTTGTATGGATCCATTGTCCCTGTTTGGGACCGTTTTTGTTATGTTTTGCCATGATGGTGGTCGTTCGATGACCGGAGTGGATCCAGGGCCACCCATGACTTAGCCCAAATGGGAGTTGGTCGGAATGCCCGGGAGAGTGTCATGTAGTAGATTGGTTTTGTCGGAATGTCGTTGGTCCACCCAAATGGGAGCACGAGGCCATGGGTTCTGTGGTGTGGGTACAATGTACTAACCTCTGCACAGTGTGTTTAATCTACTGATAGCCGTGTCCTCGGTCATGGGCACAGTTCGTACTAGGTCACACCGTTCGATCCACACTCACAATGACGGAATGACTTATTAGATGATTCATATTGTTATTCGAGAATTAACAGTTTGGCAGGATGCCGATGATGATGTTGGGATGATCTTGAGAATGATCATTCAGTTTGGGATCCCGAGGTGATCACAAGGTTGTTTTGATCACGAGGTGATCGAGGTGATACGTTGCTTGGCCGGATAGCCAAGAGTGAGATTGTTCTTGAGATCCGAGATGTTGGTTCATCACTATTCTAGCCTTACCATATCATGCTTAATAATTGCTTTCACATCATAGTAGTTGATCATAAGTTAACCTTGTTAAATGCTATGTTGTTGTGTTGCGTTGATGCTTTTGGTTGTTGTGAGGTGGCGAGTACATTCAAAGTACTCACCTGGCGTGTCATGCCAGTTTGCAGGTAATGCCGTGATTAATTGCTTGTCGAGGAGTCCGATCACGCGAGCTAGACCGTGTCCCAGGTAGAGTCCCTATGGAGTGGAGTTCACCACCATCGCCGTTGTTCCGCCGCTAGAAGTCATTCCGCTGCTAGCATAGAGCTACCTTAGCAGGCGTAGTGTCTCCATGCTGATGTGATCCCTTTGTAACATCAGACCCTTGAACCCTTATTCATTGTAATAAGAGCTGGTCTGTTCTATGCCAAGGAAGTGTCGTATTCCAAAAGACTTGATCTCTGGGCTAGAATACAGGGTGTTCTGATTTCTCTGAGCCGGGGTTCCACATGTGGTCATGCATAGAAGGACGTGGTCTCTGATGTCTGCTAGAACTATGTCGGTATTTCCCCAAAGAGGAAGGGATGATGCAGCACAACGACGGTAGGTATTTCCCTTAGTGATGAGACCAAGGTTATTGAACCAGTAGGAGAAGCACGAAACACAACGTAAACAACTCCTGCACACAAATAACAAATACTCGCAACCTACGTGTTAAAGGGGTTGTCAATCCCTTTCGGGTAACGGCGCAAGAAATTGTCACGAAGACGGGAGAAAGTTGTAATAGCCTGGATAAATAGATTGCAAATAAAATGAAGTGCAGTAAAGTATATTTGTATTTTTGGTTTAATAGATCTGAAAATAAAAGCAAATGAAAATAGATCGCGAAGGAAAATATATTAAAGAAGAGACCCGGGGGCCGTAGGTTTCACTAGTGGTTTCTCTCGAGAAAAATAGCAAACGGCGGGAAAGCAAATTACTGTTGGGCAATTGATAGAACTTCAAATACTCATGAAGATTTCCATGCAATGATCATTATATAGGCATCACATCCAAGATTAGTAGACCGACTCCTGCCTGCATCTACTACTATTACTCCACACATCGACCGCTCTCCAGCATGCATCTAGTGTATTAAGTTCATGAAAAAACGGAGTAATGCAATAAGAACCATGACATTATGTAGACAAGATCTATTTATGTAGAAATAGACCCCATCTTGTTATCCTTAATAGCAATGATACATATGTGTTGGTTCCCTTCATCCACAGGATCAAGCAATCAAGATCGAACCCATCACAAAGCACCTCTTCCCATTGCAAGATAAATAGATCAAGTTGGCCAAACAAAACCCAAATATCGGAGAAGCAATACGAGGCTATAAGCAATCATGCATATAAGAGATCATAGAAGACTCAAATAGATTTCATGGATAAAAACATAGATCTAGTCATAAACTCAAAGTTCATCAGATCCCAACAAACACACCGCAAAAAGAGTTACATCATATGGATCTCCAAGAGACCATTGTATTGAGAATCAAATGAGAGAGAGAGAAAGCCATCTAGCTACTAACTACTAACCCGTAGGTCTACAGTGAACTACTCACGCATCATCGGAGAGGCACTAATAAGGATGATGAACCCCCTCTATGATGGTGTCTAGATTGGATCTGGTGGTTCTGGAACTTGCGGCGGCTGGAATTGATTTTCGTTGACACCCCTTGGGTTTCTGGAATATTGGGGTATTTATAGAGCAAAGAGGTGGTGTGTGAGACCACCAAGGTGGGCAGAACCCACCTAGGCGCGCCTGGTGTGGGAGTCCTGGACTAGGGGGTCCTTGGGCGTCCGATCTTTTGATGTGGGCCGAACCGGTCGGCCGTCAAGATACAAGACAGAAGATCATCTCCCGTGTCCGGTGGGTACTCTCACATGCGTGGATGGCAAGTATGGGTGTCCGGATATTCTATTCCTTTCTATAAAACCGACTTTGTACAACCCTAAGTCCCTCCGGTGTCTATATAAACGGAGGGTTAGATCGGAGGCAGGATCACAACATTGCTAGGCTAGCTATCTAGGGTTAGCCGAATCGATCTCATGGTAGATCAACTCTTGTAACCCCTATACCCTCGAATATAATCAAGCAGGAGTAGGGTTTTACCTCCATTAAGAGGGCCCGAACCTAGGTAAACATTGTGTCCCTTCTCCATTGTTACTATTGATCCTCAGACGGATAGCTTGGGCCCCCCCTACCCGAGATTTGCCGGTTTTGAGACCAACATTGGTGCTTTCATTGAGAGCTCCGTTGTGTCGTCGACGGAAGGATCGGTGGCTCACCTCTTCATCAACAATGACGTTGCATCCAGGGAGACCTTTCTTCCTGGACAATTTTTTGTGTTTGGTGGCTTTGTGCTTCGTGCCAACTCGATCGGCCGCCTCGAGCAGGTTGATAGTTACGCCCCCCGCCACCAGATCAAGTTTGGAAACCTGAATTATGTTGCTGACATCCGATGAGACCTAGTCTTCGATGGGTTTGCGGTCTTGGCCGCCACTCTATGTCCCATCCAAGAAGACTCTTTGGATCCCCTGCCAGATCTCGTCCAGGGGGCAACACCAACATCCACCTCGGCCTTAGACCCGGGGCAGGTCTCATTGTCCGAAGACGGGAACATTAGCCCCGCCGGAGTTCTTTCCCTCACCGAGCTTCCTACTGAAGACCCAAACGCACTCTTAGACCCGACAGAGCTGTTTTGATATGTTTGTAATTATAATAGATAGTTTTTTTCCCTACAGTTTTTTATTTTATTTTTCAAGAAGTTATTTAGCTCTATTATACCTTTTTCGCGGAAAATCAGATCTATTATATAGTTCATCGGAATTACAAAACATCTCAAACATAACAAAAATTACATCGACAGTCAGAGACCATCGAGCGACCACTATTGCTGCCGTAACAAGCCGTCGACACGCCCTGTCACTCCCTTACCGGAGCTGGCTTGACATTGTCATTGATAGCCGTGAAGTCTTTGTGAACGTGCCCCAACCCCCAAGTATATTAAAACAACCAAGCAAAAGTGCTTTCTCTGTAGCATCTCCCTAGTATTTAGCTTGTCTTGAAGGAGTACCCTAGAGAGGCCCCTCTCAGGTAACTGTAAATGAGTGTAAAGCTTGCTCAGAGAGAGGTAGATCCGTAGATGACACAAGTGAACCTAGCTAGGGAGCATTCTGCTCTGCAATCTGATAATGTACCGGAGCGAGGCGTAAAACGTGTCATTGTGATCACCGTGTTACGGATGACATTTAAGCAACCCCAAAGTGTATCGTTCGTCATGAAGTGACTCGATACTCTCATGGTCCAAGGAACTAAGCATACTTAACTTTCCGTGTTATGAAATTTTGACTTGTGATGATGACATCTCAAAGCATAACAATTAATTTGGGTCAATTCAATATGATTGTTCTTCTAACATCATACTCTCAAAGTTGCCGACGTCCTTGTTACTCTTTAAGTATGCCCATGATCAGGAAAACATAACCATCACGCAACACTTGAGCTAGTCATAAAGGCAAGACTAGGAATCAGGCTTTACTATTTATAACTCTAGACGTGCTTATGAGTTTTCCTCTTAGTCACATATTCAAGAACCATAGCAGTTATTGCATAGAGTATAAAAATTTAACTGTCAACTTGGAAAATAAATAATACATTTATTAGTGCCTCTACGGCATGTTTTCAACAAGGCGTGCTTCCAAAAAAGTGAAAAACACATATGCTTTCAAGTTTTTTCTGGTTTCCAATATTTTTCTGGTTTTGTTTTTTCCTTGTTTTTTGTTTTTGGGTTCTGATTTTATCATTTTTTGAGGTTTTTTTTGTTTTTCTAATTTCTTGCTTTCCCTAGTTTTTTTAGAAAAAGTTCGTCCAGACCTATTAACATACTACCACAACTCCGTATTACACATGACCATTATCCCCCCTGCCAGATAGAGGCAACAATGATTAAGAGTCTCTCCCATGGATGCGGCTCAAGAAGTATCCGTTATTTTCCTATCTAAGTTCCATGACGGAGGGTGGTAGCTTCTGTCACCACAATACCTCCCCATCTCCGCTTCCCTGGGATTTTAATATCCTTTAAGTCCATATAGGCAAATGTTGTGAGGCCAGCTTCACAAAATATCATGAATAATTAACACAACATATAAAGAGAATCATGTATATTCTCGATGTTCAGATATTAAACATAAAAGGTTCGTCCATATCCCCAAGAACTAGGGGGTGTACTCAGACATAAAACATAACAACCATCATCGAAGTGTTCCTGGTAATAACCGATGAATGATTAATGTAAAACACATATGAATCCACACTAGAGTTCGGTATTACAAAAAGATGGATGAAGTGATTGATGTCGAGTATGTGCATGATGATGATGATTGATGTCGTATTCTCCTTGACCGAGGTGATGGCATAGTGGTGCCCTTTTGAAGATCCCCCCTCTGGAACCTTTCCGTAGGTGATATTTTCTGGATTTGGTTCGTGGTTCTGGCCTCTCTGTTCGTCTTATGTAAGATTCGACTACACAGGGTGGAAGTAGTGGATTAGGGGTAGGCGGTGCCGTACATTACGAGCGGCTATGCTCATACCACACTTCATCTTCTCATCTAGAATGCCCCGTGCGGCTGGTTTTCATCATGATCTTCTCTTAGTATGAAAGGTTATTATGACATCAATTAGCATGATTTTCACCTAGAAATAGGTGTTTTCCAATCTATGCTCCAAATATCCTTCTCCTTAAAAACCTAATGAAATCCCCCCTCCAAGCTTTGGCTTTTGTTCGTCCCCGAGCAAATATTGCATGTGCGAGAACATGGTCTTCATGTTCATTGACGGCCTCCAAACCTACTGCACTAAGGAGCAATCTCCATAGAGATGAGCGACAGTCTCATCAGATGCCATGCAAAGGTGGCGCATCGGATTGTGGGGCAATTGCCAAGTTTCCAGTCATGAGGATTCTTCCCTGCAGGACAAGCCAGGCGAAAAGCTTGCATTTTGGGGATGGCCTGAGCTTTCCAAACATTAATAGAGCTCGATTTCAGGGATTTCTTTGGCTTCCAAAAATAAATCGGGGAGGAGGGAGGGCTTCCGATTTTATCTATTTTTTGATATATTTTTATTATGGTTTTTCCTATTTTCGTTTCTTTCCCAAGTAGTGGATAACATGCATTTAGATCTAACAGTTAAGCCGAGACTTTCTCTTGTTTCCTCACCTAACCCTAGGCGATTAGGGAAAACTCTCCCCTCTAGGCTTCACCAGCAAGCCCGTGAATTCACCTCCCCTCTGCCTGCCGCTCTGGCGGCCAATGGCTAGGAGGGAATCACGGTACCTCCACTCCGGTAAGTAGTTTATGTTAGGGTTTGTTAGTCCTTGTAGGCGCGGCGCTCGGTCGGATGGCGACCTTATTCGAGTTTTTCTTCCGGGCTCCGATTCTCCTCGAGTTCGTCGGTCTGGATGTAGTCGATGGAGCTCGGGCGCAACTTCATGTCATCTCCTTGGGGCAGTGAGGTTAGGGTTTCTCGTCATGTGGCGAGATTTGATGTCAGGTATTTCAGATGTATGTAAGGGTTCAAACACTGGTAGAAAAAGGGCCTATTGTCCCGGTTGGTAGGCCTTTAGTCCCGGTTTACGAACCGACTAATGGGTCGGTACTAATGCTCGCCCTTTAGTCCGGTTCAGTCCGTAACCTGGGACAGATGGGCCTCCACGTGGCTTTGTGTCTTGAGAGCCCAGCGGGAGGGCCTTTAGTCCCGTTGGTGGCACCAACCGACCAATAAACATCCACGCGTCAGCATTTCTGTGGCTTGGGTTTTTGTTTTTCTTTTGAAAAGGGGGGGTGGGGGTTTTGGGGGTTTAATTTAGGTGTTTCATATATTGTGTTAGCTAGCTAATTAATAGAGAGAAGTGTCCTCTCTTTTGTCCGTGCTTGGTCGACGCTACGTACTATACATACGTATAGAGAGGACTAGCTAGACACGCTTAGCTAGCTAGTAAGCAAACAAAGGAAACAGAAGATCGTCATGAACATATATGCATACGGAGAGAAGTGATATCGACCACCTCTCCTTCTCCGAGATTGGTCGAACAACAAGTTCTCGTATATCTATCCAAACACTACCGGCTACATATATACAATAATTAATTATCTTTTACAAATATAATCTCCTAACATACGGACGCATGGTCCCACATAGTATTCTCCGTCTTCAAACGATCACGTGGTCAAGAAAGAATGCCGCCAATTCCTCTTGAATTGCTGCATGCGATCTGGTGCTAGGAGTTCATCCTGCATCCGAAACATCTAATTTTAAGAAGGGGTCAAGACATATATATATGAATGAATGAAACTCAACACAAATGATGGTAATAAAATAAAATTGTGAATATTGTTATTTACGCACTTCATATTGTTTTCGAGTAGCCCGCTCACAGTCGTGGTGGCGGATGGACTCGCAAATGTAGTATCCACGTAAATCATTCCCTTGTTCACCTGCCACAACCACTTTACAAGAAATAGAGGTCAATCAAAGCGATAAGCAAGAATGCCAAATGGTATTGATGAAACTAGCGCTTGAATCACTAGGAGATGCGTGGAATATGCTACTATAGTACTTACTTTGAATTGTCTAAATTGCAGCTTCTTCAAGCGGTCTCCTGAGCTTTTTGGTGAATTTTCTCCAAACCCTGCCATACAAAGAAAACAATTACTTGATATCGAAAATGAACAAAGTTGCTGATATGGTGGATAATGATCGATTTAACTTACTTCTCGAGCATTTCGGTCATGTCCGCATACTCCTTCGGATTTTTCGTTTGGAGTCTAAGACGATTACTACTCCCTGCTCAAGCTTAATCTCTAGGAGAATATAGTGGTACCTGCACAAGCATGCATAACTCATCAATATTACATTACTATAACCTGGACTAATAAGGAAACTGAATATGCCACAAGACAAGTAACACTCACTTGAAGTTGTAAGGAAAGAGTATTATATCTTTGTGTTCATTTATTACCAACGATTGTAGCAAGTTGGCCTCGGTATTTTTCGGCATGATATTTAACCTCAGTTGCATCTATGAGATTTGTGTTAATGAACCCAATATCACCCACTTGTCTTTTCTTCAATTCGCGATCTTCAATGCTGCATAATATAGTGAGGATAATTATAAATACATGCAATGAAAGAGCTGAGTTATATAGAGACTTAATGACGTAAGTAGTACTACTTACAGACAATAGCAGGTGACCGTTGCTTTATCGAGGGCCAATTGATTGAAAAACTGATAGAACTCCTCAAATGGAATAGGCAACAGTTCAATTCCAACGAGGTCATGCTCCTTTTTAACTCTCACATACAAAGTACTCCTCCCGTCAGACTCTCTGCAGGTTTTCATGTACCAATCATGCAATCTTCGCATCATCGTTGATAGAGATCTTTCATCTTTGACGAGAGGCTTCCCGTACTCGTATCTTTGAATCTGCACCTCCAAGAAATCATAATGTACATCGTCGGACAGGTAATCTCCAGGATTGCTATAACCGGGCACCATCCTCGGATCGGCGATGTCGCTAGCGAGCACCTTGAGCGGGGGCACGATTGCTTTGTTTGTTCGGCCGAGCTGGGCAATTTGTTTCCCAGCTCGTCGTTCTTTCATCCTTTGATCAGCTTGTGATACTTCCCGACCTCTCCGCTTCGTCAAATGCCTTTCCAATAATGCGCTCATAGTTGCCTTTCGGCGGAGAGTTGGGTGGTTTTGTCAGGGCAGCCAGAGTGCGCTTCACTTTCACCGGATCTACCTTCTCCTTCGGAGGTGGATGTCTCTTTGCTTTCAACCCTTGAAACCAGTCCTTCACTTGGGTTTGCGCGATCTTCGCGTTCTCCTCCGGGGTCATCTCGTATGGTAACTTCCCTGGAGTCTTCAGAGAAGGACCGAATCTGTATGTCCTCCCGCCTTTGGCTATACTGCTAGACACCGCAAAGCGAGGCCAGAGCGGATGTCTTCTTTCGTTGCTTACGAGGCGGAGGAGAAGGACTACGACACGCCGGAGCAGCTTGAGCGGCGGCGGTCTCTTCGGCCCTTTGGCCGACGAGGCGGAGAAGGAGGAGGCTGGTTGCCGGGCCACAAGCAGGGCGGAGAAGGAGGCGGAGTGCCGCCACGCACCGGAGAAGGAGCCGGCCGAGTGCCCTGATCGTCAATCGCCGGAGGAGGAGGCGGTGGAGGAGGCGGAGTGCCCTGACTCGCCGGAGGAGGAGGAGGAGGCGGAGGCGTCCAGTTCGGAAGGTTGATGAGATCCTTCCGCCATAGGCATGGAGTCTTCAGAGCAGAACCCAGTCGAGTCTCCCCTTCACAGGTAGGGTGGTCAAGTTGGAGGTCCTCAAATCCCTCCGTGATTTCATCCACCATCACCCTAGCATATCCTTCTGGAATCGGCCGGTAGTGAAAAGTTGGCCTGATTTAGTAGGATAAAGCAGAGCCAACAACGCCTTGACCTTCAAATTCATCCATTGCGCCATAACGTGGCAATTTTCAGCCTCCGTGATATCATCCACGGGATAGCTGGCAGAGGCCGCCAAGACATGCTCCTGAAGCGGCTCGGTGGAAGCCACGCCGCTTCTCCGCCGAGATGGCGGGGTAGCCGGGGAAGCTTCGCAGCCGTTTGCTGCGATCCGCTTCTCGTTCCTCTATCGCTTGTACCCTTGCATGCGGTAGCGTGCGATTCGGTCTGCTGCACTTTCTTCCTCCTCTCTGGCATTTGTAACCGCCAGCGTCAGGAAACCCAGCCTTCCACGAAAGCGAACTGGCGTGCCTGCGTGTCCGTCAGGTGCTCAGATTCCGAGGAGCCATTGTGAGCTCGTCGTTCTCTCTGTCTGGAAAGAACGTCCCTTGCTGCGCTACTTTGATATATTGCTGAAGCCTCTTGACTAGTATGTCCAATTGATCGTCCGTCCAAATGCACTTCCCTGATACAGGGTCCAAGGTTCCGCCAGCCCGAAGAACCAAGTCCGCAACGGTCTGGCCAGTTCATTGTCTCCTGGTTCGATCCCTTTATCAAGCGAGATCATTCTCAGCCTTGGCCCACTTAGGCGGGCTGTGAGGTATACGACCCGTGCGATGGTGAAGCTTCTTCTTCGCAGCATTTTTCTTGTTTGTCGCCGACATCTTTTACTCTTTTCCAATGTCTTGTGGTCCACAAATGCGGGCCGATCATCTCGATCTTCTCATATTTGCCCTTGAATTACGGGGTCTCTTTTTATCGACAAACTTATTCAGGTCTTTCTTCCAATTCCTGAATAGGTCTGCCATCTTCTTAAGAGCAAAAGACTTGATTAATTGCTCAAGCGGCTTCTCCGGATCATCCTCTGGCGGTAGGGTGAAATTTGACTTCAGCTCAGTCAAAGATCATTTTTACGCATATCATTGACATAAGACACCTCGGGGTCTTCATTCTTAGGCTTATACCATTGCTGGATGCTAATCGGGATCTTGTCCCTAACGAGAACCCCCACACCGAGCAACAAATGCCTTCTTTGTCCGGATGGGTTCAATCGGTTGACCGTCAGCGTAGCGATTTCTATGATCTCAAACTTTTCATCCGAGCTCAACTTTTCTTGAGCCTCGTCTCTTTACCGAAGTTGTGCTTTCGATCCGGAGGGCTAGAAAAAGAACAAAGACAAGAGTTAATTAATATATGTACATACCAAAACAATGAATGCATCAATTAGCTAGTCAAGACAGGCTTAACTAATATATATACCTGGCGGACTCGGTTCGTCACCGGAGCCGTCCTCATGGTCTACTTCTTCTTGCACCGGCATTGGGTCATCGGATCCATCACCATCATAGCCAGCCGCTTCTTCACCCTCTCCTTCCGGACCATCGGTGTCGTTGAGAAACATCAGCGAAGCGGGGCGACATCACTTCCTTCTGCGATTATGTCCCTCAACAACGCTTCTTGTGCTTCGTCTCGGGGGTGTCCATAGTTTCTACAAATATTTACAACATGGCAATTATTATTCAAACATAGCGATGATATGGATAAATTAGTGGCAAGCGTAGAACTAGCTAGGTAATTACAATAAGGAATCATATTAATTAGTGGCCTCGATCTTTGCTTCTCTAGGGTTTCGGGTGGCCTCGACAGCGCTTCAAGGGTTAGGGGTGGCCTCGAGCGCTTCAAGGAGGGTAATATCGACAATGACGAGATACATACGGGAAAATAATGTTATCGGGAGGGGGTATATCGGCCCCCACGTGTTGAAGTTATCGGGGAGGGGTATATCGACCCCCCTCCCACGTGTTGAAGATTATCGGGAGGAGGGTATATCGACCACGTGTTGAAGTTATCGGGAGGGTATATCGACCCGCCGTGTTGAAGATTATCGGGAGGGTATATCGACCCCCACGTCTTGAAGTTATCGGGAGAGGGTATATCGACCCACCCCCACGTATTGAAGTTATCGGGAGTTTATATCGACCACGACATACGTGCGTACATTGGAAAATAATATTATCGGGGAGGGTATCCACCCCCTCGTGTTGAAGTTATCGGGAGGGTATATATATCGACGATAGCCAGGACGATAAAACATAAGAAAACAAAGAAGAAATAAAGAAGAGAAGAAGAAAAGGAATAGCTAGAGGAGAAGATCGAAGAAAAAAAGAAGAAAAAAGAGGAGAAGAAGAAAGGAATAGTGGAGAAGAGAAAATATAATATTCTATTTTCTTCTTCTCCACTATTCCTCTTCTCCTCTTCTTTTTCTTTCTTTTTCTTCTTATTTATTTCTCCTTTTCTTCCTCTCCTCTTGTTCTTTCTTTCCTCTTCTTATTTTCTTCTTTCCTATCCTTCTTTTCCTTCCTTTCTTAATATCCTTAGCAAATTTTACAGCGATAGGGAGGGTGCTCCCATGGTCTAAAATCCGTCTATGCACGATAGAAAATTCTGAAAAAATACATCTATGATCGCTCAACGTCCCGCCTCTATCATGAACAAAAAAAAATCTGTGAATTAAAAAACATCATGTTTTATGAACAGAAAAACATTATATTTCATCCACATTCGTTGCATACATCATATATGTGATCATCTATGAAAAACATCATATTCTATAAAAAAATCATTACATATATATAAAAAACAAGCATATATATATATATATATATATATATATATATATATATATATATATATATATATATATATATATATATATATATATATATATATAACAAGCATATATATGAAAAAAATGCAAAGGGAGGCGCCCTGGCGGACCAAGTGAGGTCAGTGGCGAGGATGGCGTCGAGGCGGAGGCCTTGAAGGCGACGGCGAGGCGAGCTGGGCGGCGAGGCGCGGCAGCGATGGGGTGGGCCGAGGGCGGAGGCGGCGAGGCGGGCAGGCGGCGCGTCGAGGCCAGTCTTGTGAGCGGCAATGACGACAAGGCGTGGCCCGGCGACGGCAACGACAGCAGACGCAGGCGAGGGTGACGGCGACAGCGAGGCGGACAGGCGTCGGGCAGCTGGCGGCATCGGCGTCCAGGCGGCATCATGAGATGAGTGAAAATTTCCTAAGTCTTTGCTTATATAGCAAAGCCTTTAGTCGGTTCGTGGCACAAACCGGGACTAAAGTGGAGATAGTCCGGTTGGTGCCACCAACCGGACCAAAGGCCAATTTTCAAGAGCCCAAAGGGCGTGAAGCGGGCGGGCCTTGGTCCCGGTTGGTGGCACTAATCGAATAGGGGCATTGGTCCCGGTTTGTGCCCTGACGAACCGAGTAATGCCCCTTAGTCTCTACAGTGCCACCAACCGGGACCAAACCTTGCACAACAAGTGGTGGTGGGAGTTTAGTCCCTTTCGCTAGTGAGAGAGCCGCACTGTTTATAAGGTGCGTGCGCCTTCCTCTCGAGCTCCTCTCTAAAAGCGAACTTCGGGCCTAGCATCTGCAATGTGTGCACAGTGGGCCTACTTGGCCTCCTGCGGACCTGAATCCTGGCCCATGTAGGGTTTCTAGTCGTATTCAGGGCCGTGGGGGCCCGATGTGACACTATTTTATTTTTTTTTTCCAGTTTTTTGTTTTGTTTTACGCATTATTTATTTTTGTTGTTTTTTGCTTTATTTTTAATTCTTTTTGCTTTTAGTTTTAGAAAAATTATAAACTTTCTGTTAGTGTCATTAGTTTTCAAATTTGAAAACAGTTTTTTTGTTTTCTTTGTTGCTTTATTTATTTTATTTTGTTTTTACTTACAACAAAATACTTATTTTGTTGCTATTTTTATTTTTTTTCCAGTTTTTTTCTTTTGTTTTCTGCATTATTTATTTTTTGTTGTTTTTTGCTTTATTGTTTAATCCTTTTTGCTTTTAGTTTTAGAAAAATTATAAACTTTACATTAGTGCCATTAGTTTTCAAATTTGAAAACACTTTTTTCTTTTCTTTGTTGCTTTATTTATTTTATTTTGTTTCTACTTACAACAATATACTTATTGTTGCTATTTGTATTTTTTTCCAGTTTTTTTGTTTTGTTTTCTGCATTATTTATTTTCTTTTTGGTTTTTTGCTTTATTTTTTTAATTCTTTTTGCTTTTTAGGTCGACAAAATTATAAACTTTCTGTTAGTGCCATTAGTTTTAGAAAAATTATAAACTTTCTGTTTGTGCCACTAGTTTTCAAATTTGAATAGTTAAAATTTGAATTCTTTGAAATTTGTGTTAATCACAAGTTTGTGATTAACTTTACTAAAAGAATGAACATGGATGCACCTATAGAGAAAATTCGACCTAAATTCATAATCAATTTCTATGAATTTCAGAGAAATTCACTATGAATTTAGGTCAAATTCCTGTATAGGGGCATCTATTTTCACTGAGAGGAACTCAACAAAGGCGAGAGAGGGGCGGGCTTATAAACCGGTGTGGCGCCCTTGAGTTGGCGAGGTGGGACTAAACTACGAAGCTTAACGAGGACCAACCCTTTAGTCGGTTTGTGGCACAAAGCAGGACTAATGGTCATGGGCGAGGCGAGCCGCATGGGCGAGGACTAATATATGAACATAGATGCACCTATAGAGAAAATTAGACCTAAATTCATAGTTTTTAAATGAACTACGAAAAGTTGGCATAGCATATGTGCATGTACAAAAGCGGACAATGGTATCATACTAAATGCATTACAAAGTTGGCATGGTATTATCATAATAGTTGCGTGAGAAAGTCTTCACTTTTCTTCGCTTGTGTCATTTGCTTATTCTTGCGTAACCATGGATAATCTTCATCGTTTATCGGGATGCTTGGGTCAGCCTTGACTTTGAAGGAGGAATTTCATGAAACTTTTCATACTCTTGAGACATGTCTGTCTTGCCCTCCACTCCCGGGATGTCCCTTTTTCCTGAAAAGAACTATGTGGCGCTTTGGCTCATCGTATGATGTATTAACTTCCTTATCTTTTCTTTTCTCGATGCGGTAGACATGTCCTTCACATAGATAACCTGTGCCACATCATTGGCTAGAATGAGCGGTTCGTCGATTGTACCCAAGATTTTTCGGATCCTTTGTTGTCATTCCGTCTTTGTGGGTCTACCTGCACTCGCCTCTGACAGAGATTGACCCATTTGCACTTAAACAAAGGGACCTTAAAATCTACTCCGTAGTCCGGTTCCCATATGTCCACTATGTAACCATAATATGTGTCCTTTCCCCTCTCGGTTGCTTTGCATCAAAGCGGAACACCGCTGTTTTAGTTGGTGCTCTTTTGATCATGGTCAATCGTGTAAAATGTATTCCCATTTATCTCGTATCCTTTCCAAATCATTATAGTCGAAGATGGTCCACTGGACAACAAGTACAGCTCATCACAAGCAGTCTTGTCACCTCACGAGGCGTGTTTCCAACCAAGCTGCTAAAAGTCCTGATGTGTTCACATGTAATCCGATTAAATACGCCTTTGCTCCGGGTGTTTGGGCCTTGAGACTATT
Source organism: Aegilops bicornis (assembly GCA_021605145.1). Taxonomy (NCBI): domain Eukaryota; kingdom Viridiplantae; phylum Streptophyta; class Magnoliopsida; order Poales; family Poaceae; genus Aegilops; species Aegilops bicornis. Next base: position 455,099 of record JAHIAL010000045.1, read on the forward strand.
CTTGTGTTCATCGACATACCGGGTCACCAAGGTAGAGTTACGTAGAAGCGTGTAGTGTGCTTGAGACCAAGAATATCCGTCCCTGCATATTATTGAGTCCCTTCCAAGCGTGCCTTTTCCAATCATCTCCCCACATACCGCGACATTTAGGGAGACCTATCTTCTTAAGGCCAAGAATGAAGTCAACACAAAACCCGATGACATCCTCTCGTTTGATGGCCCATGGAGATGCTTCCTTCGGCCTAGCAGCGATTCTGGACATATTTCTTTAGGACTCCCATGAAACTCTCAAAGGGAACATATTGTGTAGAAATCACGGGCCCCAGAATGACAATCTAAATCGACTAGATGAACTAGGGCGTTCGTCATGATATTGAAGAAGGATGGTTGGAACACCAACTCGGCCCGACAAGACATTCGCCACATCACTCCTTAAGCGTTGATACGATTTCTGGATCGATCACCTTACGAGATATTGCATTGAGGAATGCACATAGCTTCACAATGGCTAATCGGGACGTTTTCGGTAGAAAGCCCCTCAATGCAACCGGGAAGCGCTTAACGTCATAATCACATGGCGATCATGAGACTTTAGGTTACGGAACATTTTCTACGCCATATTTATTATTCCCTTTATATTCGACGAGAAGCCAGTCGGGACCTTCATCTGGCGAGGCATTCAAAGAAGATTTCTTTCTCTTCTTTAAATGAAGGCGTGGTAGCGGGACCTTCATACTTTGCTTGGAGCATGCCCTCTTTTTCGTGCAAGCGTTGCGAGGTCCTCCGTGCCTCGGTGTATCTTTTGTCTTCCCATACCGCCCAAGAAGCCTAGCGAGTTCACGCAAAGGTTCTTAAATCACGTGCATAACGTCGATCGAAGAGTGGACCTCTAGGTCTTTCTCGATAAGGTAGGTCCCAAAATATAGATTTCTTCTTCCACATGGGTGCGTGATTCTCGGCGTCATTCGGAACAGCTAGTCGTCGGGACCCTTCCAACGATTGCGTGTAAATCATTGACCATAGCAAGTATGTGATCACCGATGCGCATGGCGGGCTTCTTCCGGTGATCTGCCTGCCTTTGAAATGCTTGCCTTTCTTTCTACATTGATGGTTGGTCGGAAGAACTTCGACGATGGCCCAGTACACATTCTTCCTGCGACTTCCCGGTATATACTATCGGTGTCAAGTAAGCAGTGCGTGCATGCGTGGTATCCCTTGTTTGTACATCTGAAAGGTTCTTTGAAAGCGGGCCAATCGTTGATGGTCACGAACAACAACGCCTTTAGGTCAAATTCCTCCTTTTGTGCTCACCCCGTGCGCATACCGTTTCCATTCCACAGCTATAAAAGTTCTTCAACTAATGGCCTTAGGTACACATCAATGTCGTTGCCGGGTTGCTTAGGGCCTTGAATGAGAACTGGCATCATAATGAACTTCCGCTTCATGCACATCCAAGGAGGAAGGTTATACATACATAGAGTCACGGGCAGTCTTTGTGATTGCCGCTCTGCTCCCCGAAAGGATTAATGCCATCAGCGTTTAAAGCAAACCATACGTTCCTTGGGTCCTTTGCAAACTCATCCCAGTACTTTCTCTCAATTTTTCTTCACTACGACCCGTCGTGGTGCTCTCAACTTCCGTCTTTCTTATGGTCCTCAACGTGCCATCGCATCAACTTGGCATGCTCTCCGTGTACGAGCAGACGTTTCAACCGTGGTATTATAGGAGCATACCACATCACCTTCGCGGAACCCTCTTCTGGGAGGCTCGCCGTCAACATCACCGAGGGTCATCTCGTGCGATCTTATACCGCAATGCACCGCATACCGGGCATGCGTTGAGATCCTTGTATGCACCATGATAGAGGATCTTGATCATTAGGGCATGCATGTATCTTACGCACCTCCAATCCTAGAGGGCATCGACCTTCTTTGATGCGTATGTAATGTCCGGCAATTCGTTATCCTTTGGAAGCTTCTTCTTCAATATTTTGGTAGCTTCTCAAATCCTTTATCGAGCACAACATTCTCTGCCTTCCCAATCGCGGCAATTCGATGCGATCGAGGGCTTTGTGTTGCCATCTTACATGATTGGGGTACAACCCTTTTTGTGATCCTCTAACATGCGATCGAACTTCAGCTTCTCCTTTTGACTTTTCGCATTGCGTCCTTGCATCGACAATGACCCGGCGAGATCATCATCATCGGGCACATCGTGCGGTTCCTCTTGATCTTGACTTAGCCCGCTGATGCGGCATCATCGTGCACATCGTCTGGTTCCTCTTGATCTTCAGCAACCTTCACCGTTGCAGCATCATCGTGCACATCGTCTGGTTCCTCTTGATGTTCAAGTAGCATCACCGTATTCAGGGGGCACATAGTTGTCATCGTACTCTTCTTCTTCGCCGTCTTTGATCATAACCCCTATTTCTCCGTGCCTCGTCCAAACATTATAGTGTGGCATGAAACCCTTGTAAAGTAGGTGGGTGTGAAGGATTTCCCGGTCGAGTAAGACTTGTATTCCCACATATAGGGCATGGACAACACATAAAACCATTCTACTTGTTTGCCTCAGCCACTTGAGAACATCATGCACGCCCTTAATGTACTTTGGGTGTGTCTGTACATCACCGTACATCCATTGGGGTTCATCTGCGTGCATTATATATAATTTAGTGTGTCAAAAATCATTACAGAACATCTTGAATAGATAATTAAGTGACCAAATTAATAGAAGTTCATCATCTCATAATAAACAAAGTACATACATAGTTATCATCTAACAACATAAAGCTCTGCAGAGCATCTAAATTAATTAAACCATACATTGAAACTATGTAAAACATTTCAATGCGAAAACAAATGCGATCATAATCGCAACCAAGGTAACAACTGATCCAATGGCATAATGATACCAAGCCTCGGTATGAATGGCATATTTTCTAATCTTTCTAATCTTCAAGCGCATTGCATCCATCTTGATCTTGTGATCATCGACTGACATCCATAACATGCAACTCCAATATCATCTTCTCCTCTTCAAGTTTTTTTTTATTTTTCCTTCAAGAAATTGCTTTCTTCTTCAACTAAATTTAACCTCTCGACAATAGGGTCGGTTGGAATTTCTGGTTCAACAACCTCCTAGATAAATAAAATCTATGTCACGTTGGTGGCATAATTTTCATAAACAATAAATGAACCAATAGTTATGAAAAGATAATATATACCACATCCGAATCATAGAGCGGAGGCGAGGGCCGGCGAAGGCGGAGACCAAAACCATCGCACTATATAAGATGCAATAATAAAAGTAAGAAAATAATAAAAGTACCTATCTAAACATACAAGTAATAATATTTTTCCTTTCGGAAAGAAGATAAGAACAAGAGCCTCACCACGGTGGTGCCATGCAGCGATGAGATCGGCCGGAGTGATCGCCAGCGGTGAAGACCGAGGGGCAGGCGTGACGGACCGCTAAACCTAGACAAATATTTAGGAAAATGGAGCTTGGAGGTCGAGCTTGGAGAGGAGAAAGCTTAAGTAGTGTGGCTCGGGCATTCCATCGAACACCTTGTGTGCATAGAAGGTGAGCTAGAGCACCACCAAGCCCTCTCCCCCTCGGCGGCCAGAAAAAACAGAGCAGTGTGCTCTGCTCTCACGCGAAGGGGTATATATAGGCACCTCATTGGTCCCGGTTCGTCCCACCAACCGGGACCAATGGTGGTGGGCCAGGAGCGAGGCCCATTGGTCCCGGTTCGTCCCACCAACCGGGACCAATAGGGCCAGACGAACCGGACCAATGCCCACGAGGCCCGGCCCGGCCCCACAGGATCACCAGCAGGGCAAATACCTCCATTGGTCCCGGTTCGTGGCAGAACCGGGACTAATGGGCTGAGCAGGCCTGGGTCATTGCCCCCTTTTCTACTAGTGAAAGGTGACAAATACAGCTCCGTGGCGCTGGTCCTTAGGGGCATATGTGCACGAAGATTTCCCGGCTGTCATCGACAAGGTCAAGCCGGCTCAGGTAGGGGAGCGACAACAACATCGCGTCAGAGGCTCATTCTGGCGGTAGTAGTGGTTGTTTGGTAATCTCGGAATCTCGATGTAATTTTTGTTATATTTAAGATGCTTTGTACTTTTTGATGAACTTTTATAACAGATCTGATCATTTTTGCAAAAATAAGCGGATGACATGCACTACCCACGATCGAGCTAAGTTGCTACCCCAAAATATATAAGTGAAGACTTAAACTTCCATTCTTAGAACCATTATGTTCTTATTTTGTTTCATTCTTAGATTAATCAAACCAATAATACTTTAATTCATCCTACAGTTAATAATTGATACTTATGGTGTGGAAGACCCTATAGTCATTGAAGCGTAACAAATACACTAGCATTCACCCTAATTCATACATCTAACAAAGGTGTCATCATGTCACAATACTATTATCCATCATAAAATTTCACTATCATCAGATAGGTGAGTCTTTCCATACTCCTAAGGAGCTACTCCCTTCTATCCATATTACTTGTCTTAGATTTTTCTAGATACAGGATATCTAGAAATGTATCTAGAAAAATCTAAGATAAGTAATATGGATCGGAAGGAATAACAAAATAATTTATTATGCAGCCTAATTAAACTCATGGGAACTGAAACATGCAAAAGCAGTAAATGATACAAGGGGTTAGAATTAATGTCTTCAAGGTTACTCCATAATCCCTTCTAGTTATTGGTACCGCTTGACTTCTCCGAAGCAAGGGTGCCACCGCGGGTGAGGGCAAGGCGGAGGAGCTTGTTGGTCTTCTCGAGATATGCAGCCCTTGTTCACGCGCACGAACATGAACCATGTCACTGGCATTTCATTTTAACATGAACGTCAAGATTCTACCTATCACTGTTTTTTCAGTTCTAGTGTTCTACCAAGACGTACGTGCTGTGTGTTTATATGCAGGTACGCAGAGTCGCAGACCCTTTGCTGATCGTCTGAGTGTTGGAAATTTACCCTCAGGATCGATCACATAAAATCACACGAACACAGGTGCGCAGAAACTGATAGCCAAAGATGCGTCTCGCATCCTCTAGTTTCTTTCTTTATTGATTTTCTCTTTTTCTCGGTGTTACAAAACTCGCCCAACGCTGCGTATATATACACATAGCCAGGACTATCCTACTCGAAGCCGACTCACCCAAGCCAACACGTACCAAAATTAGCACACGGAACCGATTCAATTGAAACTATTCCAATCCCTATACGTACTACTTCTCAGTACTAGGACAAGGGCAACTCCTGGCATACAAGCCAACTAAGACACCAAATCGGACTCTCTTAATCACCGGCTACCTTGATTACGCTTATACTAATTCTTATGAAACTTAACTAGTAAAGCTCATACACATATAATTGTTTGGATTATTTCAACATTCACTCTCTAATCCAAACATCCGACTCTTTACTCGACGAGACACACAGACGATCACTTCTTCATCTTGTCCCGCCGATTGCCTCCGGTGACGAGACTTACCGGACCACAACTTCTCTCTTCTTGCAACGATGGCCACCACATCATCACCATCATACTTTTGTGCCGACTTGAAAACTGAAACCAACGATTACCTGGACTACCAGCCACGCTGCCACAACTTAGCGTGCTACATGCAGACTAAACGCATAGCCTCATGCAGGAACTCAACTTAACTGGTGCACTTGCACACGGGGAGACACATCTATTCACCTGCCACATCTTTTTTCTTTGTCGTTGGTGACACAACTTACCAAACGACACCTCCTGTCCAGCGGCAACGCAACTCGCCATATACGTGCAACTCAACTTCACCGTATATGAACTCGCTTGAACTCCTTGATAATGAGCAGGAACGCATAAGGCACAAATTCCTTTTTTCCGCCCGGTCTCGCCAAGTAATTCTCCTCCGCCATGGCGCATCTCAACTGCAGCAGAAATTCACACACCTGAGCTCTTGGGCGCGCACCTTAAAGAACTCATGTGCACACCTCGATAATGATTTCGCAACCGCCATCTCCACCTTGCATCCTCCAACGATGATTTTGATGATTTCCTCGGTGTCACAACTTCGGCACCTCCATAACCATCAACGATCACCAACGCCTTTGTTGGCGACAGCCTGTCGCTTCCTCCTCCAGTCATTCCGCGAGCGACAATCACCTGTCGCCTCGCTTACGACAGTGTACTCGCTGCCTTCTTGTTGCCGCTCCGCCGAACGACAACCGCCCGATCCTCCACGTCATTGCACGCCCAACGACTCTGCTCTTCCTCGTCGCTACACCAAGGACTGTATCGCCCGCTCCTCTTCGCCGCTACACGGCGATCAGATATTGCCCCTTGGCGCTAGTCGGAGTCGCCACCCGGGCAAGCGCAGCTTCACCTCGACCTTGCTCAGATACCAAATGTTGGAAATTTACCTCGGGATCGATCACATAAAATCACACGAACACACATGCGCAAAACTGATAGCCAAGGTGCGTCTCGCACCCTCTAATTCCTCTCTTTATTGATTTTCTCTTTTTCTCGGTGTTACAAAACTCGCCCAACGCTGCGTATATATACACATAGCCAGGACTATCCTACTCGAAGCCGACTCACCCAAGCCAACACGTACCAAAACTAGCACACGGAACCGACTCAACTGAAACTATTCCAATCCCTATACGTACTACTTCTCAGTACTAGGACACGGCCAACTCCTGGCATACAAGCCAACTAAGACACCAAATCGGACTCTCTTAATCACCGGCTATCTTGATTATGCTTATACTAATTCTTACGAAACTTAACTAGTAAAGCTCATACACATATAATTGTTTGGATTATTCCAACACTGAGTTTGAATTGCCTGACCTTATTCTGAACTCCGAAGTAAGCCAACTTGCCTGAGACAACGACAGTTGTGGTCTTGTGGACAAATACTATGAGACTCCACCACCACGCGATCTTTATCTATCTGTTTTTTTAAGTTATCTTTATCTATCTGTTAACTGGAATCTGGACGGTTGTTTCCTTTTCTAAAAGGATGATTTGTGCAGGCTGACCTAATTAGTTTCAACAAAAAACGCCCCAGAAAGAAGAATTGTCTGACTGGGATGGCAATTCTACTGTGACACATTGAATCCTCAACATTTATTTTCTATGATGGCAGAGCCGTATTCACTTTTTGCAAGGGAGAGCATTCTCAAAGTCTTGCCTTACGAGTTTGTTTCAAAAAAAAGACTGTTTTGATACGTTTGTCTCAAAAAATCCAGTTGCGGACTGGCAAAGCTGTTTTGATATGTTTGTAATTATAGTAGATAGTTTTTTTCCTACAGTTTTCTATTTTATTTTTCAAGAAGTTATTTAGCTCTATTATACCTTTTTCGCGGAAAATCAGATCTATTATAAAGTTTATCGGAATTACAAAATATCTCAAACATAACAAAAATTACATCGACAGTCTGAGACCACTGAGCGACCATTATTGCTGCCAGAACAAGCCATCCACACGCTGCTGTCGTCACTTCCTTACCGGAGCTGGCTTGACATTGTCGCTGACAGCCAGGAAGTCTTTGTGAACGTGCCCCAACCCCCAAGTATATTGAAACAACCAAGCAAAAGTGCTTTCTCTGTAGCATCTCCCTAGTATTAGGTTGTCTTGAAGGAGTACCCTAGAGAGGCCCTTCTCAGATAACTGTAAATGAGTGTAAATAAGCTTGCTCAGAGAGAGGTAGATCCGTAGATGACACAAGTGAACCTAGCTAGGGAGCATTCTGCACTGCAATCTGATAATGTACCCGAGCGAGGCGTCGCAGCGGCCGGGCTCCATGAGCTCGTTTTACCAAAGAAAAATCAGAATGTACTGAAAAGTTTCAAAAACTATCAGAAAAAATTATACAAATACATATGACTGTTCGACAAGTATGTAAAAAGTTTCATCAGGTAATTCGATCATTTGCATGCTACACAAAAAATATAAATATCTGGCCCAAAAACAACAAAGATAAAGCCCATTTTTATCTGTGTATTTATCTTTTTTGTATATACATTACATGTGAACATAGATGTTCATTAAATTATATACGTGTATACTACAATATACATCTATGTATATATCTTTTTTCAGATTTTTTTTCAATATGTGGAAATAGTATTTTCGCTGAAAAAAATAAAGAGCTCTGTGGAGCTCGGCCTTTGCTATGCTTTTTCATGATGTACCCTCCCTTTACCGAAAAAGGGTTTCCCCCGCTTTGTATTCCAAAGCAACCAACACCGACACAAGGATCACTGGGGCGAGCAGCACATCAGGCCCAAAAGAAAAAAGAAGAAGAAGCAAATGCCAACAACGGCAGCTCGACAAAACGCGGATGACTCGCCACCGCAACGCCCACCAAAAACAGACCACCACAGCCCGAGGCTCCGAACCACCGCGTACAAAGCAGTACCTCCAAGAAGAAAAGCGACGTCGACGACGCTGCTGCCGGGACATGGCCTAGGGTTTCCCCGGCACGCGGAGGGAGGTGGGGGATGGATATCACCGACACCCTCCAGGAAGGAATGGTGGCACCCGCAGGTGTCACCGCATCGGAGCCGAAGACCGGCAAGGATTACTCCCGCACTCCAACCCCACCACCCAATCTGGATCGAGCCGACCAACCATCACCGCCCACCACCATGCGCCTAATGCGATGAGTGCCACGCACCCACGCCGCCTCACTACGAACACCACCATGAGGCCAAGAGGATGTGGAGAAAAGCGCACCACGGACGGAAGCGGCAACATCGACGCCGAGCGTGAACCACTCCCACTGCGGTAGCTATCCCGGACAGCGGCAGCAGGCATGCCGGGCCACCATAGGCCTGTGCCAGCCCGAGCCTCACCACGATCAAGGGCGGTCAAGGCGTCGGCGCCGCCTTGATGCCACTGGGCTGTCAAGCTCTCCCCGCCTCCCAGAGGCCACGCCGAGAGACCATCCTCACGCTGCCAGCCCGGCCGGGCCCAGATGGGTTCGAAGGACCAGATCTGGGCCGAAAGCGGACGATGCCAGATCATGTCGCCACACGCCGCCGCCTGGGCCCATCACTGCAGAAGGTACACGGAACCCGCCCGCCGCCTGCATCACCACGGGCCTCGAGCATTCACACGGAGAGCTACCTGGGAGGAAGGGCAAGGAGGCCGCCGCCACCAGCAGCCCCGGGGCCAAGCCGGCGGCGGGAAGGAAGGAGGGAGGGGGGGCCTGGAGGGAGGAGGAAGGACGCGCGGCCGATCGCCGGGGGGGGGGGGGGGGCGACGGGGTCGCGAGAGAGGATGTATACGCGGTCCATGTACCCTCCCTTTTGTCTCTCTTTTTTTCGCCCAAAGGAAAATAGCTGAGACCGCGTGTTCTTGGGACGCTGTGTGAACAATTGTCATATCAGAATAGAATAGTCCTGCCATCTTCCACGGGTTGGGAAAGAGTCCCACACCAATCTCAGTCATGGAGGCTGTGTTGATTGAAGATTTTTTGCAGAAACTTGAGCAAAAGGCAATCAATCGCATTCCGTGGCCAGAGATTAAACACTCTCAGGTCTTTCTTCACACTTGCGTCTGCACACCTCTAGTTCCCAGACCTCAAGAGAGTGGTCCAGGTTAATACAAACAGTGAACAGGTTGAACAAGTCCAGGTTTTTTCTTTGCAGAGGTGCATGGGACAAGTCCAGTTTGGCGTGTGGTGTGGAAAAATAAATTCTATTTTGGCATCAATCAAATCGCTTCGACATACTATATAGGACCAGCTGACACAGTATGGTCTCCTGCACATTAACGATCCAGCGACCAGCAAGTGGTGACCGCGCTCTGGGCCGTCACGTCCATGGGGCTCGCAACTGTGGCAGACCAATGCGAGTGGGTGCGACGACCCCAGGTCGTCGTTGCCGTCTCCTTCAGGTCGCCAGCTCAATCAACGTGGGTTCCTACTGTTTCCTGCGTACTGCGTGTTGAGCTCAACAACCATATATACATGGGGTCCTCTTCCTCCTTTCTCTCAGAGTGGCAGACAACGTGCACTAGGCCATCTCTTCCTCCTTTCTCCAACTCATTCATTCATTCACACTCACGGTACTCTTCTTCTCCATGGCCATGGTTCCCCTCCACATATTGCTTGGCCTTGTCCTCCTGCGCGCTACTCCTCCATGCTCCTCGGCAAGTGGCGATACTCTCGCGGCGGGCCAGGTGCTCACCGTCGGGGACAAGCTCATCTCAGCAAACGGCAGGTTCGCGCTCGGATTCTTCCAGTTTCAGCCACCAAGCAACACTACTCTTAGTAAGTCCAGCGACACCACCTCCCCCAGCTCCGACTGGTACCTTGGCATATGGTTCAACAAGATACCGGTTTGTACAACTGTGTGGGTCGCCAATAGGGAAGACCCAATCATCGACCCCAAACCCAACCTAACACAGCTCAAAATCTCAAGCGATGGCAACCTTGTCATCATACACCAGGGTGGTGTACTCTGGTCCGCTCTTGTTGTAAACAAGAATAGGACACGAACAAGCAACATGAACGCCACCAGTGTAGTCCTCGCAAACAGTGGAAACCTAGCCCTCACATCATCATCTGGCCAACCGTTGTGGGAAAGCTTCGACTACCCAACAGATGTTGTGCTCCCTGGCGCCAAATTTGGCTGGAATAAGGTCACCGGTTTGAACCGCCGGGGAATCTCGAGAAAGAGCATCGTTGATCCGGGGCTTGGCTCATATAGCATCGAGCTAGAAACCAATGGCAACGGGATAGTCCTCCAGCGTCGCAAACCCTCCGTTGTGTATCGGGTTTATGCGCCTGAAACATCAGAGATATTGAAACTTTTGCCGAGAATCCAGAAGATTCTGGAACTGGATACACGGACAAAAGGTTTAATTGTCCCACATTATGTCAATACCAAAGAAGAGGAGTACTATATGTACACCTCACCCGATGAATCATCTTTCTCATTTCTCTCGGTAGACGTCTTTGGTCAAATCAAGCTGAATATGTGGTCTCAAGCCAATCAATCTTGGCAAGTTGTATTTGCCGACCCTGTTGATGTCTGCACCCCAGCTGCAACCTGCGGACCTTTCACGGTATGCGACGCCAATGCGCAACCACCATGTGATTGCATGGAGAACTTCTCTAAGAAGTCGCCACAACATTGGGCGTTTGGTGATCTAACACATGGTTGCATCAGAAATACACCGCTATATTGCACCAGTGGCAAGAACACGACAACTTCAACAGACATGTTCCACCCCATTGCCAAAGTTACATTGCCCTACAACTCGCAAAGTGTAAACCTTGCTACCACTCGTAGTAAGTGTGAGGAATCTTGTCTCAGCTCGTGCACCTGCACGGCTTATTCCTATAGCAATAGCAATTGCTCTGTCTGGCATGGGAAACTGCTTGCTGTAAGTCTCAGTGATGGCCTTGAAATTAGTTCTGAAGATATTCTTTACCTGCGCCTTGCCGCCAAAGATCTGCCAAGTTTGGGAAAAGACAAAAGAAAACCAAATGTTGGAGTTGTTACTGCTGCAAGCATTAGTAGTTTTGGGTTACTAATGCTCATGTTGTTGCTAGTAGTTTGGAGGAAAAAACTTGGATGGTGTGGTTCGCCGTTATACGCCAGTCAAGGCCCTAGTGGGTTAATCGCGTTTAGATACACTGATTTAGCTCATGCTACAAAAAACTTCTCTGAACATTTGGGAACAGGTGGTTTTGGTTCTGTATATAAAGGATCACTAAGTGACTCGACTACTATAGCAGTAAAAAGGCTTGATGGTGCCCGCCAGGGGGAGAAGCAATTCAGAGCTGAGGTGAGCTCAATTGGACTGATTCAACATGTTAACCTAGTTAAATTGATTGGTTTCTGTTGCCAAGGTGATAACAGATTACTTGTGTATGAGCATATGTTTAATGGTTCTCTTGATGGACATCTATTTAAGAGCAATGCCTTTGTCCTGAATTGGGACATTAGGTACCAAATAGTACTAGGAATCGCAAGAGGACTATCCTACTTGCATCAGAGTTGTCGCGAGTGCATCATACACTGCGATATTAAGCCAGAGAACATACTGCTCGATGCATCATTTTTTCCTAAAATTGCAGACTTTGGGATGGCAGCTTTTGTGGGCAGGAATTTCAGCCGAGTCTTGACTACATTCAGAGGAACTGTAGGTTATCTCGCCCCAGAGTGGCTTAGTGGAGTTGCTATCACACCCAAAGTTGATGTTTACAGCTTTGGCATGGTACTGTTTGAGATCATATCAGGAAGAAGAAATTTACCTGAAGCATGTACTGGCAGCGGTGATCGTGTTGAATATTTCCCTGTGCAAGTCATCAGCAAGCTTTGTGGGGGAGATATGCAGAGTTTGGTTGATCCACAACTACATGGTGACTTTGATTTGAAACAGGCTGAGAGGATTTGCAAAGTGGCATTATGGTGCATCCAAGATGACGAGTCCAATAGGCCGACGATGGGTGAAGTGGTTCGGGTTCTCGAGGGTCTCCAGGAGATCGACATGCTTCCGATGCCAAAACTACTTGCAGCTATAACTGGACGCCCTAATGGAACTTCAGTGTAATGATCTAGAAATGTCTTTTGCAATCAATGTTGTACTAATATTTGTTTCAGCAAATCTTGAAGTTGCATTGTGTACTAGAAAGAATAAAAGAAGGCAGGCGATCTGCAATTACTAATAAATTGTCACTTAACTGATATATGTCCATGGATCCATCAAACTAGCAGATTGTTCACTCATTCGATGAGTGGATCGATCAGAGAAACCACAGGATGAAGACGATGGTGCAGCGGTAGCGCGCCGACTTGTGCTTCACCATCCGGACGCTGCCGCCATTGTCGCCGCGAACTATATCCACGCCAGTGAGCACGGCGAAGCGCTCGCCAGTGAGAACAGCGAACTGCTGGCCACTTCTGCGCCTGTCGACTGCCAAAGACTGCACAACGCACAACCTGCAGGAACCCAGGTTCACCACGGTGCGGTGCATCGGCAGCTTCGACCACTCCACCGTGCCGAGCAAAACAATTTTTTTTGAGGGTGAGCAAAACAATATTTTGTTTACAAAATTGCTTGTTCAACATTACATGAATTTTTCATTTAAATGTGTGAATACTTCCAAACCACATGGACATGTTTTTTACTACGTGAACATCTTCTTGATAATTTTATAGAAACGTACTCAACACTTTTTTTATTACATGAGCATTTTTTATAATCGTCGAACATTTTAAATTTACATGAATATTTTTAAACTAATTTTTAATTGCATGATTTAAAAATAATATTTGGAACACTCTCTAAAATTACATTAAAAATTAATACATCAACATTTTTCTAATTACATGATCATTTAATAAAAATGTATCAAACACTTTTAGTTTTAATGGTTTTTTAAAATGTGTCGAGCATTTTCTTTAGTTTTATGATCATTTGTTAGAAGGTGAAACAAAATACTTGAACATATTTTAAAAACACTTTTTTTGTTAATATATACTGTCAAGATTATCTAAATACACAAATAAATATTTTTAACACAGACGTCTGATGTTGTTTAAACACACATAGACCATTTCTGGAATACATAATGAATAAAATTTTAAATATGCCATTTTTTTTACAAAATTAGTGAAATAAAAACTATTTGAAAAGAAAATAAAGCATTTCTAAATGCAGAGGGAAAACGAAAAATGAAATATAACATACTAAATAAGAAAATATAAACATGTGTGCATGTGCTCCTTCTGTCCTTCATGTGTGGCTAACTTGAGATGTGCGGTCGCCTCGTGCTTTGGGTGTGGCTTGTGTATGTGGTGTTGTGAACCACGCCCTGTGGTGCTGGGAAAACAGCGTATTTAGGACATGTACAATGGTGCTTTTCGAACAATGCATCTAACATCATTGCTGAGCTGGGAGAGAGATAAATGAGAGAAAAAGAATTCCCTTGTTTTAGCTAAGAGAAGACCTTTAGGAACAAGATAAAACAATTTTACACATTGTATAAGATGCATTTTCTTAGTTACGTATTTTCTAGTATAATCCCCATAACTTTAGGAGATAAACTTCATTGTGCAATATGCTGGTTGTCTTCTCTAAATGACATGCATGGTATAAGATAAGACTGCCTTGTCAATGATTGTACATGCTCTTATGGCGCTCCAATCTTGGTTTCGATCAATACCCACTCATGCATATGACACGTAAACTAATATCATTTTTAGTGTGGAAAAGTTAAATACTAATCCTTGTAGAAAAACCAATCTCTGTTTCTCTTTAAAAAAAATCCACAATCCTCACACAGATTAATCCAATAGGCATACAAAAACCGACTCAAATCTAAGAGAAGGATATGGCAAGAAACTTAAACTAAGGTACATGTAATTCCAACAAATAATTTCTTTGATCTGCAACACCAGACATGAAAGTGTTGAGTCACATCACTATCCCCATAAAAATAACCTCAACAAATCTGAAGTGGATTAATTCGTAATTGCTAGCGACCACTACTGATCTCATCTAATTACTACTTGAGCAAAGACTAGGGGTTTTGTGTGTGTGAAAAGGGCCTAGAAATATTATAAAGATTCACCAGAATACAAAGCACCGAAAACATAATAAAGATAACATGGATGACTAGTTTTCAAAATAAATGATGGCTTCTTCTGATTAAGCTATTCTTGCATACACAAAGCGAAACTACTAGTGGAGCTACTATTCTAGTTGTATTTTTCCCAGCTCATCATTAGTTTAGCTCCATCTTCGTGGATGGTTTAATCTCCTTCTTCTTCCATGAGTTGGCGCTGCAGATGAGGCATCAATTATACATGAATATATTCAAGTGACATTAACAGTACGTGCTATACTAATTAAAATCATTGCTCAACGCGATTAGCATGTAGCGATATGAGATCGATGGATTAAGAGAATATACTTACTTGTCCCATGTTTGCATGGCAACAAATATATATACATGCACGCGAGAACAAAATTACACACGGATACATACATACATTGATAGAATGCATAGTATTCACCCAAACACTAGCTAGATTCTACAACTCGTGCATGCAGACGACGATCAGACTGTTCATGCATCTACGTCGCCGTCAATGTCACCGTACTGATTGGTGCAAGATTGACACACCTCAAGAGCTAGCATACATCGATGATGGATCGATCATTATTTAGCTGGTATCTTTAAGAGGCAAACAATGTGCAATTGTTTGTTAGATAGGCAGTTGAAAATAAAACTAAACAAAAATACAGAATCAATTCAGAGGCGTGGCAGTGCAGGGGGGGGGGGGGGGTGGGGGGGATTAAATAAAGGAGGAGAATAAAAAATGATTTAAATTTTGTATTAATCCGGTGGCGTGCGGTCGTGGTGGTCGTCGGCGTCGATGCCTTCCAGTTCCAAGAAGGGCGAGATCTCGTCATACTCGTGCTGATGGCCGCCAGCGGTAGCAGTGTGATCGAATACCAACTGATACTGGTGGTTTTCTTCTTGTGCGACGGCGCCGCCCATGTCGGCGATGGCGCCCTCGTAGTACTGCGGCTGCATCTTCCACGGTAGCGACGGCGCAGCAACGACGCCGTCGTCACCGTTGTCATTACCGTATAATCCTGACGATGCTGGTACGTATTTGTGCTCTTCCAAGTAGTGCATGTTGCTACACTCGGTCGGCGCCGGAGGTACATCTGCGGTGGGCGGCGGCAGGGAGAGGGGAGGGGAAGACTCGAGGCGGCGGCGGTAGTGGTGGATCTGGGCTTGGAGGCGGCGGAGGATGCCGTACTCCTGGCGGAGCTGGCTCTCGAGAGCGACGATGGCGGGGAGGCAGCCGCCGGCCGGGTTGGCGTCCCAGGCGGCGGCCTCGTAGACGAGGCCGCGCATGGCGTCGTCGCGGCGGGCGCGGTCGGGGCCAGCGCGGCGGAGCGTCTTGAGGATGTTGCTGACGCCGAAGAGGCGGTGCGCGCTGCGGAAGAGGCCCGGGCGGTCGTGCGGGAAGTAGCGCGCCAGCGGGCACTCCGCCGTGCACCGCCGCCGCTGGTGCTTGCAGGCCGCGCACGCGGGCTGCTGTTGCGGCTGCTGCTGCCTCGCCGCCGGCATGGCATCCCCAGCTACGTAGTCGCCTACCACTTTTTCCGCTTTGTTTGTTGTGTGCTCTGCTTGATAATAGGATCGATGGTCGTCTTCATGCACGAGCTAAGCTTAATAATTTGTTAGAATATTTTTTAGAAAAATAATTAGTTATAATATTGTCTGGTAAAGATTCATTTGACACGTACGTGCTCAACTTATCCAAGCAAAGTTTTTTTTTGAAATTTTATCCAAGCAAAGTTAAGAGAAGGATTAGTTAGAAACGTGTGTAAACAGATTTTTATTTCCTTTTTCGACCAACTCATGTGTCATTCACGTTTGGTTCCTCCATACAAAGTGATTTTGACAATGGTGTCACGATTTTGCAAGGACGCGCCGTGTGATTACCACCGCCCCCGCCGCTCACGCGAAGTACTCAGGGGCTGATGTTCATCGTGTGAGGCTGACCGCTTATGGGGTGCGGCGGCCGACGTCGGCAGCTGGCCGGAGCCGGGGGAGCTTGGAGCGCGAGGCTACGGTGCTGCAATCAGTTGAGATGCAGGGCAAGCAAGCCCCGGGTCGGTGGAGCTGCAATCGCGGCGACGGGGAGCTGCATCCAGCGGTGATTTTTGCTGGAAGTAGTTCTTTTTTTTGCTACAATCGACACATATTTTTTGAGGATGATTTTTATTTTTGCTAAAACCATCATTAATTTTTGCTGAAGCTGCCTTTTTTTGTTGCTACAATTGAGTGTTAGCGTTTTTTGCTGCCGAGAATTTTTGTTGGAACCAGTGATTTGTTTTGCTGGAACTGGCTTTTCTTTTTGCCACAATCGATCTTTTTCAGATTTGTTCTTCTGAGAATATTTTTGCTGGAAACATCTTTTGCTTCCACCGTAGTTTGCTTTTGCTGGAACCAGCGTTTTTCAAAGGATCCAACGGGTGGTGACGTGGAGCTACCTTGGGGTAATTTTGTTGCAAGCGTCGACGGTGAGCATCGGCGGCGAGCCTCGAAGGCAAGCATTTTTTGCTACCACCGTAGTCTTTTCTTGCTACCACCATAGGTTGTTTTTGTTGCGAGCGTTGACTGCGAGCATCGATGGCGGCAAGATTTTTTTGCTGCAACCGTCTTTTGAATTTGCTACTATCGGTGAGGAATTTTGCTACATCCATCATGGCAGGGCCGCGACCCGCTACGGCGGCGGCGATGAATTTTGCTGCAACTATCGTTCTCTTTTGCTACGACCGGCGTTTTTTTCTGATACATCCATGAATGGCGTTGGATCTTGGCTGTTGCTAACGCAACCCTGGGCAGCGAGCTTCGACGATGAGGGGGTGGCGAGGGCGCATCAGGGTGCTGCAACCATGCAGCTCGCCGGCGAGTTGCTACCATCTTCACCGGAGATGCCACCGCGGGTGGACGCGGCTACATGCATGGAGCCGGCGAGAAGTGTAGGCGGCGAGGGGGGCGACCGGCGGCGAAGGCGGCGACCGGTGGTGAGGAAAGATGGAGGCGAGGCGGTCGGCGCATGTGGGGGCGGCGCTCCTTTTCCTCTCGTTTTTCCTGTGCAGAGGTTAACGATGAGGAGGACAGGGACAGATCTGACTTTTTTTTGATTGTGAGGACAAATCTGACGGCTATATGTACAGATCAAACGGCTACAGGAAGACCGGCCGAAACTTTCGGCCGGCGCGCCGGCGCCTATAAGCGCCCTTATTTGAATCTCTATTTGTTCACGTAGTCATGTCTCTTACTTTTTTTTCATAAGTCCGGTCATATGCATGTGGTTGATGGAGGAGAGAGAGAGAGAAAGAAAATAATAATAATAATAAAGGAAGGAAAAAAGATGCTTCATGGTGGGTTAAATCCTATGTGGCGGACGCATGATCACTGACCGGACCCGACCGGACACTCTTCGTACTCATCCCATATATATATGAGGGCAACATGAGGAGTGTGCATTTAAGGAGTCTTTGAGGGCATCTCCAACGGCAGCCCGCAAATTTACTCCCGCATTCGTCTGTGGACAAGGGGGCCAGTCCATGGCCACGGATGCAGGAGGCTGTCATCCAATCGTATCCGCATACATTTTCACAACAACTCAAACCAACCAGCCGAAAGTCATTCAAACAAGTCTGGATTTCATATAAACATGACGAATTTCATACAAACCAAACCAAAACGTTTATAGTTTGAACATATTTTAACTAAAAAGGTAAAACTACGTGCATGTACGATCGCACGGAGCTCCACTCTCACGACACGGATACACTACACTAGTCTACGCCCGGTCGCGGCTTGTCTTCCCCATGTCCAGCAACCCGCTCACCGGACTGCCGGAAGCTCCAGAGGTATATGCTTCAGCGCAATGAACGGATCGCTTCCCCACCGCTCATCGGAGTGGAACCGCTGGCTGATGCTTCAGTCGGAGGGGAGTGGGGGCCTCCACTTCCGTGGAGCCTAGGCAGTGGGTCGACGATGGTGTGCGCTGAAGTACCGGACAAGAAACTGGTTGTGTACGCCGGCGTCCCCTCGGCGGTGGCCTTCCTGGGGCCCAAGCGGCGGCAGCTTCCCATGTTCTACTTTCCCTCGATGTTGGCGGCGGATGTGGACGCGCTAGCCGCCGACTAGTCGTTCTTCACGCATCCAGCTTCTTTCTTTCCCTGCATGGTGTGTGTACGCACGCATCGACGGCGGATGATGCGATCGAAGGAACTGGAGGTGCGATATGAAGCAGTGGCGTCAACGGCAGCGACGAATCCCCCAGGGCATCTCCAACGCCGACACGCAAACGTCCCGCATGCGTCCGGACCGTGCTGTCCAGACAGCGGAAGGCATCCAACTCCGGTCTGTATCGGTCTGCGATGCGGTCAGGACGCGATTTCTCCCACAAACCGAAGAAAAACATGAGAGGGGGCTTTGCGCGAGTCTGGACCGATCCCAAGCCCGCTTCTGCGTGCCCAGGCCCACCAAAAACCCGTTCCCCATCCCGTGCTCGCTTCTCGCCCGGCGCCAGCTGCCCGCATTCAAGCCGCTGTAGAGCTAGCGTGCCGCTCCACATTGAAGGCGGCTCAGGGCACACGCGACCTCTCATTGCCTCCGCCATTGAAGGGGCGTGCCGACCGAGAGCGCCGCCCGCTGCACGCCCAAAATAACACGCCTCCTCATCGCATTCAAACACCTCCATGAAACCCGTGTGGAAGCCAAGGAACCTACTCCGGCCGCACGTCCGTTCACGAGCGGGCTGGCATTAAACGCAACAACGGGCAAGCTCCTCCCATCGGCCCTCTGTTTAAACAAGGCCATATGCCAGGCAAGAATCGCACCACCAAGTACACCGCTCCCCATCTCCTTCTTCCACCATTTTCTCCACCCTTTCGATGGCATCCTATGAGCAGGAAGACCAGTTCTCCCGCATAAAAGCCGGCTGGGTGGCCCGTCGAACCCGCCGGATACGATCGAGGTAGCACGCTGCAGCTCCACCTCCCTCACCTAGCCTGACGGAGCAAGTCGCAACCCCACACCGGCGCATGTTTCATCCACTCGCCGCTCCAAGCCAGCTCGCGGAGGAGTGGCGAGTTGCTCCAGGCCAGCACGACGGGGAGCACAGTGGCACGACCATCATCATGTGGCAAGGTGTGAAGTTGAGTAAGACTCAGCCCGACCACGACAGAAGGAAGAGAAAGGATGAAAGTCATCCCCTATGCCTCAGCCATGGGCTCTATAATATATGCCATGTTGTGTACCAGACCTGATGTGTGCCTTGCCATAAGTCTGACAAGGAGGTACCAAAGTGATCCACGAGTGGATCATTGGACAACGGTCAAGAATATCCTTAAGTACCTAAAGAGGACCAAGGACATGTTTCTCGATTATGGAGGTGACAAAGAGCTCGTCATAAAGGGTTACGTTGATGCTAGTTCCGGCATAGATCCGGATGACTCTAAGTCTCAAGCCGGATACTTATTTATATTAAATGGTGGAGTGGTCAGTGGGTGCAGTTCCAAGCAGAGTGTCATGGCGGGATCTACATGTGAAGTGGAGTATATAGTGATGACCCACAAGTGTAGGGGATCTATCGTAGTCCTTTCGATAAGTAAGAGTGTCGAACCCAACAAGGAGCAGAAGGAAATGATAAGCGGTTTTCAGCAAGGTTTTCTCTGCAAGCGCTGAAATTGCAGGTAACAGATAGTTTTGTGATAAGATAAATTGTAACGAGTAACAAGCAATGAAAGTAAATAAAATGTAGCAAGGTGGCCCAATCCTTTTTGTAGCAAAGGATAAGCCTGGAAAATTTTTTATAATGAGAAAATAGCTCCCGAGGACACATGGGAATTATCGTCAAGCTAGGTTTTATCACGCTCATATGATTCGCGTTCGGTACTTTGATAATTTGATATGCGGGTGGACCGGTGCTTGGGTACTTCCCTTACTTGGACAAGCATCCCACTTATGATTAACCCCTATTGCAAGCATCCGCAACAACAAAAGAAGTATTATGGTAAACCTAACCACATCATTAAACATATGGATCCAAATCAGCCCTAACGAAGCAACGCATAAACTAGGGTTTAAGCTTCATCACTCTAGCAACCCATCATCTACTTATTACTTCCCAATGCCTTCCTCTAGGCCCAAATAATGGTGAAGTGTCATGTAGTCGACGCTCACCTAACACCACTAGAGGAAAGACAACATACAGCTCATCAAGATATCGAACGAATACCAAATTCACATGACGCCTAATAGCAAGACTTCACCCATGTCTCGAGGAACAAACGTAACTACTCACAAAGCATATTCATGTTCATAATCAGAGGAGTAATAATATGCATTAAGGATCTGAACATATGATCTTCCACCAAGTAAACCAATTAGCATCAACTACAAGGAGTAATCAACACTACTAGCAACCCACAGGTACCAATTTGTGGTTTTGATACAAGATTGGATACAAGAGATGAACTAGGGTTTTGAGAGGAGATGGTGCTGTGAAGATATTGATGGAGATTGACCCCTCCGATGAGAGGATCGTTGGTAATGACGATGGTGATGATTTCTCCCGGAGGGAAGTTTCCCAGAGAACAGCTCTGCGAACTCTAGATTGGTTCCGCTTAAGGTTCAGCCTCGTGGCGGCGGAGTTTAAATCCGTAAAGCTTGCCCACGATTTTTTCCAGGTAAAAGCCTTCATATAGTAGAAGATGGACACCGAGGGCCACCAGGGGCCCAGGAGATAGGGGCGCGCCAGCAGTGGGCGCGCCTCACCCTCTGCCAGGTGTGGGCTCCCTCGGGTGTTTCTTTCGCTCAATAATTCTTATAAATTCCAAAATAAGTTCCTGAGTTTCAGGATTTTTGGAGCTGTGCAGAATAGGTTTCCAATGTTTGCTCCTTTTCCAGCCAGAATTCCAGCTACCGGCATTCCCCCTCTTCATGGTAAACCTTGTAAAATAAGAGAGAATAGCCATAAGTATTGATAGATAATGTGTAATAACAGCCCATAATGCAATAAATATTGATATAAAAGCATGATGCAAAATGGACGTATCAACTCCCCCAAGCTTAGACCTCGCTTATCCTCAAGCGAAAGCCGATAACGAAAAATATCTCCACATGTTTAGAGATAGAGGTGTCGATAAAAATAAAATACGGACATGAGGGCATCATGATCATTCTTATAACAGCAACATAAATAGATTTCATCATGTAACTTCTTATGTTCAAGTAAAGATCAATTCACAATGTCAAGTATGGTTCAGAAACTTCATTGGGAACTAACAAACTATAATCTCAGTCATTGAAGCAATTGCAATTTATCATAACATCAGAAAGAGTCAAGAATAGAGCTTTTCAGCAAGTCCACATACTCAACTATCATGTAGTCTCCTACAATTGCTAACACTCACGCAATACTTGTGGTCATGGAGTTTCAACCGGACACTGAGAAAGATAGGGGCTTATTGTATTGCCTCCCAATGTATTCACCTTTAGGTGATGTCAACAATAATAGTTCATGCTAACTTACATCCAATTGGATATATATATATATCATGATCTTTCAAACACGAGGAGCTTGCCAAAGGATAAAATGAAAAAGGGAAAGGTGAGGATCACCTTGACTCAAGCATAAGTAAAAACATAAAGTAAAAGATAGGCCCTTCGCAGAGGGAAGCAGAGGTTGTCATGTGCATTTAGGGTTGGATGCATGAAATCTTAATGCAAACGAACGTCACTTTATATTGCCCCTTGTATGTGGACCTTTATTATGCAGTCCGTTGCTTTTATTGCTTCCACAACAAGATCGTATAAAGCTTATTTTCTCTGCACTAATAAGTCATACTTATTTAGAGAGCAATTTTTATTGCCTGCAACATGACAACTTACTTGAAGGATCTTACTCAATCCATAGGTAGGTATGGTGGACTCTCATGGCAACACTGGGTTTAAGGATATTTGGAAGCACAAGTAGTATCTCTACTTGGTGCAAGGAATTTGGCTAGCATGAGGGGAAAGGCAAGCTCAACATGTTTGGAAGGTCAATGACAATATACTTTAACCGAGATGTGAGAAAACATAAACCATTACGTTGTCTTCCTTGTCCAACGTCAACTCTTTTAGCATGTCATACTTAATGAGTGCTTCACAATCATAAAAGATGTCCAAGATAATATATTTGTATGTGAAACCTCTCTTTCCTTATTACTTCCTATTAATTGCAACGATGACCAAAACTATGTTTGTCCACTCTCAACAACTTTTATGCCTCATACTTTCTATGTGTGAAGTCATTACTATCCATAAGATCAATATGAACTCTTTTATTCTTTTTATTCTTTCTACTTCCTCAAGATCATAGCAAAATAGCAAAGCCCTTTACTCAACACTAATCTTTATTATAGATAGCTCACGGACTCGATTACATAAAGAGATCACAAAGAAAAACTCAAAACTACTTGATACTAAAACTTCAATCTACTAGATCAAGATACTACTAAAAGGATCGAACTAAATAAAACGGTAAAGATAGGAGTGTGATGGTGATACGATACCGGGGCACTTCCCCCAAGCTTGGCAGTTGCCAAGGTGAGTGCCCATACCCATGTAATTATGTCCTCGAAGGTGGTGAAGTAGGAGTTGTTGATGATGTAGGCTTTTCGTCCATCTTCCAAGGCATAGGCTCACCATCATAGAAGGATGACCGAGTCTCCGGGATCCTTAAATCTGCAGCCAAACTCATCCTCTTGAATCTATATTCATACTCACAGTTCTGGTTTTGCAGGTCATAGATCTGGGCTTGGAGGTGCTCGATTTTATCTTGAAGCTTGAAGATGGTCTCCCCAATGACCTTGACATCTAGCTTGTGGTTGTTGGTGAACTCCGTGATCATCATCTAGTTGGCGTTGAGTCCACGCTCCACAATCCCTTGGCACTTGAAAACTTGCTGCTCCACGGCTTCGAGCTTTGTCTCCACGCTTCCGGTACGCCTTGGTCCCTCTACATCGCGGATGTGCAGCACCCCCTCACGCATCTCAATGGTTTGAGGGTGTTGCAGCACTTCCACGAGATAGGGGTTGATAACCCTCTCGAAAAACTTGTCCTTAGGAGCGCTTGGAGACGTCATGATGCTCTAGATCTGAAACAGAAACAGCTCGAAACGAAAACAGAGGATATTTGCGTGATACGGTGGTCAAAACCTTCGGGAGTTTATATAATGAATTTTTACCGACCAAAATACGTAACGTGCAAGAAAATGGAGTCCGGGAGGCACATGAGGTGGCCACGAGACAGGGGGGCGCGCCCAGGAAAGGTGGGCGCGCCCTCCACCCTCGTGGAGGCCTCGTGTCCTTCCCGGACTACTTCTTTCTTCCTAAAATTCTTAAATATTCCAAAACTGATAAAAATTGCCATTAGAATTGTTTTGGACTCGATTTACTTACCGTACCACATACCTATTCCTTTTCGGTGTCTGGAACATTCTGGAAAGTGTCCCTTATGTATTCCTCCGGGGTTACGGTTTCAATAATATTAGTTTCAACATTGATAGGATTACCTGAGATATAATGTTTAATTCTTTGACCGTTCACCACCCTCGGACTTGTGCCTTCGAAGTTGTTGATTTTAATGGCACGAACGATAGACCTCCTCGATAACGTAAGGACCTTCCCATTTAGAGAGAGAAGTTTTCCTACAAAAAATCTTAAACGAGAGTTGAATAATAACACATAATCACCTACGTTAAACTCACGTTTTTGTATCCTTTTGTCATGCCAACGTTTGACTTTTTCTTTGAATAGCTTGGCATTCTCATAAGCTTGGGTTCTCCATTCATCAAGCGAGCTAATATCAAACAACCTCTTCTCACCGGCAAGTTTGAGGTCATAGTTGAGCTCTTTAATAGCCCAATATGCTTTATGTTCAAGTTCTAGAGGTAAATGACATGCTTTTCCGTAAACCATCTTATACGGAGACATACCCATAGGATTTTTGTATGCGGTTCTATAGGCCCATAATGCATCATCAAGTTTTTTGGACCAATTCTTTCTGGATCTATTCACAGTCTTTTGCAAAATTAATTTGAGCTCTCTATTGCTCAACTCTACTTGACCACTAGATCAAGGATGATAAGGAGATGCGATTCTATGATTAACATCATACTTAGCAAGCATCTTACAGAAAGCACCATGAATAAAATGTGAACCACCATCTGTCATAAGATATCTAGGGACTCCAAACCTCGGAAAAATAACTTCTTTAAGCATTTTAATAGAAGTGTTATGATCAACACTACTAGTTAGAATAGCTTCTACCCACTTAGTAACGTAATCAACAGCAACTAAAATATGTGTATAACCATTAGAGGCAGGAAAAAAGGTCCCATATAATCAAAGCCCCAAACATCAAATGGTTCAATAACAAGGGAATAATTCATAGGAATTTCTTGACGTCTACTAATATTACCAATTCTTTGACATTCATCACAAGATAAGACAAACTTACGAGCATCTTTGAAAAGAGTAGGCCAATGAAAACCAGATTGCAGTACCTTATGTGCAGTTCTATCTCCAGCGTGGTGTCCTCCATAGGATTCAGAGTGACACTTGCGTAGGATCTGTTCTGTTCATGCTCAGTACACAACGTCTAATAACACCATCTACTCCTTCTTTATAAAGGTGTGGGTCATCCCAGAAGTAATGTCTTAAATCATAAAAGAACTTTTTCTTTTGCTGGTATGTGAAACTAGGTGGTATAAATTTAGCAAAAATATAATTAGCATAATTAGCATACCAAGGAGCAAGACGAGAAGCATTAACGACCGCTCATTGTTCATCGTGAAAGCTATCATTAATAGGCGTTGGGTCATCAAGAACATTCTCTAACCTAGAAAAGTTATCAGCAACGGGGTTCTCGGCTCCCTTTCCATCAATAATATGCAAATCAAATTCTTGGAGCAAGAGAACCCATCTAATAAGTCTAGGCTTAGCATCTTTCTTTTCCATAAGATATTTAATAGCAGCATGATCGGTGTGAATAGTAACTTTGGAATCAACGAAGATAAGGTCTAAACTTATCACATGCAAACACAACTGCTAAGAACTCTTTTTCAGTAGTAGCATAATTTCTGCAGGCAAGATCAAGAGTCTTACTAGCATACCGGATAACATTCAATTTCTTATCAACTCTTTGCCCTAGAACAAGCACCTCTGACATAATCACTAGCATCACACATAATTTCAAAGGGTAAATTCCAATCGGTGGCTGCACAATAGGGCAAGGATCAAAGCTTTCTTAAGTATTTCAAATGCTTCTACACAATCATCATCAAAGACAAAAGGAATATCTTTTTGCAATAAATTAGTCGAGGCCTAGAGATTTTAGAAAAGTCCTTAATGAACCTCCTATAAAAAACGGCATGACCAAGGAAACTTCTTATACCTTTTATGTCCTTGGGACATGGCATCTTTTCAATAGCATCAACTTTAGCCTTATCAACTTCAATACCTCTCTCAGAAATCTTATGTCCCAAGACAATGCCTTCATTAACCATAAAGTGGCACTTTTCCCAATTCAAGACGAGACTAGTGTCTTCGCATCTCTGCAAAACTCGATCAAGGTTGCTCAAGCAATCATCAAAATAGGATCCATAGACGGAGAAATCATCCATAAATACCTCACAAATCTTTTCACAGAAGTCAGAGAATATATCCATCATATATCTTTGAAAGGTAGCAGGTGCATTACATAAACCAAAAGGCATACGTCTATAAGCAAAAGTAACGAAAGGACAAGTAAAAGTAGTTTTTGATTGATCCTTCGCTGATACAGGTATTTGAGAGAAACCAGAATAACCATCTAGAAAGCAGAAATGTGTGTGTTTGGATAGTCTTTCTAGCATTTGATCAATAAAAGGTAAAGGGTAATGATCTTTCTTAGTAGCTTTATTTAATTTACGGAAATCAATTACCATCCTATAACCTGTAATAATTCTTTGCGGGATCAATTCATCTTTATCATTAGGAACGATAGTAATACCTCCCTTTTTAGGAACACCATGGACAGGGCTTACCCAATCACTATTAGCAACGGGGTAAATTATACCTGCCTCAAGGAGCTTTAGTATCTCCTTTCTTACCACTTCTTTCATCTTAGGATTCAATCGTCGTTGAGGATCTCTAACCGCTTTGGCATTGTCCTCCAAATTAATTTTGTGTTGGCATAACGTGGGACTAATGCCCTTAAGATCATCCATAGTATATCCAATAGCAGCACGGTGCTTCTTCAGAGTTTTCAATAATCTTTCTTCTTCTTGCTCAAAGGTTAGCACTAATAATAAAAGGATATATTCTCTTTTCATCAAGATAAGCATAATTAAGATATATGTAGTACGGATCCGCCACACAGATTTGCGAGACTTCTTCACTCTTCATGACGGAGCTCATATGTAGCGCAAAAAGGCGGACGATTGTAAAATCGAGCCGCCTTGTCAGAAACATCTCAAAGATATGGTCAAACCGCAGGAAGAACACCTCCGCGGGCCGTGTGTCGACGTAGCACTTCCCCTCAGGCACACGAGCCGCGTATGTCGGATATCCTGGATCCTTTGAGGCAAGTTGGCTTTTCTCAGTCGACGGCACATGGTCGTGCAGTCTCCTGAGATCCCTTGATAGTGCCTCCAGCGGTTTCGGCGGTAGCATCGGCTCGCCCGTGAGATGGAACATGGCCGCACCTTTCACGGGTAGACACTCTTCAGAATCCATCGTCTGGCTGCTATGTGCTTTGGCTTGTTTGGAGGCAGTTATCTTCCCCGATCTGTTCCTCTCCTTTTTCTTGGGCACACCTTCCAGACCCTTCCTTAACCCCTGCCCCTGTGTTGCCGGTCTAAGCACTGTACGACCCCCGGCTAGTTGAGCCTGTGTTGAGGCGGCATCTTCAGGCATGTCCTATGAGGAATTCATGAAGAGAGACTTTTTGCAATCCTTCCAACGACCTTCTTGACCGGGCAGATCATCCATATCCTCACTAGCATGCTGATAGCCCGATTCGTCATATGGTTGACTCATCATATCTATGTCACAGTCATACGCGTTTGTATTGAGGAAGCCCATAGGGTCGACCTCCGTCTCATCATCCATTCTCTCTGCTCTACAGACCGATTACATCAGCCAGTACTATTGCACCCCCTTCATCACGCCATCCGCCGCTCTCACCCGGCACTACGTGAGCTGGTAATTGCGTAGGCGGGGTGGTGGTCTCCGCACATGCTTGTTGATGTGTGGTTATTGGTGTGCTCTCGGCGGCTCGGACAAATAAGATTCTTCTACCATAGCAGCACCCAACCCTTGCAGCTTCCAATCCGTGGCGGGGTCTCGTCGTCCTCTCCCACATCTTTGTCTTTGGAGGAGGCAAAGCCTCGTGCCCCGATTTCACACTAAACAAGCTAACCCTGCAGTGCCCAGTGGGGATCGGCTCGTTGTGGAACGTGGGTTGCAAGGGGTTCATTATCATCCCCTTTCCCACATCCACCTTCTGGCCTTTGATCAAGTAGAGTATGGTGCACGGGGTTTCTTTGCCCTGCAAACACATATGTCTGTGAGGTAAAACATCCGGAAGGCAACGAAAATGGAATATTCTACTTGATCTGACATGTAATTACCGTGACGGCGTCGAGCTCAGCCAAAGAAGAAGGCCCACCTAGCGCGCCAGAGTGTCACAGCCCTAGATCAGCCCTTGATTGACTTTGCTTGCTCATCATGTCATCATGTTTAAATTCCTAATAAACTTGAAATGGGATTGCCTAAACCCTAGCATCAAAGGAATTCACTAGGTTCAACTAAAATATTTTCAGTAAATCCAAATGGCTTTCAAAAATGTTCATCATTTTTGGGAAAATGCTGGAAACAGTAACCAGAGGTGATGCACATTTTACCATGACATATTTGGGCTCTGAATTAAATCATACTCTATTTGCATTTGGGCAGTTAAATGTTATAAAATAATTTAAATGTCCAAATAATCTTAAACCAAAATGTTTCCTGTTGGATATATTCTATACAGTGGGCATGAGTAGTTTGATGATTTTTGAAAGTGCCCAGCCATTTTTACTAAGTCCGTAAACAAATGTCGAATTAGAAAAGAGAAAGAAAAGGAAGAGCAGAGACTCACACGGCCACCTACCGGCGTGCCCATCTGGCACCCCAGCCTGGCTTGCATCAGGCCCCATCGGCCCACAAAGGCGATCATCGCCGACCTCCCGCCAGAAGCAGGCAGGTGCTGCACAGTTGTCGCTGCCGCCCACAGCCACCTCTTCTGCCGACACCTTGGACGGCTCCAGACGATGCCACGCGCCCCCCTGACCCCTCTCTCTCACGCCCGCAGCTCCTCCCCTCCTCTGGCTCCCTCCCCCTCTCTTCCCGAGCGCACCAGAGGGCGCCGCCGTGCCCTGCCGCGACCACCGGCCACCCCACGCCCGACGCACCTGGCTCCGCCACTTCTTCCTCGACCACCCACCGAGCCATGCGACCGAAGAGCCTGCCGCCGCCCCAACGTTTCCCCTCCTCGGCAGTCGGAGATCGGCCTCGCCGCTTCGCCGCCTCCGGCCTTCCCGAGCACTTCGACGCCTTGCCGCCGCCGTGAGCTACTGCACCTTCTCCCCCTCTCCGTTCTCTCGTTCGCACGCCACAGCTGCCGCTTCGTCGACGACCGAAACCCACCGCCGCCCGGCTCGTCGCCGCTGCCCTTACAGGCCGCCCCAATGCACACCGCGGCCACCAGTAGATGCACCGCACCGCAGGATTTCGAACGCGCCCAGCCGCACGTCCAGCCGACGCCAGAGTTGGCCGGACGGCGAGCACCGTCTGCGGCTATCGCCGTCTAAGCTAATCACCGACGTGGGTTTCATTAGTTTAGCACTAATGATGCCATTAGTTAACCCTATGACAATGACAGCTGGGCCCCACGCCCTAACTAACCAGGTTTTATTTGCGTTTAGTTTAAACTAACCCCCACGGGCCCCATTGTCAGTTGACCCGCCACGCCACACGCCGACCGACCCCACGTCGATATTGACTTGGCGACGTGTCTGCTGACCCTACCACCTGTCACACCGACACTAAACAAAGACCTTTGAGACATCGACGTATGGGTCCCACTGGTCAGGTTTGACCTGGACCTGGCGTGTTGACATGCTGATGTCACACTGATGTGATGCCGACGCAATAAGCTATTTTCTGGATTTATTTTAAAACAGGAAATTTCAGAAAATAGTGCTAACTTCTAAAATTCATAGAAAATCAACCGTAGCTCCAAATCAAATAATTTATATATGAAAAATTATCAAAAAAATTCAAGGAATCCATCTGTACCATTTTCATGCATGTTAGAACAAGTTATACCTGCTGATCAGGTCAAATCAATTAAATGGCATTTAAACTCTCACATATGGAGTTTGAATTTGAACCTAGTGTTCAAACCAACCCCATTTAACTTGTTGCTAGTTGCATTAGGCCAATCAACAGCATATTGCCATGCCATGATCATGCATCATATTGTTGCATTGCATTGATTGTGTTCTTCCTTGTTTGGGTATTCGTCCCCTCTCGATAGACGTGGTTCCGACGATGAGTTCGATGACACCAATGAAGAACTATATTATCTTCGGCGCCGAGCAAGCAAAACCCCCTTTTTCATTTCAATACAATCCCACTCTCTCGCTCCTGCTCTCTTTTACTGCATTAGGACAACGACGACTCATCTGTTACTTGCTGCGGTAGCTGAACCCCTTTATGCTCTGCATGACCTGTCATTCCACAGTAAATAGATGAAACCCACTAGCATGAGTAGGAGTTGTTTGAGCCCTGTTGTGCCTACTCATTCATGCTTTTTTGTCATGCACACTCTTTGCTTAGAGTTGAGTCAGGTCTGATTCATCGAGGATGAATCAGAGGTGTGTGAACATGTCCTACTGTGTGTGAGCTAAGTGTGTGAACACGATTTGGTAAAGGTAGCGGTGAGAGGCCATGTAGGAGTACATGGTGGGTTGTCTCATTGAAGCCGTCCTCAGGAACTGAGTTCTGTGTTTGTGATCCATGAACAGCTACTACCACACATTGGGATCCTTAATTGACTCTCTCGACTTATTAATCGCCCTTGTCCTCTGTCCAGGAGTTGCAACTAGTTTCTGGTGTTTGTAGGATATGTGTTGGAGGCCGTCGTGTGGCTGACCCTAGGGGTGGGCTATGATGCGGTAGATACACTGTGGCACGGTGTACCGGGCGCCCGTTTGGTGTCTCCGGAATCCTGCACACATCGTTTGGGGCTGTGAGCGAAACTCCGGCCGGATCTCCTCGTGGATGGAACCCGAATAGGCGATAAACCTGGACTAGAGACTTGTGTGGTTAGTCGTCGTGGCCGACTCCCTCGCCAGGCTTCCGCTTGAAGGTTGCCGAGATACATGACGTGTACATGGTGGTAAGTGGCGAGCGTGTGAGAAGAAGTACACCCCTGCATGGTTAACATTATCTATTCGAATAGACGTGTCCGCGGTAAAGGACTTCTGGGTTGCCTGTATAGTTCATAGACAAGTGAAAGTGGATACTCTAAAACTCACAAGATAAGCGTGAGTGCTATGGATGGCGTTCTCGTAGGTAGACGGGAGCGGATCCATAGTGGTGTATTGATATGGTGAATATGTGGACTCGTGTGCGCCACCCCAAAAGAGTTACTTTCAGTCGTAGTTCAGGATAGCCACCGAGTCAAAGCTGGCTTGCTGCAGTCAAACTCCACCACCCCTTTGTTGACAATGATGCATATGTAGTTAGTTACGATGTAAGTCTTGCTGACTACATTTGTACTCACGTTTGCTTATTTTATGTTTTGCGAGAGAGACGCGTCGGCCTCGCTAGTAGTTCCGCATGGACTTGACATTTAGCTTGATACCTCATTTCGATCTTGTGCCCTCGGCAGATCTGGTAGATAGTCGGGCTTTTCAGCCTTTTTCATTTGTAGATGTCTGTACTCGGACATGTTAAGCTTCCAAGTGTGCTTTGATTTGTATGTTTCAGATGTTGGGTCATGAGACCCATGTTTTGTAATATCTCGCTCCTCGGAGCCTAATGAATAAATACTTGAGTCGTAGAGTTATGTTGTGATGCCATGTTGTATTTACACATATCGAGCATATTGTGTGTATGATTGAAATGCTTGGTATGTGTGGGATCCGACAATCTAGTTGTTTATCCTTGGCAGCCTCTCTTATGGGGAAATGTAGTCTAGTGCTTCCTCGAGCCATAGTAGTCCGCCATGTACCCGGTTCACCGAGTCCTGCTAGCCCAGACTACTGCTCGGGACACTTGATTTGGCCGACATGTGTTTCACTTTGTTCTGGTTCGTCCCTTCGGGAAATGTCACGCGTGACATCCGAGTCCTGCCCTAGCCTGCTACACCCGGGTTCCCGGAGTCCTGTTAGCCTGATGCTACAGCCCGGATTCACACGCTGGCCATCGACATGCTCGATGTGATTCATGTATGCCTGTCCCCATGGGTTAGTGCCGCTTTGGGTTCACGACTAGCCATGTCGGCCCGGGTTCTCTGTCATATGGATGCTAGCGACACTATCATATACGTGAGCCAAAAGGCTAAACGGTCTGGGCCATGGCAATGCGACACACAATAGAATACCGTGCGTGAGGCCGCAAAGTGATATGAGGTGTTACCGGCTAGATCGATGTGACTTGGAATCGGGTCCCGACAGCTTTGGTATCGAGCTCGATCATCAGAGGATTACCAAGCCAAACCGGGTCGGGTTGTGTCTAGAAATGCTTTAGTTATGTAAGGAATTGATTGTGGAAGGGAATGTAAGGCTCTTTTACTCCTTATACCTCATGGCCTTATGATCTGAGTCATCCTCTTCTCTTCTACGGGGATTAAGAACTAGGCCTTCTCATCTATCTATCAGGATCACGTGTTACTAATCCATAGACTTTTAAGATTGTTGGTTTTACGCCCCAGTTCAGTTTCTACTACTTCCGTATGTTAACTATTGATCCCGAAACCTTGATATTGTGCTTCTGAGTGGCTATGCCACCATTTTGTAGGATGTCTGAAATCATTTTGAGCATTTACAGCCGTTATGCTGTCCGAGTCGTCCCAGGTTTCTAAACAATCTGGTGCATTTGCAAAATCCTTTCCCTCTGGTTTCGATGCTCCTTTAGGCCAGGTTAATCACACTAATTGTTGAGTTGAGGTATTCTATTGCCTCGACATTTATGTTGGAGCTATTAATATGACCCTAGGTGTCTAGAGTATCACCTGGTAATCCAGCCATGCTTTGTGTTCTCAGTGTGATGATTCTGCCCATCATTCTCGAAAGCATCCCGTGATGCCACTTAGTAGTAGGTATTCTACTCCTGGGTTTCTGAACCCGAGATTTCCCTACTTACTTCATGTTGTTAGTGTTGCTCGTACCTTTAGGATATTAGTAACCTTTGCGATAGTCTTCGAGGTCCGTGGTACATCATTCTTCTAAATACCATGAACCATTCTTGGCAGAAGTTCCTCGAACCAAGAGATCACGACAAGAGTGCTCTCGATGGGTTCTCCATTCTATTTTGTGACTCTGCCAGTTCAACCTTTCTGCATGGGTTATCCGGAAGTAATATGCTGAATCTGTTTGGCATACTAATCTATGCATCCACAACTCAGAAAACCGTATGTTCCTTTGAGTTTTCCCTCTTTAGTTGTCTTCGACCCTCGTCTCATCAATTGATAGACAGGAGTAGTTCTTGTAACCGTGTGCATCGATGCCTATTACTCTTGTGGTCCGTCAAGCCATTCTATTCGAATGACTAGGAGAAACAAACTCGATTACCTCATCCATTTCGAGATTGGGTCAAAGCAGTTGTAATCCGCAAATCAAATGCCAATCCAGCTTTTGATTCTGTTCTACCTCGGAGTATTACCCCCTTTATGTCAGGATTGTCATGAGGATTGCACCATCTCTTATGAATTTTTGACGCAGTGATACTTCTTGCCATCATTGTTCATTCCTCGGCTCCCGTGTTATTGTAACCGGAATGCTGGCAAGTGAACTATGATGTGTGAAATCAATACTCCTAGCAACCTTGTTGCCTGGTAGTAAAAGGACAATAGTCTCATTCTTAGCGCGTTGGTTATTAAATCATCATCCTAAGATTGATCGTGCTACCTAGTCCTTATTTCTAGTGCACTCTTCGATCAATGAGTTAGGATTGTGTCAATCCTCACTCTTTTGATCATATCATCTTGCCCGAAAAGCAAGGTTGTTCTCGACCTTAATA
Organism: Aegilops bicornis; assembly: GCA_021605145.1. Classification (NCBI taxonomy): domain Eukaryota; kingdom Viridiplantae; phylum Streptophyta; class Magnoliopsida; order Poales; family Poaceae; genus Aegilops; species Aegilops bicornis. Next base: position 489,017 of record JAHIAL010000045.1, read on the forward strand.
ACATACCGGTGGTTCGTGATTTTCCGAATATCTTCTCGGAAGTATTACCAGGTTGTCCCACAGCTGTTATGTTGAGCTCGTGATCAAGTTGGTTTCTTGTGAACCACCCTTTCTCCAAGAATTTGTGTTGGATACCCCTGAGCCAGTTGGTTGAGCTAAACAACAACTTGGAGAGTTGGAAGATGAAAGCTTGTCTGCCTCAGTTCATTTCAAAGGATATCCTTGTGTGTGTGTGTGTGTGTGTGTGTGTGTGTGTGTGTGTGTGTGTGTGTGTGTGTGTTGAAGAGAGATGATATCTTCATCGATTGTTCCTCGTGATCGGTTGTTGAATCTATCGTCTTGTTCCAACCTTGATTTGTGTGTGGGCTATCGTCAAATCAAATCAGAACCAACAATGTTCGTAATGTTGTCTTACTCGCGGTTGTCCCTCGAGCATACACCATTACATCTTTTGGGTCTGACCAATACTATCGCCTTGTTCACTTAGTTTTGGAATTCCACCTACATGGAAGCCTGGATGGATTGTTGTTCAGCCCATTGACAACAATTTCATCTTGTCCATGATTCATGTTGAACATCTAAGTTAGTATTGGAAACTTTGTAAGCATTTCCCTCATGTTCCGTTCATGAAGCATATGTTCGGATGAAAGAAGTGACTTCCTCTAATACATGTGCACTTGATGCAAGTTGCCGTCGTGAATTCGAGAAAGTCAATGTTGCTTCCTCTGGAATCATCCCAAGTTAGTCATGCACGTGCGAAGTGCCCTATGGTTTGATAGGTTGGCTGCCTCCACTCCATATGTGTTCCTAGCACACCAAGCCACTGATTGATTTGTTTGAGGAAAAGGAGTTGCTGTGCGAATACTAGTTCATGCACAAGATTCCAATATCCTCGATGATGGTTCCCCACCTGAACTCGGTAGTGTTTTATCATAAGGCTACTACGTGATCATGCTTGTCTGGGACAGTGTGTTCTCATGTATGTAGCAGAACCAGCTCATGTTTTGGAGCTTGCTATCGTAGTTCATCTCCCGAGAATCTCGCAACGTCATCTCGTCGGTTTGTGTTGCAAACTTTCTTCTCCAGATATGTTGTCTGAAATATTCCGTTAGCAACCAGATCTGAATCTCAGGCAGATATGATGGTTGGAACATTCCCAGCAGTTGCATTTCGTTCCCAGCTTGCACCGCCATTGTGCCAATTTCCAATGGGCTGCCCTCCTCAGCAGTTGTTGTCCAAGATCATCTTCAAAAGTGGTCCTACCATGGGTCCCATCCATCCCCGATAATAAGCAAAATCATCCATTGTGTTGTCTTCAACAAGGTAGTCCACATCATCTATTACGGTATGAGTATGCCATTCTTTCCGAATTCGTTCACACGATCGTTTGTGATTGCCTTAGGCTGGTATAAAGAGTTTCAATGATCTAGATATCAAAAGTAATTCTTTTTGCCATTTAAGGTAATAACTCTACGAGTCACCTCCCCCAAGGTGCCCCGCTATTGAATCATGGCAATTATTTCCTCGCCACCATGACACCATCTACCATCTCTCTAAACGTGGAATTGTTGCCCACCAAATCAAACCCCGTCGTTTGTTCTTCCATCCCTCTCGATGTGTTTTGTGTCTCAACTCGAGTTATTTCAACATCTCATTCCACGAGTTGATCTTGAGTGCTCGATCTTCGAAGAGATCGTTCCCTATAGAGTTTCTTTCTGTCGCCATCGTGGTGGATGAAGATCTCAAAAGCAAGGACGTCAAGAGCAATTGGAGCAATGAACCAACATCTTCGGGAAGGGCAATTGGATCGACAAGTTCGTGTTAGCTAGTGTCCCCTCTGTCTTCTTACCTCACGTCTGGAATCTCGGGACGAGATTCTTGTTTAGTGGGGGTGAGCTGTCACAGCCCTGGATCAGCCCTTGCTTGACTTCGCTTGCTCATCATGTCATCATGTTTAAATTCCTAATAAACTTGAAATGGGGATTGCCTAAACCCTAGCATCAAAGGAATTCACTAGGTTCAACTAAAATATTTTCAGTAAATCCAAATGGCTTTCAAAAATGTTCATCATTTTTGGGAAAATCTTGAAACTTGATAACGAGGTGATGCACATTTTTCCATGACATATTTGGGCTCTGAATTAAATCATACTCTATTTGCATTTGGGCAGTTAAATGTTATAAAATAATTTAAATGTCCAAATAATCTTAAACCAAAATGTTTCCTATTGGATATATTCTATACAGTGGGCATGAGTAGTTTGATGATTTTTGGAAGTGCCCAGCCATTTTTACAAAGTCCAAAAACAAATGTCGGAATTAGAAAAGAGAAAGAAAAAGGGAAGAGCAGAGACTCACCTGGCCACCTACCCGGCAGCCCATCTGGCGCCCAGCCTGGCCAAGATCATTGCGGCCCACCTGCCCACAAGTGCCGATCATCGCCGACCTCCCGCCAGAGCAGGCTGCTGCCGTCGCTCCGCCGCCCACCTCACCTCGCTTGCGGCCTTGGGCCCGGCTCAGGCGCCACGCGCCCGACCTTTCTCTCTCTCATGCCCGCAGCTCCACCCCTCCTCCGCTCCCTCCCTCTCTTCCCGAAGCGCAGGGCACCGCCGTGCTTTCTGTCGCGACCACCACCGCCACCCCACGCCGACGCACCTGCGAAGCTCCACCACTTCTTCCTCGACCACCCCACCGAGCCATGCGACCGAAGAGCCCCAAGCGCCGCCCCCGACATTTTCCCCCTCCTCGGCCGTCGGAGATCGGCCTCGCCGCCCCGCTCAGCTCCGGCCTTCCCCGAGCCTGCGTCGACGCCCGCCGCAACCGCCGTGAGCTACTGCTCCTTCTCCCCCACTCCGTTCTCTCGTTTGCACGCCGCAGCTGCCGCTTCGTCGACGCATCGAAACTCCGCCATGCTCGTCGCCGCCACGCTTCTTTACAGTCAGCTTCTAATGCACACCGCGGCCACCAGTAGATGCGCCAAGACCGCTGGCTTAACGCTACCAGCCGCGCGTCCGACGCCGGAGTTGGTTTGAGACGGCGGCGTCGTCGGTCGGCCATCGCCATCGCTAATCGGCGTGGCTCATTAGTTTAGCACTAATGATGCCATTAGTTAACCCTATGACAATGACAGCTGGGCCCCACGCCCTAACTAACCAGGTTTTATTTGCGTTTCGATTAAACTAACCCCCACGGGCCCCACAGGTCAGTTGACCCGCCACGCCACACGCCGACCGACCCCACACGTCAAGATTGACTTGGCGACGTGTCTGTTGACCCGGCCCCACCTGTCACTGACACTAAACAGCACTGAGACACGGGCGTATGGGTCCCACTGGTCAGGTTTGACCTGGACCTGGCGTGTTGACCTGCTGATATCACACTGATGTCATGCCGACGCAATAAGCTATTTTCTAGATTTATTTTAAAAGAGGAAATTTCAGAAAATAGTGCTAACTTCTAAAATTCATAGAAAATCAACCGTAGCTCCAAATCAAATAATTTATATATGAAAAATTATCAGAAAAATTCAAGGAATCCATCTGTACCATTTTCATGCATGTTAGAACAAGTTATACCTGCTGATCAGGTCAAATCAATTAAATGGCATTTAAACTCTCACATATGGAGTTTGAATTTGAACCTAGTGTTCAAACCAACCCCATTTAACTTGTTGCTAGTTGCATTAGGCCAATCAACAGCATATTGCCATGCCATGATCATGCATCATATTGTTGCATTGCATTGATTGTGTTCTTCCTTGTTTGCCGTATTCGTCCCTCTCGATAGGCGTGGTTCCGACGATGAGTTCGATGATACCAATGAAGAACTATATTATCTTCAGAAGTGCCACGCAAGCAAAACCCCCTTGTTCATTCCGATACAATCCCACTCTCTCGCTCCTGCTCTCTTTTGCTGCATTAGGACAAGAACGATTCATCTGTTACTTGCTGCATGTAGCTGAACCCCTTTATCCTCTCGCATGACCTGTCATTCCACGGTAAATAGATGAAACCCACTAGCATGAGTAGGAGTTGTTTGAGCCTGTTGTGCCTACTCATTCATGCTTATTTGTCATGCCTGCTCTGCTTAGAGTTGAGTCGTGTCCGATTCATCGGGATGAATCGGAGGTGTGTGAACATGTCCTCTTGTGTGTGAGCTAAGCGTGTGAACACGATTTGGTAAAGGCAGCGGTGAGAGGCCATGTAGGAGTACGTGGTGTGTTGTCTCATTGAAGCCGTCCTCGGGAACTGAGTTACGTGTTTGTGATCCATGAACAGCTACTACCACACATTGGGATCCTTAATTGACTCTCTCGACTTAGTAATCGCCCTTGTCCTCTGTCCAGGAGTTGCAACTAGTTTCTGGTGTTTGTAGGATATGTTTTGGAGGCCGTGCGTAGCGCTGACCCTAGGGGTGGGCTATGATGCGGTAGATACACCGTGGCACGGTGTACCGAGCGCCCATTTGGTGTTTCGGGAACCCTGCACACATCGTTTGGGGCTGTGAGCGAAATTCCGGCCGGATCTCCTCACGGAATCTCTTTGTGATGTGCTTGGTCTTACCGATATTGAAGAATGCTCTTTAAATTTGCACTTGGCGGATTCTACTATTAAAAAGCTTATGGGTAGAATTAATGTTTTTTTCATTCTTGCAAATAGGAATTATGTGCCCATAGATTTTATTGTTCTTGATATTGATTGCAATCCGTCTTGTCCAATTATTCTTGGTAGACCGTTTTTACGTACTATTGGTGTCGTGATTGATATGAAAGAAGGCAATATTAATTTCAATTTCCACTAAGGAAGGGTATGGAACACTTCCCTAGAACAAGAATTAGGCCACCATATGAATCAATCATGAGGGCATCTTATGGATCTAGAAACAAAGATGACAATACTTAGATCCTTGCTTTATGCCTAGCTAGGGGCGTGAAACAATAGCGCTTGTTGGGAGGCAACCCAATGAATAAAATTTACTTATGCTTATTTGCTTTCTGTTCTTGAGTGTTTGCACAATTATGCTACTGTTATGATTGTGTATTTTGTGTTTTAGTTAGTGTTTGTGTCAAGCAAAGCCTTTAGGATCATATTGGGTGATAGTTGATTTGATCTTGCCGAAAATGTAAACTTTTATCCAAAGAGAAGCAAGCAACTAAGCTTGGGGATGCCCAGTGGCATCCCTCTTTCTTCTAACGACCATTGGTGTTTTACTTTCGAAGCTATATTTTTATTCGTCACATACTATGAGTTTTGCTTGGAGCGTCTTGTATGATATGAGTCTTTTCTTGGTTTGCCTTTTATTTTAAGTCTTGAATCCTTGCTGGACACACCTATTTGAGAGAGCCAAAATTATGCCATGACTTGTTAGAATTGCTCTCTATGCTTCACTTAAATTTTTATGAGCTGTGGAATTGCTCTAGTGCTTCACTTATATCTTTTTGAGCACATTGTGCTTTAGTGTTTTTGAAGAAATGCTCTCTTGCTTCACTTAGATTTATTTGAGAGTTAGTAATTTTTTTAAGAAATTCTCTCTTGCTTCACTTAAATTAATTTGAGAGAAAGAAATATTATGCTCATGATCTTCACTTATATTGTTGGAGCTTATCACAAGCAACAAATGAATATTAGTTCCAAAGTGATAGATATCCAAGAAGGATATAATAAAAACTTTCATGCAGATCATTGGACAAAATAAACTTGATTCCTTGTAATAGTTTTGAGATATGATGATGTGATATGTGAGTCATGTTGATGGGTAATTATGCTTTAGTAAGAATATTGGTGTTAAGGTTTGTGATTCCCTATGCAAGCACGAAAGTCAATAGTTATGCAATGAAATTATATTCTACTTGTGGTGCATTATTCGGTGTTAATTATGCTTAATGCTCTCTTATGAGATTATTCGTTTCTTGGTTGGTCGCTTCTCAATCTTTTGCTAGCCTCCATTTTGCACTAAGTATGATCTCTACTTGTGCATCCAAAATCCTTTAAACCAATTTTGCCATATGAGTCCACTATATCTACCTATATGAGGTATTATTTTGCCGTTCTAAGCAAATTTGTATGTTGCATCTCTAATTTTCAAAATAAACTTCTCTTTTGTGTGTTCGTACCGCTTGCAAGGTGGTGAGGGTGGCTAATATTTTCCATGCTAGATGTGTTATTCTCACGATGAGTGTTTTCTCACTTGTCATTGCATGAGATTATGGCAAAGGTATTAGCGATGCCCGGTCCCGAAATGAAAAATAAATTTACTTTATGTTGTCAAATAATAAATTCCTTGGAAAGTGTTGGTATGGAGGGCACTCGTGGATACAACTAGCCATGAAAAGTGAAAGTATGGTGGAAAAAGGAATAAACTTTATTTTTTGTTTGGGAAGCACCTATGATATATCTAGCATGGAAAGTGTTGGTAACTCTAAGTCGTTTTCATTGGTGGGAAAAGCATGCATCCCAAAATGTTTTTATCTCTATGTTTTTTGCTTTGAGCTCTGACACCTCTACAAATCCCTACTTCCCTCCGCGAAGGGCCTTTCTTTTACTGTATGCAATTTTTATTTTTAATTTGAGCCTCCATCTTCTCTTAAAAAGCACCAACTAGGGGGCACTATGATCGTACTTGAGCATTGGGTGTAGCTAATATGCAAGTGTGGTTCATGAATGGATCAATGATTGAGCATGATGGGCTAGCGATAACTTATTTTAGCGTTGATATTTTGAAAGACATGGTTGTCTGTTGATATGCTTAAGTATTTAAGTTGTCATGTCAAAACTAGACTATTCCTTTGAACCATATAAAAGTCCAAATGTCCATGCTAAAAAGAAAAGAATATGAGATGACATGTTAGGCAACATTCCACATCAAAAATTCTGTTTTTATCATTTACCTACTCGAGGACGAGCAGGAATTAAGCTTGGGGATGCTGATACGTCTCCAACATATCTATAATTTTTTATTGTTCCATGCTGTTATATTATCATTCTTGGATGTTTTACAATCATTTTATAGTCATTTTATATCATTTTTTGGTACTAACCTATTGACATAGTGCCAAGTGCCAGTTGCTTTTTTATGCATGTTTTTTACATCGCAGGAAATCAATACCAAATGGAGTCCAAACGCAGGGAAACTTTTTATGGATTTTTTCAGACCAGAAGACATCCAGTGCGCCACATAAGCACCTGGGGGGCCTCATAGTTCTTGATGCATTTCTCAATCTTGAAGTTGTTGATTCATTTCCATAAGAGCATCTATAGCTGGATGCCTCAAACCCTCTCTCTTATGTCTGGTCAATGACCGTATAGGAGAGAGAAGGAAAAAAGTGACCCAACCGGACCTCTTATACCATCCCTATACGTTCGGGCTGTCTGCGAGCCCTCATATCCATCTCAAATGTAGGGAGAATATGAGGGCTCATGGACGCTACCTTGGCCATCCAAGACATAGAACGCAGCCCCACCCCGGACCACTTTTTTTCTTTCTTTATTCATTCTTTTCTTGCTCTCTCTGTTCATCTCCACCAATCACATGCAAGTGACCGGACATATGAGGAAGAAAATGGCGACTGTGGCTACACGAATGGACAAATAACGGACACGCCATACCTGTCGATTGTGGCCTGTCCATGAGCGTTTAGGGGTCATATTTGCTAAGTCCAGTTGTAGATGCTCTAAAATGTGCAATATGCTCAACCTCTTGGCACAGGAGGTGGACATATTCTTTAGGGTTCTCAAAATCAACATTATGTGTACCATTGCACTCATCACCCATAATCATGTTGTGCAAGATCACAAAATAAGTCATCATCTCCCGCAATGTCTCTTGATCCCACTGATTTGCAAGTCTATGAACAACAACCCAACAAGCTTGGAGCACTCCAAATGTCCTCTTCACATTCTTTCTAGCACATTCTTGTATTGCTGCAAAGTGGCTTGGGGCTCGGAGATAGTTTTCACAATCTACCATCGGCAAGATAGTAGCCCATGGTGTAGTTGTGCTCAATGTTGGCATAGTTGTACTCTGAAGCCTGCCCATCATAAAGTCTTCCCAGCATGGACACATTTCACCTCACCACATATGTCACCTAGCCCTCCACATATCTAGTTTAGCATCATCACAAGATTACTGACATAGAAAATCACATATGACAAACTAGGAACATCTAACGTATACACATATGAACCAGAGACACATGTCAACAAAGAGAGGTTCTCCTTAGCGACCCAAAACCTTAATTGGGCGACTTTGACGACTATCCTTCGAGATGCCCTTAGGCTTTGCAAGTACTTCCTTCCTTCTAAAATACAAGATGATACCCCGCAGTTGTTGGCGGAATATTTTGCAATACATATTTGAACGATCTTTGGTTTAATGTAACATGAATATTTGAACTAATAATATGACAACTAAAACTTAAAATGCATATGCTTTGTTTTATGTTTGATTATTCTATATCTATATAATATTTATTAAATATAGATCACATAATATAATAAAAATTCTAATGCGTGTTAGCATGTTGAGGTGGGCCTCTTTCTATGCATGATTGCATATTGAGGTGCATCTTTTCCTATGCATGTAACTTGCTGAGGTGACATGCTTGCATGTTGAGAGCAATAGATTTGTGGGGGTTATCTATTTTGATATAGAATATTATACTTACAGGTATGCTCTAAGTCAAACAACTTTAAGTTTTATCAAGTTTATAGGAAAATATACTAACTTATTGAATATTAAATTAGTCTCATTATATCCATCGAAAAAATTAGAATACGCGGTGGACCTTGTAAACTAGGAGCTTAGGCACGCTTTGCTGTGTCGTCGGTGTTATTGGGATTTCATTATTTTTGTACTCCCTGTGTTTCGATATAAGGTGTATTAGTTTTTTGAAAGTCAAACCTCCGTAAGTTGAACCAATTTTGTAGGCAAATATATCAGTATCTATAATATCAAATCGGTATAATTAGATTCATCATGAAATGAATTTTCATATTTTATTTATTTAGTATTATGGATTTTGTATTTTGGTTGTGAACTTGGTCAAAGTTATTGAATTTTGATTTAAAAAAACTAATACTCCATATAATTTGTAACCGAGGGGTATTTGGTTTGGTGAGTGATGAAGATGATGGAGTGTGTTTAATTTTTATTTATAATACGGTGTTCTCGTGGGCCTTCCACTATCTGATTTCGTGTTAACTGCTAACCAACACATACTTATGTGGGAAATTTTTCTGCGTAGATGGTTACATGTATTTTGTTGGTGCTACAATGTCATTAATTGGCGTTTCTTTTTTCTAGGTGGTCACAGGGTGTGCAAAAATAATTGATATGTTTTTATTAGCCGGTTGCTATCGATTGATTTGAAAAATCGTTGACCCGGTTAAAATCATATCAAATCTAAAATTGAATATTTCGGTCGAATGGGAGAGCCCCGAAATTATGAAGCATAGTAATTCAAAGAATTGAAAGAGAGAGCTCCTTGAGAGAAGATAATGTTGACCTGGTCAAACTAGGGCAACCCAATTCCATATTGAAGACCTCAACTGATTGTGAGGCTTTAGGAATTAGGAAGCCTATTGCATTAATAGATGTTGATATATTTTTTATATAGACATAATCAACTAAAAGTTGTTTGACTAAGAGCAAACCTAGAGTTTCAAATATTTCAAAAAAACATGAATACTTTTTAAAACATGCATGGTCACTTTTGAAATTTCAACTATTTTTTTAGAAAACACATATAATTTTTGAAATTATGAAAAAAGTCTACAATTCCAAAATAGTTTTTGAAGAAATTAACTTTTATAATCGGCATTATATTTATTTGAAATGTGATATTTTAAATTGTGACTTTTGAAAGAAGAAAGATTTTGAAGAAAGTAACTTTTGAAAGAAGAAAGATTTTTTAAATTGTGATATTTTTAACAAGCAAGATATTTCTTTGAAATGTTTTGATTTTTTAAAGAGAAAAGTAAAAATAATAGAAAAACAGAAAACCCGGCAAAAGGACTGGACAAAACTTTCCAAAAAATTCCTAAAGCCAAAATTTGTCTGGCACGTAGAGGGGCCAGCCGAGCTCATGTTCACTAGGTCACTCGCCTTTGCAAAGGAGCGGCAATTTGCCACAGAGAGGTGTCCCGAAAAAATTGGCATAGAGAGCGGCATATACAACTTTCCCACATTTCCTGTTTGGCGTATTTAGTGTCGAGTCGTACGGGGCAACTCAAATGGGCCGGCCTATTTAGCTATACATTCCTTCCCTGTTTTGGGCGAGATCACTAATTAAGTGTCACCCTGCCTTCTTGGTTTGACTGGTGGCAACCTGCGAGTTTTTTTCCTCTTCATATATTCATTTATCCAAACGTTTTATCTTTTGAATTATGCGTCAAAATCACAAATCATTTTCCCCGTTGGATTTCTTGCATCGAGATCTTCAAAATCATACTCCATGTTAATAGGTTTCGACAAACTTTTCTTTTCACAAAAAAACTAAAAGAACAAATTGAGCCGGAAGTATGGGTTTTTTCCTTCATTTTTTTCTCTTTGTGAGAGGCACAACTGTGCCTCTGGTTGAAGCAAATATGTGCTTCTCGCGGATTTTTTTTCCCTTTTCGAGAGTTATAACTGTGTCCCTCGCGGAAGCAAATTTCTGCCACTACGAGAAGCAAATCTGTGTTTTCCATGGGTAAAAAATGTTTCCTTTCCGAGAGGCACAGTTGTGACTCTTACTGAAGCAAGTATGTACTTCTTGTGGAAGCAAAAAAAATGCATTTTTTCCTTTTGCGAGAGGCATAACTGTGTCTTCACAAGAAGCAAATCTGGGCCTCCCGTGGAAGCAAAAAAATATTTTTTTCCCCTTTCATGTGCCTCTCACGAAAGCAAATATATGCCTCCATGATAAGCAAGTTTGTGCCTCCCGTATAAGAAAAAAATATATTTTTTTACTTTCCCAGAGGCACAACCGTGCCTCCACGAGAAAAAAAATCCGTGCCTCCCGTAGAAGTAAAAGAATACGCTTTACTGTAAAAAAAATTAAAATTTTTTTTGTCCAAAACCGATGGAAAACCGGGCCGCACCAAAAAGTTGAAAAAAACATCAAAAACCTGGAAACACATACAAAAAAGTAAGAAAAAAAAAGTAAAGTCCGGAGGGAACACCCAGCATGCGACACGTGGCGGCGGTGGCGCAGTCTCAGACCACAAAGGATTCCTTGAGGGGCTGCCACAACGGGTAGCCCATAATTAGTTGCTTCATTTTCTGGGAATGTTCGGGAAGGTTCCCTTCTGTTTTACTGGGGTTTTTTGCTATATCATTTACTAGGTTTTTGCCTATTTTTACAAAATATTCCATTTTTCCAAAAAAAATATATGTCAACGAATATTTCTTTTTTCAAAAAATTTCACACATTCAAAAAATGTTGGAATTCAAAAAGGCTTTGTGTTTTCAGAATTTATTCACCTCTTGAAAATGTTTAGAATTAAAAAACGTTCATATTTTCAAATTTTCTTCATGATTTCAAAAAATATTCGGAAGTTTTCCCCTTTTTCAAATAATTATAGTAACATTTTTTAGGAAAAATAGTGATATTCGAAGACCCGAATGGAAAATGCTACAGTACCGGGCAGCTTGCTACAGTCATTTCGCTGCAATACATTTCATAGCTACATGGGCTGGAAGGGCGGCAGTTTGACGCGCGCTCGCGGCAAATAGGAGGCCACCGCTCCTATTGCCCGGCGATGCTATACGGCATGCAGTTCGGCCGCTCGGCCTGCCCATTTTCTGTTTTCTCATTTTGTTTTCTTTATAATTATTTTATTTATTTTTAATTTACTTTTCCCCTTTTTTCTTTTCTTTTCTGTTTTATTTTTCGTTCTTTATTTTTTCTCTTTTTCCGAGTTTCTGTGCCAAATTCGTGAAGATTTTTTTGTACATTGCAATAAAAAGAATGTTCACCAATGGAAAAATGTTCAACCATTCAAAAAACGTTCATCAAATTCAACGTTTTGTTCATCGAATTTAAAAAATATTCATAAGAATTCAAAAATTGTTCATAGAACTTAAAAAAGGTTCACCGAATACAATTTTTGTTCATCGTTTTACAAAAATGTTCATCACATTCAAAATTTCTTCATCATTGTTTTTTTTAAGGTTCTTGAATAAAATTTGTTAATCAAGTTCAAAAAATTTCATCAAAAATAAAAGTAACTGTTCAGCATTATAAAAAATCTCACTAAAATTTGTTAATAAAAAATATAGATGAAACTTTAAAGAATGTTCATTCTTTTGAAATCACTAATATTTTTGAATTTCAACATTGTATAAAACAAATTTTTTGCAATTTTTTTATCAAAAAAAATGTTCACCAACGGCAAAAGAATGTTCATTCTTTTGAAATCACCAATATTTTTGCAATTTCTCATGAAAATATTTTTAGAACAAAAACATAAAATAAAAATGGAAAGTAAAAACGAAAACGAAAAAAAAATAGGGAGCTTCCAGCCTCGCGAATGGGCCGGGCCAAGCAAATAGGGGTACCCCTATCTGTATATTTTTATCTTTACAAAAATATTTCTGAATTGCTTAAAAGTTCTAAATTCCTAAAATTGCGAGTTTCGAAAACAATTAATGTTCAAGATATCTTAAAATCATCGTGAACTCAGAAAAAAAAACATGATTTTGAATAAATGTAAGAGAAATCATGAAATTTTCGCGCATTAATTTTTTCATGATTTGATAAAAGCTTTGAATATTCAAAAAATGTTCACAGATTTGTAAAATGTCTGCATATTCAGAAACAGTTTGTTATTTGAACAGAATTCCAGGAATTACTATAATATTCATTATTTTTTGTAAACATTCAGAAAAAATGAAAATTTGCTCTTGAATTTAAAATATTGTTCGCAAAAATAAAAAAATCTTTGATTCTGCTGATTCAAAAACTGGTCATGATTTCGAAAAATACTCATGCATCTAAAAATTGTTCGTTAATTTAAAAAATCTTCTCAATTTTGAAAGAATGTTTGTGGATTAAAAAATGTGCAAGAGTTCCAAAAAATGTTCGTGAATTTGTAAAAAAGTTTACGAATTCTAAAATATTCACCTTTTAGAATTTGTTTATAAATTAGTAAAATAAATTTCACGATTTTGAAAAAAAAATCATGTTTTCGGAAAATGTTAAAAAATTCCAAACTCATGATTTCAAAAAATGTTCACAAATTTAAAAGATGTTCGAAAAAAGGAAAAAAAGAAAATTGCAAAAGGAAAAGGAAAATAAAAATAAAAAGAATTAAAAAATCAGAAGAAAAGACAAAGGAAAACAAAGACCAGTTCAGGGCGGGCACAGGAGGGGCACGCGTTAGGTCGCTCAAGAATTTCTTGTGTCTACAGAAGAAGGATTCTACACGAGCTGTGACAACGTTGGGCCCGACCTAAGGCTATCGCGAATGCCATCCTCCAAATCGGATTTTGTATCCATCCGTGGACGCGTCCGAATGAATCCATGGACACGGATACGGAGTCGCCCATCCAATATCGTGCCTGAAACGTCCGCACACATTTCAAACATGAATTGAACAAACCGGACGGATTTCATTTAAATCGGATCAAATTCATGAAAGGCTCAACATTTCAAACATGATAAACTATGATAGCTTTTACTATGATAAAAAAAATACCATTCCCGCTTCCGCTGACAATCTATCCCTCCGTGAGCCGGTGTTGCTCAGGGAGCTATAGGTTGTACCCTTGCTTCTCTTGCAACATCTTAAACCTGGAGACCTGTAGCGCTGGCTGCTGCTCCTCCTCCGCCATGACAGCCTCAAAGTGCGCTTGCACTAGCGCCATCGTGAAGCCAGGAACCGTAGCAGGCGCGAGCTCGTTGTCGGACGCCTCCTCCATCGTCTGGTCACCGTCGTCTAAGCTCTCCTCTAGCAAACTCGCTGACAATCTGGCATGTATGCATCACGCATGTCGGCCCTGCGAGCCATTCGCAAGGGCCGCCATCTCGTGCTTCTGCGTCAACAGTGGCCGCTTCATTGTAGAAGTCTGAGTGATGTATCTTTTGTGTGCCAGGTTGTGAGCTTTAAATAGAGGGCCATGCCATTTACTGGATCTTCGGCCAAAAGCTATGAAAAGCTATAGTGAAGTTAAGCCCCATTTAGCATTTTTACTTGAATCAAACAAATGGGGAAAGAAGCACATAATCAGGCATCACACATGACATATCATATATACTTGGCATGTACATGTTTAGGCATAAAAAAACCAAGTACTGATCATGCATACTAATTCAATAACCAAGCTTCTCATTCATGCATCGTATATATGAAAAAACAAGAAGAATGAGGCAAAAAAAAAAGCCGCCGCAACATGATTATAAAAAGTCCGGAGAATTTTGAGTTTTTGACCCAAGAGCAGCTTAACGGCGCTAAATGTAGCGCTATAGGAAAAATTAGCGGACTATTGGCCCTAGACCACCCACCGGGTGATGCCCCCCCTCCCCCCGCGCTTATTGAAAGTGCTGGTCGTGAGCGTCTGGTCTTCGACGAGGTCGGACGGGAGGTAGGGATGAAGTCGTACAAGCAGATTAAGACATGTGAGGGGAATCCCACCTCTTATGCAATTTGTCCATTTTAGATTTGATGGTTAGGAGGTAAAGTTTCCAGATTTTCATTGAACAACTGTTTTCACCTGATACCTACTCTTCAAAAGCTATATAGCCAGTTATTTAGAACTTTTGCTTTTCGCCCGATTTTTTTAATTAACCGAACAACTCTTTTCTCTTTAATTAATGAAAATAACGAATCTTTTGTCTTGTTTCAAGAAAAAAAAAACACTCCGCGCAAATGCATAGAGAGAAGTGTTGGTTCATTTGTTAGTTGCGCAGTCGATACTCGCCAGTAGTACTTCTATTAACATTGCTTTTTTTGCTCTTGCTGTTGATCTTTCAAAGGTGTAACCAATCCAACTGATTGATCAATCAAAGAGATGCACTGTACGACGGGAAATGGACAGATGAACTAGACCCACTGAAGAACATTAAGGGGCTGCTTGATTGATGATACCTTGAGAGGACAGAACAACACGCAATGCACACTTGCATAGATCAGATACATTGTAGTACTAGTGGAAGTAACTGATAGGATAATGTTCAAAGAAAAAGGAGTAACTGATGGGTGATGTCAAAGAAAAAAGGAGTAACTGGTAGGGTTTGTTTGCTCTTAGATTTTTAATCGCTCCATAGGCGACCAGACAAGAAGAGGAAAATTATGTGGAGTAGTAAATATACATACACATAGAGATGATGCTGCTAGTTACAGTTTGCTGGTGGGGGTGCTTGTCGCTGGTGCGGCAGCGTACTTCTTGAGGGCGTCGCCGGCGTGGTGCAGGTTGTCCGGCACGGGCAGGTTGCAGAGCAGCGTGACCCTGGACTCGGAGATCTGCGGACCCTTCTTCCCCTCCTCCGACGGGTCCATCTTCCACAGCTTCACCTCCCACACCTATCGAAATCCAAGGTTCCAATTAAAATATTTCAATCCAGTTCCATGTCCGATTGAGCAAGCAGGCAAAGCAAGAGCAAGGTTGCCAGTCGATTAACAGTAAGTCGATCGACGAGGGCGCAGACCTACCTGAGTGGAGCGTCCGAGGTGGACGGGGACGGCGCGCGCGAGGACGACGTCGCCGAGGGCGGCGCTGCGGAAGTGGTTGATGGCGAGGTGCACGCCGGCGACGCGGCGGTAGCCGGACGCCATGTGCGCGCCCATGCTGGCCAGGCCCTCGGACACCAGCGCCGACACGCCGCCGTGCAGCACCTTGAACGGCTGGCAGCAGCGCTCCGTGACCGGGAGCCGGCCGGAGAGCAGCGACGGCGACACCTCCTGCATCTCGAAGCCCACCCCGTGCAGCACCGGGTCCAGCTCCGCCATGTCGATGGCACTACCCGGCTTCTTCGCCGCCATGCCTGCCTGCCTCGCTTAATTATTCCCCTCCCCTTCCTGTTCACGGAGAAAAACTATGGTAGCTAGAAGAAGAGGCAGACAGCGAGCCAGCCGTGCAGTGCAATAATTACTGATAACTACAAGAGTTGTGAAGCAGTGGTTGGCTGATTCAAAGTCTTCAAAGTCCTAATCATCTGTCCGTTTTTTTTAGTAGTAGTTGGTCTATCACCTCCAACAACCATGCCACTACAGTAGTACTACTATGACTTCTACCGTAGTATAGTACTCTACTCGTGAAGCTGCCACACGAATCTCACTCCCGTGATGGGCGCCTACGTGGCACCATATGCAAGTGTTAATCCTAATCAGAATCACCAAACAGTTCTCATATCCAAGTGAAATTTGTGGCTGCAGAGTACCATGTGGAGGACACGATCTAGAAATGAGCCCAAGGCAGACGGTCCACCCACGAGTCAGCCTGCAGCGTATGGGATACCGGGAAGGTTAGGTGAAGGATGCCTTCGTTTCCCCGAAGCTTCCAAGTGTACTTCTTCTTTCTGCTTTGCACGATCTTTCAAAGTTCGACTGCGAGTGCTCTTCTCGGCTTTTCAAGCGTGGATGGAGAGAGTAGTTTTTCTCGCATGACCCTTGTGCTGAGGATACTGCGGGGCATCGCCACCTATGACTGGGCCATTATTATCGTCATTGTCATCTATAGACGGCGTTTTCCCACCGGATGCGCTTCACGTTGATGCACTCTGAGTAGAGTGAGAGCATCTCCAGCCGTTGGAGCCCCAAGAACACCACTGGACCAAAAAAATTGATGCCTTGGGTGGCCAAATGCTTCATCCGGTTGAAATAGAAGTGCATGGGGAGTGCATCTTCCCAGCCACACCCCACCCCGATCAGGAAATGATTAAGTGGGTCAAGAAAAAGGACATGTGGGGAGACACGATTCGCCGAAACTTCCGTCGGTGCCTCCAAGAGCCCCCCAGCGCGCTGGGTTTCGCCTGGGTTTGTTGGCGCTATTTTGACGTCCTTGGGGTGGCGGGTCGTTTTGGGCAAAAAGTATCGCCCGAGCCTAAAAAGGTGTCCTGAGGGGCGGGTGGAGATGCTCTGACATGCCGGTCCTTCCTTGGCGCTGTGGAACTTGCAGGGCTAGTCCAGGCTCTCGTCATAAGACAACCTCTGCGACTTGCACTACTGCCACAGACGTTCTTGCTACCAGCTGTCATCACCGCGCTCGGGGGCACGACCAAATTGGCATCACTGACTCCATCCCTTCCGCCAACTTTGCGCTTATGTTTGCAGTTGCTGCTGATGTTTCTTCGACCCGAGTCAGAATTGCCTTTAGGCATGGAGGGGCTTTTGATTTGCTCTTGTCCTAAGGGACCTTCGCCTCGAGGTTCATGGCCTCTCTCTAGTGGCAAACTTGCTGGTGAACTCCATGAGTCGGCCAATAGTTTGCACATTGGTCCTGGCCAGCTTGTGCCACAATAGTTTGTTCTTGACCCCCTGCTTGCAGGTATGAATGCCCTGGGCCTCGGAGGTGTTCTCAATAGAGTTGTAGAGTTGGGTCCAGCGATGGACGTAGTCCCTGACCGACTCATCGTCCCTTTGGTTGGAGTTTCAGAGGTCCGGCGTGGTTCCAAGCTTTTTGCAGGATCACTCAAAGTTCTTGGTGGGGGCCTCTTCGAGATCAGCCTAGTCATAAACACTCCCTCCATCCTAAAATAAGTGTCTCAAGTAGGGAGTACTAGCCTCTGGCAGGCTGTTGAGCCATGCATGCGCCGAGCACTTGAGCATCAATGGAAGACTATGGAGAATGACACATTCATTGCTGTAGCCGATATATTAGGCCGCCAAATAGTCAACAAGCCAAGTTTGTGACTTGGCGGTACATCGGACTTGTCGATCGTGTTGGCGATCCGGAAGCGTGACGGGAATAGCTCGGTCCGGATGTGCCTGTTGAAGCATAAGATCAAAGGGAGCTCGATCGAATCGGTTCAACCTCGCCACACCGGTTCTGCCCGCGGCCTGTCCGCACGAATTGCTTCGATGCCATCCCATGCAATACGAGGTTGCTCAGCTCGGTCACGAGCACGCGGATATGTTGAGCGAGCCCCGTGCTAGCGGTTGTTACCCCAAAACCAACACGTCACGACTAAAACCCAACCGGCACGCTACAACTTCCATGCCGCCTGATCGACACCCGACTTCGAAAGATTCTCGCCGCCGCTTGCTGCTACTGCCACTCGCGCGGCTGTCCCCAGCCCTGCCACTCGTTTTCGTTGGCCGAGACAACTGTCGCAACCCGACCGCTACCACGGAAGCTTGGAACGCGCCGTCGATTTCTAACCGATTCATGCCATTTCCTTGCCCCCCACCGTCCGAGATGGTCGTGACGCTCCACCATCAGCCGTCGAGGTAGATTAGCGGGTGGACTACCTCCAATCCCGGTCCGACCATCGCCGAGCCGCCAGCCCGTTCGGAGGTCTCGGCGAGGCCACACGGCGCACCGCCGATGAAGTAGGCCGCACCCCTGGCTCCTGCTCCTTCTCGCCTCCTATCCTAGCCGCCCCGACCGTCTCGACCCCAACGACTTTCCCGAGCCAAATTCAAGCTCGTCTTCTGGCAACCGTCAGATCTGCCTCCCGGCGTCCCCACCGTTGGATCTCATGTTTCAATTGGTTTCCAATTTTACGTCACCAAGTTTTTCATTATTATGTGTTATAAAGCAACAGCAGCTGCCGTGGTGATGAATTTTTTTCTCACTCAAATCCTATGTTAGTCTTTACATGACCAAGTTTTTCATCGTTTGTTGGAGATGCTCTAACTACTCCATTAAGGGATGGCGATGAGCCAAGTTTTTTAATATCCTCGGTGAAGCTATTGGTCCAAATGTACTATCCAGCGAGCAGGACAGTGACCGCATGGGACAATATTACCTGGCTTTCCTGTCTATCGCCTGTAGCGAAGTATAACGCACAAACGGTACAAATCGCGCACCCTTCTAGCGACATGGGGCGGCCCAAAACTATAGCGAGCAGTTTCTCCTCTCTCTTTTTTTTCAAAATTTTCAAAAAACAAAATCTCGACGAGAGGGCCACTGGTTGGGGAGTTATTATTGGTTTTCCTCAGGTGTCCTAGTTTTTCTACCGGTTTTCATTTTTTCCTTTTCCTTTTCATTTTCTTTTGATATTTCACTTTTTCATTTCCTTTTCCTTTTCTCTTTTTTCTGCTTTACTTTCTCACAATTCATAATAATTTTTAAAATTCATGAGTTTATTAAATTTTTCATTTTAAAACTTGCGAATATATTTTAAATTCATGATTTTTAAAAATATTATGAACATCTTTAAAATTTATCATTTTTATAAAACTTGGGAATGTTTCTTAGAACTCACGAACATTTTATTAAAGTTTGTGATTTTTTTGGTAAAATTGTGAATATTTTTAATAAGAATTTTAAGTAGCGATATCCTGTTGTCTGGCAGCTGTGTTGTGTGATCGTCCCTACGCACGCGGCTTCTCTCGCCCGGATCTCCTGCTGGATCTCGCCAAGGCGCTCCGGCATGAGCATTGCGTAGTAGGTTATCTTAACCCGGACCATGGCGGACCACCGGAGCATGGGCAGAGCGCCGGAGCGGGAGAGAAAAGAGGTGGATGTGCTCGGGCTGGCGGCGCGGTGAGGGGGGAGGTGGATGAACTAGGGTTGCGGGACTCCGGCCAGGTTAAATAGGCAGATTTGCTCTTGGGCGGCAAGCCGGAGCGGCGCCATGCGACTTTCACACCGCAACGACGGAGGAGGCATCTGTCGGACCCGCGGTTTTCCTGGTGAGTCTGCATGGGACCTCTTCGTCAGTCTTCCGTGGCGGACGGCCCCTATCCGCCCCATATTTAGGCTGGATATGAGGGGTGCCGGTTAGCTCGAACGTTTGAGGCATGTTTGAGGGGGCCGTCTAGGTCAGAAAAACTTGACCGGTCAGAGATCGGGCGGCCCGCCCAGGTGTATGAAGCGGGTTTGAGACGCCTGGCTGTAGATGCTCTTACACTGCCTCCCTCCACTACCTCTCTCCAATGGCCATAGAATAACCTGACGGGTGCGAATCTGATGGGGGAAGCCAATGGCAAATGGGAAGGCCTCAGGGCCGCGTACGAGGTCTGCTACTCTGCTTCTATCACTTCTCTCTTTCTTTCTCTTTGTCAACGAAACTTGTGATGACGATGATGAACTGACGATGATGCAATGCAACTCTCGGTGGACCTAAGGGTTGCCTGGGACTGGGAGGCTTCAGCGAAACCGCCACCGAGAAGGCCTGTCTGAGTTGCGAAATCATGCACTATGAGAACTTACAGTTACTGACCGCCTTCCCGGTACCATCCATCCACCACTAACCGGTGATCCTAGTTGTTGCTAGCTTGCTCTCCATGCTACTTCCTCCGTCACTGTATTGCAATGCTGAAACTACGGAGTAATATGTTTGCACTGGCCCATCTCTTGTAATTCAAAATAGCGCCAATTATCAATTTATCATACGAATCTGATAAACAGATTTTTGCACAGTTTCAGCGAGCCGTTTTTGGAACACCCAATAGTGATGATCTTGACTACTCCCTCCGTCCCAAAATAAGTGTCTTGAGCAAGACAAATTTATACTTTAAATTGGTCTGAAGTTGAGCAATTTATTTTGGGACGGAGGGAGTACTTAACAGGCTGGTGATCCGCCAGAGAATTCCTTGGCGGTAGGTGCACGTTCTACTTCGCTATAGGTGCACGTTGCTGGAGAGGTACAGCACGCGGTTCGTCGTTGCTTGTCGGCAAATTGCGGTGTCAAGATTGAGAACCTACTGAGTGCAATGAGCCATCCTCAAGTGAGTTTGATCTGCCCGAGTGTTTTATGTATTCATTCTCGGCCCTGTTTGATATACTACTCCGTCCGAAATTACTTGTCGTAGAAATGGATAAAAATGAACATATCTAGTATTAAAATACGTCTAGATACATCCATTCCTCCTACAAGTATTTCTGGACGGAGGGAGTACTTGTTTAAATGCTTATCTTTCTTTCTCGTAATTGTTTTTTAGGTTATTGCACAGTGTGAGCAAACACTGAGAAAGTTAAGAATTTGATATACAAAAGCTGTTGATCATACACTGAGAAAGGTAGGATATTGTTTAATGACATTATTTGGTTCACAAAATTGATGTTCGCTTTCGTGTTAAACCTTTGAACAACAGTTATCTCCGTTAACGTTGTCACTAATCAAAGTGAGATGTGCCTTTTAGTACATCGCACAACGAAATCAACAAGACACGGGTGCGATTGCCATTTTGTTAGCTGCCCAACTTTATGGACTGGATACTGTTGTAGAAAATATCTAGGTACAACTAGGAGTGCATCGTTTCGGTGCCCAGGTTCATCTGCACCGTCCAGAAAAAATTTATAAAAAATTCAATAAATTCCAATTTTTTTTTGCATGGTAGACAATTTATCACATGAGGTCCGCTCAAAATGTTACCTCATTTGGACTTCTGAGAAGCTCTCAGCAAAAAAGACAAATTGGGTCAGAACAGTGCATGAATAGTAAACATTTTTGCAGACTCCGAATTTGTCTTTTTTGCCAAGAGCTGCTCAGATGTCCAAATGATTTGAAAATTGGAGCATACCTCACGCATCAAATTATCTACCACATACAAAAAATTTAATTTTTTTATTTGTTTTAGCATTTGTTTTGATTTTTTTTGTAATGGCGGGTGCAGCTGAGCCTGGGCTCAGAAATAGATTATCGTACAACTAGTTTCTTTTTTGGCGGGGGTACCGTACAACTAGTTCATTCTAAAGTTCTAAGAGATCATCTTCTCCTTTTATTCTTGAAGTAGTAACTCACTCTTTTATATAGGATGATGTGGATAATGTAACCCGTTATGATTCTGGCTCGATCAGGAACCCATTATTCCTCGCACCGATTTTTTTAAAATGGAGAATGACTCTCGGCCTCTGCATCTGGGCGATGCATGCATCCATTTTTATTAATTACTCACAAAAACCTTACAAAGTATTATATCAGTAAGTTTGAATCCCCCATCTTGGCAACATTTGTTGCTATTCCTATCCACTTGATGAAGGGGTGCCGAATGTCCGAGCCGAATACCAAACAGACCTTGCACCAAATGGGCAGTGGGTACTGGTCCATTGTTATGCTGACTAATAGTAGGATGTCATCAAAAGAAGCCTACCTGCATATATCATGGTCAAACAAAGATATGAAGAAAAATCAGCATGAGAAAACAGATTACCTGTAAAAATTATAACAGTAGGGGTACAAAGGCCTGAACCATTAGCATCCAAGCCAATGAATAAATTAAATATGAATGACAAAAACCTCTGTAAAATAAAGAACTGCACAGGCCGGGATATGCCCTACTTCTCGTGAGAAAATAAAAAACAACCATAGCTAGAGAAACATAAACCATGGGTCAGAATGTGAAGACCTAGGATATCATTTACCCAGTTGGCAATCCAAGGAATGCGCTCACCTCAAAAGATGGCATATATACGTTCAGTTTAGCATAGACAAAGGGAGCATCAACAAACCTCTCACGAACCAACAAAAATCATTGCTGTTATTATCTTCAGTTATTCACTGCGCGTGTATCATCTATATTAACATATGAACAATAAGGCTGGCTTAGGAAGAGCAAAAACATTTGAGATGATCTATGTCTACCTGCATGCAAATGAGCTGCTACAAATGTTGACTAATTTCAGTAGATAGAACAAACAAATACATGTCAGTTAGTGTAAACAGAATACACTACTAGGAAAAGGGCTACTAATGGCGCATCAGTTTTGCCTACTAATGGCGCATCACTGGTGCGCCATTAGTATCACACCACTAGAATTTTTTTCTAATGGCGCCACTAGTGCGCCATTAGTATCTCAGATACTAATGGCGCACCAGGCAGTGCGCTATTAGTTTTGCTCACGGTGCGCCACTTGTGTCTGCTATACTAATGGAGCACCACATTGTAATGCGCCATTAGTAACAATTTTTTAATTTTTTTTCTTAATCTTAGGTCACTATTTCATCTATGAGATATCCAACACATATATATACAAGAAGCATCCATATAACAATCATAGCCAACACACAAGTTCCATCATATATACATACATAGCCAACACACAAGTTCCATCATATATACATACATAGCCAACACACAAGTTCCATCGTTACATATTACAAAAGTTTCACATTGTTCATCCAACACGTTATCCATCAATTCACAAAAGTTTCACATTGATACAAAATAAAAACACAAATGGAAAAGAAGCACTTCATCCATGCAAGCTTCCGTGAATTAAGTCAAATCTGCAAAATGATAAACAAGAAGTTAGAAAAAGAAAAAGAAGAAGACTAGAAGAATACTAGAAGAAGAAGAACACTAGAAGAAGAATAAGAAGAATTTTGGAAAAGAAATAAGAAGAAGACTATAAGCTTATTATGTAAACTTGATCATTTTGTGCTAACATAAGTTATTTTGGAGCTAACCTATAGGAAACTAAGCATATAAGCTCTAAGTTAGTATATTAGAGCCAACTTAGGTAAAATGAAGCTAACCTATGTCATTTTGGAAAAGAAGAAGAATAAGAAAAAGACTATAAGCTTATTATGTAAACTTGATCATTTTGTGCTAACATAAGTTATTTTGGAGCTAACCTATAGGAAACTAAGCATATAAGCTCTAAGTTAGCATATTAGAGCCAACTTAGGTAAAATGAAGCTAACCTATAGGAAACTAAGCATATTAGAGATAACATAGGTAACTAAGTATATATATATCATTTTGGAGATCCGACATACCGACAAAGTTCAGTTCTCATGCATTGTTCTTCTCCTTCTCCTTCCTCGGTCACCGATGCGCCAAGAGCGGCCAGGCGGTGGAGGCGGTGGAGGCAATGCGATGTAGTCTTCTACCTCAATTGGCGTGGTCATGTCGCCCAGCTGTGGGATCGCCGGCGCCACCACCTGTGTGTGGTCATTGTCAGGCACCACCACCATCGCGAGGCCACCTTCAGGCACGACCATCACTAGGTCATCCTCACCACCTCCATCTCTTGCCCATGGTCACCACCACCATCTCTTGCCCATGGTCACCACCACCATCTCTTGCCCTTGGTCGCCCACCACCAGCGCTAGGTCATCCTCACTGATGCCCATCGTCATCCTGCAGCTCCTCATCCCCACTGCTCCTCTTCTCCCGCACTCCGGTCCGGGTCATCCTTCTTGTTGTCTATCTTCTTTGCCGAATCATTCTTTGCTTTCGCTCTGACGAATCATTCTTGCTTCGCTTCTGACCATGGTCGGCTTCTTTGCTTTGGTAGCCATTGTCATTATTCTTTGCTCCATTACCGTCCAAATGCAACAATGACCGTTAACAATCGATGTGAGACAAAGCCAAATGTAGAGGAATAAGAAGAGGCGTAACGCATCGGCATCATAATCTTCAACGTGGCGCATGCACACATAGTCGCGTTGAACACCTTCATGATGAGCATGGTGGCGTCGTCAGTAAATCAAGAGAAGGAAGTACCCCAGCCGCAGGTCGTGAAGCACGGTAGAACTTCTCCCACCCACGAGACAAGTACATGTGGCCCTTCTTGATCACCAACTCCACATCCCACGACCCTCACGAAACCCGCTGCCGACTGTCGCACCTTCACATTATTTGGCGGATCTTCACCCATCGGCATGTTCTTAAACTGTCAGCAGCCTCTGCAGCTTTGGGACAATGAGTGATGTAGGCAAACAACAGCTATCATAATGAGATGGGTGAAGCTAGGGGAGATCTCTCATTTTATATACTGCGTCATGGATGATACTTTGAAGTCCCAAGTATGATAGTGAAGAACTCGGAAGCATCCAACTCAGATGCTGCGGTGTCGCAGAGCGGCGGTGGCTGCTTCCGCCATCTCACGATAATTAAGCAGAAGAGACCAATTAGTACCCTTACATAACCCACTTTCCAAATTTAATTGGGAACCCTTTCATAACCATCACCTTTTCTAAAAATCCTAGCAGGACAAAGTTGACTGCCTTGAAGAGACGATACTATGTATTATTACCGAGGTAGAGGGTGAGGTATGCCTTTCAAGTTTGTGTCCGTCGTAGTTGAGGTGACCAACTGTTTTTGTTCACTAGCATATGTGTGCACGCTGGCGACTTTGCTGGTTAGTGTCCGGTGTGCAAGCTTAATATCTCTGAGCGTGCACGCGTGCGCATATCACGATATGCCGTGCGGTTTTCAAAATAATTCAGTGCCACCGCCAGATTTGAACAGGCAAAAAGTAGTGCGGGTGGAGGCGCTGCCAGGTATGCAGAAATAAACAAAGCAAAAGCATAGTGGCCGGTAATAAATTTCTCTTAGGTTTTGCAAGTGGCCAACAGAGATAAAAATTCAACGACAACGGCCCACGGCGTGTAACGGGGCACCTCAGCCGATAACTTATCGGTTCATCACACAAAAGAATTGCACAAAGTGGTGCAACTTGCAATCGTATACCATCGCGGGTCGAAAGCAACAGCATAGATTATCAGATGAGATTATCAGGAACAAAAGTGAAGTGGCACACCAAGAATACCAAGAAAGCACCAGCATTCTCAGGTGACATCATAAGGACCGCAAGTGAATTGACATTGCAAGTTTGCAACAAACACACCAACACTATCCAGTGAGATTTATATGAGCCCATATGGCATAGCAACTACAGCTTCAGAAACTACGGTTCGCCGGGTTAACCATCTGCGAATATGCAAGGAGCAGATGACGAATAATAAATTTGCGCAATGTCCAAACGCTGAAAAGAGGAAGCGAAACCCCTGGACCATTAGCCATCAAGAAAACAAGGCAATTCATTTTACGAATGACTTGATTATCTTGTTAAAGCAGTTTAAAGGAACATTTAGCAAACATATAGGCCTATATCTTTGGATCATCATTCCCTTTAGGCAACAAAGTAATAATGCCATAGTTAAGTCTTCCTACTTCCAACTTTCCATTAAAAAAATCATGAAACAGAGGCATCAAATCATAGTTAATGTTCCATCCTTTCAACTTTTTCTCACTACTCTAACTCTATTTTGCCACTTTTTTCTCATAGTTATCCAACTTTCCAAAATTTTCTTCTGTTTTCTATAAAAACTTTCATAGTTGTATCAAAATGAAATGCATTCCAAACTTTCTTTGGCCACCTCACTTAGATGCTCTCTAAGAAACCGTGAAATACCTAGGGCGGCCTGGTAGCGGATGTCGGGGTGGGGAGCGGGGGTGGATGGGTCCCGCCCTTGGTGCGCTCTGACGGCGGGAGCGGGCCGGAGGAGGAGGAGTGGGCCATCTTCTTCTCGCCGCCGCCAGCGCCGGCCTCAGTCTGGCCGGCTCCCATGGTCGACAGACGGAGATCGGTGGACGGGCAGGCGGCGGCAGGGACGAGGACGGAGGGGACGGAGGGGACGGATGGGGCGTGGGGCGCGGGGTGGGGTCGGGCGGCGGCGAGACGGAGGGACGGAGGGCGTGGCTGGGGGCGAGGTCGGGCGGCCCGAGGGACGGAGGCGTGGGCGGGGGATGGCGGCGGCGCCAGGGACGGAGGGGCGTGAGGCGGCGCGGCGTCTGGTTGGGGCGGAGGGCGTCTTGAGTGGGGAGGAAGGGAGGAGAGGGAATAAGTTTTTTTTCCAAAAGTAAAAAAAAGTTACTGGTGCACTGTCTCCAGGTCGCCATTAGAATGTTTGAAAAATGAAAAAATTTGTTTTACTAATGGCGCACCTTCTGCACAGTGCGCCATTAGTGTATTCCATACTAATGGCGTATCTCCACTGTGCGTCATTAGTATATAGTAGTGGCGCACCACTTCTGCAGTGCGCCATTAGTGTCAATCCTATCTTTAGCCCTTTTTTCTAGTAGTGATAACTCCAGCCAGTAAATATTGTCAGAAGCATTAGTACACATACAAACTTTAGCGGTGCTTCTCTTGGCATTTGTCCAAAAAAAAATGGTCTGCATGATAGTGAGCCGGCTTGCCTAAATCTAGCCCCAAAAGCACCACAACTTGGATGAAAAGGTAAGCACCAACTGCAGAGTATGGTGCCAACAGGAACAGACTAATCATTGGTAAATCATTCACAATATGAAAAGGCGATCAGAGAGGAGAGCAATTTACCCAGCCTTGGTACATAGCAACCATTCTATGCCTCATACATAGTAGCGGTGATGAGGTGTTCGGAAGGGAGCTGCGACGAATGACTTCCTGCATGGCAGTCGGCCTGTATGTGTAGGATTGAGGGATTGGGGAAGACCGACGATGGACCCGGGTTTTGGCAGCGCAGTGAGCGCTAAGTCGGTTGGGTAACCTGGTGTAGGATGAACAAAGGAGAAGACACAATGTTTGGAAAATGACAATGGCCGCCAGTGTGCAGCAACTCGGTGGCACGTTAGCAGCAGTTAGAAAGAAGGCGGGACAACCGCGGCCACTACGATGGAGGAGGGAGAGGACGGGCCTCCGTCAAGCCATGCGACGCCGTACCCTCGCTCGCCACCACCTGCCTTGGGCTTGGCCTCCGCGGGCGAGCAAAGGCCAGGGGCAAGACGCGGCGGCTCGGTTGCGCGCGCGTGCAAAACGTGCGCTCTGGGCGCGCCCAGAGCACGCACGCCAGGTGCTCGACGAAATGCCAACGCGTGCTAGAGGGCTTGAATGAGGCTGGTAGTTAACAGGTCTAGGTTAGTGGTGGCTAGGAGATTAGTGGACATGGTTGCTGGGTCAGGGGGTCAAGTTCATAATGCAAACTAAAAACTATGTCCAATCTGGCCATGCACACAAGGTGCTCGACAGAATGCCATGCGCATCTAGGCATTTCTTTGGGTGGCCAAAAACTCCAGATCAGAGTCTCTTTAGATGATAAAGAGGTTGGCAAGGTTGGTTTGACAAAAACAAAAACTCTCTAGTGCAAGTTTTTGAGAAAACCAAATCTGGACAGAAAATAAATGGCATTATTGCATGGACCAAAAATACTCCAATGGGTCCAATCTCCTGGACTTAAGGTTTTGGTAGGCTGGTCTATAAGTAGGAGAAAAAATCAAGGACAATAGCGCAAGATAAAATATGGCTGCAGTGCAATTCACCAAACTGAACCAGAATGAAGATGAGGATGATTTGCTCAAATTTTCCAAAGAACCTCAATGGGTTTTTGCATAGAAATGAATTATATGCATCTACTGACATCTCCAAATTTTGGTGGAAGTTTTAAAGAAATATTTAAATAGGTTGTAGAGCAAATTACAAACTGGACCAGATTTGAAAACTTGGGGTAGGGCTCAAAATCTCCAAATGACTAAAAGAGATTTTTGCGTAAAAGTGATGTGGGTACATCATATGACATCCCCAAATTTTGGTGGAAATTTTAAAGAATTATTTGAAAGGGTTGTAGTGCAAATGGAACTCTAAAATTTATGAAAAATCATTTTTAAATAAACAAAGCTCAGGAAAATAATTGTAGAAATAATTTCACTGATAAAAAGAAATGGTCTTGGGAAGATATACAAGTCCAACAATATTTTTGAAAGGTTTACACCTAGAAGGAAAAACTCAAAAATTCAGAGGGACAGAGTGATCTGAAATTAAAAGATAAAACCAGAAAATAAAAATTTAATTTCCTGGCAAAATTTTAATTAATAAATCAAGGTCAAAATTTGGGGGTGTTACAACACTACCCCCTTAAGAAAAATCTCGTCCTCGAGATTTGCTAAGGGCTGCTTTGAAAAGAATTACTCCTACTATCTCAAAGTAATTTCACAAAATAACCATCCTACTCATGCAATTAAAACGTGGATACAGTGAATGGGCAATTAAGTGGTGTAAAGCTACAGTGTGGAATACTGGCGCTGCGTGGAAAAATCTATGATTGGGGAAATCGAGGAATTTCTACTTTTGGTTACAGTAAATTTAGAATAAAATTCTAAATTTCTAAAATACGCTGGCCGCACTCGAGAGCACAAGGTTTTCTCTGGGTCGACAGGTGGACCCGGTGCCCACTGTCGGTCTCTTCTTCTACCTCTCGCTCTCTCTTATCCCTCTCTCTCTCGCGCGCTTTCCCGCACTTTGTCCACCGGCGACGTCTAGCGCGTAGAGCACCTAGGCCGTCAAGGCAGCACTCACCTCGCGGGCAGTCTGTCGGCCTTTTCATGGATTCGCCTCCAACACCGGCGATCGAGCGTGGCGGCCGGTGGACTTCACCCACCGTACACCTATCTCGAGCTATAAAATGACCGAGGTGCTCCTTTCTTCTTCCTCACACCTGGCCTCGCTTCTCCTTCTCCATCCTTCTCCTCCATTTCTGTTTGCAGGAGCTCGAGACGAGGCTCTAATGGCGGAGGTGATGCCGGACTGGTACATGATCCTGGTGTGCGGAGGGTTGGCGGCATTGATAGGGTTCTCCGTGCTCTTGTGCGTGATGATCCTCGATGATCGTCGTGATGCTGCCGCTCGAGTGTTAGTTCTCCGCGGTGGCGGTGATCATGAGGATTAAGTGCGGTGTCAGGTGCTAACTGTTGTCGGTGTACTGGAGGCAACTTGCACCCGAACAACCGCCCACTAATCTCTCCTTCAGAGGCTGTGTGTGCTAGGGAGGTGATCAGTTAGGTGCAACATGTGCACGTGCATTTGCAATTAGTGCACGTGGTCGAGTGGTTGCGGTTGTGAGTCTGCTGTCGTGGTGCTGCGTGAATAAAAAAAATCTACATCGTGAAGAGATATATGCCGCAACAACTCAGGGAAAAAAATCTCACTTCAGAAATTACCGAGAGTGAAAACAGTTAAATCAAAATTAACAGCAGTAAAAACCACTCACATAACTGAAACCAAATATTTAATTCATCGTGCAAATTCAGAATACCACGGATAAGTTGCAATACAAAATTAAATGCTGGGACAACAAACATAGCAGTGACGTCTACAATGAAAACGGCAAATAGACAGGGTCCTGAGATAACGTCTCTGGTACTGGGGCACACTCTTCTTCTATCGGGGCAAGCGGATTGACTAGTCGATGAACGCGCCTTTCTTGGTCGGGCCTCAGTGGTCTGCCGATGGCGATCTGAGGATTTAAATCAGCGAGGCTCTGGAGATAACTTATTACTCATTGGGTCAAACGCTCTTGAGAGATGACATCTTTGGGCAAGGTTGGCGATCTTGGAGTCTCTCGACTCATCCACCGGAAAAGATGCTACTTCTCCGGGTCTTTGCTGCGACTCGAGAAGTAATAATACACACATTCGCTGGCATAGGGTACTGAGAATGGAACGCGAGCAAGCGCTTTCAGACGCAGCAGCTTCTATGGCCATTTATGAGTCGGCATAGATTTCCCCACGAAGGAGACTTCCGTTGGGTTTTGGTTTGGGTTTGCGGGAGGGATGTGCACCACTGCCCAATATTTCGAGGTGGATGGGGTGATCCTCGATTTGAGCAACTCGTACCGGGTTGGATGGGTAGAACTCATGGTACTGCAGGTAAAGTCCCACAATATTTTAACGAAGCTACCTGGGGTTGCATCTGGAGTTCTCAGATAAATACTGGGGCTTGGAATGGCAAAGGAATGGTTGTGAAAGTTGTGCACAAGGTGAGAGATACTTGGTAAGGTCACGAGGTGGCCTTTTATATAGCATCAGGGCTGGGTCATTTATCACGGTGAGGGGCAACTAGTTTGTCGGTTTTGATCTATGGGGTCGGGGTCAATGCCACAGATACACATATCTCACATAGTGACGTATTACTGTGGGTGTCGTCGGGGGTGGTTTTTGGTAGCTACGCCCGGAATTAAAAATGCAACCGCACGCCAACGTACTTATGCATGGCTACTATTCAAAACAGAGGCACACAAGCAGGCCGCGTTTAATTATGGCGATACAAGATCACACAATTACAGGGCGTGGACATACTAAGACTCGGTACTACTCGAGTGACTTAGTCTACCTCGTTAATATCTAAGCGGGCGTGCGTTGTGGACGTCAAGGCTTCTCCAAGGTTTTCACCGTCGGGGTTTGCTGGAGGGGGTTGAGGAGCTGCAGGGTCGGGGTAGCGATGATGACCATCGCGGGGGTTGTTGGCCACAATCCCGGCGTGGCCCACCGTCGAGGCGGCGCCGCGGCACGCGGAGGGGGTCATCCCAACCATGGCGGTCCCGCTGACGAGGGGAGGCGTGCAATGGTGGCGCGGCCTCCCCGTCCGCGCTTCCATTCAGCGGAAGTGTCGCCGGAGTTAAATCGTCAGTCGGAGAACACGGCCGCAATCGCTCCAGCTTCCGCGCTTCTTCGTCGATGAACTGCCGGCCCCTGGTCCAGGCGGGCTCTGGTTGCAGGCGGATGGTTGCTGCCACACCTACTTGCCCGGAAGATCCATGGTTTCGTCATCGTTTTCGCATGCGGAAACCATTGTTTAGCGCATTGTGGAGGGAGTCATATTCTACAAACTCGACCTTGAGCTTCACTCGGTATGAGCTCGCTCGAGTTTTAATATGAGTTAACCTGAGCCAAGTCCAACTCGCTCGAACTATAGTTATTTGCGGCCCTACTTGCTGGTACGCGAGAGAGTGACTCGAGGTGCGAGTGTGGCGCGGTGGGTCGGGTGTGACTGTGGCTTAACCATGTCGTCGGCTGCGGTCCGAACCAGGTCGGGTGCGACCGTTTCGGTTTGCTGCTATGCAAAAAAGAACGCAAAAATTGAGACCAACCTGAACCACTGACGTGGTATTAACAGTATGAGCTAGCTCGAATTTAATACGAGTTAACCTGAGCCAAGTCCAACTCGCTCGAACTAAACTCATTTGCAGCCCTACTTGTTGGTACGCGAGAGAGTGACTCGAGGCGCGAGTGTGGCGCGGTGGGTCGGGTGTGAGTGTGGCTTAACCATGTCGGTCGGTTGTGGTGCGGACCAGGTTGGGTGCGACCGTTTCTGTTTGCTGCTATGCAAAAAAGAAAGCAAAAATAGAGACCAACCTGAACCACTGACGTGGTATCAACAGTCTGAAAAGATACCGGGAAATTAAAATTACAATAGGAAATTCGTGAGGATGGATTCCTCCAGATATATTCCTAGTGAAAATCCTTTAAACCGAATAAGGCCTTACTTATCGTCAGACGATATCTCTTTGTGTGAACACGACAGATAGCTCAAACACACAAAGTGTTTATGCAGCCCATGTCATTATTGGAATATTAGATTAACAGAGTGAGCGACAGGTGTTACATGGAGCAAAACAGGCGGTTGAGCTGGACGGTACATGCGAGATATATTGTAGGATGAACATTATTCCTCATGTTATGCTAAGCTAATTCCCGCAAAAGAAATACTTATGCTAAGCTAACAGCCTACACAACATCAACTTTCACGGTAGCAAGGACTCTCTGAATTAACTAACAAGTGGGATGAAAAGTTGCAGAAATTAGTTTAACTTCTTGCACGGTTAAAAACGAGCAATGACTCAATTCGTCTCTGTCTCTTTGTTTGCAGCAAAAGTTCTTGGGAACTATCCTACTGATGTTAGTGAAGCGATAATGTCAGGCACATGTTTCAAACCATCTGCTTGTGAGTAAACAGAAATCATCATCTGCTCCGAGAAATCACATGGTTGAAGCAGCATTCTAGTCTCTAGAGGAAACTGGAGCAACGTTTCCTACAATCTGAACGAGCAATCTATCAAAATTCGTCTTGAACACCGATTCCTCAGATTTCCTCTGAAAATCCTTTGAACCAAATAAGGCATTACTTATCGGCAGATATCGCTTTGTTTGAACACGAAAGATAGATCAAACACATAACGTGTTATCTAACCCATGTCACTATTTGAATATTAGATTAAAAAGAGTGACGGACAGGTGTTACATGGAGCAGAACAGGCGGTTGAATTGGACGCTGCAGGCAAGCTCAAGGGGATTCAGAGTGCCAAAGCTACAACTACTACTCGAACTTGCTCTCAGTGAGCGACAGGTGTTACCTGAAGCAGAGCAGGCGGTTGAATTGGATGCGCATGCGAGGTCAGAGGGATTCAGAAGTGTGCCATGATGTTTTTTGAGGCTATTGGATGAGATTTGGACATTAGCTCCTGTTCCTTTCCATAGATAATTGTTATAAATAGTTAGTTATGCATCTTAACAAGTGCGGCGATTCGGATGCACCTGGACGTGAGCAATAAATTCAAATTAAACAGTAAAACAATTCTGAAAAATCTAGTTCTTTTTCGCATGGAAGATGCTCGAATCAATGCGCGATGTGCGCGTAAAAGTCCATGGTGTTTGGACATTCGAGAAGGTCGTTGTAAAAAACGAAATTTGGTTGTGAAAAAACCATTGAAAAAGAACATTGTTGGGACCTGATTTTATTTGTTTACCTACAGTTCCTCGAATGGTCAAACACCACGAAAAATTTTGTGCTCCTTGCACACCTGAGCATCTTCGCTGCTACTACTTTTAGATTTTTTGCTATTTATTTTAAAATTTTCATTGGGTGCAGATGAGCCAGGGCTTCGATGCAAATTACTGTATCTTTAACACTTCATATTTTCTTAACACATTGGTTACTCCAAAATCCAAACGATTGGTGTCTTGTTTGGAGTAGTGTTTTTGGAGTACACATGAACTTTGAGATGCATTATGTTTGCATGTGGAAAGAAACTTCGAGGAGCGGAGGCAACATACGCGACATCCTACTTAATTAATTCATAAAAAATAGTCCAGGGTTTTATCATTTTTCTCCTCAACACTCGTTTCGCCACCGGACGCACGAGCCCTTTTATTCTTGGACGGGGAGGCAACGCCACTATTGTTGGACATGAATACATCGGTGAGGACGGTGCTGGACTGTAGGGAAGCCATGAGAATATCCAATCCCTGCAAGCAAATTAGTTGAGCGGATGGATATATATTAACAAAAACAAATTGAGCATCGCTATCACGCACCTCTTGTTGACCGATCTTGACAGACTTCTCCTCGAGTATGAGCCCCTTCTCTTCTCCGTTGAGCTTGCTGAGCAGCGCCATGACGGAGACGTTGGACATGGGTGTGATGGTGAGGTCGTCCATGACGGTGTACGTCAGCAAGCCCTGCACGAACCCGCCGGCCACGACGGAGCAGCAGCTATGGCAGCCGCGTGAAACTGTCGTCGCGAACGCAGGCGCAGCGACAGCCGGGTATTGGGGTCGGTACGACACCGATGGCAGCGCCATGCTCCGTGGCACGGGCGTCGAGGGCGCCGCCGTGGCCGTGGTGGCGGGCGAAAGGGGGCCTCGGATGGCAGGGCACTGTAGGAGCGTGTACCGGTGCGAGTTGAGGAGCGCGTTCCGCACGGCGCTGCTCTGCATGTACACGGGATTCATCCCTTCGGCGCTGGCGTAGACGTTTGCGGCGCCGGCACCATCGCCGGCGGCCCGAAGCAGCTTGGCGACGGTGCCGACGGGCGTCGCGAGGATGCCGAAGAGGAAGTCGACGGCGTCCTTGCCGGCCTCCGCGTACAGCACGCGCTTGGCCTTCGCGTCGATAAGCAGCTTCATGGTCGGTGCGGGCGAGGCCGCGGCGGCGGCATGGGCAGGGGCAGGAGCGACGGCGGAAGACATGCTTGAACTAGTGACTAGGTTACGTTCGCAGGCTCGATCTCTCCGCAGGGCGGTGTCACTATGTGATTCGCGTGCGTGCATGCGGTGGGAAGAACAGAAGAGGTAAGGCAAGAAAAGGTAAGAAACAGAGAAAAATTTCTAGGTTACATATTGTCTAGAAACACGCATGAGAAGAGGTTAATTATCCCAATCCGGTCAATCATTAAATCTCCCCCACCCCACCCGCACCCCCAACCCCAGAAAAAAATTATATGAGACCAGGTCTCACGGTTGTGAGTGAGACCATGCGATGAATATACATGGCGTTCATAAATCACAAAGCATCTAATCTCCCTCCCCCCTCTCCTACTTTTTTTGAGATAATTAACCTCCCTCTCCAACTACTCGGGGAAGATTTGTGTGAGATCTCACATTGGGTCTGAACTATAAAATTGATTTTTTAAAAAAATTACATGTTCAAACATTCTCAATTTTTTAGACTCATATCAATATTTGATGTGCAACCTCAAAAAGTCCAAGCTTCTAATTCAACTTACATTAATAGAAACAAAAAAGACAAAATCAAATGTGAATAGTGTCAAAGTACTATTCACCCATAATCGATACTATTCACATTCAAATTTGACTTTTTTGAATCTCTAAATGTACATCGAATTTTTAGCTGATTTTTTTGGAGTTGTAGACATATTTCACACGAATGTTTTCAAATAATTTCAAATTTTTTCGAAATGTCTAAATATGATTCTTTTGGGGTCTGATCTCATGATCTCATGATTCTTTCGGAAAGGGAAAAAACTGCTCTCGGTTCGGTTTTTTCGTTCTTGTTTTTTTCGTGAAGAAAAGTTCGTCAAAACCTATCAACATAGTATATAGTTTTGAAAATATCGACGCGAGGAATCCAACGGTGAAAACGGTTCGTGATTTGGACGCACGGTTTAAGAGATAAAACGTTTTGAATATACAGATCTACGAAAAAAGGAAAAACTTACTGACTGCGACAAGTGACGCACATGTAGCACGCCACTTGTCACAATCAGGGAAGGTGGAGGTGATCTTTGCAAGGAGTACTCCCCAATTAATGATTCCGCTTAGGAACTCAAGCACGTCTCACCTCGAAGAGGTTCTAAATGGGCCAGCCCATAATCCTGCAGATATACATACACCAGTTTTTGTTTTTTTGTTTTGTTTCTATTTTCTTTAATTTTTTTGTTTATATTTTCAAATCTATATCTTTTTTTATTTTTTTATAATTAATAGTACTACAAGAAGGAGATTTCTTAGTTCTCCATATGTCACCCCTATGTATCCGTTGATTTCTTGGTTCTTCTTCCGCCGCCCCTTTATGTCCATTGATTCTGATGGCTGAGATTTAAACGTAGATCTACACACTACGCACCATGAAAGTTTATGTCTCTCATCCGGTTCTGTCATACGACTCAAATTCCTATAATGTGAACGATGCAAACACGTATATTTCTCTGAGTGTGTTCTCTTGATCGGTATAAACTACACGGAGCATCCACAATCGATCCACACGCGCGCGCCGGCACCGATCGGAGGCTATTGCAGTGCCGTTGCAAATGGAAGGAGCGCCACACCATGGAGGTCGTAATCCACGTGGGCGAGCATGGCAGCGCGCACACCATGTACCATCCTCTGTAGCCCGGCGTAGGTATTTGGTGCACAATCACCGCTGCATCACTTTTCGTCTCCATAGCATCGGCCTCCGCCTACTCCAACCTCTTGTCGTACAGATGAATCGGTGGTTGGCTGCTTCTAGGTCCAAGCATCACCTTCATCACCCCGCCGCGTCATCCAAATCCAGCGAGGGCCGAACGCGAGAGAGGTACTAGGCCTAGCGAGCTCGCTATCCGGGATCATCCTATCTGCCTCGTCCATCGCCCGAAGAATTATCTCCATTTGAATCGCCCCCTCCCGAGGAATCATTTGTTGCAGCTCCGCCTTCGATGCATCCAAGGTTGTCAGAATCGTGATTCTGAATAGGATCGGGGCTCCGATGATAGGATCGCAAATCATAGAATCTTCACTATCAGGATCGTAGAAACGTAAATTCTATAGACCAAAATCGTAAAATCACTGGGGTTAGTTTGGATCGTAAATTCGTAGAATCATACAACAGAATTGCGATTATGACAACCTTGGTTGCATCCAATGTCACACCCACCGCCCCCTTGATTAAATACTTCATGCTCGAAAACCAGGATCAAATATCCTTGCACTTCGCCAAATTGACTACATCGCCTCTCACAAACTCCAACACTGCTCGCTTCCATCCATGTTTGCAACTGTGTGGTGGATGCAAGAGTGATGAATGCGAGAGGGTTAAGGAGAGTGGTGATTGCCAGTGGTCATTTGACCGAAACATGGTGCTTCCTGGCTCCTTCCTCTTTGCCTAGCGGCGAAACACTCTTTGGCCTTAAGACTCACACATTTCACATCCAAAATTCACTCGTTGTTGTATGTTCTATGTGATTGAAACCGATTCAATGCAATTTGTGTGACTGACTGGATCCAGTGAAACCGACTGAAACTAAATCAATTGAAACTGACTGAATTCAGTGAAACTGAGTGGTGTGTGCCAATGACTGAAACTGAATTTTTGTTAATTCAGAGAAAAACACAAAGGCTAGTTTAGGAAAAAAATTATATTGAATTTTGTGTATACAACGTTTGAATATAAAAGTTAGGCCCATGTACAAAAATTCAGTCTCTGTTGTCAAAATTTAAGTTCGAAATTTAAAAAAAAATTAGTATACACTAAATTGACATTGCAATCACAAATATGACATCATCATCACTATAATTCACATTGACATTGCCACATGCAGTTCACAAAAGCCACTACATTGCAACATGCACATGGCTGACTACAACAAGATTGTCCTGCACCTAAATTGCCGTTACAACCCAAAATGCACCTTACCTCATCAATATCACAACACAAAATCCACCTTAATTACTAAGCAGAATGGGGCAATTATTATTGCAACACTACTTCGTTTCCTAGTTTTTTTTTTGGAAAAGGGGATGTACCCCAGCCTCTGCATCAGAACGATGCATATGGCTCATATTATTAAAAGGATAATCCAGTAACAAAGTCTCGAAAGGTCGTAGTACAACCATCAACAAAAGCGCAAAAGAGGAAAGACCCAAAGCCACAACCGGCTGGCAAAACAATAGGAGCACTACATGCCTATCCTATTACATGACCGCCATCCAAACCGGTTGAAAATATCGAGCTACCATCTCCCATCGGGTAGACGCAGTAACCAAACGCTCCACAGCCTCCGTCGGAGTGAGTAGCGACCACATACGGATGAACGCCGTGGCCCTGAAGATAACCTGCAAAAAGTGAATGGTTATTGATCTGTTAAAGACTAAATCATTTCTGCAGTTCCATATTGCCCACAATAAAGCACAAACGCCAACCTGAATGTGTCTTGCAATGTCAGAATCCACTCCATCAAGCCATGTTCCAAATAACATGCTGATGGAGGTGGGCTGATTAATATTAAACGCAATAGAACCGACCGCCACAGAATCTTAGCCAACGGACAGTCGAGAAAGAGGTGTTTGATATTCTCGTTATGATCACAAAAGCTACATCTAGACGAGCCCACCCAATTTCATTTTGCAAGGTTATCCTTAGTCAAAATGACTTGTTTATGCACAAACCACATAAACACTTTGATACGTAAGGGTACCTTAACTTTCCAAACATGTAACAAGGTAGGGATGACGCTAGAGTTAATGACAGCCAGATACATTGATTTGACCGAGAACACACCGTTCTTAGTAAGTTTCCAATACAGGTGATCTGGCTTTGAGACAGCGGACTTCCATTAAGCGATGTAACGAGATGGAGCCAGCCTCCCAACGATTTCCAACAAGCGTCCGTCTAAAACTAATATTGAGGGGAACGGAATGTAAAACATTAGCAACATAGGCTTCTCGTCCGGGCAATGTTGTACAAAGAAGGATATTGAAGTGCAAGGAGTCTCCCCAAGCCACGTATCCTCCCAAAACCTCGTAGTGGCACCATTCCCAACAATAAATTTAGTCTTGTTGAAAAGAATTGTTTAACTCTCATCAAACCCTTCCAAAAGGGAGAGT
The DNA here is from genome assembly GCA_021605145.1 of Aegilops bicornis. Lineage (NCBI taxonomy): Eukaryota > Viridiplantae > Streptophyta > Magnoliopsida > Poales > Poaceae > Aegilops > Aegilops bicornis. The sequence goes on from JAHIAL010000045.1 coordinate 527,745, forward strand.
CGGAAGGCCTCACATTCACACAGGCCAAAGTTTTAGCATAAAGATACTTATTGCAAAATCTGTGCCCAAGTGGCCTCAAACTCGGATAATGGCGACAAATAGCCACTTGCTAAGGAGACATATATGTTTTTGAATTCCAGATTTTCAATACCTAGACCACCTTGGTCCTTAGGCCTACAAATAATATCCCACTTAGCAAGCCTGTACTTACGTTTAAGCTCATCATTTTGCCAAAAGAATCGTGATCGGTAGAAATCTAGCCTTTTCCTGACGCCCACCGGAACCAAGAAAAAGGATAAGAGAAACATAGGCATACTAGTAAGGACAGAATTAATCAGAATCAATCGTCCTCCGTATGACATGAGCTTTCCTTTCCAACAGCACAGTTTTTTTTCGAACCAATCCTCAATGCATTTTCACTCAATATTAGACAGCTTACGATGATGAATGGGTATACCTAGGTACGTAAACGGTAATGAGCCCAATTCACATCCGAACAATTGTTGATACGACTCCCGGTCCTCATTGGCTCTTCCAAAGCAAAACAATTCGCTCTTGTGGAAGTTGATTTTGAGCCCAGACAATTGTTCAAATAAGCATAACAATGACTTCATGTTTCTTGCTTTCGCCAAATCATGCTCCATAAAGATGATAGTATCATCGACATCTTGAAGAATGGAGATCCCGCCGTCAACTAGATGTGGAACCGGGCCACCTACCTGCCTGCATCCTTTGCCCGACCTATTAAAATAGTCAGCATATCAGCCACTATGTTAAACGAGGATTGGTGACATAGGGTCTCCTTGCCGTAGCCCCTTGTGTGTCCGGAAATAGTGACCCACGTCATCATTCACCTTAATCCCGACACTCCTTTTGCGTAAAGGAATCAATCTGGTTTCTCCAGCCGGATCAAAACCTTTCATACGCAAAGCTTGTTGAAGGAAAGGCCATTTGACTTTATCATATGCTTTTTCAAAATCCACTTTAAAAACTACGCCATCAAGTTTTTTGGAGTGGATTTCATGGAAGCGTTCATGCAAGACAACAACCCCTTCCGGGATGTTTCTATCGGGCATGAAAGCGATGCAGGACGGCTGAACTCTTGAGTGTGCAATCTGCGTAAGTCTATTTGTCCCAACCTTGGTGAAGATTTTGAAACTCACATTAAGCGAGACATATAGGTCTGAACTGCTCAATGCGAACAACCTCTGTCTTCTTAGGGAGAAGAGTTATCGTCCCAAAATTCAGCTTAAACAATTGAAGCTGCCCCTAAAAAAACTCCTGAAACATGGGCATCAAATCATCCTTGATAAAATGCCAACACTTCTCCTAGTAGCCACACATGCTTGCAACTATCACATAAACATCAACATCATAAACATTATGAAAATCTCCAACTTCTCCTTGTTCACCTTCCTCGGCTCCATCTTCATCTTGCGAATCTCCTCCCCCATGCCATCTTCATCATCTGTCAGCGATATCACACCAACAACATTCAAAGCATTGGAGGTGATGTATGCGACGCTAGACGGGCTCCTCCACCTCCTGACGCTGCACTAGCCTATGGAGGCACTGGAAAAGATATAGCAACACCTTGCAAGAAATCAGTTTTTGCTCATCGCCAGGATACTGAACAAGGCGTCATGAATACACAAGAATGAAGAGAGCATGTAGTTATTCCTTGGGAACATACCATGAATTTCCACCTGGATGCCTCTGCTTCCCACCTATAGCTGACCATCGCCTGAACTGAATGTTCGCCCTCCTCAGCCTCAGCTTCGTAGGCAACTTGCTCCTTCTTGTTTTCTTCACTCATTGTTCCCTCGGCCTCTGTGAGGCAATGGACAACCACAACGTGCTTCCTTGTATAGCTTCAGCCGCCGCCGCTTCCTCTGATGGTAGATCGTCTTACCCGCCGCAGGAACCCTAACCCTAGCAAGCGAGGGAGCACACGAAATAGATTGAGTGTGTGGGTCGCTTGCGTGTATGCGAGAGAGTGACTCGAGGTGTGAGTGTGGCGCAGTGGGTCGGGTGTGAGTGCAGTTGAATGATACGTCTCCAATGTATCTATAATTTATGATTGTTCCATGCTATTAAAGTATCAATCTTGGATGTTTTATATACATTTACTAGCAACTTTATATCATTTTTTGGGACAAACCAATTAACCTAGTGCCCAGTGCCAGTTGCTATTTTTTTGCTTGTTTTCTACTTCGCAGAATATCAATATCAAACAAAGTCCAATTGCCACGAAACTTTTTGAAGATTTTTTTCTACTGATAATGGACCCCGGAAGCTTCTGGAGCACACGAGAGGAGGGCCATGGGGCCCACTAGGCACTAGGGCGTGCTAGGGGCCTCTGGCGCCCTGGTGAGTAGTGGAGCCCACGAGATCCCTCTTGACCTACTTCCGTCTCTATAGACACTCTAAAATCCGTATAAACCTAGGGTAGTCGACGAAACACTTTTTTCGCCGCCGCAAGTATCAGAACCACGAGATCCAATCGTGCGTCCACATTGATGGAGACTTCAACCCATGAAGGGTAATGGCTCCACGAGTTCAGGAGGGCTCCACCCACGAAGGGTCCACGAAGAAGCAACCTTGTCTATCCCACCATGGCAATCGTCCATGAAGGACTTGCCTCACTCGAGTAGATCTTCACGAAGTAGGCGATCTCCTTATTCTTACAAACTTCTTGGTTCAACTCCACAACATGTCGGAGGCTCCCAAGCGACACCTAACCAATCTAGGAGACACCACTCTCCAAAAGTTAATAGGCGGTATGTTGATGATGAACTCCTTGCACTTGTGCTTCAAATGATATCTTCCTAACACTCAACTCTCTCTCACAGATTTGACTATGGTGGAAGAAGGATTTGAGTGGAAAACAAATTGGGGAAGGCTAGATATCAAGGTTCAAATGGTTGGAATGGAATCTCTTGATCTCACACTGGTATGGCGAGCTGCTATACAAACGATTTTAACCCTTTTCTGTGACGGCATTTTAAACCGCCACCTGGCGAGTGTGGGCGATAGGGGGGGGGTCCTTCCCACACGACCCAGAAACTGTCGGGGATAGGGAGCCATGATGCATACAGTTGTCCCTATAAAACTGTTTCTGATATCTCGAATACCCCAAACGCTCCATCCTTGCTACTTGTTTGTACTTCCATTGCCATCGCAGTCGGTATTCTGTGGAACTACGTTTACGATGCGCGACCCATCACAAACAGTTCACGATTATAGAATGTGTACGATAAGCAGGCAATCACACACATTTACTTTTCCTCGACTGTATGCGATTCGATGTAAGAGTGCATACAGTTGTCCCTATAAAATTGTATGCGAAGCTTGAATATAGCCCACACGATTCATCCGTCAAACCCGCGTCGGATGAAGACCTATCGCACGAGTTCTTCCATGAGCAAATGTTTGCGATGCACACGACATCATGTAGGACCTTGAAGTATGTCTAGAGGGGGGGTGATTAGACTACTTGACCAATTAAAAACCTAACCTTTTCCCAATTTTAGACTTTGGCAGATTTTAGCTATCTTTGAACAAGTCAAGCAATCTTCACACAATTCAAGCAAGCATGCAAAGAGTATATTACGGCGGAAATTAAAGCATGCAACTTGCAAGAATGTAAAGGGAAGGGTTTGGAGAAATCAAACGCAATTGGAGACACGGATGTTTTTGTCGTGGTTCCGATAGGTGGTGCTATCGTGACATCCACGTAGATGGAGACTTCAACCCACGTAGGGTAACGGTTATGCTTGAGTCCACGGAGGGCTCCACCCACAAAGGGTCCACGAAGAAGCAACCTTGTCTATCCCACCATGGCCGTCGCCCACGAAGGACTTGCCTCACTAGCGGTAGATCTTCACGAAGTAAGCGATCTCCTTGGCCTTACAAACTCCTTGGTTCAACTCCACAATCTTGTCGGAGGCTCCCAAGTGACACCTAGCCAATCTAGGAGACACCACTCTCCAAGAAGTAACAAATGGTGTGTTGATGATGAACTCCTTGCTCTTGTGCTTCAAATGATAGTCTCCCCAACACTCAACTCTCTCTCTCACAGGATTTGGATTTGGTGGAAAGAAGATTTGAGTGGAAAGCAACTTGGGAAGGCTAGAGATCAAGATTCATATGGTTGGAATGGAATATCTTGGCCTCAACACATGAGTAGGGGGTTCTCTCTCGAGAACTAGTAAGTTGGAAGTGTAGGTTTGTTCGATGGCTCTCTCCACGAATGAAGAGGAGGTGGAGGGGTATATATAGCCTCCACACAAAATCTAACCGTTACACACAATTTACCAAACTCGGTGGGACCGAATCAACAAACTTCGGTCGAACCGATTTTAGTAAACCTAGTGACCGTTAGGGTTTTGATTGGGGATGACATGCATCTCGGTAGGACCGATATGCTTAGGGTTAGGGCATAACGTAATCTCGGTGAGACCGATTACACAAACTTCGGTGAGACCGATTTTGGTAATAACCTAACCGGAGAGTTGGTCGAATTAAACTCGGTGGGACCGATTAAGCTCTTTCGGTGAGACCGAAAAGTTACGAAAGGGAAACAAAGAGTTTACATTGTAATCTCGGTGGGACCGATCGCTCACTTCGATTAGACCGAAACGTTACGAAGGGAAACAAAGAGATTACAATCCCATCTCGGTGAGACCAAGATCCCTATCGGTGAGACCGATTTGCCTAGGGTTTGTGGCAGTGGCTATGACATCTCAACTCGGTGGCGCTGGATAGAAAGAACCGGTAGGGCCGAGTTTGACTTTAGGTTTAGGTCATATGTGGATGTGAGAAAGTAGTGGAGGGTTTTGGAGCATATCACTAAGCACATGAAGCAAGAGGCTCATTAAGCAACACCTCATCCCTCCTTGATAGTATTGGCTTTTCCTATAGACTCAATGTGATCTTGGATCACTAAAATGTAAAATGTAGAGTCTTGAGCTTTTGAGCTTGAGCCAATCCTTTGTCCTTAATATTTTGAGGATCCACTTTCATCATCCATGCCATGCCAATCATTGAGCTTTCCTGAAATATTCATCTTGGAATAGCATTAGCTCAATGAGCTATATGTTGTTATGAATTACCAAAACCACCTAGGGATAGTTGCACTTCCAATCTCCCCCTTTTTGGTAATTGATGACAACGTATAGATCAAAGCTTCGACAAATGATAATAAAATTGAAAAACATCGTCGCTTTGAGAAGTATGTGATAAGCAAGAGCTCCCCCTAAATTTGTGCATATTTTAAGATTTGCTTTGGACTGCAAATGCACAAGGAATTAGGCTCATGGGTTACTCTTACATGTCACATACATCTTGGTGGAGCGCTCGAAATAATAAAGATTAAATACATGCACTCATCACCAAGCATAGTGAATGATCATATAAGGATAAATAAGATAATATCATAACAAGCATAAGTGTAGCTCATGATCAAACACATGATCATCAATGTCTCACAGGTAAAGCATAGTATCTGAAGCAATCAAAAGCAAACAAAGGTTCAACCAAGAAGATAAGAGAGAACAAAAACAAACTCTCTCTCTCGAAGCCTATGATCTATACATTTTTCTCCCCCTTTGGCAACAAGTTACCAAAAAGTTCATAGAAAATGCATAATACTATATCGTCTCTCAGGCTTGGTCTTCTGGTGGTGGCGTAGAGATGGCTCCTTGGACGAAGACTTCAGTAGACGTGGTAGGAGCTGAAGGAGTTGGTGCTGGAGCTATAGCTAGAGCTGAAGTAGTGGCTCGTGTGTGCAATGCAGAGCCTTTGGTGACCTATGAGCTCTAGTCACTCTGGCAAATGCATCGATTGTTGTCTTGCCCTTCCTCTCCTGCATATCATCTTGTAGCTGCTCCACGGTGGCCCGAATCTCGATCACTTTGACATCAAGATCATAGAATTTTTGTTCCATGATTCTCTCCGAGGCTCTCCTGGTTTTGAGTTAGGTGGCCAACCCCTTCTCAATCCATGAGTTGATGCTATCAAGTAACCAAGCTGCTCACTGCTTGTTCTTGAGAAAGTACTCTGATGCCTCTGCTTGAGTGGGCATCTTGGCAGCCTTCTCTTGCCTTGCCTTCTCCTTCCTCTCTTGAGCTTGTCTTGATGATGGTTCATTCTCGATCATGACAACTCGATTGTCCTCAAATTCAGGATAGAGAACCATGTGTTCCTTATCCAACCGATACTTCCTGTGCCCATCTTCGAGTTTATCAACTCCACGAATCATGGGGCATATCCACGGCTCCTCTTACAGTCTGCTTTGTCCTCTTAATAGTCTCAACTATGAGGCTCATGACCTTGAATTTCTGAGGCACATCAAAAACGTGAAGCAAATTGATTACATGCCCTCTGATCATGTTGTGGTCACCTGATTTGGGCAACAGAGTATGCCTTAAGATCCAGTTGATCGTAGGCAGCCCTGACAACAGAAAATGAACTGATCCAAACTTGAAGGACTCAAGTGCATCATCTGGGATCTCCTTGTACATCTGTGACATTGAGTTGTGATCCATTTTCTTCTTGGCATAAATGTCCAAGTCATCTTCACTTTCCTCTGGGCATTGATCAGACTTGCCCATTCCTCTATGGTTGGTAGTATCTGGTTCCTTCCGACATTCAAACTATCACCGCCATCTGGATAGAAATGTCTTTGTGGAGTAGAATTGCATAATGAGCTCATCGTTCCGGTTTGTGAGCTTCTCGCCCAACGAAATCTGCAACTCCACATGCATCAAGGCATCATACACTCCAGGATAGTGTTTCTCATTTTCTTTTATGTAGGTCCAGTCGACCCACCTCATATCACAAACTATGGGCTTCTTATCCAACAAAATAGTCTCATAGAAGTCCTGCTGCTCCTTGGTGTGGAACATGTAATCTACAGCAGTCCTTCTCCTGGTGGCATATGGATCTGCCCCTCCCCATAGCCTCAACCCATGATCTCTCCTGATCTTCATGTTCTCGACCACAGGATGTGCATCATTGTGGTCCAGGATCTTGGGTTTGAGCTTCCTTAGGACCTTCCCTTCTTCATCTTCCTCAAAGCATCAACCTCGGGCATTGGGGCCTTGTTCTTTTTCGATTCTTGTGTATGCTCCTTGTATTCCTCTTGGGTGCATTCTTGGGCTTGGGGGCAGCTTTGGCTTTGAAGTTGTAGCCCCTGATTTGATAGCATCACCCATCGGCTTTTGTGCCTTGGGTGCTTTGGTCTTTTAACCTCTTCTTCTTCTTCCTCTTCCATCATGGAAGGCTTCCCAATCACTCTGGCCATGGTCTTCTTGACCCTTTCCTTCCTTTTCTTTCCTTCAAGAAGAACAGGCTCTTTGGGTTGGATTCCAAAGGAACTTGAGTGGAGACTACGTCTTTGGACATTGGTTGTCTACCTGCTGGCCTTTTGATCTTCATTCCGGGCTTAGCTTCATGTTGAGCTGTACTCCTTTTAAGCACTTTCTTCTTTGAGCTTGCCTCATCCTCAACTGCCACATAATCCTCATCCTCGGACTTTGAGGTCTTCTTCTTCCTTGTTCTTGTGGCAGCCTTGGGCAAATTCTTTGGGAGTGCTTCGTCCCCCTCATCTGAGCTGCTTGAGGGACTAGTGCCCTCACTCCATTGGATCTGCTCTTCCGATGCATTACATTTGTCACTTTGGTCCGACATGCTTGCTCTCAACCGACTCACCACAGCAATAGTTATAGATGAGGTAGAGTGGATGAGCATCACAAAATGCAGAGATTTTTGCAAAAGATGATTCAAAAACTTAGTTTTAGTTTCCCACGAAAGCATTTCGGATCTACCGATTTTCAAACTCGGTGATACCGAAGCAGTTTTGGAACCTAAACTAGTGAACTCGGTCAGACCGAGTCACGGTTGATGCACCGAGACTGCTAGGGTTTCACAAAGTTCTAAAATCGGTCACACCGATTTGTAATTCTCGGTCAGACCGAGACTTACTAGTGCAATGGCGTTAGCCAAATTGGTGGGACCGAGATGGTTCCGGCGGAAACCTAACCCTAAATTTTCGAATCACATCTATTCTAAGGATTGATTTGACTGGATAGGAGTGTTTCAATCGTGGCAAGATGCATAACGAACACAATGTGCTGAGAATTGGGACGAGGAAAGCAGCATGATCGAGTTCATACCCTAGTTCGGCGGGAACTTCGCTCTGGCGGCAACAGCGGAGGAGAATTCCGTTGGCCACGGCCGGAGACCAGCGGCAGGAGGCTACTAGCGGCATTTAAGTCGACAATCCGTGGACCTGGTTGGCGAGCGAGCTATCTTGCGCGAGAAGTTTCGAGAAAGTTTTCCAAAATTTGCCGTCTTGAATATATAGCCCGACCACATCGGTGTGGCCAAAGTGGTACAACTCGGTGGCACGAGATGTATAACTGATAATGATTATAGAAACTCGGTGTGACCGAAAAGTACAAATCGGTTGCACCGAGATGAAAACCTGGATCGACTTAGTAATCTCGGTATGACCGAGATGGAGGAATCGGCCAGACCGAAAATCACAAAGAAGTTTTGGAAGTTTAAGTCTATGACGAATCGGGGACTCCGAGTGCTCCTCATACAGAGTGGTTCGAATCGACTTGATCAAATTTTGTGATGTAGCATGAATAGAGTTTGAGACGAGAAAAGCATAGATAGCTAGAGAGGGTTCTTAGGCATTCTTGTCCATCCACTTGGCCAAAGAAAAGAAGCCAATCAACCAAAACAACAAGTGGATGTCCTCGAATGAGTAAAATATGCAACCAACATGCTCACACAATAAAATGACAAATGAAATATGTGACAAAGCATGCACAACCAATTCTAGCATCTATCAAACAATTGGCGATGACTAGGTCATCTATATATGAGTATATTGACTTAGGAGTCAAATGAGAACATTTGATCATAGGTCATACTCATCGTTTAAGCTCAAGTGGGGTTACCACTTTTACATAAAAGCATTTATGTGTTCACATCATTAGAGTTGCTTTGACTCAATTCTTAGAGTTAAGCCCCCCTAGATGTGAGATCCCCCTTAGAGGGATAAACTAACCTTGGGTTTTGTCGATGATGACTTCATGTAGGTGTTGAAGATGTGGATGCTCAAAGTTGATGTAGATCTTTTGGAGCAATCCTTTGGAGTGAGTTGCACTTTCAATACCTACATGGGTTAGTCCCACAAGGAAAAACAAGAATATCCATAGACATAGAGTGATGCACACACAAAATGATGTCCATGAAAACATTAGGTTACCTTGTCCCTTGCCTTACCAACATGAGGGTTTGTGACTCCTTGAACTAGTGCAAGATATGGAAGTTGATTGCACTTGTCCTTGCCATAATGATATGAGTGAAGAATGTTGGCGAAGTCACCCTCAAGAACTCTCTAGTTCTTCTTCTTGGGATCCACATCATCTTGATGGGAATCCTTGGTGTAGTAGTTGTACTTGATGAAGTAGAACTTGACGTAGTCTTGGGAACCCACTCGACCAAGGCCTTAGGTGCTTCTTCAAATGCATCAATCTCCTCTTGAAGCTTGTCCTTGCCTTTGTTCTTGTGGTCTTGTGGTGGAAGATCATCGTGTGCTTGTGTTCCCTTGAAGGAAGTAGGATCATACTTCTCTTGTTGAGGAACAAACTTCGTCTTGGGGTATTGATCTTCTTCCCACTCAACTCCATTGGCATTGAACTTTCGTTCAAAACCAACACCTTGATTCTTCCCATGCCTTCCTTGCTTGCGTACAATTTCCTCAAATTGCTTACTCCCGGCAAGGCTCTTGTATACACCTTTCTCTATAATTCCCTTCAATAAGCTGTTTTCTTGTTCAAGTGTAACTTGGCTAAGAGGTTCATTAGTGGAATCAAGAGAACTACTAGAAGCAACAATATTGGATTTAGCATTATTATTGTTACTACTAGAGGAATAATCTTTCTTGTTCTTGTTACTAGACTTGACTTGAGGCATGTAAGTAGATAAGATTAAGCAGCTTGGCAATGTAAGAAGAACTTTTCTTACGGAGATCATCATTGATTGCCTTTAAGAACTCATGCTCTTGATCAAGATTGAGCTTTTCAAAGCGTAACTTCTCATGAGCCCTTAAAGTTCTCGATGATCTTGAAGATAGTTTCATGAGCTAACTTAAGAGTGTTTAGTTCTTTAGTTAGGCGCTCAATCTTCTCCTTATCATTGTCATTGTTTCATCTTGTTTAGCATGATTAATTGACGTTTCATCATAGTATTCATCACTAGAGTTGTCAACAAGTAAATCATCATCACCTAGCAAGTCATCTTCATCACTATTAAAATCAACATACTCGAGGTGTGTTACCTTAGGACCTTTGGCCATGAAGCATCTACCAATTCCTTCATTTGGTGATTCAAATATGTCGTAGGAGTTGGTTGACACAAGTGCTAGACCGGCAACACCTTCATCTTGAGTGTATTCGGAGTCGGAGTGATAGCTTCTCTCGGGAGTGATGGTGGGAGTCGGGCCGGATACCCATTCACCAACATGAGCTTGATGTCTTCGTTTTGTGTAGCTCTTTGATGACTTGTCCTTCCTTTCCGAATCCTTGCTTCTCCGTGAGGGTCTTCGTTCATAACGATCATCATCTCTACTCCTTCTCTCTCTTGGTGGTGATTCTTCTCTTCTACTTCTTCTCTTGGGAGAATCTTCTCTTCTTTTGTAGGGTGCCGTACACTCATTGGAATAGTGTCCGGGTCTTCCACAATTGTAGCAATTGTGCTCTCGACTAGAAGATCTTTTGTCAGTGTAGGATCTTGACTTAGAGCTTCTTTCTTTGCTTCTACTCTTGTAGAATTTGTTGAAGTTCTTCACCATCAAGCTCAATTCTTCATTGAAGGTTTGTTTCTCACTTGATGATGTGGGGGATTCACATGAGGCTTTGTAAGCACCACTTGACTTGTTGTGAAGTTCCTCCTTATCCTTGAGTGACATCTCATGAGCAACAATTTTTCCAATGACTTCCGTTGGCTTGAGATCTTTGTAATTTGGCATCATTTGGATCAATGTGCACACGGTATCATATTTTCCATCCAATGCTCTTAGGATCTTCTTGATGATGAATCATCGGTCATCTCTTCACGTCCTAAGCCGGCAATCTCTTTTGTGATAAGAGCAAGCCTTGAGTACATTTCGGTGACACCTTCACCATCCTTCATATTGAACTTGTCAAGCTGACTTTGGAGCACATCCAACTTGGATTCCTTGACGGAGTCGGTACCTTCATGCATATCAATCAAAGTATCCCAAAATTCCTTTGCACTCTCAAGACGGCTGATTTTGTTGAATTCTTCGGGGCACAATCCATTGAAGAGGATATCACAAGCTTGAGCGTTGTATTGCAACATCTTCAACTCTTCCGCATTAGCTTCACGGTTCGGTTCTCTCCCATCAAAGAATTCACCTTGCAAACCAATATACACAATAGCCCAAACGGCGGGGTTATGTCCGAGAATATGCATTTTCATCTTATGCTTCCAACTAGCAAAATTAGTACCATCAAAGTAAGGACCTCTACGGTGATAATTTCCCTCGCTAGACGCCGTACTCTCCTAGGTTGTGAAACCAAGGCTATGACCACCAAAAGGTATGGAAATCAAAGCAAATGGAGACCAAAGCTCTGATACCACTTGTAGGACCTTGAAGTATGTCTAGAGGGGGGTGATTAGACTACTTGACCAATTAAAAACCTAACCTTTTCCCAATTTTAGACTTTGGCAGATTTTAGCTATCTTTGAACAAGTCAAGCAATCTTCACACAATTCAAGCAAGCATGCAAAGAGTATATTGGCAGCGGAAATTAAAGCATGCAACTTGCAAGAATGTAAAGGGAAGGGTTTGGAGAAATCAAACGCAATTGGAGACACGGATGTTTTTCTCGTGGTTCCGATAGGTGGTGCTATCGTACATCCACGTAGATGGAGACTTCAACCCACGTAGGGTAGCAGTTGCAGCGAGTCCATGGAGGGCTCCACCCACGAAGGGTCCACGAAGAAGAAACCTTGTCTATCCCACCATGGCCGTAAGCCCACGAAGGACTTGCCTCACTAGCGGTAGATCTTCACGAAGTAGGCGATCTCCTTGCCCTTACAAACTCCTTGGTTCAACTCCACAATCTTGTCGGAGGCTCCCAAGTGACACCTAGCCAATCTAGGAGACACCACTCTCCAAGAAGTAACAAATGCTGTGTTGATGATGAACTCCTTGCTCTTGTGCTTCAAATGATAGTTTCCCCAACACTCAACTCTCTCTCACAGGATTTGGATTTGGTGGAAAGAAGATTTGAGTGGAAAGCAACTTGGGGAAGGCTTGAGATCAAGATTCATATGGTTGGAATGGAATATCTTGGCCTCAACACATGAGTAGGTGGTTCTCTCTCAAAACTGGTAAGTTGGAAGTGTATGTTTGTTCTGATGGCTCTCTCCATGAATGAAGAGGAGGTGGAGGGGTATATATAGCCTCCACACAAAATCTAACCGTTACACACAATTTACCAAACTCGGTGGGACCGAATCAACAAACTCGGTCGAACCGATTTTAGTAAACCTAGTGACCGTTAGGGTTTTCGGTGGGACTAACATGCATCTCGGTAGGACCAATATGGTTAGGATTAGGGAATAACGTAATCTCGGTGAGACCGATTACACAAACTCGGTGAGACCGATTTTGGTAATAAGCTAACGGAGAGTTGGTCGAGTAAACTCGGTGGGACCGATTAAGCTCTTCGGTGAGACCGAAAAGTTACGAAAAGGGAAAGCGAGAGTTTACATTGTAATCTCGGTGGGGCCGATCGCTCACTTGATTAGACCAAAACATTCTGAAGGAAATAGAGAGATTACAATCCCATCTCGGTGAGACCGAGATCCCTATCGGTGAGACCGATTTGCCTAGGGTTTGTGGCAGTGGCTATGACATCTCAACTCGGTGGCGCCGGATAGAAAGAATCGGTAGGGCTGAGTTTGACATTAGGTTTAGGTCATATGTGGATGTGAGAAAGTAGTGGAGGGTTTTGGAGCATATCACTAAGCACATGAAGCAAGAGGATCATTAAGCAACACCTCATCCCTCCTTGATAGTATTGGCTTTTCCTATAGACTCAATGTGATCTTGGATCACTAAAATGTAAAATGTAGAGTCTTGAGCTTTTGAGCTTGAGCCAATCCTTTGTCCTTAATATTTTGAGGGATCCATTTTCATCATCCATGCCATGCCAATCATTGAGCCTTCCTGAAATATTCATCTTGGAATAGCATTAGCTCAATGAGCTATATGTTGTTATGAATTACCAAAACCACCTAGGGATAGTTGCACTCTCACATCATAAATAGTCCATAATTGCCAAGCATGTGTGATAAGATGACTTTCACAAACATTTAATAAGAAGGAACTGTGTGCGATACTGTTGTTAATCTCACACATTTTTTCTTGACTGATCGTGTGTGCAGTAGAGATTGACGCACACACGTAGTGGATCCGAGAAACGTGTCTAATCTCCATGTTTATCGTAGACGTTTTGCTTTCGCAAACCGTGTGCAGTGTAATCCCTAATTTATCCCTAATTTAATTCCTAATTTAATCCCTGCATTTAAAAATTACAGATTTTGAATTCAAAACTAGGCAATCATTTATTTCATATACACCGGTACACCGGTACATATACGAAAAAACTATAGAAGCGCCAAGTAAAGAATGAATGAACCACAGTTGTACTAAAGACTGTAAAGAAAGAGGCAAAAGACATTCTGGTTGCTGTAGAAGGTGAAGCGGAATGCCCATTTTGTGCCCTCCTCCATGCGTAATGCGCGCACGACTCTAGGCCAACCCCTTGTGATGGCTGCCCGGCCATCCTTCACTGTCTTCATTAGGACTTCTCGATGCTCATTGTAGTCTCGATGAAATACTTTAACCTTCATTGCGTGTTCACCAATCATGTACTTTGCGAGGTAATCTTGAGTAAACTGCTTTGGGAACCACTGCAAACGAAAAGGATTCAGACATTGTTGTCTAACAACTCATTATGGGCAGTAAAAAAATAAGGCTGCAGAGTTTGTAGTTACCATCCGACAGCTCACTGTTGTGTTGGATAGAGCGTACACAAATAATTTGCATGCCATCGTTCGTATCTTTTTGCTAATAATCCTTATCAGTTTCCTCATTTGATGCTTGTTCATAAATTTCAGCACCAACTGAAATCACCGAAATTCAGTGAACTTCAGTGATTTCGATTTGCATTTCAGCCAAAGGGCCGAAACGTTCACTTGAATTCATTTTTTTGAAATTTTTGAAAAGACTTCGAAAAATATTTGAATTCCTATGTACTACCGAAAGTGCTGAAATATTTTGGCCGAACATTAGTATCTTAGTATCTGCTGAAATTAATGAAATTCAGTGAATTTCATCGAAATCTCACTCAATGGGAAACCATGCGCAAGACATGAGCTCCGAGGAATCAAATGGTTGAAGCAGCATTCTGGAGCAACGGTTCCTACAATCTGAATGAGCAATCCATCAAAATTCCTCTAGAACACCGTTTCCTCAGATTTCCTGTTAAAATCCTTCGAACCTAATAAGGCATTACAGCCGTCAGACATCTCTTTGTTTGAGCACGACAGATAGCTAGCCCAAACACAAAGAGTGTTATCTAACCCATGTCACTATTGGAATATTAGATTAAAAGAGGGAGGGGATGATGACAGCGGCGCGCCTTCGGTTCCTTTCAGTGTTTGTAGTTGTCGCTAGGTGGTCTACGGATCTGAATGTAATTTTTATTATTTCTAGTATTCGTTGTACTACCATGATTGAAGACGAATAGATTGGAAGTTTTTCCCGCAAAAATAAGAGTGACAGGCAGGTGTTACATGGAGCAGAATAGACGGTTGAATTGGACGCCACATGCAAGCTCAAGGGGATTCAGAGTGCCAAATCTACAACTACTACTCGAACTTGCTCTCAGTGAGTGATATGCGCTTCCTTCTTCCTTCTCAAAATCTACTGGCCGAAATTGGAAAAAATCAGTCGACTCACATTTAGCTATTGTGATTTTTTTAGATGTTTTTGGACTTTTTTGTTATTTATTTTGAATTCACTGTTCATTGGGTACAGATGAGCCAGGGTCAGATGTGAATTAGAGTACCTTTAACAATTCATGTTTTCTTAACATGTTTTTCTCCAAAGTCCAAACTATTGGTGTCATGTTTGGACTAATGTTTATGGAGTACACAAACTTTGAGATGCATTATGTTTGCATGTGGAAAGAGACTTGAGGAGCGGTGGCAACATACATGACGTGCTACCAATTCATAAAAAATAGTCCAGAGTTTTATCATTTTTCTCCTGAACAACACTCGTTTCGCCACCGGATGTACGAGCCCTTTTATTCTTGGACATGGAGGCAACACCACTATTGCTGGACATTAATACATCGGTGAGGACGGTGCTGGACTGTAGCGAAGCCTTGATAATATCCAATCCCTGCAAGCAAATTAGTTGAGCGGATTGATATATCGAGACACCAAGAACTGCCTAGGCAAAACTCGAAGGGACACTACAACATTCGGTGGGAGGCCAAAAGATCTACCGGAGAGCGATGAGCTCACGTGATGCGCCCTAGGGGGGTGCCCCCTGAGCTCGTGGGTCCCATGCAGCTCCATTTGACCTATTTCCACCTCTAAAAATTCCCAAATATTCCCAAACCAACAAAGAACCACCTGAAACCATTTTTCTACCTCTGCAAGCTTTTGTTCTTCCGCTATCCCATCTGGAGACCTTTTTGGGTACTCTCTGGGAGGGAATAGATCACGGAGGGCTTCTACATCAACCTTGCTGCCCCTCACGATGATGTGTGAGTGTGTTCACCACCAACGTATGGGTCCATAGCTAGTAGCTAGATGTCTTCTTCTCTCTCTTTGATCTTCAATACAATGTTCTCCTCGATCTTCTTGGAGTTCTATCTGATGTAATCTTCTTTTGCGGTGTTTTTGTTGGGAACCGATGAATTGTGGATTTATGATCAGATTATTCATTGAGAGTCTTTTCTGAACTTCATTATGTATGATTATTATAGCTTTGTATTTCTCTCCGATCTATCCATTTGGTTTGGCCAACACGATTGATTTATCTTCATTGGAAGACCTGCTTTTGTAGTGGGTTCAATCTTGCGGTGTCCTCACCTCGTGACAGAAGGGGTAGCGAGGCGCGTATTCTATTGCTGCCATTAAGGGTAAAACGATGGGCTATAATCATATTGCTTGAGTTTAGTTTGTCTATGTCATGTCATCTTGCTTTAAGTGTTATTCTATTTGTTATGAACTTAATACCATAGATGCATGCTAGATAGCACACAATTGGTGGAGTAATAATAGTAGATGTAGAATCGTTTTGGTCTACTTGTTGGGTGCAAGTACTTCCTCTTTTGCGCAGGTACTTGATACGTCCATTTTGCATCATGTTTTCTTGCTGTTATTTATGATGTTTTTATCCATAATAATGCTTTTTGGAGTAATTCTAATGCCTTTTCTCTCATAATTTGCAAGGTACACACCAAGAGGGAGAATTCTTGCAACTGGGAATCTGAACCTGAAAAAGCTACGTCAGGCCACCTATTCTGCGCAACTCCAAATGAGCTGAAACTTTACAGAGATTTGTTATGGATTATTTAAGAAATACTGGAGCCAATAAACACCAGAGGGGGCCACCAGGTGGGCACAACCCACCTGGGCGCGCCAGGCCCCAGCGCGCCTCGTGGGTTGTGGCCTCCTCGGCCCACCTCCGTGCCCATCTTACCGTATATAAGTGCTTTTGACCTAGAAAAAATAATAATAATACTTTTGGGATGGAGCGCCGCCGCCTCGAGGCGGAACTTGGGCAGGAGCATTTTGCCCTCCGGTGGAGCGATTCTGCCGGGGGAACTTCCCTCCCGGAGGGGGAAATCATCGTCATCGTCATCACCAACAACTCTCCCATCTTGGGGAGGGAAATCTCCATCAACATCTTCGCCAGCACCATCTCATCTCAAACCCTAGTTCACCTCTTGTATTCAATCTTGTTACCGGAACTATAGATTGTTGCTAGGAGGTGACTAGTAGTGTTGATTACATCTTGCAATTGATTACTATATGCACTACTAGGGAAAACCTTATACACAGAAGTTTATCAGTAGCGTGGTTTAGAAATGGGCGCTACTGCTAATTAGTAGTAGCGAGGGGTGTAAAAACCGCGCTACTACTAAGTTGATAGTAGTAACGAGGGGTTTAAACCCGCGCTGCTACTAAGTTGTCTCCAACAATGCCCCTGGAATAGACCATAGTAGTAGCGAGGGGTGTAAAACCGGCGCTACTACTAAGTAAGTAGTAGTAGCGCAAGTAGACTCCCACGCCACTAAGCATGTCCACCCCGGCCCGATCCACTCCCACCCCACCACTCTCTCTCTCTCATCCCTAAAAAAAACTCTCTCACGAACTCACCTCGGTCCACCCCACCCCGGCTCGGCTCCTCTCCCCACGATCTCCTCGCCGCCGCCACCACCCACGCCGGCCGGTTCCGGCGAGCACCCGCCGCGCGCAACACTCCCCCAAGCTCCCGCCTTCCTCCGCTCCGATCCCCATGGAAGCCACCGCCGCCGCCTCCCTCGCGCGGACCCTCGCCTCCTCGCTGCTCCCCCGCAGCTCCCGCCGTAGCCGCGTGCGCGTGGCCGTGGCGCCGGAGCGGCGGAGGAGGGGTAGGGCGGTGCTTGGTCAGTGATCCGTCACCGCCGCTGGCTTTCCTCCTCCCCTCTCCTCTGCCGCCGCCGCTGGCTTTCTTTCCTGCGAGCGGGGATCATCCGTGATCCGTCCGGAGCTCACTCCCCGCCTCCTACATGCATACGTGCTCGACCCCCTCACCTCAATCGTCCATGGCCAGGCCCCCTGTTCTTGATATGGCCTAGTAGATATCTAGTTCCTGGTGTTCAGGTCGCGTGGCTTAACGGCCTCCCCCTGAGCCTAGTTGGATTTGTTTCAGGTGCTGCGTTGATTAGGTCCTGGATGATTGGGTTGGGTACTGACCTCTGTCTGTATGTAGCAACAGATATAGGAGAAGTTTTCTGTCGGATTAGTTTACAGTGAATTTTCAGATGACCGAGTTTAAGATTGAGAATTTGGTCAAAGCTAGGCTTTAATCCTAGGGGAATGTCCGTCGTACCATTTTCTTCAGTTCTTATCTTCTTCTTGTCTACCATTCAAGGAAACCATGTTTTTTTAAATACATAAAGCAGCAGAAGAGTATTAAGCAGGAAACTATTCAGATCTACAAAAGAGGCTAGGAGAAAATCTATTAAAAATAAAAGGAGGAACAAATGAAAGCAGGGAACTAGACAGTACCTATGCAGACGTAAGGCCACTTCAGATTCTCACCTCCTCCTTCAATTCAGAATTCAGAAATTATAATTCCTCTGTTTTTTATTTGCCCATAAAAATTGCAGCCAATTCAAAATGCACACACTATCATCTTAATGGAACTATTCAGTGCCTTCTTGACCTGGTTGACCATCTATTCTTTGCCCTCGTCATCGATATAACATCCAGTGTGTTTTGTTTACGCTCGTCTAACATGCCATTGCTCGCCAAACTGAATGTGGGTGGGAGCAGCATCAATAAACTAAGTCTAGCATGCCATTGCTCTTATCGTCATACCACTGAACTGTGTTGTTGAATTGGATTGTGTAGATTCATTTATGTATGTTTATCCACCATGAACGAACAAACTCTAGGGGCAAATTTATCCTTTTTACCTTTTATTTCTTAATATATGCATTAAACCATGCCTCTTATGATTTTGGCTTCTCAAGTATATTTTTATTGTTTGTGCGTCGTGCATCTACGCTTGTGGAAATATTACAGCCCCACTGTTAGGAGTACAAGTTTAGTCCTAACAGACTGGGCAGACTGGGCGTAAGTGGATTGGTTTGCCTTTTGATTAGTATAAGTAGATGGTAGCAGACCTGGACAAATAACATTATTGGATCTTAATATCTCATGACATTGAGTAGAGGACAAGAGATCGGATGAGTCTTGTTGTCACATGTGGTTCGGATGGTCAAAGTAGATGGTAGTTGGATCCGAGCACCCAGTCAGTGATGCTCTGCCGCCCGATTTAAAATGGTGCTCTCTGGAGAGTCAACGTCGACCCCGGCGCTGGTGCAGGAGGTGTCCATGGGCAACGTCCTCAGCGCAAAGCTCGGCTAGGCCCCGGCCAGGCAGGCCTCTCTCCGCGTCGCCTGCCCAACACCGTACCCTGCACCACTATCAACAAAGTCTGCTCGTCGGGGACGAAGGGTATCCATATTTCATCTCTTCACCTGCAATGTCTCCGTAGTTACTTGTCGCCGCTGCTAAAAAACTTATGCTGTTTCCCGTTGGCCTGCTCCATGCTATCTGAAGTATATATTTTTTGTCTATCGCTCATTCGCTATCTGAAGAATTTTATGAAGGTAATTTTAGTGTGTGTTTAGCTTTCAGTTTTTGCTTCTACTTCACAGAGTCGAAGATCGTAAGAAAACATTGGATGATCTTTAACAATTATTCTTAGAAGTAAACCTGAGCAGTATTTGATCATATATTGTGAGTCACTGAAAATGTATACTGTTTTTCTTCAGGATATGGATGACTATCTGAAGGGATGCAGGTTTCTTCCCAAACTTAAGAATGAGATAACCGGTGAAAGAAATGCTCCCTAGTCCCTACAGGGAAAGGTTGAGCAGCCTAGAGAATTTAGTACTGATAATGGTAAGGCCGACAAAGCCTGAAATCTCATTTTGACCCACATTCAAAGATTACATGCTAGCATATATACTTGAAGTCGGCATGGAATATCAAAATTAAAAATAGACTTCGCCTATTCCCTGTTTTGATGAGCAGTGGGAATCAATTTTCTGATGTCCTTCGTTGGCGATTTCCCTATCCATGAAATGATAAATTTTGAACAGATGTTAACTGTCAAATATTTCAAGCATATGTAGCTCAAATACACTAGTATTTCTTGAATAAACCAAAACAAGAAGATAGCGTGAACACATATAGCTAGGGTATGCATTTAGTAGGTGTTTTTCCGTTTTGAAGATTCATAATAGACTAAAAGAGACAGATAATTGAAGAAAATACCCTACTGGATCTGCATGAGGGCGCGAACTAACAAGTTTTCACTTTCTCGATTTGGGTGCAGGGTGATCGACGAGGACTACTGCGGCCCGGTGGGAGTCGTGCTCTTCAACTACTCGGAGGCAGACTTCACCGTGAAGCCCCGCGACCGCGTCATACAGATTATCGTCTAGGTGATTGCGACACAGGAGGTCCCCGGGGTGGAGGACCTCGACGCCACCGTCCGGAGGTCACGAGGTGGAGGACGACGCCACCGTCCGGAGTTCCTCAAGGTGTAGGACCTCGACGCTTTGTAGATACATCTAGAGAAGTGGTCTGTTGGGTTGGTGGTGAAATGCTAGGGAAGGTACCAACCTTTTGATGATGGTTGTGCGTCCTCGTGATCTCTTGAGTTGAGATGTTCAATGTTGCATCCATGAACACCGCAAGTGTTAAGATGGTTCTCTGAAATTTATTTTGCAATGGGCGTGTCTCTGATCTCCATTCATGAATACTGCATCTATTTTTATTTTTTTAATTCCTAATTTGTTACTAGTAGTGTTGGGAAAAAAGTGCCCTACTAGTATTTAGGATACTAGTAGCGTTGGTATTATAGGCACGCTACTACTACTTCATTAATAGTAGCGCAGGTCTGTAATAGCAGTAGCGTGGGTGGCACACGCTACTACTATTTGTTAGTAGTAGCGCGGGTTTCACCCATGCTACTACTAACTATTAGCTGTAGCGCGATACTAGTAGCGTGGGTACCCGCGCTGCTAGTAGCCATTTTACCCGCGCTGCTAGTAGCCTTTTTCCTAGTAGTGATGGTTTATTTGGTGGAAGATTATATGTTCAGATCCATTATGCATATTAATACCCTCTGATCTTGAGCATGTTTATCACTTGTGAGTAGTTACTTTTGTTCTTGAGGTCACGGGATAAATCATGTTGCAAGTAATCATGTGAATTTGATATGTGTTCGATATTTTGCTGGTATGTATGTTGTGATTCCCTTAGTGGTGTCATGTGAACGTCGACTACATGACACTTCACCATATTTTGGGCCTAAGGGAATGCATTGAGGAGTAGTAAATAGATGGTGAGTTGCGAGAGTGACATAAACTTAAACCCCAGTTTATGCAGTATTCCTTAAGGGACCGATTGGATCCTAGGGTTTAATGCTATGGTTAGGATTTATCCTTAATACTTTTCTCGTAGTTGCGGATGCTTGCGGGAGGGTTAATCATAAGTAGGAGGTTTGTTCAAGTAAAAACATCACCTAAGCACCGGTCCACCCACATATCAAATTATCAAAGTAGCAAACACAAATCAAAACCAACTTGATGAAAGTGACTAGATGAAATTCCCATGTACCTCAAGAACGCTTTGCTTATCATAAGAGACCATTTTGGCCTGTCCTTTGCCTCAAAAGGATTGGGCTACCTTGCTGCACTTTTGTTACTACTATCGTTACTTGCTCGTTACAAATTATCTTGCTATCAAACTACCATGCTACTTACAATTTCAGGACATGCAGACATTACCTCACTGAAAACTACTTGTCATTTCCTTCTGCTCCTCATTGGGTTCGACACTGTTACTTATTGAAAAGAGCTACAATCGATCCCCTATACTTTTGGGTCATCAAGGCTATTTTCTGGCACCGTTGCCGGGGAGTGAAGCACCTCTGGTAAGTAGAATTTGGTAAGGAAACATTTATATAGTGTGCTGAAATTTATTGTCACTTGTTACTATGGAAAACAATCCTTTGAGGGGTTTGTTCGGGGTATCTTCACCGCTCTCGTAACCACAATTAATTTCCCCTCAACCCTCGCACCTACTGAAAATATTGAATATGAAATTCCTTGGGTATGATAGAACAACTGCTAGCTAATCCTTATGCAGGAGATGGAACCGAACATCCTGATATGCACTTGATACACGTGGAACAAATTTGTGGATTGTTTAAGCTTGCATGTTTACCCGGAGATGAGGTGATGAAAAAGGTTTTCCCTTTATCTTTGAAGGGAAAAGCATTGACATGGTATAGGCTATGTGATGATATTGGATCACGGAATTGGAATTGTTTGAAATTGGAGTTCCACCAAAAAAATTATCCTATGCATCTAGTTCATCATGATCGGAATTATATATATAATTTTTTGCCTCGTGAAGGAGAAAGTATAGCTCTAGCTTGGGGGAGGCTTAAGTCAATGTTATATTCATGCCCCAATCATGAGCTCTCAAGAGAAATTATTATCCAGAACTTTTATGCTCAACTTTCTCGTAATGATCAAACCATGCTGGATACTTCTTGTGCTGGTTCTTTTATTAAGAAAACTATTGAATTCCGGTGGGATCTTTTGGAAAGAATTAAATGTAACTCTGAATATTGGGAACTCGACGAAGGTAAAGAGTCAGGTATAAAGCTTAAGTATGATTGTGTTAAATCTTTTATGGATACTGATGCTTTTCAAAAGTTTAGCACTAAATATGGACTTGACTCTGAGATAATAGCCTCCTTTTCTGAATCATTTGCTACTCATGTTGAACTCCCTAAAGAGAAGTGGTTTAAATATCACCCACCTAATAAAGATGAAATTAAAGAACCAGTACCAGTTAAAGAAGAAACTATACTCTATAATGTTGATCCAAATGTTCCCCTATCGCTATATTGAGAAACCTCCTTTTCTTGTTAGGATAAAGGAACATGCTAAAGTTTCAACTGTGGTTAACAAAAGCTTTGTTAGAACACCTAAACCTGATGAACAAATTAGAGTTGAACCTAATATTGCTATGGTTAAAGATCTCTTAGAAGAAGATGTGGATGGGCATGTTATTTACTTCTATGAAGAAGCTGCTAGAATTGCCAAACCTGATAAAAAAGATAAAAATAGACCAGTTCTGGGCTTGCCTGTCATTTCAGTTAAAATAGGAGATCACTGTTATCATGGTTTATGTGACATGGGTTCTAGTGTGAGTGCTATTCCTTTCAAGTTATATCAAGAAATTAGAGAAGACATAGCACCTACAGAGTTAGAAGACATATATGTTACTATTAAACTTGCAAATAGAGACACCATATCACCTTGTGGGATTATTAGAGATGTTGAAGCCTTGTGTGGGAAAGTAAAATACCCTATTGATTTTCTTGTTCTTGGTTCCCCACAAGATGACTTCTGCCCCATTATCTTTGGCAGACCCTTCTTGAACACAGTTAATGCCAGGATAGACTGCCAGAAACAAACTGTGGGTGTTAGCTTTGGTGATGAGTCTCATGAGTTTAATTTTTCCAAGTTTAGTAGAAATCATCATGAAAAAGAATTGCCTAGTAAAGATGAATTAATTGGTCATGCTTCTATTGTTGTGCCACCTACTGATCCTTTAGAACAATACTTGCTAGAGCATGAAAATGATTTACATATGGATGAAAGAAATGAAATAGATAAGATCTTCCTTGAACAACGTCCTCTACTTAAACACAATTTGCCTATTGAAACTCTAGGAGGTCCTCCTCCACTTAAAAGTGATCCTGTGTTTGAACTAAAACAATTGCCAGACACTTTGAAATACGCTTATCTTGATGAAAAGAAAATATATCCTGTTATTATCAGTGCTAACCTTTCAGAACATGAAGAAGAAAGATTATGGAAAGTTCTAAGGAAGCACCGACTGCTATTGGATATACTCTTGATGATTTAAAGGGCATTAGTCCCACTCCATGTCAGCACAAAATTAATATGGAACCTGATGCTAAACCAGTTGTTGATCACCAACGTCGGTTAAATCCAAAGATGAAAGAAGTGGTAAGAACGGAAATATTAGAACTTCTGGAAGCAGGTATAATCTATCCCATAGCTGATAGTAGATGGGTAAGTCCTATTCATTGTGTCCCTAAGAAAGAAGGTATAACTGTTGTTCCTAATGATAAGAATGAACTTATTCCACAAAGAATTGTTACGGGCTATAGAATGGTAATTCATTTCAGAAAATTAAACAAAGCTACTAGAAAAGATCATTACCCTTTTCCTTTTATTGATCAAATGCTTGAAAGATTGTCTAAGCACACACACTTTTGCTTCCTTGATGGATATTCTAGGTTTTCACAAATACCTGTCTCTCAACCTGATCAAGAAAAGACCACTTTTACTTGTCCTTTTGGAACCTATGCTTATAGACGTATTCCTTTTGGATTATGTAATGCACCTTCTACCTATCAAAGATGTATGATGGCTATATTCTCTGACTATGGATGATTATTGAGGTTTCATGGATGATTTCTCTGTCTATGGGAAGTCTTTTGATGATTGTTTAAGCAATATTGATCGAGTCTTGCAGAGATGTGAACAAACAAATCTTGTCTTGAATTGGGAGAAGTGTCACTTTATGGTTTATGAAGGCATTGTCTTGGGTCATAAAATTTCTGAGAAGGGTATTGAAGTGGACCAAGCTAAGGTTGAGGCAATTGAGATAATGCCATGTCCTAAAGACATCAAAGGTATTCGTAGTTTCCTAGGCCATGCTGGTTTCTATAGGAGGTTTATCTAAGACTTTTCTAAAATTTCTAGGCCTCTCACTAATCTGTTGCAAAAGTATATTCCTTTTGTTTCTGATGATGATTGTCTTGAAGCCTTTGAAACACTTAAGAAAGCCTTAATTTCTGCACCTATTGTTCAACCACCTGACTGGAACTTGCCTTTTGAAATTATGTGTGATGCAAGTGATTATGTTGTTGGTGCTGTTCTAGGACAAAGGGTTGATAAGAAATTGAATGTCATTCATTATGCTAGTAAAACCCTAGACAGTGCTCAAAGAAATTATGCTACTACTAAAAAAGAATTATTAGCAGTGGTGTTTCCTTGTGATAAATTTAGATCTTATATTGTTGATTTCAAAGTGACTATTCACACAGACCATGCTACTATTAAATATCTTATGGAAAAGAAAGATGCTAAACCTAGACTTATTCATTGGGTTCTCTTGTTGAAAGAATTTGATTTGCATATTATTGATAGAGAAGGAGCTGAGAACCCAGTAGCTGATAACCTGTCTAGGCTTGAAAATGTGCTTGATGACCCACTTCCCATTGATGATAGTTTTCCTGATGAGCAGTTGGCTGCAATAAATGTTGCTAATAGTACTCATTGGTATGCTGACTATGCTAATTACATTGTTGCTAAATATTTGCCACCTAGCTTTACTTACCAACAAAAGAAAAAATTCTTCTATGATTTAAGACATTACTTTTGGGATGACCCACATCTTTATAAAGAAGGAGTGGATGGTATTATTAGACGTTGTGTACCTGAGCATGAACATGGACAAATCCTTCGGAAATGTCACTCCGAACATTATGGAGGACATCATGCTGGAGATAGAACTACACACAAGGTATTGCAGTCTGGATTTTATTGGCCTACTCTTCTCAAGGATGTTCATAAGTATGTCTCATCATGTGATGAATGCCAAAGAATAGGTAATATTGGTAAGCGTCAGCAAATGCCTATGAATTATTCACTTGCTGTTGAACCATTTGATGTTTGGGGATTTGATTACATGGGACCTTTTCCTTCCTCTAATGGGTATACACATATTTTGGTTGCTGTTGATTATGTTACCAGATGGGTAGAAGCTATTCAAACTAGTAGTGCTGATCACAACACCTCTATTAAAATGCTTAAGGAAGTTGTTTTCCCAAGGTTTGGAGTCCCTAGATACTTAATGACTGATGATGGTTCACACTTTATTCATGGTGCTTTCCACAAGATGGTTGCTAAGTATGATGTTAACCATAGAATTGCATCACCTTATCATCCTCAGTCTAGTGGTCAAGTTGAGCTTAGCAATGGAGAAATAAAATTAATTTTGCAAAAGACTGTTAATAGGTCCAGAAAGAATTGGTCTAAGAAATTAGATGATGCACTTTGGGATTATAGGACAACATATAAAAATCCTATGGGTATGTCTCCTTATAAGATGATTTATGGAAAATCTTGTCATTTACCTCTTGAGTTAGGACATAAAGCATACTAGGCAGTTAAAGAACTCAACTATGATTTCAAAACTTGCTGGTGAAAAGAGGTTATTTGATATAAGCTCATTAGATGAATGGAGAACCCAAGATTATGAAAATGCAAATGAGGGAGTCCTGGATTAGGGGGTATCCGGACAGCCGGACTATATCCTTTGGCCGGACTGTTGGACTATGAAGATACAAGATTGAAGACTTCGTCTCGTGTCCAGATGGGACTCTCTTGGCGTGGAAGGCAAGCTTGACGATACGGATTTGTAGATCTCCTTCTATTGTAACCGACTCTGTGTAACCCTAGCCCCCTCCGATGTCTATATAAACCGGAGGGTTTAGTCCGTAGGATAACAACAATCATACCATAGGCTAGATTCTAGGGTTTAGCCTCTACGATCTCGTAGTAGATCAACTCTTGTAATACTCATATTCATCAAGATCAATCAAGGTGAAGTAGGGTATTACCTCCTTAGAGAGGGCCCAACACAGGTAAACATCGTGTCCCTTGCCTCCTGTTACCATCCACCTTAGACGCACACTTCGGGACCCCCTACCCGAGATCCGCCGGTTTTGACACCGACATTGGTGCTTTCATTCAGAGTTCCACTGTGCCGTCACCATAAGGAAGGATGTCTCGTCTCGTTGTCAGGGACAACGTCACCTCAGGGGAGCCACGGCTGTCGGCGAGTCTCCGGCTAAGCGAAGTTAAATCATAACCGCCCGTTAGGGTGCTGCGCCGATGGCGACTTCTCGGGTCATCGAAAACAGCCTCCACGCCGCTCGGAACTTGCCGAAAGGCAGATGGATCCGATGGAGATCTCTTCCTAAACGAGCTCTTGGATCGCATCGCCGCTTTGGGAGTCGCTATGGACTATGATCGGATCGGGCTTAAACCCGACCAAAGGGAGATTAACTCTCCACGGCCACCCATCAGATAAGCGGTAGTGGAGGAACAATGCGGTAATTCTTCCTCAATCTTGAGGACAAACTGTGTCCGGATTCCAGAGTTGTCCGAGCCGGATACCTGTATACGGAAGGACATCCCCCAAGCCTTGAACGTAGAATCGTGCAAAGGCAGACCTATCGGGCGACATCACGGAGCCCGAACCTCCAAGATCAAGCGCCCATGCCCCGGGTCTCGAGATCGGGTCGTGGTTCTGACTTAAATCCGCCACCCACCCGGATACAAGCGATCTCTCCCACATTAGACAAGAGCCCGTGAAACGAAGACATCACTATTGGGCCAGATTCCTCCTTGTAATGAACAAGGTCAAGGGCTGTCAAGAGGAAGACGCAATTTCATTCTTCTGCAATAATTGCACGGACAAGGGAATCCTTAACGCCATAAGCCGCTACAACATAGCACACTTCGCTGACTTGGCGGCCATAGTAATCTGGAAATCTTGTCACGATGGAAGCGCTTTGGAAAACCGAAATAGAATTTTGGGATAATCCGGCTTTGGGTAAACACCCAGTCCGAATCAAAAGGGTGAACCCCCATAAGTGACCCGATTCAATCACAAAAAAGCAAAAGCCCACTACAGGGCATGGAACCGTATTGGAGGGATGGCTTAACAGACCCTGCAAAATTCACAGTACGGTGAATACCACACCAACACATAGCCTTGGAGCATGTTGGGTACTCCGGCAGGTTGCTAAGAGCGGCGAGGATCTCCTCATGCAAAACACCGCAGAGCAACATCCCGTGAATTACAATACGGTCTTAACAGTCTTCGAGACATTCGTCTCAAATAATAGGCACAAGCGAGCACTCCGCAGCCTTGCTGAGATCTGCCAGGTGGCACCAATAAATCCATGGAGTGACACGACTATCACCTTCAGCTTGCGGATTTAACCTAAATGCCGAACAGCCCGAGCACCAGCCGCATTAGTCCTTAGTCTAATTGTGGACGACTTTTGGCTCACTAAAGTGCTCATGGACGGCGGCAACGGATTAAACCTCATTTACGAGGAAACTCTTCACAAAATGGAAATAGACTGGAACCGCATTAAGCAAAGCAGCACAACCTTTAGAGGAATCATCCCCAGTCGGGAGGCACATTGCGCTGGGAAAATCACACTAGATGTGGTATTCGGCACACCGGAAAATTACAGGTCCGAAGAAATAACATTCCAAGTGGCCCCATTCAGTAGCAGATACCACGCCCTTCTAGGGCGGGAGGCATTCACGATCTTCCAATCTATACCCCATTACGGGTACATGAAGCTCAAAATGCCTGGGCCCAATGGAATTATCACTCTAGCTAGTGATCCGGACATAGCGCTCCGCCCGAAAACAAACAGCACTTGACCTAGCCCCTCGAGGCACTATCCAAGCCCTAAGCGGCAGAGGAGTTAAGCTGCGCTTCGCTCGGCCGTGGACATGGACGACATGATACTCGACAAGAGATCCAAGCTTTCAAACCAAATGACGAAATAGTCAAATTCCAAGTCCACCCAACGGACCCTACCAAAACAGCCTCAATTGGGGAAACGCTTAAACCCCGATGTGGACGCCAGACTACGGAGTTCCTGCGTGAGAACTGGATATATTTGCTCGGCACCCATCGGATATGCCAGAATCCCACACACGTTGGCCGAGCATAGCCTTAACATTCTAAAAGGGTTCAAGCCGGTCAAGCGAGACTCTTGGCGCTTCTTGAACCTAGCGACAAGCTATGGGCGAGGAGCTAGCCAAGTTATTGGAGGCCGGATTCATCAAAGAAATAAAACACCCGGACTGGCTAGCAAACCTGGTGATGGTACCAAAGAAGGACAAATCCTGGCGCTTATGTGTCGACTTCAAAGACCTCAATAAAGATCACCCAAAGGATCCCTTCTCCTCCCCCGCATCGATCAAATTATCGACGCCACCACGGGGCACGACTCATTGTGCTTCCTCGATGCATACTCCGGCTACCACCAAATCAAGATGGCCGAGTCCGACCAAGCCGCAACGGCGTTTATCACGCCCATACGGCCTTCTGTTTCAACACAATGCCTTTCGGACTTAAGAACGCCGGTGCAATGTATCAACGCATGATTCAGACATGCTTGGAAAAGCAAATCGGCAAAACAGTGGAAGCATACGTAGACGATGTGGTCATCAAAACCAGACACGTCGAATCTTTAATAGACGACTTGAGGCTTACGTTCAACAACCTCCGAACATACGACATCAAGCTCAATCCAAAAAAAATGCGTTTTCGGCGTGCCCGCCGGAAAGCTCCCGGGTTTCATCGTCTCCAGTAAAGGGATTGAAGCAAATCCGGCTAAAATCCGAGCCCTGTCACAATTGGCCATCCCAACAGACCTCAAGCAAATCTTGAAATTAACTGGATGCGTTGCGGCCTTAAGTCGCTTTATCTCCCGATTAGGAGAAAAGGCACTACCCCTTTATCGCCTTCTTGGCGCACCGAACACTTCGAGTGGGCCGGATGCCGCCACGGCCGGACCGAAGAAATAAAAGCCACATCGCCACCAACCCAATCTGGCGCGCCAAACATTAGCGAACCGATGCTGCTATATACAGCGGTGACTCATCAAGTCGTAAGCGCAGCGCTCGTCGTCAAACGAGAAACGGACGGACATAAATTCCCCCTTCAAAGGCCGATATATTATGTATCCACTATCCTCACCCCATGTAAATCACGATACCCGCATTATCAAAAGATAGTGTATGCAGTATTCATGGCATCCCGGAAACTACGACACTACTTTTAAGAGTGTTCAATTACAGTGGCCTCTGAAGTGCCACTAAACGACATAATAAACAACCGTGACGCCACAGGCCGGATTGCCAAATGGGCCATAGAGCTCCTCCCGTTCGACATAACATATAAACCTCGGCGAGCTATTAAGTCGCAGTATTGGCGATTTTGTCGCCGAATGGACAAGCCGAACTCCCTAAGGAATACGGGCGCATAATCCAATTGGATTATGCACTTCGACGGCTCTAAAATGTTGACGGTTCAAGGGCTGGCGCGTCGTCTTGACGTCCTCTACCGGAGATACTGGAGTCAATATGTACTCCAAATCACTGTATATAGACTCCAACAATGCTGCCGAATCACGAGGCCTGTTACATGGTCTCCGGATGGCGATCTCCATGGGCATTCAACGCGCTGGAGGTGCGCGGGGACTCGAACCTCGCAATATCCCAAATAAATGGAGACTTCGACACTAAAGATCCGAAGATGGCGGCTTATCGCAATGCCGTACTCAAGATGCCAGCTCGGTTCGATGGGCTCGAATTCCACCATGTAGCTCGGGAAAATAATCAGGCGGCAGACGTCCTTGCCCGTATCGGCGCTAAGCGCGATCCGGTCCCACCCAACATATTCTTGGAAAGGCTATTTAAGCCATCCGTGGCATGGGAAGGGGAAACAGCAACAACAAATTCGGACCCGACTATAAGCGCCGAATCGAACAACGACATAATCGGCGGCTCCGCCACCGAAATAACACCTTCAGCCCACGTAATAATGGCCGTCCATCGCCCCATGGATCGAACCATTCACAGCCTACCTAACCAGGCAGGAACTTCCCAAGGACGAAAATGAGGCACGCTGCATCGTGCGACGATCCAAAGCCTACAAGGTCCACGAGGGAGAGCTCTGTAGGAAAAGCACCACCGGAGTCCTTCAAAGGTGCATCTCCGAAGAGGAAGGGCAGAAGCTTCTGGCAGAAATTCACGCCAGACTCGGTGGCCACCACGCTGCAGCCCGGCCCTCGTAAGTAAGTCCTTCCAGACAGATTTTATTGGCCGATGGCCCGAGCGAGCCGATAGGACTTGGTCCAACGCGCGCCGTTGCCAAATTTTTGCAAACCAAAGCCATATGCCACCCGTCATTGCACAAACAATCCCCATTACTGGCCTTTTGCGATGCAGGGGCTTGACATGGTTGGACCCTTAAAGGGGAACCCATAAGAAAAAATACTTCTTGGTAATGGTGGATAAATTCACCAAATGGATAGAAGCCAAACCTGTTAAACGGCGAATCCGACCAGTGATAGACTTTATATCCGGGTTGTACATCGCTATGGTGTCCCCCACAAGCATCATCAACGACAACGGCACAAACTTCACTTTGCCGACGAGGTGAAACTATGGTGCAGCAACATGGGCATCAAGCTCGATTATGCTTCATCTATCATCCACAAACTAACGGTCAAGTCGAACGAGCAAATGGTCTTATCATGAGCGGCATCAAACCCAGATTAGTGCGGTCCTTAAAGGAATCTAACGCGCACTGGGTAGAGGAGCTCGACTCCGTACTCTGGGGGCTGCAGACCACGCCGAATCGCACTACCGGATACACACCATTCTTTATGGTGTACGGCGTAGAAGTGGTTCTGCCCTACGACATAATTCATGACTCACCTCGAGTGCGCATGTACGAAGAGAGAGAGGCCGAGGTCGATCGGCAGGACAGTTTGGACGCCCTCGAGGAGGAGCGCGACGTGGCAAAAGCTCGTTTCGCATTCTACGATAGCGGGCTAGAAGATACCAAAGCGAGAGAAGCACGAGCCAAAACCTATAATGTTGGCGAACTCGTTTCTCGCCTACCGGATAAGAAAAGGACAAGCTCAAGCCCAAATGGGAGGGTCCGTTCATTATTGACCAGGTCTTAACCGGTGGAGCGTACCGTCTGCGGGATGCATCGGACAACCGCCTCGAGCCAAATCCATGGAACACAGCTAGACTCCGAAGATTCTATGCCTAGTACCGGACTCTGTGTTCGTCTCCTTACCTCTGTCAAATTTTTATACATTCGTTATCTGGCTTTTCTTTCTTTCTTTCTTCCCCTTCTCTTTCGAGGCCTTGAAGGGCTAAAATGTGTTTCGACTACACAATCTGATGCGCCAGCCGCGCTCATTATACCTGGGGGCTTCCTATAGAGAAGCTTAAATATTTTATGGGCTTCATGCCCCACACATGTGTTATTCTTCCGCATATACCTTTTTTTCGCCACTATATGCTCGATATGACTTAAGTTTTGGCCAAGCTGGGTTGCCTGGTTCTTGTATTTATGCCCTACGTTCCCGTTAATTCGGCTAGGGCATAAGGGGAGCACCTCTGCGATTGTTACTGCCGGGTCAGCCGGATGTGTACCTCAGACTGGGTGAAGCCGAAAGCTAGCGTTCTTAAGGGAATATTCGGTCGGTGAATAAAAGATGACTTTTATTTTTTCCACTTGCCCCCAGATGTTTTTGCTGCGTCCCTTCTCGCAGTTCGGACATGCACATTAGGGCATGCGTACCCAGGGAAAGGAACCCTTAACGGAACTATTCTCCCTGGAAGATGTTTCTTACTATCGATGTAATATAACACAACTAGTTGGGTACTTGTCTGTTCAAGCACTTATGACCCCTACGCCTGGTCTCCACGCATACCCCGGTTTTTACATAACCGAGCTGGTATTCGGATACACTCTGGACTATCGGGTCCCGAGGTCGAAGCGAAAAGGTCCGCCATGACAAATGATTTACAATCCGGCTTGAGACATTCTACATGTCATTCAAATTACATAGTCACTTAGACTGATTAAATTCTTCTTCTATGTCATCCAACAGGCTGTCTAGCCTACAATCCTGTTGGAATACTTGGCAGCTAACTCTACTTGGTGATACACCAAACTGACAGGGATTTCTTTCCCATCGGGCCCCACAGGTCCGACCTCGGCCATGTGGTTTGGGTCACCCTTGGTATACCGCGTCTTCACCATGGCCCAGCTTCCTCAGCACCTTGACGGCATGCCGATACCTTCCATAATCAAGCGCCGCCAAGACTCTTGAGCTTCTCTGCCAAGTCCTCCAAGGCATTCAGCAGGAGACGGATGGCCACAAGGCTTGGGCAATACCTTGCATCACCTACCGAACTTGTTCGTGCAGCCAGAGAGCTCTGGTAGAAGATCACCCGCAGACCGGGCATCTGCTCAAGGGACAACCTGTCAAAGATACCTGCAGACATAACTCGTTAGTTGGCTTCTTCACCGAACTCTTTTGAAGTTCGTTCAAGCACTTACTCGAAAATGCAGCGTCGAAGCCGCTTGTTCTCCTTCACGGAGTCCGGATACCGGGCACGAACATCCTTTAGTTCCACGCTCAACCGGGTATTGGCATCTTGGAGATCGTTTTCCGCTGCCTAACCTTTGTAACCTGCCAGCTTGACCTTTCATTGCCAGTATGACATGTTGCTCATCCGGATTCACTCCGCGTCATCTGCAATATTTATTGTCGAATTGCACGCATGCCGCATCCTATATGGTACCTGTCATTCTTTAAAGAAGGTGTTACGGAGGGGCCTTCTCGGACTCCTTCAATCGCGGACCCGCTATGCCGTGGTGGGCCTTGCACTCTTCCAAACTCTTGAGACAATTGGGTATTCTTCTGTAAGAACTTAGACAGATAATGATCCTTAAATCAGTTGTGCCAACTGTTTCAAGTCTCGAGGCTACCGATATATATAATCATCAAATTTTCTTACCCGTATATCCTTTACATACTGGTCCGTGGCTCTGGCAAGACCATTTTGAGCAGCACGGATGTACGCGTCTCCCGAATTGAAGGCATCAAATGCCTCTTGGGAGAAACAAGCGTCACATAGTATGGCCCGGCGGCGCCTGAGATTCATGGCGCTCTCCACTTCGGAATTTGTAGCAGATATTTTATCCGCATCCTCCTGTAGGAGGAACGTCCTGACGCGTGCCCCGGCCTCCGTGTCCGCCCCGAGCCCGGCTAGTGGAGGCGTGATCGCAACTTCTCGGATATAGTTCAGCAGTATTTTTCCTTCCGGAAAACATGGGTGTCATTATGTTTTCAAAGACAAACCCATCCTGAGCAAGGTTTATATCGTACCTCTGCGTAGGCGTCTCGATCCAGAACCTCTTTTCTTTTCAGCCTACTCCGCCTCTGCATTCTTTGTCGTAACTTCGCCACGGGCTCGGCATGGCGTCCGGAGGACCTTCCTCAGTAAGACACCGTGCAGATATGGAAGGTAAGGTGCGTGGAAAGGGATACTTCTCAAAGGTTGGGCCTCCGTCTCACTTACCTGTGAGGCGTGCAAGAGCCGGATAGTCGGCTGTAATAGCCACCATGGCCCCATCACGGCTTAATTGATAAAATATCCTATCGATTAGCTCCACGAATATGTCCGGATCTTCTTGAAGGCCGGGGTCGAGGGATTGTTCAGGTTCCTCTGGTTGTGGAGGTGTGCTATTTATCTCCCTTACTGCCTTACGCAGCTCCTGCGGTGAATGGCAAAATAAGACATTTATTGTGGAAATGCGGAAGGGAAGGGCATGAAAAGTGGCAGCTTACCCAGCTCGGAGGATTGTACATGGAGAATCCGTCCCGCGGTTTGATGCGGAGGAACTCCTCTTCCTCTCCCTTGTACAGACCGGGCATAATTTTTGCCAGAGCGGCAATGGAGTCTGGCCCCTTACGGCCGCAGTGGGTGGCATCGTCTTCCCCGTTAAAGTCCCACATTGGGCGGCCTCGGTATTGAAGCGGCTGCACGCCTCGCATAATGCATATTGACATAACTTCAGTTGTAGTCAGTCCTAAGGGCTCCTTGGTTGCCAACTTAGGCGTTTCTTCAGAGGAACATTATTAAACTCAGGAAGGCCGATCCGAATAGGATCCGGAAGAGGGACGTCCTCTATATAGAACCACTCAAGTCCGGTCTTGGATGCCTTCTTGAGGTGCCGGACAGGTATCCGGTCTCCGGGCGATCGCCATATTTTCGCTCCACCCACTTGAAACATTGACCCTCCGATTATGCACGAGGCGAATAGCCTCTTCCATAGCTTCGAAGTGAGCTTCGCCCAGCTTGATTCGCAAAAAGCGACATAGCCAAAGCAATGTGCAATATGGAGGCAGGAGTGAAATTATGCAACTTGAGGTCAGAGAACTCAGAGCCAGCGGAGGAACGTGGGTGAATTGGAAATCCTAGTCCCCTTAATAAATAAGGGACAAGGCATACCCGTTCCCCTTTGGAGGGATTGGGGAAGCTCTTCGCTTGTTCTCCGCCATTATAGGTGGCAAGCCCGGCTCGAGCAGGGGACCATATACGCTGGGGAGAAATCACTGGTCTAGAGCCTCACTAGTTGGCTATGCGAGACGGAACACTTCTTCCAATCACCGGGCTTAGGGCTACGGGGGTGAGAGGAGGAGCTGCGGCGACTGGTGATGATGGAATGGATTTTTTTCCAGGCGTGCTCCGATGGATACTCGCTGTGGGAGGATGGTATGATAACCCCGTCTCTTTAATAGGCGATTTGCCTACATGGCTAGGGTGGCAATTGTAAAAATGCCCCGGCTTCTCGCATTCGCTCCACGCGTGGAGGATCTCCATTATTAGGTGCAGAAGCCAAGGAGTGCAACATTTATGGGAAGCTGGACACTATTCAAACACGTATTCAGAATTTGGAGAAGTACCCGCCTTGCAATGCGGAAGACAATCTAGCACTGCACTCATCGGCCATTGAAGCCTGGTTCAGGGCTACCGAGGAGTCCTGGATTAGGGGCTATCTGGACAGCCGGACTATATCCTTTGGCCAGGCTGTTGGACTATGAAGATACAAGATTGAAGACTTCGTCTCGTGTCCGGATGGGACTCTCTTGGCGTGGAAGGCAAGCTTGACGATACGGATATGTAGATCTCCTTCTGTTGTAACCGACTCTGTAACCCTAGCCCCTCCGATGTCTATATAAACCCGGAGGGTTTAGTCCAGAGGACAACAACAATCATACCATAGGCTGGCTTCTAGGGTTTAGCCTCTACAATCTCGTGGTAGATCAACTCTTGTAATACTCATATTCATCAAGATCAATCAAGTAGGAAGTAGGGTATTACCTCCATAGAGAGGGCCCGAACCTGGGTAAACATCGTGTCCCTTGCCTCCTGTTACCATCCACCTTAGACGCACAGTTCGGGACCCCCTACCCGAGATTCGCCAGTTTTGACACCGACAGCAAAGTTATTCAAAGAAAAAGTTAAAAGATGGCATGACAAAAGAATTCAAAAACGTGAGTTTAAAATTGGAGAGTATGTTCTTTTGTACAACTCTCGTTTGAGATTCTTTGCAGGCAAACTCCTCTCAAAATGGGAAGGCCCCTATGTCATTGAGGAGGTTTCATCGTCGGAGCCATCAAAATAAATAATTTCAAGGCACTAACCCGAAAGTTGTCAACGGGCAACGAATAAAGCATTATATCTCAGGTACGCCTATTAATGTTGAAAGTAACACTATCCAAACTTTGACACGGGAAGAACACATAAAAGAGTCCTTCCGGAACACTCCAGAATAGTCAAAATAAAGAGGTATGGGGTACAGTAAGTAAACAGACACCGAAAAATCTACAAAAATATTTTTTATCAGTTCTGGAATATTTTAGAATTTTGGAAATGAAGAAACTCCCAGGAGGAGTCCCCTGGTGGGCACAAGACACTAGGGCGCGCCAGGCATGCCTCGCATGCCCAGGTGGGTTGTGCCCAGCTGGGGCACCTTTCGGACTCCATTTTTCTTCTGTATACTTGTCCTAAAAGATGAAAAAATATACTTCCCTAGCCTATTAACCACCATATCGAGAAGAAATCCTCTGTTCTCTTTTCTTGCTGTTTCTGGTCAGATTTATCAAGCCAGGCATCATGTCTTCCTTGTCTTCTCCAACGACATGGAAGAAAATGCTTGGCTGGTGAAGATCGAGATGAAGAGGGAGGAGCCTACGGACGCCGTCAAGGGAGGCAAGGGCAAGGAAGCTACCGTAAATCTATCCCAGGATAGGATCGCTTCATCACCTCCATCACCTTCTTCACCACCAAAGGAGAACTGAGTATCGGGTATGGGCACTCCGCTTGGCTTCCGCCAAGCTTGCGGGAGGTGCCCCGGTATCGTATCATCTCACTATCTTTTTGCTTCTATTTATCTTAGTTCAATCTTTTGCTTAGATGAATAAAGTTTAGTTCGATCCTTTCTTCTTTGAGAGTTTTCTTAGTGATCTATCATTGTTATCTTGTGCAAGTTATATAATAAAGTTAGTTCCAGTTTTTACTTTCTTTACTCTCATGTTGCAAATAAGAAAAGAAAAGAGGAAGAGAGCAAACAAAAGAAAGGAAATAAATCAATAAGGTCATATACTAATCCTATGGTAGGTGACAGCACCACATAAGGAAAAGTATTAGTAAGAAAATTTTATTAGAGATTGACAAACATAGCATTGGTCAGTGATGCAACTCATGAAAGAATTAATAAGGG
Source organism: Aegilops bicornis (assembly GCA_021605145.1). Classification (NCBI taxonomy): domain Eukaryota; kingdom Viridiplantae; phylum Streptophyta; class Magnoliopsida; order Poales; family Poaceae; genus Aegilops; species Aegilops bicornis. Next base: position 565,194 of record JAHIAL010000045.1, read on the forward strand.
AAGAGAAGATTCACATATAAATATACTATCCTAGAGATCTTTTATGATTGTGAGCCCTCATCAAAATATAATAAGCCAAAATTGTTGACGTTGGACAAGGAAGACAACGTAATGGTTTATGTTTGTTTATATTCACATAGAAGTCATATTGTCATAGATCCCTCAACATGTGATGCTTGCTCCCTATCTTTGCTAGCCAAGAATTCCGCACTAAGTAGAGATACTACTTGTGCATCCAAAAACCCTTAAACCCAAATCTTTTTCAAGTGTCCACCATACCTACCTAGGGATTGAACAAGATCCCTCAAGTAAGTTGTCATCGGTGCAAAAAGGCAATAAAAATTGCTTCTAAATATATGAGGTCTTTTAGTGTAAGAGAAAATTGAGCGTTGCACGAACTCGGATGACAAAGAATAAAAGCGATGCATCGCATAATAAAGGTTGTCATCTTAAGGGGCAATGTAACGTGACGTTCTTTTGCACTAAGAGGTTGAACATGCAAACAAATAAGCGCATGGCAACCTCTGCTTCCCTCTGCGAAGGGCCTATCTTTTACCTTTATGCAAAGAGTCAAAGTTTTCCTTCTATTCCTTCTATTTTTCTCTTTTGGCAAGAATCATGTGGTGAGGAAAGATCTAGGCACATATGTTCAGTTGAATATAGATAGCGTACTTTATTATTGTTGACATCACCTGAGGGAGTCCCGGACTAGGGGGTGTCCGGACAGCCGGACTATCGTCACGGCCGGAATCCAAGGCTATGAAGATACAAGATTGAAGACTCCGTCCCGTGTCCGGATGGGACTTTCCTTGGCGTGGAAGGCAAGCTTGGCGATACGGATATGTAGATCTCCTACCATTGTAACCGACTCTGTGTAACCCTAACCTATCCGGTGTCTATATAAACCGGAGGGTTTTAGTCCATAGGACAACATCAACAATCATACCATAGGCTAGCTTCTAGGGTTTAGCCTCCTTGATCTCGTGGTAGATCTACTCTTGTACTACCCATATCATCAATATTAATCAAGCAGGAGTAGGGTATTACCTCCATCGAGAGGTCCCGAACACAGGGTAAAACATTGTGTCCCTTGTCTCCACTGTTACCATCCGCCTAGACGCACAGTTCGGGACCCCCTACTCCGAGATCCGCCGGTTTTGACACCGACATTGGTGCTTTCATTGAGAGTTCCTCTGCGTGCCGCCGTCGGGTAGGATGCCTCGCCTCATCTTTTAAAGACGACACCATCGCCAAAGAAGCCTTGGCCATCGGTCGAGACTCTTCGCTTGGCGGTTTTCTCATGACCGCTAGTTCGGCCGCCGCGCCGACGATGACCTCTCGAGTCATCGAATCCAATCTTCATGTTAGTTTGGAACTTGCCGAACAATTAGATCCGATTGAGCTCTCCTCCATAAACGAGCTCTTGGATCGCATCGCCTCGGGAGTCGCCATAGTTCTGACCGGATCGGGCCTAAAACCAATCTGAGAGAGATCAACTCTCCCCAGGCTACCCATCATGTTGCTGTGATAGAGGAACAATGCGGCGATTCTTCTCCTACCTTAAGGACTAGTTAAGTCCGGATTCCTGCAGAGGGACGGATGTCGATCAAGCTCCGAACCTAAAGTCAGGCGGTTGCCGGACTCATTGGATTGCACTCAAAAATCCAAATTTCCGAGTTCGGAAACTTCTCGGCCCTTGAGTCCTGAATTGGACGGGGTTCCGGATTTAGTGCCACCCACCCACCCAAACATTGGCGATCTCTCTCGAATATGGCAAGAGCCATTGAAAAGATACATCATTATTGGGCCAGATTCCTCCACGGTTATGAACAGGATAAAGGATCGCCGAGAGGAGGACGCAATCCCAATTTTTGCAATAATTGCACGGACAAGGGAATCCTAAACGCCATAAGTCGTCAGCGAAATTACACGCTTATCGACTTGGTGACCATAGTACAAAAGTAATCTTGTGCGATGGAGAGCGCCTAGAAACCGAAAGTAAATTTTGGGATAATCCGCCCCAATACATCCCTAGTCCGGAACAAAAGGGTGCATCATTATCAAGCACACGGGTTGAATACCAAAAACCAAAACTCCCTAAAGGGTGCGGAATCAGTCTTGGAGGGTTGGCTAAACGGACCTCGCAAAATTCATAGCACGGAGGGCACTACTCCAACTCATAGCCTTCGAAAGCATGTTGGATACTACTACAGGTGGCCAAAAGTGGCGAAGAGCTTCTAGCTTCGTAATCCCAGCCCAAAGAACACCAGTACGGTGTTAACAGTCTTCGAGACTTTCGCATCAAATAACATGCGAAACAACAACTCCGCAACCTTGCCGAAGTCTACCAAGTAGCAACAATGAATCCATGGAGTGACACGGCTATTACCTTCAATGCCAGTGACGAACCTAAATTCGAACTGCTGCAAGCACCAAATGCATTGTTTCTCACCGATAGTAGACGGCTTTAGCTTTACTAAGGTACTCATGGATGGCGGCGATGGACTAAACCTCATCTATGAGGAAACTCTCCTAAGATGGAAATAGATCGAATCGCATTGAGCGAAGCAGCACAACCTTTAGAGGAATAATCCCGGCAGGAAGCATGCCGCAGGGAAAAAATCACGCTTGGAGTAGTGTTCGCTCATTGCACAATTACAAAGGTCCGAAGAGGTCACATTTCAAGTGGCCCTGCTCAACAGCCGGATATCATGCGTTACTAGGACGAGAGGCATTCACAATTTTTCAAGCTATACCCCATTACGGGTACATGAAGCTTAAATTGCCCGGTCCGAACGGAATCATCACTCTCGTTAGTGGCGCTCATGCCCGAAAAATAAGATAGCCGCACTAGCCCTCGAGGCACTATCCGAAGCCCTAGCGGCCGAGGAACTCACCGCGATGCGCTCCACGGTGAACAGGGACGATGTGATACTTGATAAAACATCCAAGTCCACTTCTTTTAAACCAGCGGATGAAATAGTCAAATTCCAAGTCCACCCAACGGACCCTCCAAAGACGGCCTCCATCGGGGCACAATTAAATCCTGATGTAGACGCCGCACTAAGAAAATTTCTACAAGAAAACTGGGACATCTTTGCCTGGCACCCTTCAGATATGCCCGGAATCCCACGTCACCGGCCGAGCACAGCCTAAATATCCTAAAAGGATTCAAGCGATCCAAACAGGCTCTTGGCGCTTTTTTGAACCCAAGAGACAGGCCATGGGAGAGGAGCTAGCCAAACTTTTGGAGGCCGGATTCATCAGAGATATAAAACATCCGGACTGGCTAGCGAACCTGGTGATGGTACCAAAAAAGGATAAATCCTGGCGCCTATGTGTTGATTTCAAAGACCTTAATAAGGCTTGCCCAAAGGATCCCTTCCCCCTCCCGCGAATTGATCAAATCATCAACGCCACAGCAGGACACGACTCACTGTGCTTCCTCGACGCGTACTCTGGCTACCACCAAATCAAAACGGCAGAGCTGCACTCAAGCCGCAACAGCATTCATCACTCCACACGGCCCGCTCTGCTTCAACACAATGCCCTTTGGGCTCAAAGCGCCAGCGCAACATATCGTATATGATTCGTATATGTCCGCCAACCGAGATCGGCAAAACGGTGGAAGCATATGTAGATGACGTGGTCGTCAAAACCAAGCACGCCGATACTCTAGTAGAAGACTTGAGGCTCACATTCGACAATCTTCAAAATATGACATCAAGCTCAATCCGGAAAAATCGTCTTGGCGTTCGGTCGGAAGCTCCCGGCTTCATTGTGTCCAGAGGAATTGAAGCAAACCCAGCCAAGATTCGAAGCTCTGTCACAATTGGATATTCCAAAAGACCTCAAACAAATACAAAAATTGACGGGATGTGTAGCGGCTCTAAGCCGCTTTATCTCCCGCTTAGGAGAAAAGGCATTACCTCTTTACCGCCTCCTCGCACCGAACACTTCGGTGGATTTTACGCCGCCATGGCCGGACTCTCGAAGAAATAAAGGCCATCTTGGCAACAAATCCGTCCTGGCCGCGCCCAACGAGGGTGAACCAATGCTATTATATATCGCCAAGAACACATCAAGTTGTCAAGACGGTGCTCGTTAGTCGAATGAGAAGCGGACGGACACCGGTTCCTCTGCTCAATATCCGGTTTATTATGTGTCCACTGTCCTAACTCCATGCAAGTCCCGGTACCCACACTATCAAAAGATAGCATATGCGGTGTTCATGGCATCCCGGAAGCTGCGACACTACTTTCAAGAGTGTTCGATAACGGTAGCCTCCGAAGTACCTCTCAACGACATTATAAACAACCGCGACGCGACGGGCCGGATTGCTAAATGGGCCATAGAGCTCCTTCCATTCGACATAACTTATAAGCCACGACGAGCTATTAAGTCACAGGTTTTGGCCGACTTCGTGGCCGAATGGACTGAAGCCGAACTCCCTAAAGAGTACGGCGATACCCAATTGGATCATGCACTTTGATGGCTCCAAAATGTTGGCCGGTCTGGGTCAAGTGGCGTCGTCTGACGTCCCCAACCGGGACACACAATTATCGTCCTTCAGATAATGTATACGGACTCCAACAACGCAGCCGAATCACGAGGCCCATACGCACGGCCTCCGGATGGCGATCTCCATGGGCATTCAACGCCTAGAGGTGCGCGAGGATTCAAACCTCGCAATATCTCAAATAAACGGAGACTTTGGCGCCAAAGATCCGAAAATGGCAGCATACCGCATGCGGTCCTAAAAATGTCAAAGACGGTTCGAAGGGCTCAATTTCATCATATAGCCCGGATAACAACCAAAGTAGCGGATATATTGGCACACATCGGTGCAAAACGCAATGCTGTCCCACCCAATAACTTTTTGGAACGGCTGTTCAAGCCATCCGTACTATGGGAAGGGGAGTCCGGCAATAACAATCCGGACCCAACCGCACCGCCTGACGCCGAATACTCAAGAACCGGAGGCTCCGCCCAGATAACACCCTCTCGCTCACGAAATAATGGCGGTTATCGCCCGTGGGCCGGAACCATTCCTAGCCTACCTAACTAGGCGGGAACTCCCAAGACCAAAATGAGGCTCGCTGCATAGTACGGCGCTCTGAAGCCTATAAAGTCCATGAGGGAGAACTTTATAAGAAAAGCACTACCGAGTCCTTCAAAGGTGTATCTCCAAGAGGAAGGGCGAAACCTCCCTGGCTGAAATTCATGCCGACTAGGTGGGCACCACGCCGCAGCCCGGCCCTTGTAGGCAAGGCCTTCCGTACAAGATTTTATTGGCCGACGGCCCGAGCAGATGCGCAGGATTTAGTCCAACGATGCGTCGGTTGCCAGCTTTTTGCTAACCAAAGCCACATGCCACCTACCACCCTCAAAACTATACCCATCACTGGCCGTCATGGTGCAGGGGCTTGACATGGTTGGACCCCTCAAGGGAGGAACCCACAAGCGAAATACCTATTGGTCATGGTGGATAAATTCACCAAATGGATAGAGGCCAAGCCTGTTAAAACGGCGAATCCGGACCAGTAATAGACTTCATATCAGGGTAGTACACCGTTACGGTGTTCCCCACAAGATCATCATCGATAATGGCACCAACTTCACGCCGATGAGGTCAAACTATGGTGCAAAAACATGGGCATCAAGCTCGATTCGCCTCGATCTATCACCCTCAAACTAATGGTCAAGTCGAATGGGCAAACGGTCTAATCATGAGCGGCATTAAACCCGCACTAGTGCGGTCCCTCAAGGAATCTAACATGCACCTTTGGGTTGAGGAGCTCGACTCAGGTACTCTGAGGAAATTTGCGGACCGCGCCGATTAACGCCTCTTGGATTCACACCATTTTATGGTGTACGCGCAGAGGCAGTCTTGCCTGCGACATAATTCATGACTCACCTCGAAAAGCGCATGTATGAAGAAAGAGAAGCGAACTTCGATCGGCAGGACAGTTTGGACGCATTGGAGGAGGAGCGGCGTGGCAAAAGCTCGTTCGCATTCTATCAACAGGAGGCTCGAAGATATCAAAGCGGAAATGCACGGGCCAAAGCTTATAATGTTGGCGAACTAGTTCTACGCTGCCGGACAAGAAAAAGGACAAACTCAAGCCCAAATGGGAAGGTCCTTCATCATCGACCTGGTCCCGACCGGCGGAGATACCGTCTGCCAACGCATCGGATAACCGACTCGAGCCGAACCCATGGAACGCAGCCCGTCTCACGAAGATTCTGCGCCCTAAGTGCGGACTCAAGTTCGTCTCCTTCCTCGGTCCGCATTCTTTATTTTTGCTTTTTGTTGTCTTTTATTTCTCTCCTTCCTCCTCTTCTTCTTGTAGCCTTTAGAGGCTCGTTTGCTTTTTCCGCACACACTTGACGCTTATCCGCTCATTATACAGGGGCTTCTTTAATGAAGCTTATTTATACGGGCTTCATGCCCAAAGACATGTGTTAAACTTCCGCATGTACCTTTTATTCACCATTATATGCATCGATATGACTTAAGTTTTGGCCAAGCTGGGTTGTTGGCTCCCGTGCTTACCCCTACGTTCCCGATTGTTCGGCTAGGTGGTAAAGGAGCACCTCTGCGATTACATCTTGCCGGTCACCCGGATGTGTACCTCGATCGGGTGAAGCCGAAAAGCTAGCTTTCTTAAGGGAATATTCGGTCGGTGAATTGAAAGATGATTTTTAACTTTTACCCATCTGCCTCGTGATGATTTTACGCTTTCATAGCAGCTTTGACATGCACTTTAGGGCATGCACCCCAAATAAAGGAACCCTTAACGGAACTATTCTCCTGGAAGATGCTTCTTACTACCCATGTAATATAGCATAACTAGTTGGGCACTTGTCCGTCTGAAACAATGACCCTACGCCTTGTCTCCATGCATACCACGGTTCTTATATAACCGCAAGGGTATTCGGACACACTCCGTACTATTGGGTCCGGAGGTTGAAGCGAAAAGGTCCGCTACGACAAACGATCTACAATCTGGCTAGAAGACATTTCTTTCATGACATATTTTTACATAGTCAATTCGACTCATTGTATTCCTACTCAATGCCATCTAATAGGCTATCTAATTTACAATCTTGCTGGGAACACTTGGCGGCCAATTCTACTTGGCGTACATTGCTTTCACAGGATCTCCATCCCATCCGGCCCCACAGTCCGACCTCGCCATGTGGTTTGGGTCACTTCGTGTACCGTGTCTTCACCATGGCCCGAGCCTCCTCGGCGCCTTTGACGGCAGGTCGATATCTTCCATAGCCTAAGCGCCGCCGTGCCCCTTGAAGCCGCCTCCGCCAGCTCCCCAATGCCTTGGGCAGGGAGATAGATGGCCACAAGGCTTGGCCGATGCCTTCCATCACCGCCGGACTCGTTCATGCAGGTGACGCAATTCGAAGGAGATCACCCAAAGAATTGGGCATCTCCTCCTCGGGGCGACACAGTGAGCAAACCTACATACATGTTTATGTTAGTCGCCTTTCCTCGCCGAACTCTTTCAAAGTTCGCTCAAGCACTTATCGAAAATGCCGCGACGAAGCCGCCGATTCTCCTTTACGGAGTCGATAACTAGGCACGAACGTCCTTCGGCCTCACCCAGCTTGGTGTTGGCGTCTTGGAGGTTATTCTTCTCCTGCCGCACCCTCGTAAGCACGCTCTCGCCAAGCCTTTAACTAGCGTAGAGCTGTTGCTTGTCCGGATCCAGTCGGCGCCATCTGCAATGTTTTTGTCGACTTTACACACACGCCGCACTTCCTAAATTATTTATCTTTTGAAGCGTATATTACCAGCGGGGGTCTTCGTAGCTCCCCCTGTAGCGGCTAGTGCGGCCTCAAGTTGGGCTTTGCACTCTTTGAGCTCCTGGGACAGTCGGGTATTCTTTTTTGTAAGATCCTGCATAACAAATGATCCTTAAATCAGTTATTCTAACTATTTTAAGTCTCGGGGCTATTGGCATATCTAATCACACATTTACTTACCCGTATGTCCTTCACATACTGCTCCGTGGCTCTGGCTAGTCCATCTTGAGCGGCACGGAGGTGCGCATCTCCCGAATCAAAGGCATTTAAGGCCTCCTGGGAGAAACACGCGTCACGAAGAACTGTCCGGCGGCGCCTGTGGTTCAAGGCGCTCTCCACCTCGGAGTTGGTGGCGGACAACATGTCGGCATCCTCTGTCGGAGGAGCATCCGACGCACGCCTCGTGCTCGCCTCCGCCTCCGGACCCGGCTTTGAAGCCTGGCCGGTGAAGGTTCGATAGGCAACCTCTCCGGACTCAGTCTGGCGAGCGCTCTTTTTCTTGAAAAGAGTATCGGCGTTAGTACACCTTCCAGGAATCAATCCTGGGAGTATGGTGACATGCCATACCGTTGCGGCGGAGTTTTGATCCGGACCGCACTTCTTTTTAATCAATGAGACCGCCTTTGTTGGCCAGCAGCCGCAGGCTCAGCTTCCTGCCTCGAAGGTACCCCCTGCGAAACACCATTGGTATACGGTGATCAATAATAAAGCATGGATGGGTCGTTATCAGGATTTTGGGATCTCGGTCTCATTTACCCATGAGGCTGGAAATATTCCGGTAATGTCGGTAGTAATGGCGACTCAATGCATTGTCGATGCTAAGTTGGTAGAATACCCCGTCGATCAACTCCACCTTTATATCCGGATCCTCTTCGGAGGTCGGATCGAGGGACCGTTCGGATCCTCGGGTTGTGGGGCGGGCTATGTATCTTCTCCACCAGTTCGGCGCGATTCCTCGCATAAAAAACCATGAAGTGAGATATTTAACTACGGGAACATGGATCGGACAGATCACAAAGATATTTGCTTACCCAGCTTGAGGATTACTCAAGAAAACTCCTTCAAGGTTGAGACGGAGGAAATCCTCCTCCTCTCCTTTGTACATGGCAGATAAGATCTTCACCGGTTCGGTGACCGATTCCAGCCCTTTGCGGCCATGGCGGTGGCATCGCCCTCCCGTTGAAGTCCCACATGGGGTGGCCTCTGTATTGAAGCGGCTGCACTCCCCTCATAATGCAGAGCGCCATGACTCTGGCATGGTCAATCCGGCATGAGCCAAGAACCTTATTCGGCTCATCAAATAATGGGCGTCTGGTCATCTTCTCTCCGGCTCCGAGGGCGCCAGCTTAGGCGCTTCTTGAGGAGGCGTTGTTGAACTCCGGAAGGCCGATCCGAACAGGATCCGGCAGCGGGACGCCCTCCATGTAAAACCATTCCGAAGGCCAGTCTTGGACGCCTTCTTTGGGGTTCCTGGACAGGTATCCGTCCCGCGATGCGCCATAGCTCGGCTCCGCCCACTTGATATATTGACCCTCATGAGAACGGGGTACTAGGAAGAATATTCTCTTCCACAATCCAAGTGAGCCTCAACGCCCAAGAATAGTTCGCAGAGGGCCACGAAGCCCGATGTGCGTGATGGAGGCGGGAGTAAGGTGGTGCAATTGGAGGTCGTAGAACTCCAAGAGCCCCGGAGAAAGCGGATGGATGGGAAATCCGAGGCCTCTTACTAGATAAGAGGTAAAGCATACCCGCTCTCCTTTAGAGGGATCGGGACGCTCTCCGCTTGCTTTCCGCCTTGTAGGTGACAAGTCCGGCTCGAACCGGAACCAAGAAGGCCGGGGAGAAATCACTTGGTTTGGAGTATAACTAGCTCATTATGCGGATCGGAGCATCTCTCCCAATTTCCTAGGCGAGGGCCTTGAGAAGAGGAGCCGTCGACCGTCCATGATGGAATGGGCTTTGGTCGAGGCGCTCGATGAAAGCTTATGAGGGGGGGGATGGTGTGACTCGAGATCTAGATCCTTGCCCCTTTATGGGCGTGCTCATTTCTTGTGACTAGGGGGTAATTGTAAAAATACCTGGCTGTTCGTGATTCATTCAAACACGTGGAAGATTGCCGTTATTGGGCGTAGAAGCGAAGAGCGCAGCATTTATCGTGAAGCGGGACACTATTCGACAAGTATATGGAATTTGGAGAAGAACCCGCCTCGCAATGCCGAAGACAATCAACGCCACGGACTCATTGTCATTGAAGCCTGGTTCGGGGCTACCGAGGAGTCCGGACTAGGGTGTCCGAGACAATGGGACTATCATCATCGGCCGGACTCCAAGACTATGAAGATACAAGATTGAAGACTTCGTCCGGTGTCGGGATGGGACTTTCCTTGGCGTGGAAGGCAAGCTGGGCGATACGTATTTGTAGATCTCCTACCATTGTAACCGACTCTATGTAACCCTAACCTATCCGGTGTCTATATAAACCGGAGGGTTTTAGTCCGTAGGACAACATCAACAATCATACCATAGGCTAGCTTCTAGGGTTTAGCCTCCTTGATCTCGTGGTAGATCTACTCTTGTACTACCCATATCATCAATATTAATCAAGCAGGAGTAGGGTATTACCTCCATCGAGAGGGCCCGAACCTGGGTAAAAACATTGTATCCCTTGTCTCCTGTTACCATCCGCCTAGACGCACAGTTCGGGACCCCCTACCCGAGATCCGCCGGTTTTGACACCGACATCACCCTTGAGGTGAGTATGTTGGGAGGCGAAACTATAAGCCCCTATCTTTCTATGTGTCCGGTTGAAACGTTTTGCTCATATGTACTCGGTGAGTGATAGCAATCATAGAAGACTATATGATGGTTGAGTATGTGGACTTGCCTAAAGGCTCCAATGCGTGACCCTTCCTGAAAATATGATGAATTGTAGTTGCAAAGTTGACTGAGAACATTGTTTGTTGGTTTCTAATAGAGTTTTTCCTTTATACTTCAATTGTCTGATGAACTATCACTTATTCATGGGAAGTGTATGATAAAAGTTCTATGATAAAAAGCTTATGTTTAAATCTGTTGCTGTTATAATAATCAACATGATGCTTCTATGTCCGTATTTTGTTTTTATCGACACCTCTCTCTCAAAGCATGTGGAAATGTTTCTCGATTTCGGTTTTCTCCTGAGGGCAAGCGAGGTCTAAGCTTGGGGGAGTTGATATGTCCATTTTGCATCATGTTTTCATGCTGTTATTTATGATGTTTTATCCATAATAACGCTTTTTGGAGTAATTCTAATGCCTTTTCTATCATAATTTGCAAGGTACACACCAAGAGGGAGAATTCTGGCGGCTGGGAATCTGGACCTAAAAAAGCTATGTCAGGCCACCTATTCTACACAACTCCAAATGAGCTGAAACTTTACGGAGGTTTTTTATGGATTATTTAAGAAATATTGGGGCCAATAAACACCAGAGGGGGGCACCAAGTGGGCACAACCCACCTGGGCGTGCCTGGCCCTCCAGGCGTGCCCTGGTGGGTTGTGGCCTCCTCGGCCCACCTCCGGTGCCCATATTCTGGTATATAAGTGCTTTTGACCTAGAAAAAATAAGAATAATACTTTCGGACAGAGCGCCGCCGCGGAACTTGGGCAGGAGCACTTTGGCCCTCCGGCGGAGCGATTCTGCCGGGGGAACTTCCCTCCCGGAGGGCGAAATCATCATCATCATCATCACCAACAACTCTCCCATCTTGGGGAGGGCAATCTCCATCAACAACTTCGCCAGCACCATCTCATCTCAAACCCTAGTTCATCTCTTGTATTCAATCTTGTTACCAGAACTATAGATTTTTGCCAGGGGGTGACTGTTAGTGTTGATTACACCTTGTAGTTTATTACTATATGGTTTATTTGGTGGAAGATTATATGTTCAGATCCATTATGCATATTAATACCCCTCTGATGTTGAGCATGTTTATCACTTGTGAGGAGTTACTTTTGTTCTTTAGGTCACGGGATAAATCATGTTGCAAGTAATCATGTGAATTTGATATGTGTTCGATATTTTGATGGTATGTATGTTGTGATTCCCTTAGTGGTGTCATGTGAACGTCGACTACATGACACTTCACCATATTTTGGGCCTAAGGGAATGCATTGTGGAGTAGTAAATAGATGGTGGGTTGCGAGAGTGACAGAAAATTAAACCCCAGTTTATGCACTATTCTGTAAGGGACTGATTGGACCCTAGAGTTTAATGCTATGGTTAGGATTTATCCTTAATACTTTTCTTGTAGTTGCGGATGCCTGCGGGATGGTTAATCATAAGTAGGAGGTTTGTTCAAGTAAGAACAACACCTAAGCACCGGTCCACCCACATATCAAATTATCAAAGTAGCGAACACAAATCAAACCAACATGATGAAATTGACTAGATGAAGTTCTCGTGTACCCTCAAGAACACTTTTCTTATCATAAGAGACCGTTTTGGCCTGTACTTTGCCTCAAAAGGATTGGGCTACCTTGCTGCACTTTTGTTACTACTATCGTTACTTGCTTGTTACAAATTATCTTGCTATCAAACTACCACGCTACTTACAATTTCAACACTTGCAGACATTACCTCACTGAAAACTACTTGTCATTTCCTTCTGCTCCTCGTTGGGTTCGACACTCTTACTTATCAAAAAGAGCTACAATTAATCCCCTATACTTGTGGGTCATCAGTACTGTCAATAGGATTTGCGTGGTTCTCCTATTGGTTTGCTAACCTTGGTTCTCACTAAGGGAAATACTTATCCGCTACTATATTTCCTCCCCTTTCCTCTTCGGGGAAAATAGCAACGCAGCTCACAAGTAGCAGTTACATGTCATGATTAATTGTAGATAGTGGAAGGTTCTTTCTTTAATATCTTATCTAAGAGGTAAAGGAAAGGAAGTCCGTCACTCGAGCAACATTACAATAAACAAATATCATACTTCTATCCAACAACTCATGCGGTTGTCCATCAAACTAATTTTGGCGCTTCACGCGCCACAAATATGGTGCACACAATCAAATCGGTGAAACCAAGTGGACATGACATTTTCCCTATCTAAGTATTTTCTAAATGGTACAAATTGAAGATTCTATAAATAAGATCATCCAATTGTCACTTCAAAAGTACATGATGCGTCTCAGAAGGGCCGAGAACGAGGCGGAAGAGAGGCGCTACCTGCTTGCTGCTGAGATGTGGAATTAAGTAGGGACACGCCGGAAGAAGCTTTCAACTATTACCAGGGACATGGGGTACAGTCTCCAATGTATCTATAATTATTTATTGTTTCACCCTATTATATTGTCAATATTGGATACTTTATATGCAATTTTATACCATTTTTGGGAACTAACCTATTAACTCAGTGCCATGTGCAAGCTCCTATTTTCTGCATCTTTCTTTTTTACATTTTAGGAAATCTATACCAAACAAAGTCCAAACACGATGAAAATTAAAGGTGATTTTTTCTAGACCAGAAGGGACCCTAGAAGTTGTGGGAGGAGTCCAGACGATCTATGGGGGAGCCGCAAGCTCACACGGCGTGCCCGTGCGCGCCACCTGAGCTTCTGGGACCCACGCAGCTCTGCTTGACCTTATTCCAAGCCTATAAATTCCCATAAATCCTGGAACTAATGGAGAGCCACCCGAGACAATTTTTCTACCGTTGCAAGCTTCTGTACTTCCGTGTTCCCATCTGGAGGCCTTTTCTAGTACTCTACCCGAGGGGGAACTGATGATGGAGGGCTTCTACATCAACCTTGTTGCCTTCCGATGATGTGTGAGTAGTCCACCACAGACCTACTTGTCCATTGTGATTAGCTAGATGGCTTCTTCCCTCTCTTTGATCTTCAATACAATGTTCTCTTCAGAGATCGATTCGATGTAATCTTCTTTTACGTTGTGTTTATTGTGATTTGATGAATTGTGGGTTTATGATCGGAATATTCATTGAAAGTAATTGATTCTTTTCTAAACTTCACTATGCATGGTTGGTATTGCTTTGTAATTCTCTCTGGTCTATCCATTAGGTTTGGCTAACTAGAATGATTTATCTTCAATGGGTGAGGTGCTTTGTAGTGGGTTTAATCTTGTGGTGTCCTCACCCAGTGACAGCAGGGGTAGCGAGGCACGTATTTGTATTGTTGCCACTAAGGGTAAAATGACAGGGTTTAATCATATTGCTTGAATTCATTCTGTCTACATTATGTCATCTTGCTTAAAGTGTTACTTTGTTTGTCTTGAACTTAATACCATAGATGCATGCTAGATAGCGATCGATTTGTGGAGTAATAGTAGTAGATGCAGACTCGATTCGGTCTACTTGTCATGGACGTAATGCCTATATACATGATCATTGCCATGAATATAATCATAACTATGTGCTTTTCTATCAGTTGCCAGAATGTAATTTTTCTACCCATCGTATGTTATTTGTATGAGAGAGAAGCCTCTAATGAAAACTATGGCCCCCTATGAGGCAGTCCTAGACTAAGGGGTCCTCCGGCGTCCGGCCTGTTAGCCATGGGCCGAACTGATGGGCTGTGAAGATATGAAGATCGAAGACTGCACCTGTGTACGGAGGGGACTCTCCTTGGTGTGGAAGGCAAGCTTGGTGACCTAATATGCAGATTCCTTTCTTTGTAACAGACCTTCTGTAACCCTAGCTAGATCATCCCGGTGTCTATATAAACCGGAGGATTTAGTTCAGAAAAGGAGATACTCATTACCATAGTCATACATGCTATACTTCTAGGGTTTAGCCATTATGTTGTCGTGGTAGATCAACTCTTGTAATACTCATATCCATCAAGATCAATCAAGCAGGAAGTAGGGTATTACCTCCATAGAGAGGCCCGAACACAGGTAAACATCGTGTCCCCTGTCTCCTGTTACCATCGACCTTAGACGCACAGTTCGGGACCCCCTACCCGAGATCCGCCGGTTTTGACACTGACATTGGTGCTTCCATTGAGAGTTCCACTGTGCCGTCCTCAAAAGGTTCGATGGCCCCTTCAATCGTCAACGATGACGCTGTCCAAGGAGAAACCTTCCCCCTGGACAGATCTTCGTGTTCGGCGGCTTCGCACTGCGGGCCAACTCATTTGGCCACATGGAACAGATCGACAGCTACGCCCCCGCCATCAGTCAGATTTGGGAGCTTGAATTACATTACGGACATCCGTGGAGATGTGATCTTCGCCGGATTCGATATCACATCGACCGCTCCTGGTCACCTTGACGAACATGACCTAAATCTGTCGTCATACCGCATCCAGGAGACAGCTCCTGTAACCACTCCGGCCTTAGAGCACGAGCACACCACGGCATCCAAGGATTGGAGGCTCAACCCCACCACGGAGGCCTTAGATTCCTCGGCGTTGGAGCCGCACACGGACTTAACCTCACACAGTATTTGTGTTACCGGGACTCCAGACTCTTCTCTGGGTGTAAGTTCCGAACCATGTGAGTCCGCGAATGCCGAACTCGATCGTTTGTCAATCTTTGAGTTCAGCACCGTAGACATCTTCCAACACTCGCCCTTGGGCGATGTACTAAGCTCATTGAAGAACATGTCCTTGGCGGGGGACTCACAGCCGAACTATGTTCGGTTCCAACTAGGGGCTGATGATGGAGAATCTTGCTTCCCACCCGCCACCCACTTCCTAGCTACAGTCGAGGATTTAACCGACACGCTTGATTACGACTCCGAAGACATCGACGGTATGGACGACGATGCCGATGAGGAGCAGGGCCAAAACCCGCCATTCATTGGACGACGAACGGCCACTTCTTCCTACGACATATACATGGCGGATACGCCTGAAAAAACTAACAACGATGAGAAAGAGGATCCAGTTGAGGACAAACCTCCTGAGAGACAGCCCAAGCACCAGCTTCCTCGACGCCGCTCTAAGTCACGTCGTTCCAAAGGCTGCAATACTGACATCGAAAAAAATAATACTCCGGACGACGTCGAAAACAATGAAGACCCCGTCAAGGTAACCTCCGAACAGGAGGAACGGGAAAATGGGCAAGTTAGCCCTGATGAACAGGCCATACACAAAGACTCGGAGGACAGTAATTATCTTCCACTCTTCGAGGAAGAGGAGAGCCTCGGCAACGAGGATTTCATCGTGCCTGAGGAACCTCTCGAGCAGGAAAGCTTTAAACACCGGCTAATAGCCACTTCAAGGAGCCTGAAAAAGAAGCAGCTGCAGCTTCAAGCGGACCAGGATCTGCTCAATGATAGATGGACCGAAGTCCTGGCAGCCGAAGAATACGGCCTTAGTGGCCAAGCCAAAAGTTACCCGAAGCATAGATCGCTACCTCAGTTCGATGACGAGGCGCTAGAGCCCGTACCATCATCACACAATGCGTCAGGCCGAACACAACTTGGTCAGGATAAAGCGGCAACTCAGGCCGAACACCAGACCGCCCAACCTCACCGTAAAGGCAAGAATACAACAGCTCGGGGATGTACATACGACCTTCAACAGGACTTGGATAGTAGAGCAGGACACACAAGATCAATCTAAGGATCGCGAGGACACGCTTCGACAAGGGACCACGGCTACCTATTCGGACGTGACAAACCTAGCCACGCCCGGGCCGAAAACCTCTACTGGATTCCATCGGAGGTACGTCGCATTTCGGCTTCCGCTGCCCACGTCATATACCCGCAAAATTTGCACCGCGTATACATCACTACACACTTAAAATACCATGGGCATTGGCAGAAGCACACTACGGACAAGCTGGCAAGCATTCCCGTAACATTTTATATCTACTTTCCTTTTCTTTCTTCATTTTTTATTAAACACAGGTGACACAAAGGACAAACATCTAAACCGACTCCATCGGAGTTCGGATCCGCACACTCACCTAAGGGGCTACTTCCGTCAAGGATCCCCCTCGCCGAGGACAGGCAGCGCAGACGTGCGACAGGAGGTCCAAAATAAACTTTTTGAAGACCACACTCTCTATTTCGAGCCTGTAATATGCCTTCTTCTTCCGCCTTCAACCCCGAGCATGTCAAATAGCCGGGGTTGAGGTCTTTTTATATACAATGTAACCATTGGCATACCGCTCAGGTCGCAGTAAACATTACCCGAATTAATCATTCGCGTCTTTCCGCAAATGAATGTGGCTCCTATGGTTGTTTCATAGATATACCTTGGCATAACATGCCAGGGGCTCAGTATGGGAGCAAATGAGTTGCCAACAAAGTTCGAACAGCTTTACAGCATACTTCGGCGTCACGAGTTTGGCCTTATATGCATCAGCTCTGAATCATGTCTTGGGTCAATGGTTGGGTTGCCCGGCTCCTGTGCTTGCTACCTTACGTTCCGCTCTATCGTCTAGGGTAGTAAAGGGAGAACTATCACGATTGTGCTTCCGGTTCATCTGGTCAAGCACCTCAAGAGAGAAAGCCGAAAACCGATCATCATGATGCTGCGAGAGCTGGTCAACCACTCGATGACTTATCGGAATCTGTCGTGATTCCCCCCGTGTGACATGAAGGACCTTTTTTCAGGTCATATATGTAATGCACCATATTGGAATAAGCCGTACACATACCAGGGGCTATATCGTAGTCCCCCTATAAAACTCCTATGTCTAAGTGAAAGTGTTAACGCCCTATAGTCTGATTGCACGTTCGCGCATTATCACCTCCTTCACGGACCAAGACGTTGGATCAAGAGTGATTAAATGCTTTTCGAACACCCCTGCATTTCCTACGAGGGGCCGACATTTAATCGAAAAACTTTCAGATTATATTAAAAGCGGCCGCCTGTGAGGAACACAAGCTTTCGAAAGCAAAACATAAAAATAGATTAACTATAAAATTGTCTTTTACAATTCTCGTACTCCTCACTCGAACATTATGTCTTTCGAGCATTGACCCTCTATCAAGCGGGCGGCCTCTAGGACATCTTCAAAATAATGCTCCGGTCCGTAACGGTCCTTTCCCTTGGGTGGACTCTTCGCCGCAACATCGATGGCCTTCATCTTCCCCAGAGTGTCTTTACTCGGGCAAAGGCCATCCGTGCACCCTCAATGCACACCGACCGCTTCACAGCGTCGATACGTGGCACCGCATCAACAAGCCGCTGCACCAAGCCGAAGTAGCTATTCGAAACTGGCTCAGTTGGCCACAACCGGACTATGACGTTCTTCATGGAAGCACCGGATATCCTATGAAGCTCGGCCCATTGGGACATCTGTTATTCAGCAACAGAGGGCGCTTCGACGTGCCAAATTGTGACCAGAAAAGCTTCTCCGTTGCATACCCCTCTCGCACCTGGTAAAACTGCGCCGCATCGGAAGCACTCTTCGGCAAGTCTAGAAACTCGTCGGGAGAACTCCATACTTGGTTAAGCTGAGCATAGTTCGGATCGCCGAACTTAGTCTGTAGCAAAAACGGCCTCCCGTCTGCAATCTCCCGACTTGTCGGATCTCCTCACGGGCTGCTCGATTCGAGACCCGCGCTTCTCTCGCCTCTCGTAAGGCTTTGTCAAGATCAGCCGTTTTGCCTTCATTCTCCTTCTGAAGAAGGCCACAGCGGCTAGCAACATTTTTTAGTTCGAGCGCTATCATGGATATCTTCTCCTCGTCTTGGCGTCGAGCAGCTTATTCGGCTTTTAACTCAGCCGATGCCTTTTCGGCACCCGCATTGCTCAACCGGGCCTGCTCCTTGGCCCGGGCCAGCTCTGCCCGAAGAATCTCAACGGCGGCAGCACCATCTGCAATCATGCATATCCCAGTATATAACTTGCAGCTTCATGCTTATATTACAAAAATGTATGTGAAAGGATTGCTCCGAATACATACCTTGCGACTCGTCAAGACGCAGATTGATTAACGCAATGTCATCCCCGGCCACATCAAGCTTCCGCTGCAGCTCGGCAATATCCATAGTCTGGGAAGTAGCCAGGGGGGAAGCAGTCTGTGTTCAAGTTAATCAGATTAGTCCTTGAATATTTCTTCTTGATCCTCCATTCGCCTCCCATGGGAAGCCAACCCGAGTCTCAGGGGCTACTACCTATACACAGGTGCATCTTTGCAAATAAAATATAGTTGAAAACATTACATCACAAACCTCGAAGCCTCTTAGTAGGCTCATAAAGGCTTCATTCAATCCGCTCTTTGCGGACAGAATCTTCTCAACCACCGTACCCATCAAGGTACGATGTTCCCCCGAGACAGATGCTTTTTGCAGCATATCCCTCAATATATCCGGCGCCGCCGGGTCTCCGGAAGCCGCCATAGGAGCGCGACCATCCTTTGAAGGGACCCGCTCACCCGCCTCCAGAATCATTGTTGGCCGAAAACTGGACAGTCCGGGGCCTTCATTATTGGTCCCCAAATCCCGAACGATCGGAGGTTCACCTTCGGGCACTGCCTCTTTCATCCCCTGCACCGCTTGTTGATTAAGAAAAACCCTCCGGGATGACACTTCGGAGTCGTCCACCTTATTGGGTGAGGAGGTCGGGGGAGGCGTATCGCTTTCCATCGTCTCAGGGAGGAGATCTCCCGATGAAGAGGATTGCCCAGAAAAACCCTGTGCCGCACTACAAAAATACACAGGCACATTACATGTCTCTTCGGTAACAAGAAAGGAACGGAATGCTATCAAAACACCCCAGATTCACTTACGATTTGGTTGAGGTTTCGTCCTCACGACGGGGCTGTTCAGCGGCGTCGCCTTCTAATCCCGAGCTGCTTGACGGTGGCATCTTGCCCCTCTTAGGAGACGGCCCCTCCCAACCTTCGGAGGCGGCCCTTTTCTTCCTGAATGGAGAAGGGATACTTGTTCTCTTTCGCCTTTGTCTTCGGGCGAGGCGACGTCGATTTCTCCTGGACTCAAGATTCTAATTTACCTCCGAGCGAAGGTCACCCCGGTCTTCTCACTCTCCACCTTGCTCCTCCCCTACCGGCGCTACCGGTACGGTGCGGTGCCAAAGATCCTTGTTAACACGGGGTCTGCTAAGTCTTGGGAAGAGGGCGGACACCTAATCTGCTTCTTTATTTATCCAAACTCGGAAAAGATGGTTTGCTCAAGATCTTACCACGTGATATCTAATTATGAGGTGTTTGGCGGACGAGTACTTACCGGGGTATCCGGATGGTTACAGTCTAGGCCGGTATCTTCGGTGGTGTCCGGCCATTGTTTTCATTTCCCAAAAAATAATTTCCACATTCGTTCGTGCGTAATGCCGAAGAAGTGCTGAAGAGTCCGCGACCCTTCTGGGTTAAACTCCAATAAGAGGAGAGGCCGTCGCTGGCATGGCACGGTCCGGCGGACTAGCATTACCTGTATAACGTTAACAATGTCGATGTCCTTCTCGATGAGGCTTCGGATGCGACTTTGCAGAGTCCGCACCTCGTCAACTGATCCCCAGTCCAACCCTTTATTAATCCACGATGCGAGCTGAATTGGAGGGCTGGATCGAAACGCAGGCGCAGCTTCCCACTTGGAACCATGGGGCTCGGTGATATAGAACCACTCCTGCTGCCATAAGTCGGAAGATTCTTTGAAAGATCCTTTTAGCCAAATAGCGCTGGTAAGCTTGCTCATTGAGGCACCACCGCACTCCGCCTGCTCCCACTCGATCATCTGCGGCTTCACATTGAAGGTCTTGAGCCACAAGCCAAAGTGTGGAGGAGTTCGGAGGAAGGCCTCGCATGTGACTATAATTGCCGAGATGAGAAGAACAGAGTTCGGGGCGAGATCATGAAAATCTAGTCCATAATAGAACATGAGCCCCCGGACGAAGGGATTAAGGGCGAACCCTAATCCTCGGAGGAAGTGGGAAACGAACACGACCCTCTCGTCGGATATGGGAGTAGGGATAACCTGCCCCTCCGCGGGAAGGCGATGGAGGACTTCTGCGGTCAGATATCTGGCCGCCCGAAGCTTCGCGATATCCTCCTCTATGACAGAAGAAGCCATCCACTGGCCTTGACGGCTGGATCTAGACAAGACGAAGGCTTGCAGAGAGTGAAACATGGGTGCTGGAACTCGAGGTAGTAAGAGTCGAGGAAGAAGCAAGCGTGGAGAGGAAAGGCGGGTCTATGCCCCTTTATAAAGGCCGAAAATATCGAACGCCTCCTCCCGGGCCTTAAAATTTACCTATTTCCAAGGAGTTGTACCCTACGGACGGTTGGGTTACCCACGTATGTGTCGATAAAAGAATCCCTTAATAAGGGGACATGATCTCTGTTTGGATAAGACGTGCCAATGACAACCACGTTTTGGACCGTGGGGCCGCAGGCGAGACAACGGTGTGAAATAATGACCGGACTGACATGATGTCATGTTGTAAAAAGTTGCCAGAGGACTGGACTTATAAATTATTATGCCCTCTGTGGAAGTATACGCTGCTCGTACTGCCGAGCCAAACTCGAAGGTTCGAAGACCATCGTGAAGTATCCGGAAAGAAGGGAACCCGCCTTGCAATGCTGAAGACAAATCTGCGGGCCGGACTGCTCGTCATTGAAGCCAGGTTCAGGGGCTACTGAGGGAGTCCTGGACTAAGGGGTCCTTGAGCGTCCGTCCTGTTAGCCATGGGCCGAACTGATGGGCTGTGAAGATATGAAGACTGAAGACCGCACCCGTGTCCTGAGGGGACTCTCCTTGGTGTGGAAGGCAAGCTTGGCGACCTAATATGTAGATTCCTTTCTTTGTAACCGACTTTGTGTAACCCTAGATCCTCCCCGTGTCTATATAAACCGAAGGATTTAGTCCGGAAAAGGAGATACTCATTACCATAGTCATACAGGCTAGACTTCTAGGGTTTAGCCATTACGATCTCGTGGTAGATCAACTCTTGTAATACTCATATCCATCAAGATCAATCAAGCAGGAAGTAGGGTATTACCTCCATAGAGAGGGCCCGAACCTGGATAAACATCGTGCCCCCTGTCTCCTGTTACTATCAACCTTAGACGCACAGTTCGGGACCCCCTACCCGAGATCTGCCGGTTTTGACACCGACACCCTAGTCTATATAAATCATTTTACTAAAACCAAAATTACCTCGGTGCAAGTATTTGCTCTTGTGTGTAGGTACTGCTTACTAGGAATTTGGGTACTTCTCTTGTTGGTTCGATAACCTTCGTTCTCACCAAGGGAAATACTATCCGCTACTATATTGCTCCACCCTTCCTCTTCGGGGAATATCCCAACTCAACTCACAAGTAGCAATCAGCTGTCCGCGAATGTTGCCTCTTGAAACCCTACCAGTCTTCCCACAAGGATGGATCATCCATCTACATCTAGAGCGCGTGGTGTGAGTTCCCATGGTGGCGGCATGATATTCGGGGATGCCATTCCTGGGTCGTCATCACTACAGCCGGTTGTGACACACCAGCCCTCTTGCTCCTTAAGCTCATAAGCAAGAATGTCAAATGGTTCCTGGATGTGAGATGCATTTAGTTCCAGCCATTCCCGTGGTGAGTCGTCCTACATTCGCATGTTGTGTGGCAATCAACTGGGGGCAAACAGAGGCACTCATAGTAGTGGAAGCTACTTGCGGATAGAGACAGACACAATCGTGTGATGCTTTTGCTAGTAGTGTGCTTTCAAAACCATCTAGCAGTTAGCTAGTAGCATAACACATCTACTTTCCTATTTCCTTTTGGGTCCCACGAGTAGCTTACATAACCCATCTAACAGTAACCCAGAGGCCCAAGGGGTACCTAACAACATGCTTTATGGCCTTAGCGTACAACACACGCTTGGCATTCTTATCAATCAAAACATTCATGGTCGGCCGGGGCATGATGGCGATGGTGGTGGCTCCTGATAGAATTATTTTTTTAGTAACTAGGACTGGTCTCATCTTGCTAATTAAGTCTCGTCGTCAATTTCCTAGTACCTATAGGATTGGTTTTCATCGTCATCTTTCTAGTAAGTAGGTTGGTTACCTATTGAGATAAATTGTAGATAATGGAGACATTTCTCTTGAATACCTAACCTAAGAGGTAAAGGATAGGAAGTCAATCACTCGACAAACATTACAATAAACAAATGGCCCATTGCTATCCAACAACTCATGTGGTTGTCCATCAAACTAATTTATGTGCTTCACGCATAATGTAATGGTGAACACACAATCATGTGGAAACCAAGTGGACATGAGACTATGATGTATTTTTCCTATCTTCATACTTTCCAAATGTCACAAATTAAAGATTGCCTAAATAAGACCTTCCACTTGTCACTTCAGAAGTATAAGATGTACCTTGGAAGGGACAAGAACGATGCAGAAGACAGGTACAATTTGCTTGCCGGTGAAAGGAGGAACTTAAGTAGGGACACACTGGAAGAAGATTTCAACTACTACCATGGACATGGGGAACATCGGTCGTACGCAAACGCTGCCTCTTGGAATCCTCCCAGTCTTCCCACAAAGATGGATCATCCATCTGATCCCGAAGCATGTCATGCCAGTGCCAGTGGTGGTGCCATGCTCTTCAGAGATGCCATGACTTGGTGGTCATGACTAGTCTCGGGTGTGAGATATTTTCCCTCTTCCTCCTCTAGCTCATATGCAAACATGTCAAATGGCACAGGGACATGGGATGGATTTGGTTGCAGCCATTCCCGTGCCGAGTAATCCTACATGAGCATGCCACATGGCAATCTGTTGGAGCAAACAGAGGCATTCACAGTAGTGACAGCTCCATTGCGAACAGAGACAAACACAACCGCGGCATTCTATTGCCTATGAATTAGTTTCAAGTGTAGCCATCTCGCCTAATCGGAACTCTAGCCTTCAATCAGAGGAACCCATATGGAGACACCGAACCGCCTAGGCACACCTCAAGTCTTGCGAATATGCTTCTTTGGCTTAATGGCCCAAGTAGAAAACATATATATAGATACTAGATAAACAATATTACTCTGTATTACTTTCCTTTTTTTGGGTGCGTGGATCATACATCTGTGTGATTTGGTGGGTGAGGAGGTTTCTATATTACTTTATTTTTTCCTTGTGGGTCCAAAGTGTAACTGACATAACCCATCTAGCAGTTACCAAGTGGCATAAAATTTTTTACTTTCCTTTTTCCTTGCAGGTCCCACGTGTAACTGACATAACCCATCTAGCAGTTACGTAGAGGCCAGAGAGTTACTTTACAACATACTTTTTGCCTTTAGCGTAAAACACAAGCTTCGCCTTCAGAACTTCCATGGTCGGCCTGGGCGTGACAGGGATGGCGGTGACTGCTGATAGAATGATTTTTCTAGTAATTAGGATTGGTGCTCCTCTTCCTAATTATGTCTCGTCATGAATTTTCTAGTACCTATAGGAATTTGCTTCGTAAGTGATCTTTCTAGTAACTAGGATTGGTAACTTTTGTTGTCATAAATTGTAGATAGTGGCAACTTTTCTCTTGAATATCTAACCTAAGAGGTAAAGGAACGGAAGTTAGTCGCTCAAGCAACGCCATAAACATATCGCCAACTTCTATCCAACAACTCCTGCGGTTGTCCATCAAACTAATTTTGGTGCTTCACACACAACAAAAATGGTGCACACACAATCATGTGGAAACCAAGTGGACATGACAGTACGATCATGTAATATTCCTATCGTCATATTTTCTAAATTCAACAAATTAAACATTCTCTATATAAAAGCTTCCACTTGACATTTCGTATATGTGATGGATCCCATAAGGGTTAGAATGAGGCGGAAGAGAGGCTAATATATATGCTTGCTGCAGAAAGGAGGAACTTAAGTAGGGACACACTCCAAGAAGGTTTCAACTATTACCATGGATATGGGGTACAACGCCCTCTGCAAACGTTGCCGCTTGGAACCCTACTAGTCATCGCACAAGGATAGATCATTGATCTACGTCTGCAGTGCGTGTTCCGGGTGCCCAAGATCGCGGCATGGTCTTCAGGGATGCCATGGCTGGGTCATCATCACTGTTGCCCGGTGTGATGTCATGGCCCACTTGCTCCTCCAGCTCATATGGAAACATGTCAAATGACTCAGTAATGCGGGATGAATTTGGTTCTTGCCATTCCTGTGGTGAGTCATCTAGTACGAGCATGATGCATGGAAATCTGTTGGCAAACAAAGGCATTCATAGTAGTGGCGGCTCGCTGCGGACAGAGACAGACACAATCACGGGATAGTTTTGCGTGTAAATAAGTTTCTAGTGCAACCATCTGCATGCTTCGAGACTCCAAATTTTCTGCTCAAAGGAGCCCATATGGAGACACCGCGTGAACTTTCTAGGCACATCTCGGGTCTCGTGAATACACTTCTTTCGCTTAATGGCCTAGGAAGGAAACTCGAGCAACATTGCAATAAACAAATGGCCTACTTTTATCCAACAACTCATGTGGTTGTCCATCAACCGAATTTTGGTGTTTCGCGCACAAGAAAAATGATGCACACACAATCATGTGGAAACCATGTGGACATGAAACTGTCATCTTGTCTTTTTCCTATCTAGATATTTTCTGAATGCTACAAATTAAAGATTCCCTAATTAAGACCTTGCACTTGTCCATTCATATATAATGGATGTATCTCATAAGGGTCGAGAATGATGCCAACAAGAAGCACAATCTACGTGCTGCTGAAAGGTGGAACTTAAGTAGGGACACACTGGAAAATCGTTTCAACTTTTACCGTGGACATGGGTCACGCCGGCAATGGTTAACCGTTACCCGTGTCCCCACGGGTAAATAATCTATTAGGGGACGGGTAAATGCCAATTGTGATACCCATGGGGAAGCTATTGGGTGAACTACGTTACCCAGTGGGTAGTGGGTAAACGGGGATGGGGACGGCATGGCATTACCCATACCCGATACCCGGCTTACCCGTAATATTCCCGCCAATAGATACCCTGAAACTTCAACTTCCCGCCCAAGTGTCTGAATTTGGGCCAAAAAGCCCAACAATTCCTAACCTAACTGCCCGACACGACCACACCCCCTCACAGCGCCACTCCACCCGCAGTCCCGCACCCACTCTAACCTAGCCGCCACCCCTGTTCCCCCTCCCTCACTCACGCACGTGGCCACACCCAGAACAGAGCCCCTCCCCCTCCTCGCTCCAACCCCAATCCAGATCCAGCCCGGCGCGGCCCTGCTCGCTGCAAGTTCCGTCGCCGGATCGCCGCCCTACGCCGCCGCAGCCTCCATCTAGTGACCTGCATCGCGGCTGCTACCGGCGGCCCCTCCATCTTCTCCCCGTTCCACCCCTAGCGGAGCAAAACGACGCCCACACGAGCTTCTGTCCGTTCGTCTCCTCCCACGGCCGGAGCAGTGCGGGGTGGCGGACAAGCTGGTCGTGGGAGTGGGAGAGGAGGAGGACGCCCCCAAACCAAAGCCCCCATCGAGCACTATCCCGTTCCCATCCGTCACCGGCAGCGGCAAGACTCCATCGAGTCCATCCTCATTCATCACCGACAAGTCTCCACCGAGTCCAATCTCGTCCATCACCGACAGGAGCACGAAGATTGGGTGAGAATCACTTGCAGTAGTTCATCACCTAGGGTTTGTCTAGGAATATATGCATATGTAGTGTCTATTATTGTCTAGTATACTTGTTGTTAGTATATATTGCTGTTAGTATATAGTTCATCACTTTTTTGTTAGTATATAGTGCTGTCTAGTATATATTGTTGTTAGCTCATCACTTTTTTGTTAGTATATATTGCTGTCTAGTATATATTGTTATTAGTTCATCACTTTTTTGTTAGTATATATTGCTGTCTAGCTCATTAATTTTTTGTTAGTATATATTACTGTCTAGTTCATCACTTGTTTGTTTCCTAATGCATGATCATGGCAATTGTAGCATGTCCAGTGGCAGCATGTCGACACCACTAACAGAAAGTGGTGACCAAGTTGTAGTTGCATATTCTGGGACAGGAAGTGTACCTTAAATTGACCACATGGAAGAGGAAGAGGATGACTTCGACGAGTCCGTTCATTATCATGAGTTTGCAGATCCTATTTTTGTTTCTAATGAAGAGGAAGATGGGGCTGGAGGGGAAGAGGCCGGAGAAGACGGTTGAGTTGTTGGCGACCAAGATAGGAAAAACCAAGCTCATGCTGTCAGGTACTTTGCTTCACATGCGTTGTTGTGCACATATTTTGAATCTGATTGTCAAAGATGGCTTAGATGTTATGAAACCAGCCATAGAAAAGATTAGAGATAGTGTGGCCTTTTGGACTGCTACACCAAAAAGAGTAGAGAAGTTTGAGGAAATTGCAAAATATCAAAAGGTCAAAATTACAAGAAGATTAACACTTGACTGCAAAACTAGGTGGAATTCAACTTTCACAATGCTTAGTGTGGCTCTGCCATATAGATCTGTTTTTGCGAGATTAAAGAAGGTTGAGAAACAATATGTGAGTCTCCCTAGTGAGGAAGAGTGGGATTTTTCCACTCATGTTGTCGAGAGGTTGCGCTTGTTCTTTGACATCACCGCACTATTTTCTGGAACTGATTATGTAACAGCCAACATATATTTCCCCAAGATTTGTGAGATCAAAATGAACATGAGACAATGGTCAACATGTGGCAATGCTGTGATAGAAGCCATGTCTGCTAGCACGACAGATAAGTTTAATAAATATTGGACTGATATCCAAAGTCTAATGGGCATGGCTACAATTCTTGATCCTCGGTACAAAAACGAGATGTTGCTTGTTTGCTTTGCAATGTTACATGGTGTCAACGTTTCATCTGCAGAGTGTGAAGGGTATGTGGCAGAATTAGTTGCCAAGTTATGCAAATTGTTAGAGGAATACAGTCTTGAGAAGGATGATGTTGAATCAGCCCCTTCTTCCTCTTGTTCTTCATGCAAGCCCCAGCTCTTATGTCACTCTTCAATGAGCGTGTTGCTCAGAAAAGGCCAACAGCTTCTAGGATGAAATCTGAGTTAGACCGCTACTTAGAAGATGAGCTAGTTCCAGTTTCCCAAGACAAATTTAATGTGTTAGATTGGTGGAAAGTGGCTGGAACACGCTATCCTACTTTGCGGATGCTAGCCCGTGACATCTTTGCTATTCCAGTCAGCACCGTTGCTTCAGAATCTGCATTCAGTACAAGCGGTAGAGTTCTATGTGACCATCGTTGTAGTCTTACTCCAGATATGTTAGAGACTCTAATGTGCTCACAAGATTGGATACGGAACAAATATAAAGGTGTCTGTGCTACTGTTTATATTCATGTTGATCTTGTTGCCATGCTTCTTTACATGTTCATATGTACTAACTTGTTTTCTTGTAGATGGCAACAATGCAAACTCACCAAGTTTCTGGACTTGTCTCCAAGACAATCAAGAGGTGAAGCACTTCCTCATTGCTACTAACTAATGTTCATAATTTCCAAGTTTTAAATCATGTGTGTGATCTCATTGTATGTTCTCTTGTAGGTTCTGCCCCCACATGATCTGGCAAGCTGCGCTTGACGCTTCATGAAGAATGGAGATTTGGAGGCTGCCACGTTGAAGCATTGATGGCTTTCAACTGTTCTTTTGGTTGCAAAGACTTATTTGCTTAAATTTGTGTGTGAACCTATTAATTGTAATGCCCTTATTGTAAGATTGTGAACTACTATGTGTTGGTGTGTGAAAACTGAGATTTGGGTACTGATTATGTGCTAAACTGCTGCTATTTACTATGAAACCTGGATGTTTATTATGCTGAAGTACTACTATTTGTTGAGCTGAGATACTGTTGTTTTATGTTTAAATGCTGCTGTTTATTGAGATGAGATGCTACTGTTTTTTAGTGGAAATGTTGTTATTTATTGCAACGAAATGCTGCTGTTTATTGCAATGAAATGCCGTTGTTTTTTGGTTGAAACGCTGCTGTTTTTTTGGTAGGATTCTTGTTATTTTTATGTTGAAATACTGCTGTTTTTATGTACAGATTGTGGGTGTGAGTGGGGATGGGGATGGTGATGATATGCCCATGGGGATGATATGCCCGATGGGGATGGAGATGGGGATGTTGTTTTATGTTTAAATGCTGCTGTTTATTGAGATGAGATGCTACTGTTTTTTAGTGGAAATGTTGTTATTTATTGCAACGAAATGCTGCTGTTTATTGCAATGAAATGCCGTTGTTTTTTGGTTGAAACGCTGCTGTTTTTTTGGTAGGATTCTTGTTATTTTTATGTTGAAATACTGCTGTTTTTATGTACAGATTGTGGGTGTGAGTGGGGATGGGGATGGTGATGATATGCCCATGGGGATGATATGCCCGATGGAGATGGGGATGGGGACGGGAAAATTTCTTTCCCCGCGGGTGGGGATGGGGATGGGGATGGGGCTGAGATGATCTCACGGGCACGGGAATGGGAGGGCAATACCCGCCTGGGTATTCCCCATTGCCAGGCTGAGACATGGGGTACATCGGTCCACCGCAAACATTGCCTCTTGAAACCTTACCAATCTAACCACAAGGATGGATCATCCATCTGTTTCTGGAGTGCGTGGTGGTGGTGCTCATGGTGGCCACATGCTCTTAGGGATGCCATGCCTGTGTCATAATCACTGCTCCCGGGTGTGACAAAAATGCCCTCTTGCTCCTCCAACTCGTATGCAAACATGTCAAATGGCTTAGCAACATGTGACCGGCCGTGGTGAGCCATCGTACATGAGCATGATGCATGCATGGCAATCTCCTCGGGGCAGACATAGGCGTTCATAGTAGTGGAAGCTCCTTTGCGGACAGTGACATACACAATCATGGGATGCTTTTGCCTGTGAATCAGTTTCCAGTGCAACCATCTCGCCCACAGGGACTCCACCCTCCGGTTGAAAGGAACCCATATCGAGACACCAAGAACTTCCCAGGCACAACTCGAATCTCATGAATACGCTTCTTTCTCTTAATGGCCCTATATGGATACTTACGTATAGTTAGTACATAAACAATTACTAGATAAGGGCGAAGGAACAAAGACACAAAGTGTATTTATTTTTGTGTGGATCTCACACCTATGTGATTTGGCTGGGGAGAAGGTTTGTGTATGATTTTTCTTTTTCCTTCAGTGTTCCATGTGTAACTAACATAATCCATTCAGCAATTACCCAGTGGCATAACCCATTCATATTACTTTCCTTTTACCTTGTGGGTTCCATGTGTAACTGACATAACCCATCTAGCAGTTACCCAGAGGCTAGCGAGGTAATTTAAAATATCCTTTTCAAATTTGACTACCAAAATTCTTGGCCTTCTTATCAAACGGAACTTTCATGGTCGGTCTTTGGCATGACCCATGGACATAGGGTACATTGGTACATTGGTCGTCAAATGTTACCTTGTGTAACCGTACTAATCTTGCGACAGAAATTGCAATAAACAAATGGCCTTGTTCTATCCAAACACCTCACGCGGTTGTCCATCAAACTAATTTTGGTGCTTCACGCACAACAGAAATGGTGCGCACACAATCATCTGGAACCAAGTAGGCATGACAGTATTGTCAGGTAAGTATTTTTTCCTATCATCGTATTTACTGAATGCTACAAGTTAAAGATTCTATAAATAAGTCCTTCCACTTGTCATTTCAAAAGTATAAGATGGATGTCCGAAGTGTCGAAAGCAGGCGCAATCGCTTGCGTCTTTGAAAAGGTGGAACTTGATGAGGATACACTCAAAGAAGTTTGAACTATGACCATGGACATGGGGTAAAGCATCGTCAGCAAACATTGCCACTTGGAACCCTACTAGTCTTCCCACAAGGATAGCTCATCCATCTGCATTCTAGAGCGCGTTGTGCGGGTGCCCATGATGGCTGCATGCTCTTCAGGGATGTCGGTCATCATCACTATTGCCGTGTGCGACGTAGTTGCCCTGTTGCTCCTCTAGTTCATATGCAAATATTTCAAATGACTCAGCAATGTGGAATACATTTGGTTCCCGCCATTTCATGGTGAGTCATCCGACAGGAGCATGACGCATGGAAATCTGGTGGGGGCAAACAAAGGCATTCATAGTAGTGGCAGCTCCTTTGCTAACAGAGACAGACACAATAATGATACGCTTTTGCCCAGAGACCAGGGAGGTACTTAACAACAACATTTCCGACCTCAGCGTGCAACACAGACATGGCATTCTTATCGATAAAAACTTTCACGTAGAATGATCTTTCTAGTAACTAGCATTAGTTTCCTGTCGCGATAATTTGTTGATAGTGGCAAGTTTCATCATGAATATCTAACCTAAGAGGTAAAGGAAAGGAAGTTTGTCACTTGAGCAAAATTGCAATAAACAAATGGCCTACCTCTATCCAATCACTCATGTGGTTGTCCATCAATGTAATTAGGTTCTTCACGAGCACCAAAAATGGTGCACATACAATCATGTGGAAACCAATCAAATGATACAAATTAAAGATTCCCTAAATAATACATTCCACTTGTCATTTCGAAAGTATAGGAATTATCTCGTAAGGAATTAGAATGAGGTGGAAGAGAGACACAATCTGCTTGTCTTTGAAAGGTGGAACTTAAGTAGGGACACACTAGAAGAAGATCAACTAGTACCGTGGACATGGGGTACATTGATGGCCGCAAACTTTGCCTCTTAAACCCTACCAGTCTTCCCAGAAAGATGGAGAATCCATCTGTGTTCAGAGTGTGTGGTGCGGGTGCCTATGGTGGTGGCATGCTCTTCAGGGATGGGATGCCTGGGTCGTCATCACTACCGACGGGTGTGAGATAGTGGCCCTCTTCCTCCTCCAGCCCATATGCAAATATGTCAAATGGCTCGGGGACGTGGGATGCATTTTTTTCAGCCATTCCAATGGTGAGTCATCATACATGAGCATGATGTGTGGCATTCTAAAGGGGCAAACAGAGTCATTCATAGTAGTGGCGGCTCCTTTGCAGACAAAGGCAGACACAATCACGGCATGCTTTTGCATGTGAATCCGTTTCCAGTGTAGCCATCTCACCCACTGGGACTCCTTCCTCCGGTTCATAGGAACCCATATGGAGACACCTAGAACTACCTAGGCTCACCTCAAGGCTCGCAAATACGCTTCTTTAGCTTAGTGGCCCAAGAAGGAAACTTATATATAGATAGTTGATAATAAATATTACTCCCTCTTTAAAGAAATATGGAAGTGTTTAGATTACTAAAGTAGTGATCTGAAAGCTCTTATATTTCTATACACATGGAGTACTAGATAAGGGCGAAGGTAAAGAGACAAAGAGGGTGTTTCATTGGTGTGTGGATCCTACATCTATGTGAATTGGCAGGGAAGAAGGTTTGTGCATTACTTTCCTATTTCCTTGAGGTTCTCGTGTGTAACTGACATAACACATCTAGCAGTTACCTAGTGGCATAACCCATTCATAGTAGTTTCCTTTTCCATTGTGGGTCCCATGTGTAACTAACATAACGTATCTAGAAGTTACCCAGAAGCCAGAGAGGTAATTGACGATACCATTTTTTGGCCTCAGTGTACCACACACGCATGGCCTTCTTATCGATCAGAACTTTCATAAGCGGTGCGGGTATGACCATGATGGTGGTGGCTGCTGCTAGAATGATTTTTCTATTAATTAGGATTGGTTCTCATCTTGCTAATTAAGTCTTTTCATGAATTTTCTATTACCTATAGAATTGATTCTCGTCGTGATCTTTCTAGTAACTAGGATTGGTTACCTGTCGTGATCAATTGTAGATAGTGGCAAGTTTTCTCTTTAATATCTAACCTAAGAGGTAAAAGAAAGGAAGTCGGTCACTCGATCAACATTGCAATAAACAAATGGCCTACTTTTATCCAACAACTCATGCGGTTGTCCACAAACTAATTTTGGTGCTTCATGAGCAAGCACACACAATCATGCGGAAATCAAGTGGACATCACACTAAGATCATGTATTTTTCCTATCTAAGTTTTTTTCTAAATGGTACAAATTAAAGATTCCCTAAATAAGATCTTCAACTTTTCACTATAGAAATACATGATGCATCTCAGAAGTGCGAAGAACGAGGCGGAAGAGAGGCGCAACATGCTTGTTGCTGAGATATTGAACTTAAGTAGGGACATACTGGAAGAAGCATTCAACTATTACCATGGATATGGGTTACATCAACTGTCCGCGAACGTTGCCTCTAGGAACACTGCTAGTTTTCCCACAAGGATGGATCATCCATCTGTGTCGGGAGCACGTGGTGTGGGTGCCTCTGGTGGCGGCATGCTATTAATGGATGACATGCCTTGGTCATCATCACTGCAGCCGGGTGTGACACAGTGGCCCTCTTGCTCCTCCAGCTCATATGCAAACATGTCAAGTGGCTCCTGGACGATAGACGCATTTGGTTCAAGCCATTCCATGGTGAATCATCCTACATTAGCATGCCATGTGGCAATCTGCTGGGGGAAATAGAGGCACTCATAATAGTGGTAGGAACCTTTGAGAGGGAGACAGACACACTCGCAGGATGCTTCTGCTTGGGAATAACTTTCTAGTGCAACCATCTTGCCCATTGGGACTCCAGCCTCCGATTCAGAGGAACCCAAATGGAGACACCAGGAACTTCCTAGGAACATCTCGAGTCTTATGAATACACTTCCTTTGGCTTAATGGCCCAAGAAGGAAACTTATATATAGGTAGTACATACACAATATTATTAGATAAGGGTGAAGGAAGAGAGACATAAATGGTATTTTTTGTGGGCGGGGGAGAAGGTTTGTGTATTACTTTCATTTTTCCTTGTCGGCCCCATATGTCACTGACATAACCCATCTAGAAGTTACGCAGTGCTTTAACCCATTCATATTACTTTCCTTTTCCCTTGTGGGTCCCATATGTAACTGATATAACCCATCTAGTAGTTACCAAACCAACAAAGAACCACCCGAAACCATTTTCTCCCTCTGCAAGCTTTTGTTCTTCCGCTATCCCATCTGAAGACCTTTTTTGGTACTCTGCCAGAGGGGGAATCGATCACGGAGGGCTTCTACATCAACCTTGCTGCCCTACTGATGATGTGTGAGTGTGTTCACCATAAACGTATGGGTCCATAGCTAGTAGCTAGATGTCTTCTTCTCTCTCTTTGATCTTCAATACAATGTTCTCCTCGATCTTCTTGGAGTTCTATCTGATGTAATCTTCTTTTACGGTGTTTTTGTTGGGATCCGATGAATTGTGGATTTATGATCAGATTATTCATTGAGAGTCTTTTCTGAACTTCATTATGTATGATTATTATAGCTTTGTATTTCTCTCCGATCTATCCATTTGGTTTGGCCAACACGATTGATTTATCTTCATTGGGAGACATGCTTTTGTAGTGGGTTCAATCTTGCAGTGTCCTCACCTCGTGACAGAAGGGGCAGTGAGGCGCGTATTGTATTACCGCCATTAAGGGTAAAACTATGGGCTATAATCATATTGCTTGAGTTTACGTTGTCTATGTCATGTCATCTTGCTTTAACTGTTATTCTATTTGTTATGAATTTAATATCATAGATGCATGCTAGATAGCAGACAATTGGTGGAGTAATAGTAGTAGATGCAGAATCATTTCAGTCTACTTGTTGGGTGCAAGTACTTCCTCTTTTGCACAGGTACTGTCATTAGGATTTGCATGGTTCTCCTATTGGTTTGATAACCTTGGTTCTTACTAAGGGAAATACTTATCCTGTACTATATTTCCTCCCCTTTCCTCTTAAGGGAAAATACCAACGCAACTCACAAGTAGCAGTTACATGTCATGATTAATTGTAGATAGTGGAAGGTTCTTTCTTTAATATCTAACCTAAGAGGTAAAGGAAAGGAAGTCCGTCACTTGAGCAACATTACAATAAACAAATGTCATACTTCTGTCCAACAACTCATGCAGTTGTCCATCAAACTAATTTTGGCGCTTCACGCGCAACAAAAATGGTGCACACACAATCATGCGGAAACCAAGGGGACATGACATTTTCCCTATCTAAGTATTTTCTAAATGGTACAAATTAAAGATTCCATAAATAAGATCATCCAATTGTCACTTCAGAAGTACATGATGCATCTTAGAAGGGCTGAGAATGAGGCGGAAGAGAGGCGCCACCGCTGTCTTTGAGATGTGGAACTTAAGTAGGGACACACTGGAAGAAGCTTTCAACTATTACCAGGGACATGGGGTACAGTCTCCAATGTATCTATAATTATTTATTGTTTCATGCTATTATATTATCAATATTGGATACTTTATATGCAATTTTATATCATTTTTGGGAACTAACCCATTAACTCAATGCCATGTGCAAGTTCCTATTTTATGCATGTTTCCTTTTTACTTTTTAGGAAATCTATACCAAACAAAGTCCAAACACGATGAAAATTAACGGTGATTTTTACTGGACCAGAAGGGACCCTAGAAGCTGTAGGAGGAGTCCAGACAATATATGGGAGAGCTGCCAAGCTACGTATGCGTCTTGAAGGCGTGCCACACTGAGCTACAGGACCCACGCAGCTCTGTTTGACCTTATTCCAAGCCTATAAATTCCCATAAATCCTGGAACCAATGGAGAGCCACCCGAGACAATTTTTCTACCGTTGCAAGCTTCTGTTCTTCCGCGATCCCATCTGGAGGCCTTTTCTGGTACTCTACCCGAGGGGGAACCGATGATGGAGGGCTTCTACATCAACCTTGTTGCGTTTCGATGATGTGTGAGTAGTCCACCACAGACCTACATCTCCATAGTGATTAGCTAGATGGCTTCTTCTCTCTCTCATTGATCTTCAATACAATGTTCTCTTCAGAGATCAATTCGATGTAATCTTCTTTTGCGGTGAGTTTATTGTGATTCGATGAATTGTGGTTTTATGATTGGAATATTCATTGAAAGTAATTCTCTCCGGTTTATCCATTTGGTTTGGCTAACTAGAATGATTTATCTTCAGTGGGCGAGGTGCTTTGTAGTGGGTTTAATCTTGCGGTGTCCTCACCCAGTGACAGCAGGGGTAGTGAGGCACGTATTTGTATTGTCGCCACTAAGGGTAAAATGACAGGGTTTAATCATATTGCTTGAATTCATTCTGTCTACATTATGTCATCTTGCTTAAAGCGTTACTTTGTTTGTCATGAACTTGATACCATAGGTGCATGCTAGATAGCGATCGATTTGTGGAGTAATAGTAGTAGATGCAGAATCGATTCAGTCTACTTGTCATGGACGTAATGCCTATATACATGATCATTGCCATGAATATCATCATAACTATGTGCTTTTCTATCAGTTGCCCGAATGTAATTTGTCTACCCATCATATGTTAATTTTATGAGAGAGAAGCCTCTAATGAAAACTGTGGCCCCCCTAGTCTATATAAATCATATTACTAAAACCAAAATTACCTCGGTGCAAGTATTTGCTCTTGTGTGTAGGTACTGCTTACTGGGAATTTGGGTACTTCTCTTGTTGGTTTGATAACCTTGGTTCTGACAGAGGGAAATACTATCCGCTACTATATTATTTCACCCTTCCTCTTCGGGGAATATCCCAACGCAACTTACAAGTAGCAATCAGCTGTCCGCAAATGTAGCCTCTTGAAACCCTACCAGTCTTCCCACAAGGATGGATCATCCATCTATATCTAGAGCGCGTGGTGTGAGTTCCCATGGTGGCGGCGTGATATTCGGGGATGCCAATTCTGGGTCGTCATCACTACCGCCGGTTGTGACACAGCGGCCCTCTTGCTCCTTAAGCTCATAAGCAAGAATGTCAAAAGGTTCCTGGACGTGAGATGCATTTAGTTCCAGCCATTCCCGTGGTGAGTCATCCTACATTCGCATGTTGTGTGGAAATCAACTGGGGGCAAACAGAGGCACTCATAGTAGTGGAAGCTGCTTGCAGATAGAGACAGACACAATCATGTGATGATTTTGCTAGTAGTCTGCTTTCAAAACCATCTAGCAGTTAGCTAGTAGCATAACACATCTACTTTCCTATTTCCTTTTTGGGTCCCACGGTAGCTTACATAACCCATCTAACTTGAACTCCAGAGGCCCAAGGGGTACCTGACAACATGCTTTATGGCCTTAGCGTACAACACACGCTTGGCATTCTTATCAATCAAAACATTCATGGTCGGGCGGGGCATGATGGCGATGGTGGTGGCTCCTGATAGAATTATTTTTCTAGTAACTAGGACTGGTCTCATCTTGCTAATTAAGTCTCGTCGTCAATTTCCTAGTACCTATAGGATTGGTTTTCATCGTCATCTTTCTAGTAAGTATGTTGGTTACCTATCGAGATAAATTGTAGATAGTGGCAACATTTCTCTTGAATATCTAACCTAAGAGGTAAAGGATAGGAAGTCAATCACTCGACAAACATTACAACAAACAAATGGCCCATTTCTATCCAACAACTCATGTGGTTGTCTATCAAACTAATTTATGTGCTTCACGCATAATGAAAATGGTGAACACACAATCATGTGGAAACCAAGTGGACATGACACTATGATCATGTATTTTTCCTACCTTCATACTTTCCAAATGTTACAAATTAAAGATTTCCTAAATAAGACCTTCCACTTGTCACTTCAGAAGTATAGGATGTACCTTGGAAGGGACAAGAATGATGAGGAAGACATGACAATTTGCTTGCCAGTGAAAGGAGGAACTTAAGTAGGGACACACTGGAAGAAGATTTCAACTATTACCATGGACATGGGGAACATCGGTCGTACGCAAACGTTACCTCTTGGAACCCTCCCAGTCTTCCCACAAAGATGATCATCCAGCTGATCCCGAAGCATGTCGTGCCGGTGCGAGTGGTGGCGCCATGCTCTTCAGAGATGCCATGACTAGTCCCGGGTGTGAGATATTTCCCTCTTCCTCCTCTAGCTCATATGCAAACATGTCAAATGGCTCAGGGACATGGGATGGATTTGGTTGCAGCCATTCCCGTGCCGAGTCATCCTACATGAGCATGCCACGTGGCACTCTGTTGGAGCAAACAGAGGCATTCACAGTAGTGACAGCTCCATTGCAAACAGATACAAACACAATCGCGGCATTCTTTTGCCTATGAATCAGTTTCAAGTGTAGCCATCTCGCCCACTGGAACTGTTGCCTCCGAATCAGAGGAACCCATATGGAGACACCGGGAACTGCCTAGGCACATCTTGAGTCTTGCGAATATGCTTCTTTGGCTTAATGGCCCAAGAAGGAAACTTATATATAGATACTAGATAAACAATATTACTCTGTATTACTTTCCTTTTTTTGGGTGCGTGGATCGTACATCTGTGTGATTTGGTGGGTGAGGAGGTTTCTGTGTTACTTTATTTTTTCCTTGTGGTTCCAAAGTGTAACTGACATAACTCATCTAGCAGTTACCAAGTGGCATAAAAAATTTTACTTTCCTTTTTCCTTGCAGGTCCCACGTGTAACTGACATAACCCATCTAGCAGTTACGTAGAGGCCAGAGAGTTACTTTACAACATACTTTTTGGCTTTAGCGTAAAACACAAGCTTCCCCTTCAGAACTTTCATGGTCGGCCTAGGCGTGACAGCGATGGCGGTGACTGCTGATAGAATGATTTTTCTAGTAATTAGGATTGGTTCTCTTCTTCCTAATTATGTCTCGTTGTGAATTTCTAGTACCTATAGGATTGCTTCTCGTCGTGATCTTTCTAGTAACTAGGATTGGTAACCTGTTGTCATAAATTGTAGATAGTGGCAACTTTTCTCTTCAATATCTAACGTAAGAGGTAAAGGAAGGGAAGTTAGTCGCTCAAGCAACGCCATAAACATATCGCCAA
The DNA here is from genome assembly GCA_021605145.1 of Aegilops bicornis. Lineage (NCBI taxonomy): Eukaryota > Viridiplantae > Streptophyta > Magnoliopsida > Poales > Poaceae > Aegilops > Aegilops bicornis. The sequence goes on from JAHIAL010000045.1 coordinate 603,820, forward strand.
CTTCTATCCAACAACTCATGCGGTTGTCCATCAAACTAATTTTGGTGCTTCACACACAATCTAAAATGGTGCACACACAATCATGTGGAAACCAAGTGGACATGACAGTACGATCATGTAATATTCCTATCGTCATATTTTCTAAATGCTACAAATTAAACATTCTCTATATAAAAGCTTCCACTTGACATTTCAGAAGTACAGGATGGATCTCATAAGGATCAAGAATGAGGCGGAAGAGAGGCGCAATATATATGCTTGCTGCAGAAAGGAGGAACTTAAGTAGGGACACACTCAAAGAAGGTTTCAACTATTACCATGGATATGGGGTACAATGGCCTCTTCAAACTATGCCGCTTGGAACCCTACTAGTCATCGCACAAGTATAGATCATTGATCTATGTCTGGAGTGCGTGTTCTGGGTGCCCAAGATTGCGGAATGGTCTTCAACGATGCCATGCCTGGGTCATCATCACTGTTGCCGGGTGTGACATCATGGCCCGGTTGCTCCTCCAGCTCATATGGAAACATGTCAAATGACTCAGTAATGCGGGATGCATTTGGTTCTTGACATTCCTGTGGTGAGTCATCTAGTACGAGCATGATGCATGGAAATCTGCTGGGCAAACAAAGGCATTCATAGTAGTGGCAGCTCCTTTGCATAAAGACGGAGACACAATCAACGGGATAGTTTTGCGTGTAAATAAGTTTCTAGTGCAGCCATCTCGCCCACTGGGACTCCAGCCTCCGGTTCAAAGGAGCCCATATGGAGACACTGCGTGAACTTCCTAGGCACAACTCGGGTCTCGTGAATACACTTCTTTGGCTTAATGGCCTAGGATGGAAACTCGAGCAACATTACAATAAAAAAATGGCCTACTTTTATCCAACAACTCATGTGGTTGTCCAATTTTGGTGTTTCACGCACAACGAAAATGATGCACACACAATCATGTGGAAACCAAGTGGACATGAAACTACGATCTTGTATTTTTCCTATCTAAATATTTTTTGAATGCTACAAATTAAAGATTCCCTAATTAAGACCTTGCACTTGTCCATTCATATATAATGGATGTATCTCATAAGGGTCGAGAATGATGCGAACAAGAAGCACAATCTACGTGCTGTTGAAAGGTGGAACTTAAGTAGGGACACTCTGTAAAATGGTTTCAACTATTACCGTGGACATGGGGTACATCGGTCCTCCGCAAACATTGCCTCTTGAAACCTTACCAATCTAACCACAAGGATGGATCATCCATCTGTTACTGGAGTGCGTGGTGCTGGTGCTCATGGTGGCCACATGCTCTCAGGGATGCCATGCCTGTGTCATAATCACTGCTCCTGGGTGTGACAAAAAATGCTCTCTTGGTCCTCCAACTCGTATGCAAACATGTCAAATGGCTTAGCAACATGGGACCGGCCGTGGTGAGCCATCCTACATGAGCATGATGCATGTGTGGCAATCTCCTCAGGCGGAACATAGGCATTCATAGTAGTGGAAGCTCCTTTATGACAGAGACATACACAATCACGGGATGCTTTTGCCTGTGAATCAGTTTCCAGTGCAACCATCTCGCCCATAGGGACTCCTCCCTCCAGTTGAAAGGAACCCATATCGAGACACCAAGAAGTGCCCAGGCACAACTCGAAGTATCCATATAGGTAGTTGATAACCCACAAGTATAGGGGATCGCAACAGTTTTCGAGGGTAGAGTATTCAACCCAAATTTATTGATTCGACACAAGGGGAGCCAAAGAATATTCTCAAGTATTAGCAGCTGAGTTGTCAATTCAACCACACCTGGAAACTTAATATCTGCAGCAAAGTGTTTAGTAGCAAAGTAATATGATAGTAGTGTTAACGGTAGCAAAAGTAATATTTTTGGGTTTTGTAGTGATTGTAACAATAGTAACAGAAAAGTAAATAAGCGAAGAACAATATAGGAAAATCTTGTAGGCATTGGATCGGTGATGGATAATTTTGTCGGATGCGGTTCATCATGTAACAGCTATAACATAGGGTGATTCAGAACTAGCTCCAATTCTTCAATGTAATGTAGGCATGTATTCTGAATATAGTCATACGTGCTTATGGAAAAAAACTTGCATGACATCTTTTGTCCTACCCTCCCGAAACTAAGGGATATTAAGGCCTCCTTTTAATAGAGTACCGGACCAGAGCATTAACACTTAGTGAATACATGAACACCTCAAACTACGGTCATCACCGAGAGTGGTCCCGATTATTGTCACTTCGGGGTTGTTGGATCATAACACATAATAGGTGACTATAGACTTGCAAGATAGAATCAAGAACTCACATATATTCATGAAAACATAATAGGTTGAGATCTGAAATCATGGCACTCGGGCCCTAGTGACAAGCATTAAGCATAGCAAAGTCATAGCAACAACAATCTCAGAACAAATGGCCTACTTTTATCCAACAACTCATGCGGTTGTCCATCAAACTAATTTTGGTGCTTCATGAGCAACCAAAATGGTGCACACATAATCATGCGGAAATCAAGTGGACATCACACTACGATCATGTATTTTTCCTATCTAAGTTTTTTCTAAATGGTACAAATTAAAGATTCCCTAAATAAGATCTTCAACTTGTCACTATAGAAATACATGATGCATCTCAGAAGTGCGAAGAACGAGGCGGAAGAGAGGCGCAACATGCTTGCTGCTGAGATATGGAACTTAAGTAGGGACACACTGGAAGAAGCTTTCTGCTATTACCATGGATATGGGTTACATCAACTGTCCGCGAACATTGCCTCTAGGAACCCTGCTAGTTTTCCCACAAGGATGGATCATCCATCTATGTCAGGAGCACGTGGTGTCGGTGCCCCTGGTGGCGGCATGCTATTAATGGATGCCATACCTTGGTCGTCATCACTGCAGCCGGGTGTGACACAGTGGCCCTCTTGCTCCTCCAGCTCATATGCAAACATGTCAAGTGGCTCCTGGATGACGAACGCATTTGGTTCAAGCCATTCTAGTGGAGTCATCCTACATTAGCATGCCACGTGGCAATCTGCTGGGGGCAAACAGAGGCACTCATAATAGTGGTAGGAACCTTTGAGAGGGAGACAGACACACTCGCAGGATGCTTCTACTTGGGAATAACTTTCTAGTGCAACCATCTTGCCCACTGGGACTCCAGCCTCCGATTCAGAGGAACCCATATGGAGACACCAGGAACTTCCTAGGAACATCTCGAGTCTCGTGAATACACTTCCTTTGGCTTAATGGCCCAAGAAGGAAACTTATATATAGGTAGTAGATACACAATATTATTAGATAAGGGCGAAGGAAGAGAGACATAAATGGTATTTTTTGTGGGCGGGGGAGAAGGTTTGTGTATTACTTTCATTTTTCCTTGTCGGCCCCATATGTCACTGACATAACCCATCTAGAAGTTACCCAAAGGCTTTAACCCATTCATATTACTTTCCTTTTCCTTGTGGGTCCCATATGTAACTGATATAACCCGTCTAGCAGTTGCCAAACCAACAAAGAACCACCCGAAACCATTTTTCTGCCTCTGCAAGGTTTTGTTCTTCCGCTATCCCATTTGGAGACCTTTTTTGGTACTCTGCCGGAGGGGGAATCATCACGGAGGGCTTCTACATCAACCTTGCTGCCCTAATGATGATGTGTGAGTGTGTTCACCACAAACGTACGGGTCCATAGCTTGTAGCTAGATGTCTTCTTCTCCCTCTTTGATCTCCAATACAATGTTCTCCTCGATCTTCTTGGAGTTCTATCTGATGTAATCTTCTTTTGCGGTGTTTTTGTTGGGATCCGATGCTATTGTGGATTTATCATCAGATTATTCATTGAAAGTCTTTTCTGAACTTCATTATGTATGATTATTATAGCTTTGTATTTCTCTCCGATCTATCCATTTGGTTTGGCCAACATGATTGATTTATCTCCATTGGGAGACGTGCTTTTGTAGTGGGTTCAATCTTGCGGTGTCCTCACCTCGTGACAGAAGGGGTAGTGAGGCACGTATTGTATTGCTGCCATTAAGGGTAAAACGATGGGCTATAATCATATTGCTTGAGTTTACTTTGTCTATGTCATGTCATCTTGCTTTAAGTGTTATTCTATTTGTTATGAACTTAATACCATAGATGCATGCTAGATAGCAGACAATTGGTGGAGTAATAGTAGTAGATGCAGAATCGTTTCGGTCTACTTGTTGGGTGCAAGTACTTCCTCTTTTGCGCAGGTATTGTCATTAGGATTTGCGTGGTTCTCCGATTGGTTTGATAACCTTGGTTCTCACTAAGGGAAATACTTATCCGCTACTATATTTCCTCCCTTTCCTCTTAAGGGAAAATACCAACGCAGCTCACAAGTAGCAGTTACATGTCATGATTAATTGTAGATAGTAGAAGGTTCTTTCTTTAATATCTAACCTAAGAGGTAAAGGAAAGGAAGTCCATCACTCGAGCAACATTACAATAAACAAATGTCATACTTCTATCCAACAACTCATGCGGTTGTCAATCAAACTAATTTTGGTGCTTCATGCGCAACAAAAATGGTGCACACACAATCATGCGGAAACAAAGTGGAGATGACATTTTCCCTATCTAAGTATTTTCTAAATGGTACAAATTAAAGATTCCATAAATAAGATCATCGAATTGTCACTTCAGAAGTACATGATGCATCTCAGAAGGGCTGAGAACGAGGCGGAAGAGAGGCGCTACCTGCTTGCTGTTGAGATGTGGAACTTAAGTAGGGACACACTAGAAGAAGCTTTCAACTATTACCAGGGACATGGGGTACCACCACCAAAAAAATACACTTCCGTGATGATACGTGTGTGTCCACGAGGGTCACGTTCATTGTCATGCATGTACATCCATGACAAATTTATGATGTAATCAAGATAGTCATACCGTCTTTGTCGTAAAAGTGTTCCATGACATTACCAAAATTATCATCATGGAAGTGTCCACTTCCATGACGATAAATCGTGCGTCAAAGAAGTGCTTTTGTCAATGGTGACCGACATGTGGCATCCACCGTAATGGAACGTCGTAAGCTATTGGGTCTGGTTTTGGATCCGATAACCCGTTAACAGCCCCGACCAATGGGGATTTTCCACGTGTAAAATCATCATTGGTCGGAGGAAACACGTGTTGGCTCACCGCTGGGGACAGATGTCATCCACTCATTGGACCCAAAGGCGCCTATGATACGTCGACATCGTGGCATGGCCCAAGAGAGGCCCATTCCTCGTGAAAATGCCGCCCGTTTGACTTGGTCAAAGGTGGCGGCCGCCCATGGAAAGCCCGTTAACGGCCTGCTCAAGATATAGCCCATTTACAGCCCGCTAACCCAGGGCCCATTACGACCTCTCCGAATTAGGCCCAGTACCGTCATTTGGGCCGTCCAATATGATTCCAGCCGTTTTAACTTCCGGCCCATGTATGGCCCATGATGTCTTTCGGCCCATATGAGGCCCATTGTAACTCTTGGCCCATTAACGGCCCGTGGTGAAACTGGCCCGTAATGAACAGTATATCACTTCATACCCATTAACGGCCCATTATTCCATTGGGCCGTTTCAAATTTATGTTATCTTTCACCTTCTCGTGGCCCATTTATTCTTGGGCTCATTTCCATTCGGTTACTTAGGCCACATCGTCATTTTTACGCTTGTGGGCCAAATTCAGCCTGTGGTTACAATCAGCCCGTTAATACGTTGGGACGTTTTCATGTAAAAAACCGTTGGGCTGTTTTCATAGCGTTATCAAATACGGCCTATTAACGGCCCATTATGGTCCACGAATAGTACGGCCCATGATTGGCGAAATGATGATACGCCCCGTAGAAGGCCCATGGATCCTACGGCCCGTAAAAGGCCCATGGATCGTACGACCCGTAGAAGGACCATGGATCCTACGGCTCAGATAGAAGGCCAATGGATCCTACGGCCCGTAGAAGGCCCGTGGATCATACGGCCCGCAGGAGGCCCATGGTTACAACAGTCCGTGTGTTGCCATGATTATTTTGGCCTAGTTTACAAAAATAGGTTATCGTGGCCACTAGAAAAACACAGAAAAAGAACTGCAGTGACTACAAGAAAACAAATAAACAAGACAATAAGGAAATAAATAAGCAAGCAATTAACGCTAGCCTATTAACGCTATTACACATATTACATCCACTGGGCATCAAAGTTCGCCACCAGTGCAAATATAGGGAAAGAAGCAGCATATTAAATACATCGGCCGTCAAAATTGGCTACCAAAGGTAAATAAATGCGGCAAAGAAACAAGAGCATAATCAAACAACTTCAGAAGAGCTCAAGAAACGTTATCCTGGGTATCCACCATGCTGGCACTAAGCTTAGCAAGCTTATTAGCTTTGTCCTGTTTGGTGCTAAAATCCTCCAATGCTTGCTGTTGCACCAGAATGTATGCATCTGAATGCTCCAGTGACTTCTGCAGTCCTTCCGCTTCTTGTCGCAGCACAGCTGATCGATGTCTTTCAGCTTGTAGTTGAGATGCAAGAAACCGAAGTGATTCAGACAATGAGTTTGAATAGCTTGTGCAAGCGGTAGTGGCCAGTAACTCGAACACTAAACCAAGACAGGACTTTGGGGTTGTCTCACTGTCTTTGAGATAGTCTTCCTTAGCTGTTTTATCAGCTTCGTCGGAGACCAACAAGGATGTGTCACTATCCCGAACCTTATTTGCATTACTTCCTTTACCATTGCTTAATAAGGCACTCTTCCCCAATATTCATCAAAGATTCTAAAAGAAGAAACAAGCGGACACATAACAGGTTTAGCATGTACTAGTATATGAAACTCATTTTGGTGAACCAGTTCATTAGTAAGGTGGACAGATTAAACTACCAAGTCTTCTATTGCCAAGTACTAGTACATAATAAAAGCATCAAATAAACATATATCTATGTCCTATGGTCACTTTGCATTGTCTTGCCAAATCAAAATAGAGACACGGTTCAAATCATATCAGTTCAAGACAAAGCAGCAGTGAAAGAATACAAAAGCGTGGGAAACTACACGGCACAACAAGATTTCAGATGGGTACCACGGGTCTACATGTACAACAACACTATTGGCTCTGTTGTGATGCTAGTAATGTGCATGATATAAGAAGTCAACTATATACACAATTGAAATTGAAATCAACAGAGCTATTGATAAGAGCAAACACATTAAAGAAACATGCGTGAACATACCTGATGTGCCATTGCAGTTTCGATTGGATCCTTCAATTTAAAAATAAGTTTGTATGAGTAAATATAGTGATACAAGAGCAAAGCAGTATGCATGATAGCAATCATAGTTAAAAAAGGCGCGCCTAGGCTCTAGGCGTTGGCAAAACGCATTGCACATAACTAAGCTTAATCAGGCATAATCACAATAAGCATGCGCTTTTTCGATAAAAGCGCAAAGGCGGTGGCAAAACGCACAATTAACGCCTAAGCGCTTTTTGAACTATGATAGCAATGGAATCTTAAATTAGAACAATTGTTCTTCGTGTTTAGGCACTTGTTCTACATGAACAGAGTACAGATAAGATGCAAGAATATAGTACTTAAAATAGAAAATGAGCTCATAGACCTTACCACATTCTTGGTCCGGACCAAGATAACAAAGGCGTTCCCAGTCATCGTCCGAAGAATGTGTTTCAGGAGAACGTAAGGGAATTTGATGAGTTTCTTTGCCGGTGAAGTACATTTTCTTCAGGTAATTCCGATACTGCCACGAAGCATTCTTGAAGATAGCAGAGGTATTAGCACAGGTTACCTCATCCTGAGTTTCCAAATCGGTCCTTCTCTATAGAGAAAATGGGAAAATTTGATGTATTATAACCATCATGGAGGTAGGATGTATGGGACAAAGAAAAGTAATTGCCATGAATAACATTACTTACACATAACTCCTGGACAAACACCGCAATCGGCATTTTCCTTCATCTTCAAAGATAATATTTCAAAGATGGGAAGATACGCATACACGATTTAACAACATCAAATACGATAGATGCTAAACTACGACGAGCTGGTTGTGCTTCCTCCACAGGAATAGGCGTACTAACTAGTGGAGTTGGGGTTCGCCGTGGTAGTACTGGACCTTTTGGCACTGGAGCTGCCTTATTAATTGCTCTTGTTTGGGAGCTCTATGGTGGAGATGGTGCCGTGTCAACAGGAACTGGGTTACTATCTGCTGGGGTTGGGGTTAGATTGGGTGAAGCTGGTTCTCTGTCCATCACAGTAGGGGTACAATCATGTAGAGTTTGGGTTATGTGTGATAGGGCTGGTTCTCGTGCATGTACAACTGGGTGCTATCTCCACCAAGAGGTAGCATTGTTTTATTTGAAGACCGTGTTTTTAGTCCAACTAGATAATCGCATCACCCGGCTCCAATTCAAATGGCTGATAAATAGGAAACATAGTTGAATGTATAGACATTGTATGAGAGATGTATGCAATAGATAGTGTGGAAAAGAGGGCATGAAATAGTTGAAATGTATATTGTTTAACTAAAATGGATAGCATGACATAATTTCACATATATGATGTCTATCTAAACCGGATAACATAGCATAACATAATTCAAAGATATGATGAATAACTAAACAGGATCGCATGACATAATTCACCTACATGTTATCTAAGTAATCAGGATTGCATCATTTAATTCACATATGTGATTTATATGCTAAACAGAGGGCATTCGATATGATGTCTGAACAAAGAACATGGTGTCGAATATTGTGTATATGATGTCTAAACTATGTAATGCAAGACACCATATGCATGATATGAGCAGTATAACCGTGCCAAGTTAGAGCATACACCTCGGTGGGGGAATAGGACTGGTCATCTGTCTCTGAATCCATCTCTGAGGAGCTATAGGGACCCAACAAGAGATCTGCTTCGACATGTAGCATTGTCTTCTCTGAAGGCCTTGTTTTCACTCCAGATTTTTCAACTCCCACCCAAATGGCTGATTCACAGGAAGAGTAGTTTAATGTATAAACATTGTCGACAAATGGAAATGTAATGAAGAAAAGGATGGGCAAGATATCATTCAAATATATGATGCCTGGTTAAACATGATGGCATTGGACATTGCACATATATTATGGCTGGCTAAAAGACATGAGAGACTCATAATTCGTGATATATGATATAGAAACTAAAAGGTGGCATTAGAGAACATGTCTAAACTAAGCGGATGACATATATGATGTCAAAAGTAGGCACCTTTGCAAGGCAACATATGCATGACATGACTAACATCATCATGCAAGGTAGAGCAAACAACTTGGGGTAAATAGGAGTGGTCGGGCGTCTAATCCGCCTCGTAATGTATATCTTCCTCTGGATTACAATCTAGAGAGAGGTGGGGAGGGTTTGCCAGTGAACCCACCATGGAGCAATGTCTGCATGACATTGTATTGCCGTGCAAAACTCTTCCCTTTCTCTCTACAAGTTCAGCATGACTGTGTACAATATCTGACATGCATACGAAAAAATATGGTGAGATTAAGTAAGGAGAGCATGCAGAAATTTAGAGTGATGGTAACAACCAGTGGATGGATCCAAAAATAATGATAGCAGGCTGATGATTGCTTTAATTTGATAAAAAGACAGATGTTGATTGCATTACTATTTGTTTCCCACCCAAGATGAACAACATAGGCATACCCTAGGTGAACCAGATATTACACAAAGATACTATTCATTGCTTCCTTGATATGTGCCCCACAACTAATTTAGAACTCAAGTTTGAACATTAATTTGGACCTGACTTGGAGTCCAAGAGGTGAGCAGGACGATAAAGTAGCAGGTAATTTTAAGCAATGCATAAAATAAGCAGAAACAAAAGAGTGCAACCTCTCTTGTGGACCCAGTACTCCTCGGGTTCATCTCATCGAGTCGATGATGGTGATCCCGTTGAGGTGGGTGCCGGCGGCAGGGAAGGAGATCTGAGGCGGTGAAAGACGGTCAGGAGTCTTGATGTCTGGTTTGGTGGATGTTTCTGTCGATGGAGCAGCTCAGGTGAGGTGAATGACGTCGCGGCAGGAGCAGGACAAACCACACAAAGTTCCCTTCAACACCTACCTGTAACTGAAGTAATTCTGTAAGGGGTCATTTGGCTTGCATGATTCTAAAAACCTCCTTGAGTTGCAAGCCACCATCGGCCGAACCGCCGGCCCCAGCGTCGCCTCGCCACCCCGAAACAACTCCCCACCGCCGGTCCGCCGCCGCCCCGGCCAGCCCTCTAGGCCCCCCGCCCCATACGAACCCTAAGATAGATAGTGGAGTACCTCTCCATGAGCCCCCTGCCCCGCCTGGGTGGTTCTTCCTTAACTCGCCAGCCCCCCACTTTCTGAAAATCGATCACCCAAAAGTCGATTCAATCGATTGAAGTGAAGCTAAATCGAGCAGGCAGTAGCAGCACACGAGGGAGAGCAGCAGCAGAAGCGTGAGCGAGCGAAGCGAGAGCCGGAGCAGCAGCGCAACAGAAGCGAAGCGAAAGGCAGAGCAGCGGGCGGCCAGATCCGCTGGTATGGACGCTGCCGGCCAAGGGGCCTTTGCACTGGGGAGAGCCGCCATGGAGATGTTGCCAAGGCGCGCGGCTTTAAGGTAGCCGCTCCATGGGGTGCGGGATGGAGAACCGTCGGCCGGGAGGGCGAGTTAAGGAGAAGGTGCGTCACGATGAGTGTACAACCTTTTGGTGGCGCCGAGTAGGCCTCGGCCGTGAGGAAGTCGGTGAGATGCTTGCGGTTCGGTGGAGCAGGTTAAGGCGCCGCTGTGGGGATGGAGCAGCCGCGATAGACGAGGCGATCGTCGGAGCAGCTCCTTGGAGGTGGAGGACCGGGCGGCTAAACCGGTGGGATGACGAGATGGACGACGGATCCTCATCCGGGGAGGTGGACGAGGGACGTCGAGCCGTTGCGGTGGACGACATCGTCAGGGAAGAGGCTCCGGCTGGGCAGCGTTGAGGTGGCGGACGGAGGAGAGTGGGGTTTCGCGGCTGGAGCAGAGAGGTTATGGCGGCCTGGGATTTCGAATGGCAGAAAGGAGGCGATGGGAGGGGGTGAACCGTGACTTAGGGACGCGCTTGTCCAAAATGTAGGGTGTGTTACAACCCCCCACCGATTTGAACTAGCGGCCCTTTCGGCTCAGGGTTAGAAGGGGGATTTCGCGTGTTGGGATTTGGCAGCTGGAGGTAGTTTTCAAGGCTGCTGTAATTTTGGGATAGCAAGGCGCGGGTTGTGAAGGCGCCAGTTTTGGGAGCACGATATCTGAATTTTCGATATAACAAGGCGCGGGTTGAATTTTAGGGACAAGCCTAACGTGTAATATTGTACTTGTACATACCAAATCAATTCGCACTTCCCTCAACCAAAAGAAAACGAAAAAATAAAACTATTCACACCACACAAAGAGAGAGTCTTGCCCCATTTTACTATAAAATGCTATTCAAAGCTATCTTTCCTTCCATCTATATAGGGCCTAATGCGTTTTCGATGCTAACTTTGACCAAATATTAGAGCAATAATATATGACATGCAACTTACACAAAGCACACCGTTAAATTAAATACGTGAAATGTTCTTTCAATGATATAATTTTCACATTGTGCATGTCATGTACTATTAATCTTGTCAATAGTCAAAGGTGGTCTTAAAAAACGCACACGCCTCTATATAGATGGAAGGAGGGAGTATGAATCCATGTTATGTCCAATTAAATTTTTTTCGCTTGTTGTATAATGCATGTAACCTACTCATACCAACATTTTAGTGCATTCCAAATGTCTATACTACCGCTGCAATTCAAACTGAATTTGAATTTGTTTCTCTATTTCAATCAGAATCTACAATCATGATTGTTGCCAACTTCAACCATCATTTGTGTATTACCTTAATAACACACCAAATGATTACTATAGAGATAGATATGAACTATGTGTACTACATGAACTCGAATTCTATTTTTTGAATACACTTGATGTCGATTCCAAATAATAGTACATTTGATATGCTAACTATATATTCATAATCTAAACCATGTTCCATACGCATACACCGTGTTTATCACACATAGTATAGTGCCCCGCCCTACATTATGACAAGTATTTAGACCTGAGCTGCAAAAGCCACACATTAGCCCAAATTATGATCAATGTTCTATATATTATACGTAGTACTAGCAAGATGCCCATGCTCCACGTAACATCAACATGATCAAGGGGAGGCCTAATTTGCAAATATGGAGAGGGGTGTGGGTGTCTTTTTCAAAATTGCCATAGTTTCCTTCCTATCCGCCGATATAAATCGGACGGCCAATATTCTTGAGGATGGCAGGCACACCATCATCAACAACTCCGTTTTTTATAAGAGTAGAGATAAAATATATTATATGTAGTATAACATGTTCATAACCACACCATGTGTATCACCGTTATATATTTCACACATGCATTGGTTTAAAACACTATGATAAATTCTTCAAATATCCGAATTCGCTTTTTATAATGAAGTATGATCTCTATTCGTCTTTTACATCCACTCAATCCTCTTATCTTTGTAGATAGCGCTAACTTTCACTCGTGCATGCACACACGCACATCCCTCTCACCCTCCCTCAGCATTCTCTAGCTCCATCAAGCAAATTGCCTCTTTTCACTTTAGGTCGTTCACCCACAAAGGTGTGTGGAGGACCCCAGCTCCTTCTTTACGGCACACATCGATTGATATGCCTCTCTAGCCAGGTCCGCATCTAGCACAAACACAAGCTTCCCTCTTCTCTTATCCCCGCCCATGCCTCACTCCCACCACTCTTTCATCGATCTCGCATCAAGACACTCCTTCCCTCGATATAGTATGACTCGCACCACCTCCTAGATGCATCCCTCTCTCTCTATCCTTCTCCCCGTGCCTCATTTGCTTCTAACACACACATGCATGTATACCGATCAATCTCCCAACATATACCTAGGTCGACTTTAACTATTCCCCCCATCGATCGACGTACCTCACAAGTTATGTCTCTCCTTTCTCTGACAAAGGACGATTGATCTTCCTATGTAGTTACGTCTTCTTACCACAGCCATATCATCCTCCTCATCATTCGTGCATGCCTCCTGACCCGTCTCTCACACGCACGTGCATGCATGTGCAGCCATCCCCTTTCTTAATGATATTGCAGGCGTGCCCTCCGGTTGTCTAGCAAGCCTATCCCATCATTTGTTAGAAGCAACTCCACTACCACCCCCTCCAACACTCTAGCTCTATCTCTCTCCCAACCTTATTCCTCTCCTACACATATGCATGGATGTCGATCGATCTCCTTAATACATGAGGTAGATCGATCTCCTTAATACATGAGGTAGGCCTCTCTCCTCCTCCACATATATACCAGACATTGTACCTCTATAGTTAATTATGCCTCCCTCCCCCACCACACACACCGATAGTCGAGCTGTAGGTAGGTATCCATGCCACAGAGACAAACCGCACCTGTCCCCTCTCATGTTCCAAGAGGCCAGCCACTCTATGTCTTTGACATGGGCACACATAAATTGATGGCACTCTTTATCGATCACACACACACACACACATCATCCCTCTCTTCGATTCTATGGACACCTCAAGCCGATGATACCTCCACTCTCTTCTCGTGGATCACCCTCTATATATATGATATATCTAGGACTCTATTTCACACACATTGCATATGTTACATTTTTGATTGACCCCCCCCAAAAAACTCTCACGAACCCACACACTATATCTCTCACGCTTGTATCTTCTCTCACACAACCCCACGTAGGTGGTGTCACGATACAAGAAGAGAATAGGTACAGCGTGCACATACTCACGCTTCAGGCTCCAGCCACACCCGCTGGTACACGGTGGAGATCATTTCAGATGAAATGGCAGCCCACGTGCTAATTTGAACGCTGCAGTAGTGGTTGTTTACCTCACGGAGGTCGTGGTACCACGCGTGCACGAAACAAAGTTCGACTTGATGCGCTACGCTGCTATTTTTAAATAAAGTTATATCGCTCAATGGCACGTATACGTAATATAAAATGATTTTTATGGAGAAAAAGGTAGTCCGCTCCACTATATACAATGGAGCCTGCCTGCCTGGTTTGTCTCTGTTCAGAGTATCTCACACAAGGCTGCGGTGGCCTCTCTCTCTCTCTCTCTCTCTCCACCGTTGGTCACTGATACGGCCGCATCCCGTATGCCGGTAGAAAGGGAGGACGTGGATCGTTTCTTCGTTCGATGGCGCCGAGGCAGCACGTCCCAATCTGCGGTACACGCCATTCTCTCTGACCAAGCTCCGGCGCGGTAGGGCCTACGCCACCTGCACGCTGCCGTAGTATGGGAAGACTACGCCCACCGTCGCTCACCTAGTTACATCCCGACGACCTCCTGTATCCCTCCACTTTGCTCCATCGCCTGCCTTCCCATGTCGCTGCATGTGGATCTTCCATATTTCTTTGCCCAAAACGTAGCTCATCCGGGCATTTTCCATATTGCAATCTCGTCCTCACACCATTTTAGACAAACACAACCGTGTTGTTATCTTCCCTAGGACAAGGAATATGCTTCTTTTTGTCGCCGCATGTGTCATCAACTGTTATTGGCCAATAATTGTTTCCTTTCTACCTCTTTTTGCAAACAGGGCTATCCATTTCACCTCTTTGCTATTATGCGACCTTTTGGTGAACTGCACAAATCACTATTTTCTTAAGAGTGTTTTGTGCAGCTTGTAATTAAAAATGTCACACGGGCAACGCCTCTACATTTCTGCAGGATCGCACAAAGGAGATTGGTTTTGCTCTATCCTCCTCATCCAACTCCGAGCCTAATGTTCTCCAACTAGTTAGTCTTAAGAGAGACTGCAAAGGTGACCGACTTCTATTTGTGTGTTTATTGTTTCATCAGCAGTCCTCTATTATTGTAATCACACTTAATATCTTTGGAACAGGGACGCTCAGCTCTATTTTAGTGGAACTGCACAAAATGATCAGAATGTTGCATGCTCCGCATAGCTACTTTTTTTCCCAACATGCCTTGTTGATTTAGATAGAGCTGGGGACGCTTGCTGCCAATGAAAGCATGGATCAATTTTAATTTAACACCTTCTCACAACTTTGTCTTCAAGCCAGATGTAAATATTAGCTCGACCGCTAATAATTGAGATGCATTAGCAAGGAAGTTAGTTTTATTGTTTCGAAAGATCATCGATGGCAAGACACATGAAACAAAAGCTGAAAGCTCACACCATTGCACAATTTCATGTCATTTGGAAAATTATTTTGTATAGTACGTCAATTATGTAAACAAATGCTGGAAGCTTGATAGCATTGCCGTAAGCCTCTTCGCATCTCGGGTCCATGTGCCATGCACAAAATTATACTCCTTCGTTCCTAAATATTTGTCTTTTTACAAATTTCAAATGGGCATATTTTAGAGTGTAGATTTACGCATTTTGCTTCTTATGTGTACTCCCTCCGTTCCTAAATATTTTGTCTTTCTAGAGATTTCAACAAGTGACCACATACGGAGCAAAATGAGTGAATCTACACTCTAAAATATGTCTGTATACATCCGTATGTAGTAGTCCATTTGAATATCTAAAAAGACAAATATTTGAGTAGTCTCGTTGAAATCTCTAGAAAGATAAATACTCCGGAGTATATTTAAGAACTGAGGGGGTAGTGCACAGCCGCAAGGGAGACTCAGCCCGGTCGTTGCGCCACATTAATAGTGAGTAATGAGCAGTCAAATCATAAGCCCCACCTTTCCCAATCAGAAGTTGCTCGGAAGAACCAACCATCAATACGCTTCTTCTTTGAATCCGCTCATACTACTCCATCCGTCACCGCCTATAGAGCGCTTCAGAAAAAGAAAATATCTTCGGGACCAAGGCGACTAGCGATCGCCTCAAAATAGCATTGGTAGTTATAGCACGGCATCTATTACTAGAGGAAATACGCATACACACATGCATGCGCGCTTCCACCCCGGGTACACACATGCATGCACTTACTCCACTCCGTAGTACATCGAGAGAAAATTGTGGACTTGATTGCGGTTACCACGCTTTAATTAATTGAGAATTAAACCAAACGCATCTAAAGTCTCTCTAGTGGTGGAAATGCATTGAGAGAAATGCATCATAATGAAGAGCGCCCTGTAAACTGTGACGGAGGGAGGAGTAGTATGAAGGTGCAAAACCAATGCACGCCAGATGGTCACCGGTCAACGCACCTCCTCTTGGCATATCACTAACATGTGGGACCGGAGTGTGAGCAAACCGATCTCAATTGACGGCAAAATGGTCAACCCGCCGTTCCTTTAGAGAGACAAGGAGCGAGAACACACAGACGGAGCATGGTTGATCGATATCATCATTACATGTTGGGCTACCGTTTTCCGCACTTCTCCGGAATAAATGTGTACTTTATCAGAGATTAAAAAAATAAGAGTACAGGACGCCCACCATGCGGTTCTAGTAGTAGTAATACTGTACTACTAAACCTTGCGCTTGGCTCTTCGCTCTTCGTGAAGTCGAACAATGATGGTACTCCGCATGTTACGTTACATATGATGTATGCCTCGCAATCTAACACCGAATAAACTGATGCATGTCCACCACCCGGGCGAGGGTAGGTTGCATTAGTCAGCGTGTAAGCGAAGCTTCACCTTGTCCCCGCAAGCTTCTCCTCGCTCTGAAGTTGACGGGACACACCAAAAGTAGTGCTAGTCCATACTCCCTCCTTTCTGGTTAATATGGCTTAATCTTTTTTGCGGGTAAATGAGAGTGCTTTATTCATATATAAGCATTCTTAGGACGATCAGCCAAGACACTGGTCACTAGGAAGCGAGGTACTCCCCAAAAAAAGAAGTTGGAAGCGAGGTGTTTCATCGTCAAGCCTCTCGCCACATTCAAAGTGCAGCAAGCACGGTTACGCACAAAGATGCGCCGCAAAGTTTGGTCAACCTGTTTACATGCTGAATAACTAAAAAGAGGAAATATTACCGAGCACTCCTATTTGTAACAGGATATGGGTCAGAATTAAGTGAGAATTGTGGCGAGTGTTCCATGCAATCAACTTCCATTATCACATGCGAGAACCCTCAAAGAGAACCAAATGTGTTGAAGATTGCTTTGTCACATTTTAAAAATATAATAAGAGTGCAGACGCTCCTCCATCCGGTTCCTAGTACTAGTATAGTATAGTAGTACTAGTGCTAGTAATCTTTGCGCTTGGCTGTTCACCTCTTCGGGAAGTCGAACAATAATAGTACTAGTATAGTGTATGCTTCTGGCAATCTGACACCGAATTAATCACTGTTCGCCCATCGCTTCGAGCGAGGGAGAGCTTGCATTAGTCAAAAGTTTCTCCTTGTCCTGCGAGCCACCGCGCGCAAGCTTCTCCCGTCCTGCAAGCTTCTCCTCGTTTGGCAAGTTGACGGGACACAACAAAGTAATGCTAGTCCATACTGCCTCCTCTCCGGTTAATATGGCTTAATTTCAAACGAGATAAATACACCGCTCATCCATCGTATATTTGTAAAAATACGGTCAAGGACTTCATAATACGCTCATTGTGCTCAATATATACATTTTCCTGTTTATATGGTAACCAGCTCACCGACCGACCGAGTATGTGTGTGCTTGCAGGTGTTGGTTGAGCACTTGAGCGTGACCGTGTGTGTTCCGTCGTGTGCTCGGACATGCATGCATTAGGGCGTTGCGCGCGTTTTTGCGCCAATGTGTACGTGTGACTGTTGCATACACGCAGGGGGAGTACGTGTAGGGGCCACTAAAGGAGCAGTCAAATCACACAGTAAGTTAGTCGGAAGAAGCAACCATAATTTCACTCTTCAATGACACGTACGCAATATAAAATGGTTGATATGGAGAGAAAAAGAAAACCACTATATATACACTAGCAGGAGCCTAAGCTACAAGCCTGCTTTCTTGGGTTGCTCTCTTCACAAGCATAGAACGACGGTGGCCACACCGCTGGTCACATATCCGGCCTGATCCCGCAGCTGGCGGAAGGGAACAATGTTCTACGTAGACGCGGTCGACATCGGCGAGGCAGAAAATCCACAGTCGGTGTGTCCCAATCGGTGGTCACCGCGGTATGGGCCGATGCCGCGTCCCAACCTCCCTTCTAGCTACAACCCAACGTCCCAGGTAGTCCATCTTCCTTTTGGAGCCGGCTTGCTCCACTGCCGCAGCTCCCCACGTAGCTCCATCTCCATGTCGATCTTTCTCTACTTCTACCGCTTCTACTTGTGATGAGTTTATGTCTCATGAACTAGTGCCGCATTATTATTCTAATCACACTTCTTCAATATCTTTGCCATCGTGGATGCTCACTTCGATTTTAGTGGAACTGCTACAAAAGCATCGTGATGTCTCAGGGTGCCGGTAGTCTTTCCTTGACAGGTTCTACCTGGCCAGGAAATTAAATCCTGTTTAGGGTTTAGGTTTAAGTTGTAGTGACCCCATCAAGAGTTTTTCTTTTCAGTACGCCTGTCACAACTTTTGTCTTTAGTTGTGAAGTAAATATTGGCTATGATCTGTGAATCATTGAGATGCATCGACATGCGTGTTAGTTTTCCTTTGTATTTGATGGAATGTTGTAACGGGCAACCTTGGAGTAGGAATGAAAATGGAGTGGAAAGTTTCGCTTTAGGAGAAAAATGGAAACGGAGAGAAACAAACGTTTTGTTTCGCTGGATCGCGCCATCGAGCAAAAAACCAACATTTAAATCACGTATGTCACGCTCGTGTCTCACCTCGTCTAATCCTTTTCGACCCCACATGGTCGCTGGCATGCCACTCACCACAAACCGAGTATACGATAACTTTCCGCTACCGCTTGTCGATGGATCGTGCCATGGAGTACTAGTACTCTTGGAAGATATTGACGAGTTGGGGAGGACAATTAGCTGTAGCCGGACTCCCAAGAACTTTTTACATGCATGTTGTGGCGGCTATTATGCGACCTTTGAACGCTGGAGCGATCGCATGCACCAGAAGCGGCGGCGGACGCTCTCTCGCCGGCCGCGCCCGCTTCAATGTCGGGCGCCAGTGAGAGGTCGCGTCCGCTCTGGCCGGCATGAATGCGCACCGATCAAGCTTGGGCGGGAAGCATGCTGTGAGTGATGAAGAGGGTTCGGTTGGTCGTGAGCCGTGGCAGCGATCCGGACGCCCGCAAACAAGAGATGTTGTACGTTAATATTGCCGTGTATATAATTAACAACGTAAATAATGTGCAAGTTGGACAAATATGATTGGAGATGGAGATGGAAATGGAATTTTATGTAAACACGGATATGCATGTCTATGTCTTTGTGTTAGTGCGCGACGACTCTCGCGACCTGGAAGCGGGGGCGTGTTTTTGATCAAGTTTTCTTTCTTTGTACTTAAAAAGTTGTCCGCCAGTTTTTGTTTCTTTTTTCTGGGAATGCGCATATTCTATTTAAAACCACTGCTATGGAGAGATTTTTTTACTCCATTATAGCCTCTTGTTTGATAGAGTTTCTCGTGTCTCGCTCTCTCACCCTCTCCATATCAAAACAAGATGACAGTGTCCAGACTATCTCTCTCCTCACCCGTGGTCATAGATCCGGCCTAATCCCGTCCGCTGCGGGAGGTGAGGAGGTGCAGCGTTGACGTTATCGCCGCCGGCGATGGAGGAAGCCGATGCGCATCGTCCTCTCGGAGCCAGCTACCTGGCCGCGGATGAAGGTCCTCCGCCGCCTTTAAATTGCTGTCGTGTGGGCAGATCCCGCCCACCCGCCTAAGCGACATCTCGCCCACCTGAGGTATAAATTCTTGTAATGGTCCAGCTCCCCACGTCGCTGCATGCGGGTTTTCTTCTATGCGACTACTCCCCAGCTCCCCATTTGTAGTAGCTAGGGTTCGTCTGCTGGTCCAACATCACCTACTATTATAGAGGAAATGCCACTCGAAAAGTTGTCCTAATTTATGCCTCAGTGGAGGTATACATGTTGTTTCGACAAAAAGTACATGGTGGTTTTGCGGTCATTTTCCATATGATTCTATTGCTGCTGCTAATCTAATACTATCACTGGTTGAATGAAGAAATGTTTTTTTTCTCGGGTATCCGTGTTTAGTCCCCATCAAGATAATCATGATGCTTCTGTTTGTTGGTGTATTTTTCATAATTCTTATTGACAATTGAGTTGTCGTTGTTAATCTTGTAAAACAAAGTAACAACACTATATCCCTTTTTTATATTTTTGGAAACAGCGATGCGTATATCCATACCCGGGCATGTCTTCCTCAATTTTAGTGGAACAACACAAAATTGGATGGCTATTGTTGTTCCACCTCACTGTCCTCTGCCACGTGGTTCTTCCTTCCTCGAGCTTGATTACTGATAAGAAACATACCACAGTGACGATTTGTCGAACTTCATAGGTGCCTCACCCGAACTTGATGCCAAATGGATGATGCATCACCGTGATGACCTATCGATGCTCATGGTTGCGCCTCATGGTTGCGCCTCATGGTTGCGTCGCCTGGTGAAACTGATCGATTTTCAATGAAAAACAAGCTCTCTTCCATCAGTGCTCTTTGCTTGTTACCCACAAAGATGATATCCTTCGTCAGTTCAGCTTGGTTGCGTTGGAGACGCAGTCGTCTTTCACGTTGGTGCAATTTTATCACACAATTGGCTATGAACCAAAGGTTTCCTCGAAGAAGGATCGGCATTGGTAATAAGAGCATAAGTTTTGTATTGATTTCTAAGCCTTCTCACAACTTTGTCTCCAGCTCCTCTTAATTTTATTTTTCCAGCTATTAACTTTGATTAAAAATATGGTGTGGACTAAAAACCCGGATGGACGTAGTAGCCCTCAATTTTTATTACTCCGCATATTAGATTTGACTGAAGTCAAACTTTCTAAAGTTTGACCAAGTTTAATGAACACAACAAACCATAATTATTAGGAGGGCAAACCGTACATACTCTCAAACCTTTCCGATAATTGAAATTAAAATTCTTTATTTGTACACACTCTCACACCTTTCCGCATTTACGATGTGGTTGTTCACTTAAGGGAGGGTAGTGTACCGCACGTGAAGGACACGAAGTGCGACTAGGACGCATGGATCGTTAGTTCATCGGAAGTACTCCCTCCGTACCTGAATATTTGTCTTTCAAGTGGTTTGAAATGGACTACCACATACAGATGTATATAGACATTTTTTACAATGTAGATTCACTCATTTTGCTCCATATGTAGTCATTTGTCGAAATCTCTAGAAAGCCAAATATTTAGGAACAGAGGGAGTAGTAGTTTCCTTCACTGGTACGTTAAATAAAGACTTTTGTTTCGTACTTACACAATTTAAAATGATTGTTATGGAGAGAATAAGAAAACAACTCCACTATATATATTAGTCGACACGAAAGTACTATGGACGCAGCTTCATTGACTTTAGTGCACCTGCCTTTGGGTTTTATGGTGGGCCCAAAATGTATGGGCCCACCTATCATACGTACCCAAAAGTAGGTGCAAGTGAAGGCACCGGAGCTCAATCCGTACTACAGTATATATATAAGGCTGGAGCCTCGGCTCCTAGTTCGGCTAGGGTTTGCACTCTCCACACTCTCGCCAAGACTTCATATATATATATATACACGCTGGAGGCTCAGCGTTCCTTTGCTAAGGTTTGCTATATTCACATTCTCTCACCCTCTTCACCAGATCTAAACAAGACTGCGTCACCGGGAAGGGGAGGAGGTGCAACGTTCACTCTATCGCCTTCGGGGTGGGAGGCAATCCACTTTCTGGCCATTGCGCTTTTTTGTTTCACCCAAATACGCGTGCAGGGAGGGCCACCGACCCTTCTTCCTCGCTGCCGTACATAGTGTGGGCAGATCCGACCTCCCACCGCACGCCTTGCCACATCCCGATGACCCTAAGGTATAAGTTTCTTTGAAACCATCATTGGTCTACCTACATGCGGATATTTTTCGATTATGTAGTCGAATCTAGGTCCTGGTTCAAAGAGGGAAGAAGGGTGTGGTGGGGTGGAGCATGAATCTAGGACGTGGTTCAATGAGGAAAGGAGGGAGGGAAAGTAGTATAGACTAGCTATCCAGCCGCTTTGTTGGTCGAAAAGGGAAAAAGGGGTAACCCAAGACACACATATGTAAGGAACCGAACTCTTTGTTGAAAAGGGAAAGAAACTGGGGTTTCGGGTAGTTTGTGCAGGACTAGATTTGCTGCCCTCACATAGGAAAAAGTTTCAAAGAGAACAAATATGGGACCAACGGAGATATGCTGCTTGGCTACATACTCTGCATCACCTAGTTATACGTGTGGACGCACATGGTGCTGGCATGTCCCATGTCCCATCCACATGATCGTGCAGTGTGTTTTGAGATGTTTTGCTACTTGTACTGGTAGTATTTTAAATAAATGTTGAATTGAAGCTATTGTATTTCTCTCTTTTCCCATTAAGTAGTGAACAAAAATGGTACCAAACCCAGACATCATGCTTGTTGCTTTGTTACAACAAACTCTGCATCACCCCCTTTATAAGTAGATGGAAGCACATGGTGTTGTTAGCTCACTCGGAACTGTTTATGCTTTTCTTAATCTAATGTTGATGGTAAAATTAAGCAATGCCACTCTCGTAATTAACTATCAACTATTTTAAGAGAATTTCTCTGTTAATATGAATCAATGCAACCGCTTTTAGAAATGCTACCGCCCTATACTCTGCTTTCCATCAAGATAAGGTAGATGCTTCTTTTTGTGGCGCATGTTTCATCCTCCTTTATTGGCAGTAATTGTTTCCTTTTTTGCCTCTGTCAAATCAGGGATATCTATTCAACTTGTTGCTATAGCAAACTTAAATGTCACACCGGCGACTTTACTTGATTTCAGTGCAAATGCACAAAACGAGATTGGATTTCCTGTGATCTTGTGTGTGTCATGATAGGTTGGTACTTGCCTTCATCCACATGATCGTGCAGTGTGTTTTGAGATGTTGTGCTACTTGTATTTGTACTGTTTTAAATAAATGTTGAATTGAAGCTATTGTATTGCTGTCTTTTCCCATTAAGTAGTGAACAAAATGGGACCAACCTGCACATTATGATTGTTGCTTTGTTACAACAAACTCTGCATCACCCTTTATAAGTAGATGGAAGCACATGTTGTTGTTGCACTTCGTCCCTCGGAACTGCTTATGCTTTTTGTTAATCTAATGCCGTTGGAAAAATTAAGCAATGCCACTCTCGTAATTAATCACTGAATCTTATTTCAAAACTGCAACACTTGTTAGGGATTGGCGAGATTACCATTTTTGTGGCCGCATGTTTCATCCTCCTTTATTGGCCGATAATTGATTCCTTTTTGCCTCTGTTAAAACAGGGATATCTATTCAACTTGTTGCTATTGTGACATTTTGCTTCGCTTAATTTTGGTGTAACTCGCACAAAATGAGACGGATTTCCATATATGTGTTGAGATCTCTTTAGATCTTCCTCGTGAGTTGTTTCAAATCTTGGTCTTGAAAGGTCAAGACCTACTTTCCTCGAAATTAACTAATGAATCTTAGTTCAAAACTGCAACACTTGTTAGGGATCCATGAGTACCATTTATGTTAGGGATCGGCCGAGTACATGTTTAAGAAATGTATTGTTCAGATAATGTCTACATATTATATATCGATTCATGTTGTTTTACAAATGGCACTATCCTCGCTTTGTAGTTATTTCTACATGTTTAACCAAGGTATTGTTAAGATAATGTCTCTGTTAAAATGAATCAGTCGCATTGTTTTAGGAATGATACTTTTACGCTTTTGTCGTTGATACATGTTGAAACAAGGCATTGTTAAGATAATGTCTCGATTAATATGAATGAATCACACCGATTGAGAATTGCTACTCTCTGCTTTGTTTCCCATTAAGATAAGGTAGATTAGTAGATGTTTTTCTTCTGGGAGTACAAGTCATCAACCATTATTTCTCAGTAATTGTTTCCCTTATACCTATTGTTGCTTACAGGAATATCAAATTTAAAGCTCGGTTTTATTCCGACTTTGATTTTAGTTGAACTTCACAAAAGGAGCCAATGTGTCTAAGGCAAACTGCTGCATTAGTGGGTCCAGATTGGTCTTACCACTTTGCACAAGAAGCGATCGCTTATGCCATACATTACACAAGGAATGATCAAGAAGCTTTATAGAGTATTAGTAGACGCTGGTGACATGACTATAGTCTGCAGAGAGCATAGGAAACTCTACAACACGTGGAGTGCACTGGGCAAGAAGTGCCCAAACAAGTACAGGAAGCCAGGATAGGACTCCCAATCTGTCAATGTCATTCTAAGCAACAATGATGGGGCATCTGGGTATGGTAATCTGTTTACCGTACTTTCAGTTTGTTAGTCCATCGATTGGACAACTGGGGCCAATATTCATGTGTGTGTCTTTGTGTCTTGTTTTCTTCTGACATATAAATACGATATCCACAGGGATGCTCAGCTTGATTTTAGTGGAACTGCACAAAATGTCGAGATGGTTTGTGTCCTCCATAATACTTCATCATGCACAATACATCGAATGGTTCTCTAATCATTCTTCGTCACCTTGAGCCACCGGACTATATGTTTGAATGGTGCTGCCAGCGTTGGCCGTTAAGAAGGGTAAGAAGAAAGACAAAAAGAGAGATGGCTGCTTTACTTGTGGTTCGAAGGAACACTGGGCAAACAAGTGCCCAAACAAGTACCCAGAAGCCTGGATAGGACTCCAAGTCTTTCAATGTCACTCTAAGCAACAATGATGGGGCATCTGGGTATGGTAATCTGTTTACCATACTTTCAGTTTGTGAGTCCACCGATTGGTGGGTTGACCCTGGGGCCAATATTCATGTGTGTGGTGATGTGTCTTTGTTTTCTGGCAGCATATAAATACGAAATCCACAGGGATGCTCAGCTTGATTTTAGTGGAACTGCACAAAATATTCAGATGGTTCGTGTCCTCCACAACAATGATGGGGCATCCGGTATGGTAATCTGTTTACCGTACTTTCAGCTTGTGAGTCCACCGATTGGTGGGTTGATCGGGGCCAATATTCATGTGTGCTGTTGATGTGTCTTTTGTTTTACGGCAGCATATAAATACAAAATCCACAAGGATGCTCAGCTTGATTTTAGTGGAACCGCATGTATGTTCAGATGGTTCGTGTCCTCCACAACAATGATGGGGCATCTGGGTATGGTAATCTGTTTACCTTACTTTCAGTTTGTGAGTCCACCGATTGGTGGGTTGATACTAGGGCCAATATTCATGTGTGTGCTTATGTGTCTTTGTTTTCTGGCAGCATATAAATACGAAATCCACAGGGATGCTCAAGCTTGATTTTAGTGGAACCGCACAAACCTGCTCGTATGGTTCGTGTCCTCCATAATACTTCATCATGCACAATACATCGGATGGTTCTCTAATCATTAAATCGTCACCTTGAGCCACCGGACTATCGATGACAAACTGATGACAAACCCTGCACGTTCCACAATCATAGGCATTACATATTTTGAATGGGAAAATCTTGTCAAAGTTGACATTAGATTAATATATTGGAATTGGAAAACCTTGTCAATTTTTGCTCATTGATGTTAGCCAGAAGACATGCATTTGATATTCTTGAGTGGGACGCCCTTTGCTGTGAGCAACGTCGATCGTTTTTTCCTATTCCTCGCCTTCATTGTAAGTAAATATTTACTCTGCTGATTTGCATAGTCACATGAATGTTGACTTATGTAAGATATTTTATATGAGTTTGTTCTGAATATTGTCTATGTAATGCCAGGCCTTGTGTTTGATTGCAAAGTTGAGCTTGGAATGTTGTGGCATGCGGCATCACGAGCTGTTCACCGTGCCTCCTGAGAATAATGCTTCGTATTGTTTTGCATGTAGATCTAGTGCCAGTGATTTGCTTGTTAAGAAGATCATCCTCTTCTGTTGTTTCCGTCCTCAAGAAGTTCATCGTCTTATATTTCATTCATAGCCTATACGACAAGTCGGGTAGGTTAGACGTGAAACCATATGATGCTCCGACCAACTCATCATCTTAGGCCGTGATTGGATCGTCGTTTTCCAACCAAAACCGCTTTCTAAACTGACGCTTGTAAATAAAAGCAGATGGCCTCGGGCGAAGCGCTTGGTTGGTCGATTTCGACTAGTAAAATATAAATGGTCTCTCAAATTACATGCGTAACCCGCCGGTTTTACTTACAGACCTTGGGCCCTCGGATTCATTACGCATGTATTTTATGCGTTGTTTTAGATGACGAGTAAATTACACTTGTATCTTAATACATGTGTGAAAGAAACCAGAGCTCCCAAGCGCGGCCTTACCGTTTCATGCCGTCTCAATCTCTCAAAGGTGCTCATAGGTGTCCGATGATCCTGGCTTCCTGAATGAGCAGCGGGCGATGTATCAGACCTTCCGAAGGGCCCGCGAGGCCCTCTCCGTCGTCCTTCCAGTTGTTGCGCTTGCCGTGGCGCTGAGCATTGTTAACATGGTCAACGAAGATGAGGATTCAGGAGATGACTTTATTTTGGTGGATGATGGTAGGGACCCACTAGGGCCATAGCCAGACGTGACGCGAAAGTGCCTCCTTATTATGTACAACTATATATTTTTGCTTCCTCCTGGTTTCCCTGACATCACGGTCCCACACCATTGTCAACCTATGTAGTCAATATAAACGAGAGAATTGCACAAGGTGCCGATAGCCTGGGACCAAGCAAATGAGCAAGATTTGTGTTTTAGAGGCGTGAGCACTGCAGAAGTTTTTCTTGGCGATGTTTTCGTTGTTGTTCGAGGAGAGCGGGGGTACTAATCAAGCTATGGCGTCTGCCTTAGCCCTGTGATGTGAATATCCAGCCAGGATATTAATTTTTTCTAGCTGAAAATGGCTAGCAACGCTTTTTTTGGAGGAATACCCGGGCAAGGTCAACTTGTTATTCTCCGCTCATTTGGCTGCAAATCTTTCCTAGGAGGGATGCATTAGGCTTAACAGGAAAATGGGCTTTAAAAAATAATAAATGGGATGTAATTATAAAAACTGGGCAGTAACTATAAAAAAAATGCACCAAACACGAAATTAGTTTATAAAATATTATTTATGGATTTTGAAAATCATAATTTTTAATTGTTGCACGCGCAATGTTTCGTTGGATTTTTATGTAATACAAATTTATATTTAATCTAATTAGAAATTTTGGGATAAAAATATTTCGGATCCCATCAAAATGTGGGAAATTTTATTGAATTCTGTCTTGAACGGTTGGTTGAAATTATTAATTGTTGTCCTAGATAGAAAATGGGATGTACTTTTAACAAACTGTAAATGGGCTATAGTAAATTCCATTAGAATTCAAAAATGGGTTGTACATTCTTACAAATCGCAAATGGGCTATAAGTTCTCTGCCACACACTTGTGGGCCTACTAAGTTGACGCGGCCCCTAAAAAAAGAAGTTGACGCATATGCAAGGCTTTGTCAACTAATTATAGTCAGCACACGGTTCTAGCAGTAGTGGCCGTTGGATGTCTATCCAATGGATGTCGTGCTTCTTCTTAAATCTCGGATATTCTAGCTTCGGCCACCCAAAAACTGATTCCTCCCCCTGACATCTGGGGCGCACCATTTCGGAGGCTGACCTGTGGGCCTACTAAGTTGATGCGTACCAAGGGCTTTGTCAACTTAGTCAATATAAACGATTCTAACTGCAGTGACCGTACGATGTCCATCCAACGGCCGTAGTGCTTCTTCAACCTCTGGTCTTCTTGCTCCAGCCGCCCAAAGCAGCACCGGTCGTGCCGCCTCCCGCCTCCCGTGGCCGGGTGTTGCCGCGGAGGCCTCACCGCCTCTACTACTCCCACCGCTAGCTGTGCCATCCCTCCACTCACCCACACCCCTGTTATTCATCAGCGACGGCAGCCTCACACCGCAGCCAAACCATCGAACCCTCAGACTCCTCTCACAAGCTTCCACCGCCAAGCGTCTTCCCCCGGCTCTGCGTCAGTTCTTTTCCTAGGCCTCGCCGTCCACCGTCATGGTGCTCTTGGCGCTGGCTCGGTCAATGTGGTCAAGGACCGACTTCCATCGGAAGAGTAATCAGATGTGGAGAGGCCATTTGGGTCCACGGCAGCCGCAAGGAAGTGCCTCCTTATTACGCCAAAAAATAATTATTCCTCCACTGACAGCAGGGACCCACCGGACGGGCCACCGATTTGGCTTAAAAAAATGTTTCCCCACATTTGCTGGGACCCACCGGACGGGCCACCGATTTCAAAAAAACGTTCCTCAACATTTGTCAGCTCGGACCCACCGAAGTGCCTCCTTATTACGCACAAAAAATGAATACCCCCACGCTAGTTGGGACCCACCTTGGTGGGAGGCTGACTTAGGACCCGCTAAGTTGACGGGACGGAGTGCTTTGTCAACTTAGTCAATATGAATGATTCTAGCTCCAAGGACTGACGATGTCCATCCAACGGCCGTGAGTGCTTCTTCAACCTCTGGTCTTCTTGCTCCACTGCCCAAAGTAGCACCGGTCGCCGCATGCTCCTGCCTCCGTGGCCGGTGTCTTTGCCGCGGAGGCCTCACCGCCTACTATTCCCATCGCTGGCCAGGCTCAAGGGCCGACGGCAGCAGCCTCACACCGCAGCCGAACCAAAGTGAACTCCTCGCATTCTCCTCTCATGCAGGCTTCCGCTGCCGCGTCTTCCCCGGCTCCGCGCCGTCCCCTTCCTAGGCCTGCCATCGTCCACCGCCCTGGTGCTCTCGGCGCGGCGTGGTCAATGTGGTTAACGACCGACTTCCATCAGAAGAGTATTGTACATGGAGAGGCTGATAGCTGGGTCCACGGCGGCCACAAGGAAGTGCCTCCTTATTACGCGGAAAATAATGATTCCTCCACCTGACAGCAGGGAACCATCGGACGGGCAACCGTATTTCATGAAAAAACGTTTCCCCCCTGACTACTGGGACCCACCAGCTACATCTTTGCATGGAAGGTAGTGCGTCCGGGCAAAAAGAAATGATTCGCCCCCTGACTGCTGCGACCCACCAGCTACATCTTCGCATGCAAGGAAGTGCTCGATACCGGGACCCACCGGTCAAGCATACGTGGCGTTGTCATTACGGTAGCGAACGTATGTACATACCGGTCGGCGATGTAGAGGCGCTGCGATGTCGTAGCACTACAAAAAAAGACACATCCATGACATTTTGGGCCGAACAATTTTTTTTCTGTCATACATATGGCACTTCTATGACGATAATTGTGACAAAACCCGGTATCATCATAGATGTGGTGGGCTCCTACTTCTATGACAAAAAATCATGACAAAAAATGGGCTTTTCGTCCTGGACGGGCCGGAGACGCAGCTGCATGACATTCTTTGGGCCGTCCATAACGGAAAAAACCGTGGTAGAAGCGAGGGGGCGGAGCGATGCACATTTCTCTCGTACATACGCTGGCGAGGCGCGTTAACTCAATCGAAGCCGAAGCGAGGCGTTGGGCTCTAATCAACCCGAAAGCGATTGCCTTTGCGAAGTTACGCGTTCATCGAACCCGAACGATCAATCACTGGCCTGTTAATCAACCCGATGGAGCGATTCGCCGCTCTGCTGCTAACTCAAGCCGATCGATTGGATGAACAATGAGCGTTGTTGGGGTTGGATGAACAGTGAGCGGTGGCGTTGCCTCGGATGAAAAGAACCCATGGTGTGGAGGGCTGGATGAACAGTGAGACGGTGGAGGGGTGGCCGTGGAGGGTGGTTGAACAGGACCCGTGGTGTGGAGGGCTGGATGAACAGAGGCGGTGGAGGGGTGCCCTGGAGGTGGGTTGAACAAGATGGCGGTGGAGTAGCGCCATGTGGAGGCCGGATGAACAGGAGCCCGTGGAGGCTGGAGGAGGTCGACGGTAGCCCGTGGAGGCTGGAGGAGGTCGACGGTAGCCCGTGGAGGCCGGAGGAGGTCGACGGTGGAGATGAACAGTATCCCGTGGAGTCCTGCCAGTGCACGCCACACCCCTCCCCCTGCTTTCACTGTGAAGCGCCTCCAACACAAGTCCGTTTAAATCTGCTTTTGCGGCACGCCACACCCTCCCGATGAACAGGACCCCTGCTTCACTGTGAAGGCTCCATCACAAGTCCGTTTTGTCCATTTTGCGGTACGCCACATGAGGGAGTCCCGGACTAGGGGGTGTCCGGATAGCCGGACTATCGTCACGGCCGGACTCCAAGACTATGAACATACAAGATTGAAGACTTCGTCCCGTGTCCGGATGGGACTTTCCTTGGCGTGGAAGGCAAGCTTGAAGCGTCTGGATATGTAGATCTTCTACCATTGTAACCGACTCGTAACCCTAACCTATCCGGTGTCTATATAAACCGGAGGGTTTTAGTCCGTAGAACACAACAACTACAACATCAAGCAATCATACCATAGGCTAGCTTCTAGGGTTTAGCCTCCTTGATCTCGTGGTAGATCTACTCTTGTACTACCCATATCATCAATATTAATCAAGCGGAGTAGGGTCTTACCTCCATCGAGAGGGCCCGAACCTGGGTAAAAACATTGTGTCCCTTTGTCTCCTGTTACCATCCGCCTAGACGCACGCGATTCGGGACCCCCTACCCGAGATCCGCCGGTTTTGACACCGACATTGGTGCTTTCATTGAGAGTTCCTCCGTGTCGCCACCGATAGGTCCGATGGCTCCTTCCGATTATCAACATTGACGCGGTCCAGGTGAGACTTTTCTCCCGGACAGATCTTCGTGGTTCGGCGGCTTTGCACTGCGGGCCAATTTGCTTGGCCATTTGGAGCAGATCGAAGCTACTACCGCCATCAGTCAGATTTGGAAGTTTGAACTATACGGCCGATATCCGCGGAGACTTGATCTTCGACGGATTAGAGCTGCGAGCCAAGCAGCCAACGCACTATCTCGATGGGCATGATCTCGCTCTGCAGCCGAACAGTGCCCCGGAGGCCGCATCAGTATCCGCTCCGACCCTTAATCCGGAGCCGGATTCTCCGATCGAGGACGGGTGGTTGGACACCGCCTGGGGCTACAATCTCTACGGCGACGAGCGAACTCCATCCCCTGCCCTTTGCGAAGACCTCGACCTGTGGTGCCGGACTCTCTCCCGGACCACGAACCCTCCGCGCTACCGCCAATCGAATCCGATTGGGCGCCGGTCATGGAGTTCACTCATGGCGGACATCTTTCAAGACTCGCCTCTTTGGCGACATCCCGAATTCACTAAAGTCTCTCTCTTTATCCGGAGAGCCTCGCCGGACTACGATGTGAAGGTTGGGATGCGACGACGAAGAAATTCAACGCCCACCCACCACCCACTATGTAGCCACCGCCGATGATTTAACCGACATGCCCGATTATGACTCCAAGACATCGACGGGTATGGACGACGACGCCGGAGACAACCAAGACCCAGCGCCTACAGGGCACTGGAAGGCCACCTCGTCATATGACATATACATGGTGGACATCCCGAAAGATGGGAACGACGATGGAACAACGGAGGATGACCCCTCCAAGAAACAGCTGAAGCGCCGACGTCAGCGGCGCCGCTCTAAATCCTGTCACAATAAAAATGGTGATTCCGGCACGAAAGATAATAGCATTCTGGACAGTGCCGAAGAGAACCCCCTCCAGCAGGACTCAGCGCAGGAGGAGGGAGAAGCAAGTCCGCACGATTTACAAGGCGGGTAGAAAGAGAGGTCGAGGACGATAATTATGTGCCTCCTCCCAAGATGAGGCAAGCCTCGATGACGACGAATTTGTCGTGCCCGAGGATCCCGCCGAACAGGAGCTGCGTTTCAAACGAGGCTTATAGCCACGGCAAGCAGCCTCAAGAAAAAGCAGCAAGCTTAGAGCTGATCAAGACCTCATGGGCGACAGATGGATGTAAGTCCTTGCTGCCGAAGAGCATGAACTCGAGCGCCCCTCCAAAAGCTACCCCAAACGCAGGCCGGTGCCTCGACTAGAGGAGGAAGCACCCAAGTCGCCAGTGCACGACATGGCAGACCGGCCACCCCGTGGCCGCGACAGAGAAGGCTCTCGGCCCTCCGCTCAAGCCACACCCCGACGCCGCTCAAAAAGTACGAAGGCAAGGGATAATGTGCCGGACTTGCGAGATATATTGGAGGATAAGGCAAAACATACAAGATCGATCTACGGATCGCGGGCGCCAAAGAACACGTGGATGATTACCGTCATACACGGACACAAAGAAACCGGCCGGGCCGAACACAGTAGACAAAGTTCATATGAGCTACGCCGTGATATAGCCCAATACAGAGGCGCCGACACCCACTATGCTTCACAGATGAAGTAATGGATCATCAAATCCCAGAGGGCTTCAAGCCCGTAAACATCGAATCATACGATGGTACCACAGATCCTGCGGTCTGGAACGAGGATTATCTCCTCCATATCCACATGGCCCACGGTGATGATCTACATGCCATCAAATACCTCCCCCTGAAGCTTGAAGGACCAGCTCGGCATTGGCTCAACAGCTTGCCAGCAGAATCAATTGGTTGTAGGGAGGACCTGGAGGCCACATTCCTTGATAACTTCAGGCACATATGTGCGACCACCGTACGCCATGACCTTAGCCACATAATTCAGCAGGAAGAATCGGCCGGACAATTCGGACTCGGTTCCTAACAAAGAAAAATCAAATCGTTGATCGTCCGGATGCAGAGGCCCTTGCAGCCTTCAAACATAACATCCGCGACGAGTGGCTTGCCCGGCACCTAGGACAGGAAAAGCCGAAATCTATGGCAGCCCTCACAACCCTCATGACTCGCTTTTAAAGCGGGAGAGGACAGCTGGCAAGCTCAAGCAACAACTTGGCCAAACATCCTCGATAGTCCGGATACCAAGGAAAACAATGGCAGGTCGCGTCGCAGCAAGAACAAAGCGCGCGCATTAACGGCGATAATACAAGACACGCCGTCAATGCCGGATTCAGAGGCTCTAAACCCGGTCGGTGGAAGAAGCCATTCAAAAAGAAATACCCAGGTCTGCGTCCAACTTGGACCGAATACTTGATCGCTTGTGCGTATACATGGCACCCCCGAAAACCCAGCCAATCACACCAACAGGACTATTGGGTGTTCAAGCAAGCGAGCAAGTTAAGTGCCGAACTCAATAACAAGGGCTGCATAGCGATGACGCAGGAAGAGCCCGGCACGAGCAATAAAGGATGTATAGGGTTTTCCCTACGCAGTGCGGACGGTGAACATGATATACGCAACCCATATACCCAAAAGGGAGGCGGAAGCGTGCACTAAGGGACGTATATGCGATGGAGCCAGTCGCCCCAAAGTTCAACCCATGGTCTTCCTGCCCGATCACCTTCGATCGAAGGGACCACCCCACTAGCATCCGTCACGGGGGCTTCGCCGCATTGGTACCCAATTATCGACGGATTTCACCTCACTAGAGTCCTGATGGACGGCGGCAAGACCTTTGAACCTGCTTTTATCGGGATACGATTGTGCAAAATGGGCATTGACCCTCAAGGATTAAACCTACAAAGACGACCTTTAAAGGCGCTATACCGTGTAGAGGCCAGGTTATGCAGGCTCGATTACACTCGAAGTGGTCTTCGGATCTCCGGATAACTTCGTGGCGAAGAGTTAATCTTCGACATCGCCCCATTCCGCGCAGCGGCTATCACGCACTGCTCGGACGACCCGCATTTGCCAAGGTCAATGCGGTGCCGCACTACGCATACCTCAAGCTCAAGATGCCGGGCCTCGAGGAGTAATCACGGTCATCGGAACACCGAACGCCTTCCCGGACGGAGGAGCATACGGCGTGTCTCGCGCGGAGGTGCAAAGCAGCCTCTCACGGCAATTCCCGAGTCCGCCACTAAGCATCCGGACACTGCCAAGCGCGCCGGAGTAACCTGCAACAAGACCACCCGCACGATTCAAGCATCAGTAGCAATCCGCCCCAACCCCAGCCCTCGCGAAATTGCGAAACCCGGTATTACGCGTACATAATTACGCTCCGGAGATACCATGGGCATATGGGGAGGGCAAGACAACTGACGCCAAGAGTGCGGCTCGACCGCACTGTGGGCCACCGCTTACATTTCTTTTTCTTTCTTTTTCCTTTTTCCTTTCTTTTTTTACTTTCAGGACTCAGGTCTTCGAACAGTCCTGTCCGCACTTGAATCGCCGAACTCACGATGCAACAGCCGTAAGCGGAAGGCCATGTCAAGTGCTCAGGTGGTCTCTGTTATGAGCATTATACCTGTTTTACATACCATCCCGCAGCTTACCCCTGGAAGGGGACATGTTAGATAGTCCCATCCCTTGCTTACCGCACTATTTGTATCATTCTGCTTCCACTGCAGTACCTTTTTGAATAAACAATACATAGCTCTTGCTTATTATTGCTTTAATTCCTTTATATATATACATATGTTCATTTCTCGACATGTTGCAAACTGCGTACACTTTGGTACGGCCAATACACCGAGGGCTCAAGTATCCCAAAATTATGGTGTGATAAAGTCCAAACACTTTCACAAGTGCTGCACCCCGAACTTATAGCATTATATGAATTGGCTCCGAATCATGTCTTGGGTCAATAGTTGGTTTGCCTGCCCTGCGTGTTTTGGTACCTTACGTTCCGCTTATATCGGCTAAGGTAGCACCGGAGAATCACCGCGATTGTGCCCTAGTTATTCTGGGTAGAGCACCTCAGTGGAGAAAGCTAAAAATGTCATTCTTGATTATGCTAGAGCCGGTCGCTGTTCGAGTGTTTTTTTCGGGTCCCCTAAAGACTTATGCCGCTTTAGAGGAGGAACCAGAATTATCCAAGCAAAGGGCGTGGATAGCGCCCTAACTCTCGGCCTTCCGATACTAGGGGCTTCGCCAAAATTTAAAATTATAGAATTCTATGGCTAAGGAGAGTGTTCAAGCATTATAAGTCCGGTTGCCTTGTTCGCTGTGTTGAGCACCTCCCTAGATGGACCCAATAATGGGAACAAGAGTGCTCAAGTTTATCCCAACACCCCAAAGACTTTCGTGGCATGGGGGTCGAAGCCAATGACTTGCCATCTCTCAAATTTGATAAACGGCCGCATATTGTAAGGTAATATTTTAAATTAATAAGCGTTGCTTAAGCGCATATGAACAAGTTTTCAGCCGTCTGAGAATAACAAACGCGAGTCTATTCAAAATTACATCCTTCGAGCACTCATCCGCTATTCGGGCGAAAGCACCCTTCAGAGGCCCTCATAATACATTTCGGGCGTAGGATGCTCATGACCCTTCGCAGGGCCCGTCCGTCACAAGCTTCTCCGCATCCAAATTTTGCCCTCAAAGTGCACTTTAGCACGGGCAAGGGCCCACGGACCCTTCAATGCAGACGGAGCGCTGATAACTTCAAGCGCTAGACAGTGCATCCACCACCACCGCACCAAGCCGAAGTAGCTCCGGGCATGGCCTCCAATGGCCACACCATTTATAAGGCCCCATGGCCTGTTCGGCGACCTTCAGGAGCTCGACCAGCTGCTTCACTGGTCGCTTAGGGGCACCGGATGTCCGCCTCAAAGATATTGAGACCGTAACACCTTCTCCGTGGAGCTCCCTCCTGGCGCTGGTAGAATCGCGGCCGCATCGTGACGCGACTACGGGCAAATCCGCGAATGCTCTGGAGATCTCCGAATCCGGTAAGTAATAGGTAATTAACTTTACATTCTTGCTTTGCATAAAGAATGCCTTACCGCCGCTATCTTCTTTAGTGCTTCAATTGCTTGAGGGCTTTTGGGCCTCGGCCTTAGCAGCTTTGGCACTCTCAAGAGCCGAGGCAAGCTCTGACTCTCGGTCTTTGAGTCACGCCCAAACCCTCGTGTTTCTTCACGAGAATCTGGAGCTCTTGCCGCACCTCCGCCAGCCGCGCCTCCCCTTTCTCTCGCTGGTGCGCCTCCATGAGCCGCTTTGTTTTCGCCACGGCCACCGCTTCCCCTCGTGGTCTCCACCTCGTTCGTGGCCTCATGCGGTACCCATGTTATTTCTGTTATTTTTGCAACCAAAACCTTTTCCATAAGGTATTCCTTTAATAAGGTATTTCTTACCTTCCTTGTCCCTCGAGCTGCTTCTTGGCTTGTCCAAGCTCGTTCTCGTAACGCCGAGGTTCTGCTTCAATGTATTGACCTCCGGTCGGTCTGGCGGCAGAGGTCAAAGATGGCCTGCATTCCCATATTGACATACTTATATTAGACTCCTGCGTATATCTTTTTAGATCCTCGACCGCTTTTCTTTCCTAACACCGAACTAAGCATCGTGGGCTATTGTCTATGCGGTAACATTTTTATATGTTTTAAACTCACCTCAAAGCTCGTTAGAAGGCTGATAGAGGCTTCGCCGGGATTCGCTTTTGGACTGGAATCATGTCCGGATTACCGCACTCATAATAGTGCGGTGCTCCTTCCTCGATGGAGGCGCGCTGAGCGCCTCCAAGAGCTATCCGTGCCTCGGTTGGGACGGAGGACACCGGCGTCTTACCCTTCTTATGGCGAAGGATCCGCTGTCCGGACTTCGGAACGTGATGGTTACGGCATGGAGTCCTGGACGAGGGTCGGGCTTAGAGCCCTGGGGTCTTGCCCCCAGCCTACCGCTGGAGTCCCAAGGTCGCTTGTGGCGCCTCCTGCTACCTCCTCTTGACCAAGCCCTCCCTCGGGGCCCCACCGAGGTGTCGTCCATGACATGAGGCGAGGAGGCGGCCGGAGGCGCAGGCACTCTCCATTTCCGGACGAGCCTGTGGGACCCGCTCGATGAATTGGAGAAGCTTCGCCCTTGGGCCGAGCTGCATGATTGTTCGACATTAGAGAACACTATACAATTATGAAAAACCATGGGTATCCGGACACTTACGATCCCGCCATGGGCTTGGTCCTTGTTGGCCAGTCCTCCTGCGTCAATGCCGACGTTGGTGGAGAAGTCCTAGGAAGGGTTCTTCCCTTCTTGGACCCTCGACCTCCTTGTTGGAAATATGCCCTAGAGGCAATAATAAAAGCATTATTATTATATTTCCTTGTTCATGATAATTGTCTTTTATTCATGCTATAACTGTATTATCCGGAAATCGTAATACACGTGTGAATACATAGACTACCATACATCCCTAGTAAGCCTCTAGTTGACTAGCTCGTTGGTCAACAGATAGTCATGGTTTCGACTATGGACATCAGATGTCATTGATAAGCGGGATCACGCCATTAGGAGAATGACGTGATGGACAATACCAAATCCTAAGAATGGAACAAGATAGTGTAGATCGTTTTGCTAGATCTTTTACAATGTCAAGTATCTATTCCTTAGACCATGAGATCTTGTAACTCACGGATACCGTAGGAGTGCTTGGTGTGTACCAAACGTCTAACGTAATCAGGTGACTATAAAGGTGCACTACGTGCACCTCCGGAAAGTATCTCATTGCGGTTGACACGGATCGAGATCGGATTTGTCACCCGTGTCACGCAGAGGTATCACTTGGGCCCACTCGGTAATGCATCATCATAATGAGCTCAAAGTGACCAAGTGTCCGGTCACGGGATCATGCATTACTGATGCAGGTAAAGTGACTTCGCCGGTAACGAGACCTAACGAGGTATTGGGATGCCCACGATCGAAGTCTCGGGCAAGTAAACATACCGTTCCCGACAAAGGGAATAGAATACGGGGATGCTTGAACCCTTGACATCGTGGTTCATACTATGACAACATCTAGGAACATGTGGGAGCCAACATTGGTATCAATATCCCGCTGATGGTTATTGACCAGAGTTCGACTCGGTCATGTCTGCGATGTCTCCCGAACCCGTGAGGGGTCTACACACTTAAGGTTCCGTGACGCTAGGGTTATTAGGAAGACAAGTATGTGATTACTGAATGTTGTTCGGAGTCCGGATGAGATCTCTGACGTCACGAGGAGTTCCGGAATGGTCCCGAGGTAAAGATTTATATATGGAAAGTGGTTAAACGGACTCGGAAAGTTTCTGGGGTATACTGGTTAATGTACCGGGGCCACCGGAGGGTTCGGGAGGTCCACTGGAGGGGCCACCCCTCGGGGGCCACATGGGCTGTGTGGGAGAGGGAGCCAGCCCCTGGTGGGCTGGGCGCGCCTCCCCACCCAGGGCCC
This sequence comes from Aegilops bicornis, assembly GCA_021605145.1. NCBI lineage: Eukaryota > Viridiplantae > Streptophyta > Magnoliopsida > Poales > Poaceae > Aegilops > Aegilops bicornis. The sequence goes on from JAHIAL010000045.1 coordinate 642,151, forward strand.
ATGCGGCTAGGGCTTGGGGAGGGAAACCTAAAGGGGCAGGGGCGCCCCTCAGCTTGGGGGGCAAGCCACCCCTTTCCTCCTCCCCTTGTCAGCCGCCCCATCTAGGGGTTTCCCTAGATGGCTGCCCCTTGCCCTCTCCTCCTATATATAGAGGGGTGAGGGAGGGCTGCAACACACAATTGAAGGCGCAGCCCTCCCTCCCAACACCTCTCTTTCTCCGCACGAAGCTTGGCCAAGCCCCGCCGGAGAACTCCGTCAGTACCAATTGCACCACGCCGTCAGGCTGCCATTGGAGTTGTCTTCTCAACCTCTCCTTCATCCTTGCTGGATCAAGACGGAGGAGACGCCATCGTCCGTCACGTGTGTTGAACGCGGAGGTGCTGTCCTTTCAGTAGCTTGGTCATCGGGTGATAGGAATAACGCTTGGGAACGACTCCATCATCACCACTCCCTCGAACGCCCGTACTTTCGATCTACAAGTGGTATGTAGATGCAAACTCACTCCCTTGACTCGTTGCTTAGATGAACTCATAGATAGATCTTGGTGAAACCGTGAGGAAAATTTTAATTTTCCTAACGTTCCCCAACGGTGGCATCATGAGCTAGGTCTGTGCGTAGTTCTCTTTGCACGGTAGAACACAATTTTGTTGTGGGCGTAGATCTTGTCAACTTGCTTGCCGTTACTAGTCCCATCTTGCTTCAGCGGTATTGTGGGATGAAGCGGCCGACCAACCTTACACGTCGCCACGTGAGACCGTTCCACCGATCTAACATGCACTTTAGTCAGATAAGGTGGCTGGCGGGTGTCTGTCTCTCCCACTTTAGTTGAAGTGGATTCGATGAAAAGGGTCCTTATGAAGGGTAAATAGAAGTTGACAAGATCACGCTGTGGTTATTCGTAGGTAAGAAAACGTTCTTGCTAGAACCCAATTGCAGCCATCAGAGAAGATGCAACAACAATTAGAGGACGTCTAACTTGTTTTTGCAGCAATTGTCATGTGATGTGATATGGCCAAAGTTGTGATGAATGATGAATGATATATGTGATGTATGAGATCATGTTCTTGTAATAGGAATCACGACTTGCATGTCGATGAGTATGACAACCGGCAGGAGCCATAGGAGTTGTCTTTATTTTGTATGACTGCGTGTGTCATTGAAGAACGCCATGTAAATTACTTTACTTTATTGCTAAACGCTGCTAGCCATAGAAGTAGAAGTAGTCGTTGGCGTGACAACTTCATGAAGACACGATGATGGAGATCATGGTGTGTCATGCGGTGAGAGAGGATGACTCATGGAGCCCGAAGATGAAGATCAAAGGAGCTATATGATATTGGCCAGATCATGTCACTACTATATAATTGCATGTGATGTTTATTATGTTTATGCATCTTATTTACTTAGAACGACGGTAGTAAATAAGATGATGCCTTACAACAATTTCAAGAAGTGTTCTCCCCTAAGCGTGCACCGCTGCTAAAGTTCGTAAACTTCTAAGCACCACGTGATGATCGGGTGTGATGGATTCTTTACGTTCACATACAACGGGTGTAAGACAGATTTACACACGCAAAACACTTAGGGTTAACTTGACGAGCCTAGCATGTACGGACATGGCCTCGGAACACGGAGACCGGAAGGTCGAACACGAGTCGTATGGAAGATAATGATCAACATGAGAATGTTCACCGACGATGACTAGTCCGTCTTCACGTGATGATCGGACACTACTTAGTCGACTTTCGGATCGCGTAACACTTAGATGACTAGAGGGATGTCTTATCCGAGTGGGAGTTCATTTTAATTTGATTAGATGAACTTAATTATCATGAACTTAGTCTAAAACTTTTGCATAATATGTCTTGTAGATCAAATGGCCAACGCTCATGTCACCATGAACTTCAACGCATTCCTAGAGAAAACCAATATGAAAGATGATGGCAGCAACTATGCGGTGGAGTCCGAACACGAGGATCATCCTCATAGCTGCCAAGAAACAATATGTCCTAGAAGCTACCGCTTAGGTGAAGCACCCATCCTGCAGAACCAAGACGTTATGAACGCTTGGCAGTCTCGCGGTTGATGATTACTCCCTCGTTCAAGGTCGGCATGCTTTACAGCCTAGAACCGGGCTCCAAAAGCTGCTTTTGAGCAACACGGGAGCATATGAGATGTTCGAGGAGCTGAAACTAGTTTTCCAAGCTCATGCCCGGTCGAGAGATATGAAGTCTCCGACAAGTTCTATAGTTGTAAGATGGAGGAAAACAGTTACGTCAAGGAGCACATACTCAAAATGTCCGGGTTGCATCGCGCCTGTCCCATTGGACATAAACCTCCCGGACGAGGCGGTCATTGATGTATCCTTCAATGCTCCCACCAAGCTACAAGAGCTTTGTGATGAACTACAATATGCAGGGGATGGTGAAGACCATTCCTAAGTATTCTCAATCTGAAGTCAGCAGAGGTTGAAATCAAGAAAGAAGATCAAGTGTTGATGGTCAATAAGACCACTAAGTTCAAGAAGGGCAAGGGCAAGAAGAACTTCAAGAAGGACGGCAAAAGAGGTTGCCGCGCCCTGCAAGCAAGTTGCCGGGAAGAAGAAGTCAAAGAATGGACCCAAGCCGAGACCGAGTGCTTTTATTGCAAGGGAAGGGTCATCGAAGCGTAACTGCCCCCAAATACTTAGCGGACAAGAAGGCGGGCAACACTAAAGGTATATTTGATATACATTTAATTGATGTGTACCTTACCGCATTTCGTAGTAACTCCCGGTATTTGATACCGTGCCGTTGCTCATATTTGTAACTCACAATGAGCTGCGGAATAAACGGAGATCCGCGAAGACGAGGTGACGATCTTGGCGTGGGGAATGGTTCCGTAGTCGATGTGATCATTGCCGTCAGACGCTACCTCTACATTTACCTACGGGATTAGTTATAAACCTTAATAATTGCTATTTGGTGCCAAGTTTGAGCATGAACATTGTATCCGGATCTCGCTTAATACGAGATGGCTACTCATTTAAATCCGAGAATAATGGTTGTTCTATTTATATGAGAGAAATGTTTTATGGTCATGCTCCGATAGTCAATGGTTTATTCTTAATGAATCTCGAACGTAATGCTGCTACATGTTCATAGTGTGAATACCAAAAGATGTAAAGTTGATAACGATAGTCCCACATACTTGTGGCCTTGCCGCCTTGGTCACATTGGTGTCAAAGCGCATGAAGAAGCTCCATGCCGATGGACTTCTCGAGTCTCTCGATTATGAATCATTTGACACATGCGAACCATGCCTCATGGGCAAGATGACCAAGACTCGCTCTCTCGAACAATGGAGCGAGCAACCAACTTATTGGAAATCATACATACCGATGTAAAGTGCGGTCCAATGAGTGTTGAGGCTCATGGAGGATATCGTTATGTTCTCACTCTCACGTATGACTTGAGTAGATATGGGTATGTCTACTTGATGAAACACAAGTCTGAGACCTTTGAAAAGTTCAAGGAATTTCAGAATGAGGTAGAGAATCAACGTGACCGAAGATAAAATTCTTACGATCGCATCGCGGAGGAGAATATTTAAGTCACGAATTTGGCAACACACTTAAGAAAATGTGGAATCGCTTTCACAACTCACGCCGCTGGAACACCTCAGCATAACGGTGTGTCCGAACGTCAGAATCGCACTCTATTGATATGGTGCGATCTATGATGTCTCTTACCGATTTACCACTATCTTTTTGGGGATACGCTCTAGACACAGCTACATTCACTTTAAATAGGGCACCGTCTAAATCCGTTGAGACGACACCGTATGAATTATGGTTTGGGAAGAAACCTAAGCTGTCGTTTCTAAAAGTTTGGGGATGCGATGCTTATGTCAAGAAACTTCAACCCGAAAAGCTCGAACCCAAGTCGGAAAATGCGTCTTCATAGGATACCCTAAGGAAACCCTTTGGGTATACCTTCTACCTTAGATCCGAAGGCAAGATCTTTGTTGCCAGGAATGGAACCTTTCTGGAAAAAGAGTTTCTCTCGAAAGGAGCAAGTGGGAGGAAAGTAGAACTCGATGAAGTACTACCTCTTGAACGGGATGGTAGTGCAGCTCAGGAAAATGTTCCCGTGATGCCTACACCAACCGGAGAGGAAATTAATGATGATGATCAAGGTACTTCGGATCAAGTTGCTACCGAACTTAGGTCCACCAGACACGCCCGCACTGCAGTGGTAATGCAACAACCTTGTCCTGAAATCATGTTGTTAGACAACGGTGAACCTTCGAACTATGAAGAAGCGATGGCGGGCCCGGATTCCAAACAAATGGCTCAAGCCATGAAATCCGAGATAGGATCCATGTATGAAAACAAAGTATGGACTTTGACCGACTTGGTTCGGATGATCAAGGCGATAGAAAACAAGTGGATCTTTAAGAAGAAGACAGACGCGGATGGTAATGTTTCCGTCTATAAGCTCGACTTGTCGCTAAGGGTTATCGACAAGTTCAAGGGATTGACTACGGCGAGACTTTCTCACCCAGAAGCGAAGCTTAAGTCCGTCCAAATCATGTTAGCAATTGCCGCATACTATGATTATGAGATATGGCGGATGGACGCCAAAAACAGCGTTCCTTAATCTGGATATCTTAAGGAAGAGCTGTATATGATGCAGCTCGAAGGTTTTGTCGATCCTAAGAATGCTAACAAAGTGTGCAAGCTCCAGCGATCCATTTATGGGCTGGTGCAAGCATCTCGAGTTGGAACATTCGCTTTGATGAGATGATCAAAGCGTTTGAGTTTATGCGCACTTATGGAGAAGCCTGCGTTTATAAGAAAGTGAGTGGGAGCTCAGTAGCATTTCTCATATTATATGTAGATGACATACTTTTGATGGGAAATGATATAGAACTCTTGGACAGCATTAAGGCCTACTTGAATAAAAGTTTTTCAATGAAGGATCTTGGAGAAGCTGCTTATATATTAGGCATCAAGATCTATAGAGATAGATCGAGACGCCTCATAGGTCTTTCACAAAGCACATACCTTGATAAGATTTTGAAGAAGTTCAAAATGGATCAGTCCAAGAAAGGGTTCTTGCCTCACATTGCAAGGTGTGAGATTGAGCTCAGCTCAATGCCCGACCCACGACAAAAGATAAAGAAGAGATGAGCGTCATCCCCTATGCCTCAACCATAGGATCTATTATGTATGCCATGTCAGTGTACTGCACCTGATGTAAACCTTGCCGTAAGTTTGGTAGGAAGGTACCAAAGTAATCCCGGCAAGGAACACTTTGGACATCGGGTCAAGAATATCCTGAAGTACCGAAAAGGACAAAGGACATGTTTCTCGTTTATGGAGGTGACGAAGAGCACAAATGCGTAAAGGAGTTACGTCGATGCTAGCTTCGACACAGATCTGGATGACTCAAAGTCACAAACCGGATACTTGTATATGTTGAATGGTGGAGCGATGGTAGATGCGGTACCAAGCGAGCGTCGTATGGGATCTACATGTGAAGCGGAGTACATGGCAGCCTCGGAGGCAGCGCATGAAGCAATTTGGGTGAAGGAGTTCATCACCGACCTAGGAGTCATACCCAATGCGTCGGGGCCGATCAAACTCTTCCGTGACAACAACCGGAGCTATTGCCCTTGCCAAGGAGCCCAGGTTTCACAAGAAGACCAGGCACATCAAGCGTCGCTTCCAACTCCATCCGTGAAAATGTTCAAGATGGAGACATAGAAATTTGTAAAGTGCATACGGATTTGAAATGTCGCAGATCCATTGACTAAACCTCTTCCTAGGCAAAACATGATCAACACCGTAACTCTATGGGTGTTCGATTCATCACAATGTAACTAGATTATTGACTCTAGTGCAAGTGGGAGACTGTTGGAAATATGCCCTAGAGGCAATAATAAAAGCATTATTATTATATTTCCTTGTTCATGATAATTGTCTTTTATTCATGCTATAACCGTATTATCCGGAAATCGAATACACGTGTGAATACATAGACTACCATACGTCCCTAGTAAGCCTCTAGTTGACTAGCTCGTTGGTCAACAGATAGTCATGGTTTCTCGACTATGGACATCGATGTCATTGATATCGGGATCACGCCATTAGGAGAATGACGTGATGGACAAGACCCAAATCCTAAGCATGGCACAAGATCGTGTAGTTCGATTTGCTAGAGCTTTTCCAATGTCAAGTATCTCTTCCTTAGACCATGAGATCGTGTAACTCCCGGATACCGTAGGAGTGCTTTTGGTGTACCAAACGTCACAACGTAACTGGGTGACTATAAAGGTGCACTACAGGCACCTCCAAAAGTATCTATTGGGTTGACACGGATCGAGACTGGGATTTGTCACTCTGTGTCACGGAGAGGTATCACTGGGCCCACTCGGTAATGCATCATCATAATGAGCTCAAAGTGACCAAGTGTTCCGTCACGGATCATGCATTACGGGTCTGAGTAAAGTGACTTGCCGGTAACGTAGATCAACGAGGTATTGGGATACCGGACGATCGAGTCTCGGGCAAGTAACATACCGTCTCGACAAAGGGAATAGAATACGGGTTGCTTGAACCCTTGACATCGTGGTTCATCCCATGACAACATCGAGGAACATGTGGGAGCCAACATGGGTATCCAGATCCCGCTGTTGGTTATTGACCCGAGGTCGTCTCGGTCATGTCTGCATGTCTCCCGAACCCGTAGGGTCTACACACTTAAGGTTCGGTGACGCTAGGGTTATTAGGAAGACAAGTATGTGATTACCGAATGTTGTTCGGAGTCCCGGATGAGATCCCAGACGTCACGAGGAGGTCCACCGGGAGGGGCCACCCCTCCCGGGGGGCCACATGGGCTGTGTGGGAGAGGGAGCCAGCCCCTGGTGGGCTGGGCGCGCCTCCCACCTAGGCCCATGCGGCTAGGGGCTTGGGGAGGAAACCTAAAGGGGCAAAGGGGCGCCCCCTAGCTTGGGGGGCAAGCCACCCTTTTTCCTCCTCCCTTGGCCGCCGCCCCATCTAGGGTTTCCCCTAGATGGCCGGGCCCCCTTGCCCTCTCCTCCTATATATAGAGGGGTGAGGGGAGGGCTGCAACACAATTGAAGGCGCAGCCCCTCCCCTCCCCAACTCCTCTCTTTCTCCGTACGAGCTTGGCGAAGCCACAGCCGGGGCTAGCATGCCAATTGCACCACACCGTCAGGCTGCCATTGGAGTTGTCTTCCTCAACCTCTCCTTCATCCTTGCCGGATCAAGACAGAGGAGACGCCATCGTCCCGTCGTGTGTTGAACGCGGAGGTGCTGTCCTTTCAGCGCTTTGGTCATCGGGTGATAGGAATCACGTTGGGAACGACTCCATCATCACCACTCCCTCGAACGCCTGCACTCGATCTACAAGTGGTATGTAGATGCAAACTCACTCCCTTGACTCGTTGTTTAGATGAACTCATAGATAGATCTTGGTGAAACCGTAGGAAAATTTTAATTTTTGCAACGTTTCCAACACGGCCTCCCCGTTGGGGCGGCTTCCTTTCTTCTCCTCCCTCACTGGGAGGAGCTTCTTCTTCTTCCTCCTCGTCCTCGGGGAGAAGATTCTCGCTTCAGAATCTGACAAGATTGCTTCTGAACTCCTTCGAGTTCCCGTGGCCTCCTTCTTGGCCTTCTTCTCCGGCACCACATGAGGCGCGGAGCCAACAGCCCGTCAATCAGGCGTCCTCCGGTCTTCCGGCAAAGGAGCCGAGACGGTTAATCTGTCCGCCGTCTTCAACCGATCTGTCAAAACTTAGGGAGTCTCAGATCCGCATAGAGTCAATCTATGAAAAAGAGTCCCGTAAAGGGTAAAATAACTTACCTCGCCGGCTGGACGCCGTCTGCGCTGTACTCCATGATCTTTGGTAGCGGATGTTGGGGCTTCAGCGCCATGAATAGCACCTTCCGAGGCATCTTCGCACGTAGTGTCAAGAGCCGGCTCAAGGTTCGGTCTTTCTTGGATCAAACTCCCACAAATTAAAGGCCGTCGTTGGCGGGGAGAATCCGTGGATGAGCATCACCGGATTACGCCGACAAGCTTGAGATTCTTGTCCACCAGGTTTTGGACGCATGTCCGAGTCCGAATACCTCTTAGAATCCCCCCACGCCAGGCCCGCTTCTTTCCATGATGAGAGCCGTGTGGGGAAGCCAGATCTAAATTGGGGCGCCCGCCCATTCAGTGGTCAAAGCGTGGCTCGGTGATGTAGAACCACCCCGTTGCCACCCCTTTATTGTCTCCACAAAAGCGCCTCGAGCCATAGGACCTTGGCCATCTTGCCAACCATGGCGCCTCAAGCACTCGCTGAGGGCCGCCCACTACCTTCAAGGGCATTGAAGATCTTCACCAAAAGTCAAGTGGGGCTGATGCTGAAGGAAGGCCTCACACACGATTTATAAACGCCAAATGTTGAGGATGAAATTGGGGCCGATCGTGGAAGTCTGTGCCCGTTGTAGAACATGAGCCCCGGACGAAAGGGGTGAAGTGGAAAACCTAGTCCCGGAGGAAGCGGGTAGAAACACTACCCTCTCATGGGGCCCGGGTTGGAATGAGCTGCCCCACTTGGGCAGCTCAGATGTGACGTGGCGGACAAGTATCCGGCCTCCCGCAGCTTGGTGATGTGCCCTTCCTTGACGGAGGAGGCCATCCACCTGCCTCCCGCTCCTGACATGGTTGGAGAAAGGTCGCGGTGGGATGTGCGGACTTGGGTGCTGGAGCTCGAGTGTGCGGAAATGGATAAGCAAAGGAGGAAGAAGGCGTAGGTGATAAGGTGGATCCTTATCCCCTTATATGGACGGACGGCTTAAGCGTCGTCCCCACTAGCCTGGTAAAACTCGCTTATTCCCCAAGCGCCAGTAATCAATGGCGGCGGATGGGTTACCACGTCCGTATTGATGAGAATCCGGAATAAGGGGGGCACAATCTATGCTTTGATAAGACGTGCCAAGGAAACCGCCTCGCTAAACACGCTGAGGTGGAACACTCATGTAAAGGCCTGGCCGTTGTGTGATGTCACGCCGCAGAATACGTCAGCGGATCTGTGCAAAAGTTATTCTCTCTATAGTGTTATGTGGAACTTGTTTTGCAGAGCCGGACACTATCCTTGTGTTCAAAACCTTCTATGAAGTATTCGGAGGAGGAACCCATATGCAATGCCGAAGACAATACGCTACCGGACTCGTCATCATTGAAGCCTGGTTAGGGGGCTCTTGAGGAGTCCCGGACTAGGGGTGTCCGGATAGCCGGACTATCGCCACGGCGGACTCCAAGACTATGAAGATACAAGATTGAAGACTTCGTCCCGTGTCCTGGATGGGACTTTCCTTGGCGTGGAAGGCAAGCTTGGCGACACGGATATGTAGATCTCCTACCATTGTAACCGACTGTGTAACCCTAACCTATCCGGGTGTCTATATAAACCGGAGGGTTTTAGTCCGTAGGACACAAACAACTACAACATCAGCAATCATACCATAGGCTAGCTTCTAGGGTTTAGCCTCCTTGATCTCGTGGTAGATCTACTCTTGTACTACCCATATCAGCAATATTAATCAAGCAGAGTAGGGTTTTACCTCCATCGAGAGGGCCCAACCTGGGTAAAACATTGTGTCCCTTGTCTCCTGTTACCATCCGCCTAGACGCACAGTTCAGGACCCCCTACCCGAGATCCGCCGGTTTTGACACCGACACCACACCTCTCCCGATCAACAGGACCCCCGTTTCGACCGTAGGAGGTCCGTTTCTCCTCTGCTTTACAGACGCCAGCCCTCCCGATCAACAGGACCCCTGCTTCAACGTGGCCGGTCCGAACACAAAGCTGTTTCCTCCGTTGTGCGGTACGCCAGCCTCGCTTCCATCGCTTCGCTCCGCCCAAGCACTCCCGATGAACACGACCACGCATTCCGTTCGACCCAGCCGGTTGGCTCCACATGAACACGACGACGCAATGACGTTGTTTCTCCGCTCCGACCCAGCCATGTACGAATGCGCCGATAGGCGTTAGAGACCCTGCCCGTATGTACGTCGCGGGTCAGATTTTCTTTCTTGCACCCTCGCCACAGACGTATGCGTGTACATGCTACGCACGCCTCTACCACGACATCGCGTGCCGCCTCTACATCTATGACACGCGGCGCCTCTACATCGACAAGTATGTACGTACATGTTCGCGACCGTAATGACAACACCACGTATGCTTTGACCGTGTGGGTCCCGACCGCCGCACTTCCTTGCGTATAAGATGTAGCCTGGTGGGTCCCAGCATGTGGGCGAATCGCTTTTTTTTCGGACGCACTTCCTTGCGTGCGAAGATGTAGCTGGTGGGTCCCAGCATGTGGGGAAACGTTTTTTCGCGAATACACGGTGGTCCGTCCGGTGGGTCCCCATTGTCGTGGAGGAATAATTATTTTGCGCGTAATAAGGAGGCACTTCCTTGCTGCGGCCTCTCCACGTACAGTCCACGTCCGATGGAAGCCATTCCTTGACCACGTTGACCATGCCGCACCGAGAGCACCAGGGCGGTGGACGACGGCGAGGCCTAGGAAGGGGAAGACGCGGAGCCGGGGAAGACGAGGCAGTGGATGCCCACGAGTAGAGGAGTATGAGGGTTCACCTGCTTGGTCAAGGTGTGAGGCTGCCGTCGCCCTTGAATAACAGGGTGTGGGTGCGTAGAGGGATGGCCCGCAGCGGTGGGAGTAGTAGGGGCGTGAGGCATCCGCGGCAGATTGCACAGCCGCCACGGGCGGCAGGAGTGCGGTATGACCGGCGCCGGCTGCTTTGCTGGGCAAACTGGAGCAAGAAGACCAGGGGTTGAAGAAGCACTATGGCCGTTGATGGACATCGTACGGTCACTGGAGCTAGAATCGTTCATATATTAACTAAAGTTGACAAAGGCCTCCATCGCAGTCAACTTAGTAGGCCCACAAGTCACCCACCCACCAAGGTTGGTCCCAGCTAGCAGGGGGGTATTCATTTTTTTTGTGCGTAATATGGAGGAACTTCCGGTGGGTCCGAGCTGACAGCGGGGGGAACGTTTTTTTCGCGAAATACGGTGGCCCGACCTGTGGGTCCCATCACCGTGGGAAAGCGTTTTTTTAAATACCGTGGCCCGTCGATGGGTCCCAGATGTCGTGGAGGAATAATTATTTTCCGCGTAATAAGGAGGCACTTCCTTTGCGGCTGCGTGGACCCACCGTCACTCTCCATCGTGACAAGACTCTTCCGATGGAAGTCGGTCGTTGACCACATTGACCACGCCGCGCCGAGAGCAAAGACGTATGGGGTGGGACGCGTGCCAGGCCTAGGAAGGGGACGACGCAGGGCTGGGGAAGACGCGGCAAAGGAAGCCCACGCGGAGAGGAGTACGAGGTTCACCGGTTCGGCCAGTGAGGCCTGCCGTCGCCAGTAATAACAGGGGTGTGGGTGAGTAGAGGGATGCCCCGCCAGCGGTGGGAGTAGTAGGGGCACCGAGGCTCAAGGCAGCACAGCCATGGGGAGGCGGAGAAGCGGTCCCGGCCAAGCGGCCGCTTAAGGCCGGAGCAAGAAGATCGAGATTGAAGAAACACGACGGTCGTTGGATTGACATCCAATGGTTACGCCTCGCTAGAATCGCTTTGTTGAAGTAGTATATAATAACTAAAAAATCTTGCATACGCGCCAACTAAACAAGCTTCCACAAGTCGAGACCACTCCTCTTTTTTTAATAATTTATATATAGCTCATGGCAGCTTCTTATGCAATTTATTGCGCCGTTTTTTGGTTGGCTGTGGCCAATTTCGCATATTTCGTGGGTTCCAAACTATTTTTAATACCGAAATGTCGAGCCAGATTTAAAGTACTTTGAAGATATATCTGAATTAGGTTAATGCCCATGAAATAGGAATCAAAATGTGAAAAAATCAGAAATTATAAAGTAATTGCCAATTTGTCATCTCTGCTTTTATATTTACAACCCATTTCATATTACTTTCAAGGCGAGAAAATAAGTAGGCCTCGATCGGGTATTCTTCGTAAAAATAAATCGCCTCATTTGCACAAAGAAAAATAGTCGGGCTGGTCACATGGTGAACATAAAATATAAGCTCTGGGCTAGACGGGCCACACCCGATTCAAACCCTGCCCGTCCTCAACAATACCAAACAAAAAAATATCGCTTTCGAGTAGCTACGTCCCATGTGTCACCGATCTTGTGTTGTTCTCTTGTCTATTGACTATATACGCCACAATGTCGTGGGTCCCGTATGTCGTGAAAACACTAGGAGGAAGCATTTTATTTTTCCATACGCCGACGCAGGGCCCCTACCGTCATCCTCTCCACGCATTTCGCCGATTCCTGTTGTTTGTTGACCATGTTGACAACGCGAGAGGGCGGCGCCATGGCGAAAGCGCACTAAAGCGCCGGAGGACGCCGGGCGTTAACGTATTTAGGAGACGGTGGGCGGCGATGCATGCGCCGAGGCGCAGCCAGCCGTGGGAGGCGGAAGGCGTTCACGGCCGCTTGGTTTGGTTTTAAGGCTGGAGGAAGACATGATCAAGAAACACGACAGATCAGTAAAAGCAGCAGGAGTACTTAACAACCTTTAATCGAAACCAAATAGGGCACTTAACAACCAAAGTTGAAAGCAAGATGAGTACTTATACACAGTTCAACCGCATAAAGCACGCCTCGAGCAGTGCTACTTTTGCCTACAGGCTCTGCTAACCAAGGGTGAGGCCGCCAAGCCCCAGGACAAGGCCCAGGCGCCACCCCGCGCATCCACAACCTTCTAAAAACGGCTTCATCTCGCAACGTGGTCAATAAACAGGATATTCGCTTTAGAGCCATGGAAAAGCATGAACATGATCTTCTGTCCTATTCTCGAAGATGGACGGGCCTTGATTATCCGAGACCACCCACTAATAAGTATCTTTTGCTTCCAAGGGGAATTGAGTAGGTCGACATAAACATCATGTTGTGACCAAGCGCAAGTCCGACCCGACTCATGGTCGTGCATCCAGATAGGAACAATAGAACTCGGCAGTTCCTCGTTTCAAGAAGATCACAGCCGTAGAAACTGTGTATAAGCAATAGTTTATGAACAACATATATAATGTAAAACAGCTCGTACTATAAGTTTCTCGAGACAGCTTGGACCTGTTCAACGAAAAGTGCGGGCACACATATCCCACGTGGCCTTCCACCATTGAAACGCCCCCACAAGGACCTCAAGACAATCAATAAAGTGTAGGAACATGTGGATGTCGATCCACCAACTTCAAGTGCCATTAGTAATAGCCGAAGTTATTACAGAGTAACAAAACGAAAGGCATCGCTTAACTCAAAAAACCTACACGTGCCACCAATTATAAGACAATATTAGTTAGAAGTAGCATCTTTGTGAGAGATTCACTGCTACTTCTAAAGTTAAATTGTGATTAGTTAGACAGAATAGGTGGATTAAGAAGTAATGGAGGCAACAAGCAAGAACCAGATACAAAACTAACATGGATGAACAATTGGAACGATGTTGGGGTGGAAGATCACAGTGAAGATGAGACCAGGTTCTGCTATTTCCATCAACATTCATGCGCCAACTTTCAGTCCAGAACACTTGAGAAAGTTTATCCAAGTTCGCCATAAAAAGCAGCGATCTTCTTGGTTCATGAACCCAACTCGAAGCAATATCCATGGATTGTCTTCACTGTGACCATTAAACTACTGTATTCGTTATGGCAAGCCCGAGCATCTTGAGTACATGTGTTCGGGCAGAGCAAATAATACACTGCAGAAAAATAATATGAGAACACAAAGATGTTCAAAAACCCCACCTCCCGGATAGAGAAGAGGATTCTAGGAACATACTATGCGCTGCTTCAAAATGCTGTGGTAGGATGAGAAGGAACAAGTGTGGCGCCTCGCCGTGGGCGCAGTAAATCTGTAGGGTACTCAGACTTTGGGCAATCGCAACCCAAACACACTAGATTCAAAGACGAAGAAAATGCATCAATCTGGCGGCTGCCATCCTAGGATTACCCGCGACCAAGGGACTTGGATTTATCGGGAATGGATGAAGAATTCGTACTAGTTCTCCATGAGAAAACCCTATACAATCGCCGAGAGGGGCTTTTCTCTGAACAAGCAGACGAGGGAGAAGGGGATTCGTGCCCAAAGTGAAATATTGCCGTCATTCGTCTGGCCCAGATTACATCGCTAAAGCTGGAAAGGGGGGGGTTGTGATTTGACGCTCATTGGGCATTACTACTACGGCCACGACTGGGTGTGTCTACCGTGAAGTTTTGCACTCTAATTTGTGCATATGGTAACGTGAACCCCTGCTGTCAGTTGCCCCACATATCAGCGAAAAGGAAGTAGAAAGACAGGAGTAACTAGTTACACATAAATTTATTTTTTGACAAGAGAGATACTCCCTCCAGAAAGAAATATACAAATCTTTTATATCATGTGCTCACCTTGCCGAGAAATATACTCCCTCCGCAACGCACGGGCATTATGGGGTTCAAATTGAGAATATAATACTCAGATAGGCTCACGGTTCTCGACTTTGGGCCGCGTGTCAATTCTCGCATGTTTGGGGGCCCATGTGTTCTACCTCGCCGCTTTCCATATTGCAAGTGATCGGCATCAAGGCTTGTTTTAGATGTCAGCAAGGCTTAATACACAAAATTGAATAAAGCACGGCAGCCGTTGGAATGAAATCGAACGACAGCTCCTAACCAGCAATCAGAGTTGCAATTCTATCAACGATATACCATGTGATAAATAATACCGTCGCATTCACTTATACACACAGACACTTGTTTCACCATGCCAGATTATTACATCAAAATCTCTCGAGGATAGATCGATTCGGCAGCCATGGTCGCTCATCAAGAATTTCAAAGTTGATTTGGATCAGCTCTCCTTGCCAAGAAAGTTCGATTTTGACATCATCCCCACCGCAAGATATGATTTTGATTTGAACCTTGACCATCCTTTAGCATCAATCATCATGGGACAATCCTTTGTACTTACTAGATATTGAGCAGGTTCATTCACACCAAGGCTACGCATGGTAAGAGAAACTTGGTCATGGGTCGCCGGATTGTTGAACGACTCCATCGTTGTTTCTAGGAATTCTCTGCTTGAAAACAAGAAGACATACCCAAACTGTTAGATCAACACAAAGTGAATCATGTGAAACAACATGGAAAGAAAATGTAACGAAGCACTTGGGCGGCCAATGCTTACCAAGAAGGTGGACATGTCGGTTTTTGTAAGGACTTTGGTATATGAAGTCTGAAGCTATGACCCGATTCTGGTTACAAGTCGGCAAATTACTGCATGCGGGCGGACCAAATGCAAGTGCCGGTGTTGGTGCAAAGTGCAGAAGCCGGGCATTTCTTCTTTGCCGGAGATGGTGCTCCTTGTAGAGCTGGTCTTGGAAGTGTCGATGTCCCATCCTCCGGTAGATCAGGACCGATCACCGACGCGGTCGGTGCCCAATCCTCACCGGATCAGATCGAGTCACGCCATTGTCGCTGCTAGAGTTAATCGCCGGTGCTCGATCCGTGCGTAGACAACGGCAATCGTGGTTCTGCTCGCTATGATCAGCTTTCTAACTTGACTAGGATCCGTGACCGTGATCCAGCTTTTTTTCTTCATTTCTTTAAACGCGAGAAGGACTAATTGTATGCTTTTGTTAAACCAAAATGCAGTTCATCATAGGGATTCAGCTTGTACTCGCACAATGACCGATCCAATTTTTTCCAAAGAATATAAGTAATGGACAAGGCCTTCAAGCTACTCACACGACATAAGAAGTGAAACCTGCAAAATAGCCATCGTAGAGCAAACCAAACGGTTTATTCTATGATGAATGTCACATGGCAAAACCTGCATCGTGAAAATTGCAGGAAAAGAAAGAAAACATTACATTAAATCAATAAGATTTAGACAAGAAATCAATAAGATTTACTTGATGTGACACGAGTGAATCTCTTACCGTGAAATCACTATGTTGAAGTACTAAATGTAAGATTGATCGTCCAACCACGCTGCGTGGCATGCAGGGCCCCGCCAACTCCCCACGAGCAAGACACAGTCCAAAGGTCGTGACAAATCGTATGGACCGAACATCCATGGACCGAAATCCCGGTAGGTGCGATAAACTCTCGCAATGCATACAGATCTTTGAGTGTAACCATAATTGATAAACCATCCTTACAAAAATATGATCCGGATACTTCAAAATGTACGTAATCGAATTGAGTGGATAGACATTAACATAGACCGCTCGTGGACCCACCATAAACCAAAAGCGGCAGTACTAATAAACAATACAGGTTCACAAACACAAATCAAGTAATCGAACAATAGTACTTACTACGTATAAGCAAAGTTGCACTAACTAAACTATGCGTATCTATTTCTTGCCACCGACTCCACGGGATGAACCCCAGATAACTGATTAGGCCATGGACTTCGTGTGAGATGTCTACATGCACCATCACCATCTTGTCAACCTTGGTGAACCTAACAGAGTGGTCTTTCCACTCATAAACATGATGATGAAGATGACCGCATCAGATTTGTTGGGAAGCTTTACAAGAACCACACCCTTCAGAATCAAGGCACAGCCAGAAATTGTTGTGGTCAAGTACAGCCTCGAGAACACGCCTCGACAACAATGCTACAGAAAACACTAGTTCAGACACGTGGCGACAAGGACACAAAGAGCTGGATAGTTCAAAGAAGAGAACTCATCATCGTGTCTTCCAGCTTCACACGGCATGACTTTGAGAACTTCATCTCCACCGCTGACCGGGTTCTAATTCAAATGTAAAACCATATTTCATTACTACCTCCGCTCAGAAATATAAGATGATTTTCGATATTATACTCCATATATGACTACATATACGCACAGAAATGAGTGAACAAAGACACTAGAACATGTCTTCAAAGGCATGAGAGCAAAGGGGATTACATGCAATATCCATAACACAAGTTATCGAGGCAAATATACCCTCTTAAAAGGTAGCATTGATGTTCATAGTATTCCTCCGTCTCAAAATTCTTGTCTTAGATTTGTCTAGATACGGATGTATCAAGTCACATTTTAGTATTAGATACATCCGTATCTAGACAAATCTAAGACAAGAAATTTGGGATGAGGGAGAAGTTGAAAGTAATCTATAAGAAATCAAAGTGTCAACCTCTCGCATGTTTTGGTCAAAAGAGGAATTTAGAACCGCTATTTGGCACACTAAAATCACATGCAAGATCACCCTGTAAAGTTGTACTACCAGTAATAGTACTGCGTGTTAGATTAAAAAACACGATCAAGATCGAGAAAAAGATCACAACAAGAGACATTACCTGGACTTGCTTAATGAGGGATCCCTGACAGGGGGCTTGGACAGGCGATGGCTTTGAGCTTGTCTCATGTAGTCTCAAGGGTGCTTGCGCTTCTTCGTACCATGAGCCTCGACGGTTTTGGCCAGAGCCATAGACATCACGTCGGGCTGTCAGGTTCAAGGCCCATCCAAGAGAGGAAGCTGAGAGAGAAGAGTGAAAGGAGGAATGAGATGAG
This sequence comes from Aegilops bicornis, assembly GCA_021605145.1. Classification (NCBI taxonomy): domain Eukaryota; kingdom Viridiplantae; phylum Streptophyta; class Magnoliopsida; order Poales; family Poaceae; genus Aegilops; species Aegilops bicornis. The sequence goes on from JAHIAL010000045.1 coordinate 659,768, forward strand.
GGAGAAGCGAAGCGAGTGGGGGTTTTCTTCAAGAGAGGAAGCCGAGAGAGAAGAGTGAAATGATGGTTGCTTCGTCCGTCCAACTTACTGCTGGAAAGGAGGGGCTTTCGATTTGACGGCTCATTGGGCATTACTGCGGCTCGACGGGGTAGTCTCACCGTCACTCTACTATGGAGTAATTTAGTGCATGGCTGGTGGACCCTGTGTGTCAGCTGTCCCACACGCTACGGTAAAGTGAGTAATTTAGTGCATGGCTGGAGGAGGATCCGCACGGTAGAGCGTGTCCACTGCTTTTCATTACGAAGAAAAAAAATGATTACAAGAAGCGTTTCCACTCTTACGATGGAGGAGTGCAAACACGGCAGCCACTTGAACATACACAAGGTGCTCCTACTACTAGGCATGTGCAAAGTGGTTCATACGCCAAGACACACAATCTTGTTGCTGTGTTGTGCGCATGTCAACTACTCCTATATGTAACATAGTACCGCTTTTTTGACTGTCCGGTCGAGAATGAACGGTGAGATCAATGTAACCACAACTAGGTCCACATCGCACGGAGAGTACGGTGCTAAAGTACTCCACGAAACATTAACCATATGAAGCACATCCCTACAAGCAGATGGTGGTGTATGAAGGGTGCACGGATGGGAGCAAAAGTTCCCTTCTCGACCCACTTTTTGGGTGTGTTTGGCAGAGTGCATGAAGGGTGCATGAGTCCACACTAGTAGGTTGGACAAAAATACACGAAGAGGAAACAACTATATTGAGATGAGAATGCAACCAAACACACCCACAAGCTTTGTGCTATGCTGACGGATCTGCACCGTCTGAAGTTTGATCCAACGGTCATGTTGCACCGAGACATGGACATGCCCATGCAGAGGGCGCCTAAACACCACCGAAGTCCCTCTGCTTCTCGAGGCGCACGACGTTGGTGATGCAGGCTGCAACCGCCCGCAGAGCCCGCTCCCGGTCGACGGGTGCCAGCTCGTCAAAGACGGCGTCCAATGGCACAAATGGATTCCGGTGACGGAGCCCTGAAAGGATTCGCTCGGCAACGGCGACGGAAGCGCGCAACCCCTTCTTGTCCAGCTCAGCCCCCACCATCGCGCGGAGACGGCTCAGCTCCTCGGAGATATAGGTGATGGAGACCAGGTCAGGATTCCGCAGCTCGCTGAAGTCGACCGGGTGGTCGAACGGGTTTAGCCCGACGGCCGCATCGCCGCTACCGGGCACGACGGTAGGCATCGCGCAGCCGCAACACGCGGCGTGGCAACTTGGTTCACCAAGTGGCTGAGGCGATCCCGACCTCGCCACGATCGGCCGCTTCAGCGCTTCGCCCGGCTGCCTCGACGGCCTATCGTATCTCCGCCGCAGCAACGCCACCGACGCCGAGCATCTTTGTGGTGGGCCTTTGCCGCTTTTGAAGCTCTGAGCTCCCGCACATAACGGAGGAGCATGGCACTCCTTTCCTCCTTGAGCTCACGGAGCTCCACGCCCTGGCCCCGAGCTCCGCATCCTTGGCGTGGAGCCTCGTGTCGCGCCTCACCTCGGACTCCGTGGATCTGCTGCACCGCCATGGCACCGTGTAGAAGCAATGGGGAGAGGAAGAAAAGGGGGCAAAACGGCTGAAAAGGCAATGCACCCACGGGAAGGCGGAGGAACCAGCCGAGGAGCGGGAATCTTTTGGTTTTGAGCACGTGAAACACCGATCGACGACTTCTCACATCGAGGAGCAAAGGTTTTACAAAGCGGAGTCATCGTGACTAATTGCTACCGCTACCGCCTCCCGCCAATCAAAAATTAAAAATCCTGCCGCTACTGCTCACGTTAATCAAAAAATTTAAAATCCTGCCGCACTCCAAACACCAGAGCAACGCCATGGTGGATATTTAAATTTACCCGCCGCAAGTAGATAAAAAAGGGTGAAAACAAATGTGGCGGCGGCCTCAGCTAATCGGTCGAACTAGCCCAACTAGCTAGCCACCGTGCTTCACCGATGTACTCGGCGGAAAGGTGGTCTTCGTGATTTGAAGACTCATTTACTTGCTTCGCGCCACGACCCAGGAGGACCCAAAAACACGCTGCATGGCGTCCCCACGCCAGAAGAATATATGCGGCACCACCCGGGAGGACCCCGAAACCACGCGGTAGGGTGTGCCACCTTCTCGCACGGAGGAAAATGTGCGTAAAAATATACTCAGACGACGTAGTACCTATTGTTCGACCTCGGGACCAGCCGCTACCGGGTCGAAAACACCCCACTAGCCACACAGCTTCATCATGCAAACGTGGCACGGTTAGCTCCGCTCGACCAGCTGCAACGCCTCTTGTTCTAGGCGATTCTTCTATTTTCCAAGCTTTTTAGTTGTAATAACACCATGGCAAGCTAGCACCGCTCTTCGTGGTGTGCCCGCAAAGGTTAGACGATGGAGAGAAGAGAGATTGAGATCGCAGACCGGGACCACCCAGTAAGTGAGACAACGGTCATGCACGTGTTGACGAGGCACTCCCTCTACTCTACTCAACGCAAGTAATCAGTATAAAATCAAGTTATGGGACAAAGCCAACAACCGCTCATTTTTCGTGCTATCGATTTACGCTTTGTAGTCCAGGTTGCTAGTTCAATCTCGCCTTTTCAGATTTGTTAGTTTTAGGTCCAAATTTGATTAATGACAAGTGGGACCCCCGTGTTGTTCCGATATTTCAGTGTAGGATGGTTTTTGAACAAACACTTTGCGCCGGGTTATACAAGTAACGGCACGAAGTTACACGTATTTTGCAAGTTTACGAACAAAAATGACAGCGCATAGAATATCACATCCACCCTGCAGCTTAGATACTATGGTGATACGAAGCTTTACACCGCTGGAAGTGAGATCCAATGGCTTGGGAGTAGTCTTTGTAATTATGCGCAATTTCCAAATTCTCCAAAGTTTTTTGCAAATAAAACATTCAGGCCTCGTGTGTGCCGCTGCATCTTCGATCCAATGGCTCCCCGGTGCTAATATTAGGTGCTCCCCGTAGCTTAATTACCCGCTACGATGATATGAGCATCTAGGTCGTATGATCGGTGATTAGATGGCACATGCATAGTACTTGTACTTTCTGTGCATTTCCCTAACTCTATCAGCCGTATATTGCTAAAACATTCAAACCCCTCTGTAATGTAGTAGATCTCAAAGTGAACTCGTATCACTATAGAATCTACGGTGCAAGGAGCACCTCATACTCTCCCGTGCGAGAAAACATAAGGTGCTATCGCAGCTTGGATGCTGCGTGATACGATCTTGGAGGTCGCTTGATATGAGATCCAATGGCATCTCGAAAGCAGCCTTTGTGCTTGTAAGCAAAGTGGTCGAACTCTTTTGGGGGCTTTTCCGCAAAAACCATTCAACCACCGAGGAGGTGTTGGGTCACAAATCCAACGCCTCAGAAGAGCTTAGAGTCACCAAAGCATCTAAGGTGTGGTGGCACATGATATTCTTACATACAGAGAATATGATGTCCTCCTTCATCTTAGATGCTACTTGATACGAAAGCCGAGGTCGTTGGATATGGGATCAAAGGGCATATAAGTAGTTTTTGTACAAATTGTGTGCAATTCTCAAACTCATCAAGGTTTCCTGCAAAAAATTAAGACACATCATGTGAGCTGCTATATCTCGATCTACAAGCTCCAAGCAACTCAGATTCTGCATATAGAATGTAAGGTATGGGGGGGCACATGATATTTTCCCGGGAGGAGGGGTGGGGTAACACCCATTCGGGGGTTGGGTGGGTGGGAACAAATATAATCTAAACAACCTAAACAGATCTCCACGGTTTTATCTAAGGTCGAGGGGTTGACCCCCGACAATCATAGCTCCGCCTAAACACAACATTTGCATGTACTGTAGTACTAGACTTAATATTCATGTTTCAGTTTCATGTTCATTTTAAATATTGAACTGAGGACAATGGATGTCTTACATTTTACTCCCTTCTTTCCTAAATATTAGTCTTTTTAGAGGCTTCAAATGGACTGGCACATACGGATGTATATAGACATATTTTAGAGTCTAGATTCACTCATTTTGCTCTGTATGTAGTCACTTGTTGAACTCTCTAAAAGACTAATATTTAGGAATAGAAGGACTATTTTTGAACTCGTGTCATACATGCATGGGTTGGAAAAATAGATGCACTATACTTATTGGATTGTTGTTGTGTTACAAGGCGATGTGTGTGTGTGTGGTCATATGCTTGATACATACAAAGTTTTCTCACCTCCATATTGTTCATCTTTTAAATTTGAATTTGCATTGAAAACTTACTAGGATACCATGAAATGTGAAATCCACGTTGAGATCACTATATCACAAATTCACTCTAATTCAACGACTTCATTATAAATCAATTACCACGTTGAGATTAGTATTTGCAAGGAAAATACGGTATTGTAATACACATAGATTCGCTCGGCAATTTAAAAGGTTCCTTTCGTATTCTCAAATGGTAGGACCTAACGGGCGCATTTGTGCCGGACATTGGCTCGTGGTTGATCCTAAAAAACGGGCTCGTGTCCTTCGGGTGGCGTATGCATGGTACGCACATTAGGCAACCCCAACCAATCGAGCCTTAGCGCTTTCAAGTCGAAATATCCGCGCCGTAATTCCAGCCCTAGGAAATTTCCCTCATGTCCCCGGTCCATAATGACTACCGATGAACAACGGAGGGATGCTTTAGTAACTAGACAACGTTACCTACCGTGCCGAGCACGGTTCAATTCCCTCGGTCGCCACTCGCCAATGTCACCCGTCAATTGCATTAATACTGCGTTGGTGAGATTTTTGAGGAAAACAAGCGCATTAATTGAGTGGTTTTGCAAACTACAGCAATTGTTCCACCACTCACCATCTACCTTGGTTGGTGAGATTTTTGAATTGAGCCCTATAAACCGGAAAGGAGGTTTAACTAAGCAAAATGTTTGACCAAATCCTTTCTTGAGAAATACAACAGGACAGATGTACGGCTTGAAAATTTATTGCATGATGCATGTTATGACATTGTTTCAATCCTCGGTCTTAAATTTCAGAAGAAAATCCAAAAGGGAACATAAATTCTTGAAACTGAGCATGGTCACGTGATATGGCACAAATATTACTTCGTAAGTTTTTTCTTCAATTCGAGACAAGCTGCTTATGACAAGTTGCACAAATGAAGAGCCAAGGTATTTTGGAACAAAGACCTGTCATGTTTTTTTTTGAGGGAAAAGACCTGTCACGTTAAGGCTTAACGCTTTCACTATTGAAACCGTATGCTTACGTGCCGCCACGAGTCCCTCGCTTCTCATCGGCAGTGCCGCCCCAGCAAGCGTGTGAGTCGACGGAGGCGTGGCGAGCGTATACCGCTGCTGGCTGTCGTGGAGGCGCGCGAAAGCGTATCACGGTGCGTACTCACCGGAGGTGAGCCTTTGACCAGGCTCCGCCACCACCGCCGCCCCAACTGCTCCCACTTTTAATGTCGCTGGGCGCCGCAGTTTAAAATCAACCACGCACTACCCGATATCGCTACAATCCTCTCTCTTCCTCTCCGATTCTCCCCGCTGCCTACCTCCAACTAGCCTGACCTAAACGACGCCATGCCGCATCACCATGGTCTGCCATTAGTGTTCCATTTTCATGAGGAAGACACCCAGCCGAGTCTCAAGAACATAAGGCGCTTTGGGACGAAGCTTGAACCGGCCTTGCGGAAGACGCCAGCCTGTCCCTCGCCTCCCTGCTCCGCTCCTTGCCGCCTCGATCGCGCCAACGCCCATCCTCGTAGCATTGATGGGCTGGGAGCCGCACATTGTCGCCGAAGCTTGATGCCACGGGTTCCACGAGGTCCTCACGACTTTCACGCGCCTGCACTCGGCTAGCCAGACAAGGTACCGCGACGCGGTACCGACGCAGCACGCCAGCGCGGCGTCTTCGCACCTGCCAACAAGATGATGCGCTGCGCAGATCGACGCGGCGCTGCCGCGCCGGGTGCCCATGCACACGAACGCCTCTCGCCAGCGCTGCTGGATAATGTACCCTCGCTGGTGCAAGGGTGCCGCCTTTTAGCGGCATGGATGGCTGTCGCCGACCGCTTCTTGCACTAACGCCATTGCTCTCTCCCGCCAGCTTGATTCGCCCAAGTCTGTAACATTTGGCCTTCCAGAGTATCGCCAACAACGGGCGCAAGACGCCACCATCGCTGCCGGTCGGCGGGTCTGGACAATACGCAGAAGCACGGCAGAGGAGCCGCTTCACCGCGAGACGCTTCGCCGCCGACGCGTAATTTAATTTGTTATGAAAAACGTTCGGATTGCCATGCTTAAAATCCGAATGTTTATCATTTCCATTTATTTTATATCGATCGTCATATAATTTAAAGTCGTAGTCAGACTGAACGAAATCTACGGTATGATCGATTGAATGTTCTGCTAGAGCCGTATCAAACTAAATATAAAACGTCATCAAGCCACATGTATTCCTTGTCATCCAACGACCTAGACTGCTTCAATGTCGAGCGCTCAACACGTTTAGCGTGCAGTTAATTTCATGCCAAAAATAGTGCTAATCACATGACAACACGCAAATAATATCCTATGAGTTAATATCCGCATGCACTTAATATAATTCCAAATTAACGTGCATTGCACGCATAATAATCGACTAGTGCTGCTAGTACGTGAAACCTGTGCCGTGACTTGTGAGTTGTGAACGCGCCCAGATATGGTAAACGCAAACATCGCACGCGAAGTTCTTCCTGTTTGCCCGCGCGCCTAAACGCAGTATGAGGAGAGAGAGAGAGCACACATGGAACCCACCAATAAGTGAAGGCTAATAGTACTAAAATAATATTACATGTTATTCATTAATTAGGCTGTGGTAATATAAAAACATTATGTGAACAAAGGGGTACAACAAACATTGCTATTCTACGATAAGTTGCCTATTGACGTGTGGCTTGAAGGCCCGGTCGCATGTTCGATCCTCGCCCTTATTTTTTATTTTGTATATGGGTCCATATTTGTTTCATGACATGTGGGCCCCTTGGTGTGTAGTTTGTAGCACCTTAATTTGTGGGTCGAAATTTGTTCCATTCCAAGCGGACTATCGGTGTGTAGTTTTGTAGCTTATTTATAATAATCAAAGAGAACACCATAGTTTTTTCAATAATACCATGGTGCGAGGTTGAAGGTGAGAAAGGACGTGCGAGAGAGCGATGACCGAGCCAGAGGGAAATCAACTAGGGAGTTGCGTGGGTTGCAACGGGCGTTTGGAGTAGTTATAGGGCGTCAATGCTATGAAAATATAATCTAAACCGACCGGAATAAATGCCTACACAAATTAATCCAAGGTTGAGTGCCCTCGCAATGTAAATAGCTCCGGCTTTATGAGGGATGGAGAGGTAGTAGCTTCATCCCGTGGAAGATACGGTATGAGAAAGCGAGGTCAATCGAGAGACATATAGATAGAGAGACAAAGTGAGTGTGGTCCGACATTCATTGAACAAATATATATACTCCGGAGAGATATTGTTCGATTGAGCTTTTGGTAAGGGTGAGGGCTTTAAGATAGAGTTTGAGAGATGATCCAGTCCATGCATTTGTAGATATATTTTGTGCGTGGGAGGAAGCAAGGTCAACCGATCACATAGGGTCGCTGCGATCAAAAAGAGTGAGACGGGTTGGAGAGAGTGACCTAGATGAGACGATGTGTGTGAGAGAGTATACAATGTGAATAGGTCGAATTGGGCTCAAACATGGTGATATATCATTTTTGTCCGAGAAAGAGCGAGCTAAATCGAGACATACACACACACACACACACACACACATAGAGAGAGAGAGAGAGAGAGATTGAATGAGCGTGGCCCACCATGAGGTCGAAAGAGTGGCGGCGGCTTGGATGGACTGACCTAGATAGACAATTTGCGTGAGAGAGTATAGAGTGTGTCGATCGAGGCCCGAACAGGGAGATATATCATTTGTGTGAGAAAGAAAACGAGGTTAAACGAGACTAAGATAAAGAGAGCGAGATTGAGAGAGTGTGGTTCGCCGTAAGTGGAAGAAAGAGTGAGACAGTCTCGACGGAGTGACCTAGATATACAACGTGCACTCGTGTGCACGAGAGGTTGGGGGGGGGGCTAGATAGGCAATGCATGTATTTAGCGCGAGAGGGTGAGAGGGAGAGGGGGGTAGAGAGAGAAAGCTCCGCATGGGGTGCAATGGCGGGTGTGTGAGGTAAATACATTTGGTAACAGGAGTGGAAAAAGGGGTTGTGTAGTTGAGAGACTTAGAGATCGAAACATGGAGAGAAAGAATGAACGTGTGTTGGAAACCGATAGCTTGCTAAGGTGGTTAGGAGAGGAAGATTGACCGATACAGTAAGTATGTAGCGTTTAGCGCTGCTGGGGACTAAAAACAACATTTGAATGTACATAGTATGAGACTTAATATCGATGTTTCAATTCAGTGTGCATTGTAAGATTTGAACCGAGGACCAGGCATACGGGTAATTATTTCAATTCGTGCCATACTAAGTTTGAAAAAGTTGACATTGGCTCAATTTGTTGTGCTATTTTGTAGGTCATATGTTTGAATCCATCCAAAAGTTTTCTCACTACCATGGTGTTCATCATATACATATGAATTTGTATTAAAAAGTAGCATGGATACAGTGAAATGCGAAATCCACGTTAGAATTGGAGATCGCTACGTGACACACACTCTAATTCAAATAACTAACTACATGACACACACTCTAATTCAAATAACTAATTATGTGACACACTCTAATCCACGTTAGCGTGGGTACCGTTTCCATTTTTTTCAAATAACTCATTAATTAATTTATAGTACTCCCTATGTTCACTTTTATAAGACCTTGAAGACATTTCAGACAATGTGCAAAACAGTTCATTGTAAGTTGTCTGAAATGACTTACAAAAGTGAACGGATGGAGTATCTAGTTTCGAATGACTAATTATTGCAAGGAAAACACGGGCATGGTAATACATACAGACTTGTTTGCAAATGAAAGAAGATTCGTTTGCATTCTCAAATGTAGGCGCACCCAGTGCACTCGTGGTCGTGTCGGGGTGGACGCTGCTTCGGTGCCTTAAAGGCAACAACCCTTGGGTGACTGACATGTGGGCCAGCCACCTGTTGGGCCCACATGTCATGGACACAAAGGCAGGTGCCTTAAGGCACCGAAGCGTAGTCCTGTCGGGGTGGTCGCGTGTGTCGGATGGACGCGTAGCACCCAGCCACCCACCCCCCTCCCCCAATAATAAGGACGACGACAATATAAGTTCACGCTTCCTCGTATCGGATTGAAATATCTGGCGTCCCCAATTCCAGCCCTGCATAATCTCTCATCTCCACCGCCCCTTCCGCGCCTGATTGCTCAAACTCTAATTCGCTGCCATCCTCGAATCGCCCCTCGCCTCGCCTCTTTCCCCACCATTCCCCACCTCTGTGCCGTGCATTTATTAACGAAGACGACGGTCGCGCTTCACCACCGCACCGGAGCTACCTCATCTACGCCTCGTCCCGCCGCATCGGGTGGTCCACCGACAACGCCGGCCGCTGCAACCGACGTACTCACGTATTACACCGAAGTTCCACCGCATCAAAAGTGCGCTTTCACCTGCGGCTGCCTCCTAGCTCACCGGGCTACTTTACCGAGCACATCGTCGCACTCTCCGCCTCGAGGTCGCTAGGGGCTTCACCAACGTCTCTGCCCACCACATCAGAAGCGCCCGCTACCACTCAAGATCTGCATCCGCGGCGTAAGCAGCTTAACGCCAACAGATCACCCTCAACGCCTCTCAAGTGACCCGCACTCTAGCTAGGCGAAAGCATGCCCAAACGCCGCCCGAACTAGGTATCCACATATCACTCCCTTGTGCACCGCTCCGACGATGTTTGGATATCCTTTCACTCCTCTCTTAGCTTACACGCCTATGCAACTCGACTTTAACTCTTATTTCTTCCGGAGATATCATCCAAACAAGCAAATCCATTTTTTAGCGAAGCATGACGGGCTACGGATCTGCAGTACACATCCTCGCACACCGTATAACCTTGTAAGTATCTCGTCCTCCCAGCACAACATCAAGGTCGATTCTCTTATTTGTTCAACCATTCGGCCGTGTCAAAATGCAGAGGGGATGCACGGAGCACAAGGCCTGCACATCCAAGCAAGTGGTAACATGGACTTGTACATGGAACATCCCAAGCGCAAGCAGTAGTCGCAAATGAGCCCTGCATAACGAGCTAGCGTAAGTCCCTCAGATTTCATTTAATTCAGTACTAGCATTCGTGGTATGATTTGTGTGCGTGGCTGATCCACGAATTCAAGTTACCAGGCTTAACATTTAACTTAAAAAAATAATGTAAGGCACTTGCACCGGAAATCAACATAACTTGAGAAATGTGAAGCTACATGCACTTTGAAACCAGCTAATGATCCAAAGTAGTTTAGATTATAAACACTAAATGATGCAAGCACCAAAAATACGTAAATGCAACATGGTGTACAAGGACTACAAACATGGTCTGCATCGCTCAATTATTCGCTCTTCCGCTGAAAATATCAAACTGTAATTGCACGATAACCAAAGGTCGCAAACTGCATATCAATATATCTATCCTGCACAAGTATGCCAATAGTTTCAAACAACAGATTAGAAAAGTATTTATGCTATGTCGTCATGATACGGGGACTTTCTAGTAGATGGCCTCGACGTTTCCTCAAGCTGCACTATAATTTGCTTGTCATCAATGCCTACAAATCTCTGTCTCTCTCAACATAGTAGGTCATCATTAGCCACTAAATCCTTCAATGAGCTTGCAAAATGCTTGCATTAGATCCCTCATTAGACACTATATGTTCATCACCGTGGAGCATGTAAAATGTTTGCATCAAATCCTTCATTAGCGCCTATTCATTAGACACTTCGTGCTCAAGAACAACATGAGCTTGTATGTTTGCACCGGAAAATTGATTAGATACATCAGATTCAAATACCAAGATTGATTGGGGAGTTATAAAATAAGTAGAAATTGGTTTCATTTTCTCATAGATTCCCTACATACAAGCAGTTTTACAACACCGTCGGGTTTAACTATTGGCCAGAAATTGAAGAGTTGAATTAGATATAATCAGGGATGTGATGTACCTGCTGGTTGTGCATGCTACTCTTGCAAGTCATGACCGTCCGCTTGGCGCAAGCTCGATTCCATGCCTGCGGTCTTGCCGCCGCTGCCTCCCACGCAGGCTACACCTGTGGTTGGATCTTCATCTTCTTGTCCTTACGCTCGCTTGAAGCCCGGCGACCGCCTCCCACGAGGGCGGGAGGAAGTGTCAGTGTCGGTCTCGCCCAACAAGTGGCGGCTAGGTTAGGAGCGAACCAGACTGGAGGCTGGAGCGAATGAATTGGGATTTTTCCTGCTGTCGATCGATATGGGAGGCGCTCGTTTGGGTCGTGAGCCTGCTATAGGGCCTGCCTTGCACTTATGTTATTGGCCCATCCAAATTGAAATATTTTTCTTCATTTTTTACATTGCTCGCTTCGTATGCTGGGGACGAACAAAACTAGCGATGGGCCAAATCCTGCATTTACTCAAACTAGGTGCACACTTTCCAGCCCACCGAGGCGGCCGCCCATACCAGCCCCCTATGGTGGCGCCGCCTTTTATGCGTGTATGATTGGATAGTGAAAATATTCCAAAGGGCGCTTTTGATTTACCCACGTAATGGTTGAATTGCTTGTTTCTATGAACTGAGTTTGCCAATAATGTGAAGGATGCCGCCTTTTCATCCTATTGTAGATTGCTTAGATCTCGATATGCCAAAAGTAATCGCAAGAAATATACAAGAAAAGCCAGGTGATGTGTTTGGCTACAACTAGTTCGACTACACGCCCTCATATAACATATCAAGGACGCACCATCTTACCAGATTAACCATTCGACTTACCCATGAAGTGTGGGAAGAAAGAAGTATTGGGATCTGTGATTCAAGCAATTGATGCCATGGACTCCTTTTGTACAACCTTGTAAGTGAAAAAGAAGTTGCAAGGTGCCTGCATAAAGAACTAGCGTAAGTTCGCCATTTACGCTTCTCGGAATTTTAGTTAGCCACTTATTGCAAAATTGTTCAATTACGTTGTTTGGCTTAATTTAGTTTGCTATCGATTACATAATGGCACAACTTGTTAATCATATTGTAGATCATACGCCTATCTATGTGTTTGATACTTACTGTTAACAATTACTTGTTTGCCTTAACTTAAATATCTACTTGTTTGTTTAATCGCTTTGTCGCTACAACAAATGGGTTACAATGATGTTAATAATTCTCCTCCGTCTCATAATATAGGACGTTTTTGACACTAGCATAGTGTTAAAAAACGCCTTACTTTATGGGACGGAGGGAGTACTTTTCAAAGATCCAATTGAAACTCTTTAATTCCTTGTTTGTTTAACTGGTTTGCTATTATAACTCCCGCTTGAGATGTTTTGCTAGCTTCAACTTTTCTGAATCCAATCAGTAACTTTAATGGCAAAACAGGTTAGCCAAAGATCAAAGAGCGAGGTCCCCATGGACGTTGCATCATCCCACAGCAAAGGGCACCGCCCAATCGTGCATTATGAATTGCCAACTGCTGATGCTCTAGAGGCTAAACTAGTGGTAGAAAGAGATTCTGCTTACGCACTTAGAGATGAAGTTGACATGTTGAGGAAGCAAACAACACAATCACAAGCAAAGACTCAAGACAACCATTAAATATTTGGTGGATTTCAAAACGAAACAAGCTGAGACTCACCAGATTGTTAAGGTCCTGAAGGAAAAAAGGAAATTAAATTCCTACTTGGTAAATCATAGGTGAAATGTTCTTTCCATAGTTGAATAACCTTTGTGTTGTCTGCTCATGTAATCAATCAAACCATTTGTTTTGGAGATCATGTAATAATTTTTTTTTTGTTTTTTGGTTTGTAATTTTATTTGAGCACAAGTCTGTATTAATTGATAAGACTCGAGACATTTCATTTGGATTGTCGTGCTGCACCTACAAATATGTTAATCGGGCTGAATGTGCATTCAGCAATAGTAGTAGTATAGATGGACCATAAGTGGCACGATCGGAAAGGGCCAAGATGCTGGCTAAACAAAAGATGTCGTTGTAGCCAAAAAAGTACAATGCCTGGCTTATGTATGTTAGTTGATATTATTGATCCATATACTCTATAAGTGTTTATATGTCCGCTAATTCAGACATTCTTGGTTGATTGACTCGGTATTTTAATCTTGATACATCGCTTGTGTACATATCTAAATGGGAGTACACATTATGCTGCGTGTGACATTTGAGTTGGACATGAAGTGTTCCAAATATTCGAATTCACCTTAAACTGGATACTAGTTTCAATTTGAGTATCGGCATTTGTAAACCATATTCATATATGACAAAGGAATACATCTTTGTCAGTCCTTTTGAAGATATATAAAAACACATAGAACGCATTTATAAAGATTCATATAGGAATACAAAATGTATTCAATTTAGTTGCTGTGGTAAACGTGGATGCTTATTGTCCCAAAATTCAAAAGAAGTTGCAAAATGTCCACTCCCATGTCGGCTTCCCCGGCCAAGTGTTTGGGAGATGGGAATTACTGTCTACCCATTACACGGACAATCCATCGGCCCGATTTCCACTTCTCTAAATAGGGGTAGGTTAGTAACTTCAATTAGACGTGACACGACCGCCTCTGAGCCCATTCCAATACGGTGGGCGTCAAACATGCGCGGCAAATCACATATGAGTCAAGCTCGGCCGAAAGACCTCTGTGTCTCCCTCCATTCCCTCTTCATACACGGAGGGCGGCAAAACAAACTCGACTCAGCCAAATCGATGTAGGAAAATATTTTCAATAGGGGCAGGTTTGTAACTTCACTCGACGTGACACAACCGCCTCTACCACTGTCGCCCCGTTTCATACACCGTGGGCGCCAACCATGGCGCCAACCACCTCTCCTCGCCTCAAATCGCCCTGGGCAAATATTGGCGAGATGCAGATTACCGTCCTATCCCCAACCGATTTAGGACGTCCAAATTTTAAACGGGGCTAAGTTCAGAATTTTCCCATATTTCGCATAAAGCGTCCCAAAACATGGTTCCCCATCTCTCCCTCCATTTTCCCAATCATACACCGTCCGCGCTAGAACACCCCATCCCCACACCAGCCTCGTCCGCCACCCCATCCATCGCCGCCGCCCTCCACCACATCCATCGCCACCGCCCTCCACCACGCCGAGCGCCTACTAAGACCGCTGGCCGCCCATCAAGCTAGAGATGGACGCTTCTCATCCACGGCGATGGACCAATAGCCTTGCATCGCGCCCTTCGCTTCATCGGGCGCCGTCCTCTTCTTTGCCGGGCCGCTCACACGACCTTCTCTTCCACCGCAACGACTTATCCCCGATGCACCCATCTACCATCGCAGATCTGCTTCAACGCCACCGACAGCCATCGCACTTCGATGCCTACACGGGCGCCGCAAGAGAGGTGGTACTTCATATCTCCTCAACTTTTTGATCTCAACCAGAAAATAGATCTTAACTTGGTTACTCTACTTTCTTTTCATCTCTTAGAATTTAGTTCTTAGTTCGAAGCAAACAATGGATGCGAAATATCATTTCTCCGGTTTGCAGCTTCATCAAATCTGCCATGGCACAGCCATAATACGGTTTAATTGATCATGCTTAGGGTTTAATTGATCAAGTTGGTTCCGTGGTGGTTTCTTTAACAGAAATCGGAGGGAAAACCCTCTTTTGCTAAAAAAAATATGCTTAGAGTTTCCCCCTTTTATGATCACTATACAATTAGAGTACGTGCTTCGTGTCAAAATAACACTGCTCCACGCATCAAGCTAAACAAGCTTAGATGTTCAAATACGAATCTGATATTATTAAAATAGAGTTGTTTAATTGGTCAGCTAAATGTTCCTAAATTAGTTTCAAAATGCATGTTCCCCGCCGGGTGTGTATCTCTGTTGTGGTGCCCACGGTGGGCCGCCCACCCTGGGATTTTGGGTCGCCCCAGCCCCAATTCCTCTGCTCACAAGGCTTCTCGATCTCTACTGCCTCAGCCCCTCAAGAAGCGACTTGTCATTGACCCCTGGACGGCATGTCTCTAGGAGGAGACGCCGACTAACAGAGGCCAGCCGCCGCCTACCAACAGCCATCACCGCTGCCTGTGCGCTGGCCGTCAGGCTACCTTCCCACTGTCTGTGGCTCAGCGGCAAGCACTCCACCAAGCCAACCCGATCTATCCCGAGATACGCCCTCAATACTCGCAGCCCAATTCTCATGACCCATTTTCTAATTGATTCATTACTCACTAGGCAGGACTGTCATTAGGGTTTGTTGTGTTCTCAGTGCTACCTACTCTTAATGGTTCAGATGTATTTCGGTAATCTTTAGTACCTCTAAAGTTCACAGGGTTTTCAAAATTTCGCCCTCTAATGTAAACTAGTCATTTTGGATTGTTGGTCATAGTGACGTGGACCCAGATTACTACTGCAAGCCAGGTTTGTTGAAAATTTTACTTGTCTTTCTTACTCATTCGGTATAATATCCAATTATTCACGTCGATTAGTTGCAAACAATAAGTGCTAGACAAACTTCTTCATTCAGATTTTGGACGGTCTCTTACCGCAGTTACAATTCTGCATACTTGTCCTAATAAGCTCACAAGTAAATGATTGATTCACTACATCTATGCTTGCCTTGTCATATTTGTTGTCAATATTCTTTTAGGGTGGACCACCCTGTTTCTAAATACCGGAACCGTAGACCTGAGTGAATAGTATTTCTCTATGTGATCTCTTCCATCATGTGTGGGTAACGAACACTGCATTGTATAGAAAGAAAGTGTCATTTCCAAATTTTTACATAGGTTTTGATCTTTTACATGGAATACAATCATGCCTACTTGCTTTGTGTTGCACTACCAACACTCCACCCTTGAAGCTAAACATTACGCCCACTCATAATTGCTTAGTTTATTTGTTCAAATACTTAATTTCATATGATTCTAATGTTCCTACTTTAGTTTTGAAATGTGTACCTGCCTCGTTATAGAGACATAAGGGGTTGTATTTCGTGTGTGGTCCGGGTCAAAGAAGGTTGGGGAGGTGAAATTTGCATATGCAGGGGTTTATAGGGAGACACTCTCCTAATTGAATCCGCAATGCATTCCATAGATAATCTGACTACTTTTTATGTTTTCACGAATCTCGGATTCCAACAAGATCATAATGATTATGAGCTTGCTGCGCATGAAAAGAATAAAGCGTAACAATGCCATGGGTGTCAAACTTGGCATTAAGGGACTGAAATCAAGTCCGGATGCAATGCAATGCAAATGCTCTCCTCCTATGATTCATGCTCGTAATATGATCCTAACAGGATTCTCGAGCTAGAGGGAGACCTAAGTCAATGTAGCTCCCTAGTGGAGCAGTCAGAGGAAGATGCCCTATCTTATTCACCCATCAAGGTACTTGCTCTAACTTTCCAATGTTACATTGCTCGCACATATCTTGCAACTGATGCTTTGCATTGCTTCTACTTTGTTGAACTGCCATTAGCTTAGTTTACACATCGTGTATGTGAATACGCCCTGCCTATCCATTTTCAAGACATATTCCATCTGCACATCATACCATATTTATCCATTCAAATGCTGTTCTTGTGTATCGACGCTCAAAAGGAAGAGGGCGCTATGGAGGAGCACAAGCAAAGTATTTGGAAAAGGTAGTGGCACCGATAAATCAAATAGCCCATTAGGTGTAGTTGCAATATCACCCCGACCCACAAAATACCCCAACTCTAGCGTACTCTAGCCCTACTACATCGGGTCATTTCTCGATGCCCCAACTTAGCGTAATCTCTAACTACAAAGAACAAGATGATTATGCTAGTTGATATAGCACCACCGCATTTATTTAAAACCCCATTCCAAAGCAAAGAGTACACCAAATCCAGCCAAAATCCTTTTCGAACCGTAGAGAGCCCCAATTGCAGCAAATAGGACCCCTGCTCCATTTCTTCCCAGCTTTAGAAGACGGCTTATGTTGTTGTCAGAACTTTGTGCGCATCTTTCCTTCATGGAAAGATTATACCGTAGACACGTATCACCCCCAGTCTTCCTCCGCAAATTACGCTGTAAGTAACGCATTTCAATGTTATTCATGGTCATTACCGCATATATTTCTCACGACAGAAGACACAAGATTTCATTCTTTTAAATAGGCAAGGAGCAAACCGGATTGTGATGACGAGCAAGAGTTGGTTGCGCTTTTCAAGCACTCGTTGATGAAGTATCGTTCCTACCGAGGCAAGCGCACTTCGATGGCAAGCCTCGAACGAAATTTCTGTAAAGTCTCCGTGCTACATTTATCCGACGGTGATCGAATAATCTTGTTACACATTGGTCTTGGCTGCAGCGTAAGGTACCGCTCTATGATATCACATGACAATTTGAACTACATTTCTGCATTTGCCTTAATGTCTCACTTGTAATGAAAACTGTTAGCGTAAGAACATTCGCTCAAGGGACCATGTAATCTCGCAACTATATCGCATTAATCGCATTGCTCTTGTGAGTACCTCTTGCCTCGTATGACCATACTTACTTTCATAGCTGTTTGATTATGTAGCATCACCAAGCACATGTTAGCCTCAGAATCGCCCATTTGGTGGACATTATAAGATCCGTATGGACTCTTACACAAATTTAGAATCAACCCAATGCTTTTGAAGAGGTTTAGCTCGCAGCCCTCTTGTAAGGACTGAACGTGGTCTATCACTGCATTTTACATTATCAGCTACTTTCCTCCGTCCCCATAATATAAGAACGTTTGTACAAAGACACCAAAGTGTTCAAAACACTCTTGTATTATGGGAAGAGGGATTGGTTCATTTTGTAGCATTCTCGCATCTTATCTCCCTCGCCCACCATTTACTAAAAAGATCAGATCTATATTTAATCTTACCAACAAGTAGAATACATGCACAATGCCAAAGGTAAGTGTAGCCCATTGCTCTTGTCAAGACATTTTGTCCTCAGAACGCTTGTACTTCCGTGGATTGGTAGTTGATTATGTAGCATCAATCAGCATCTTATCTTCATTATCCTCTATCCCTTCCAAGTATTATCATATCTATAATTACTCTCTACAAAATGTAGAGTACATGTGCAATGCTTATGAAGAAGATTCTCAGGCTGAAATTCTTGAGTTATCCTTCCCTTGACATGGAGAAGGGCATTATAAAGCCGTGTTAACTGTTAATGTAAGTCATCCTTCTAAAGCCTTTATCCTCAATCGCTGTTTAATTTTCTCATACTCCCTATCGCCATCGCTGTTTAGTTTGCTGCTTCTACCAAAATGAATCATCGTAAGAAACGTAAGTTCTAAGTTTTACTTGTAAAACCAAATTTCTTATTCATACCATGCACATTACTTAATACTCCCTATATGTATGCTTGGTTTTGTGGATCTATAATCCAAAGGTGTGGTGAAGCAGCCCACGCTTGCACCTTGTCATCTCCTGCTTTATCTTACCGATGTGGTCGATGATATGAACAACATGCCATGCACATTATCCAAAATAGATACAATGATTTTCTTTGCCCTTCATCTATGCTTGTTATGTTGACATGGTAATCGAGTAGTGTGGTGAAGCTCCCCGCATTATGAACAATGCCAAATTATGGTATTGATATTTTGAACTTACTCTTTATTTTCTAATTTGAAATTGGATAGAATTGACAGAACAGTTATCATCTTTGTTTATACATCGCAGCAAAACCCGTCATCTCTCTCGCTTTGTTTCAAGGTGATATGCCCGATGGCATGCACAAGTTCTGTCAAGGTCACGTATGCACTCCAACATACATTGCAAAGCAAAGAAGGCAAAACATCTTGAAGATAGCGAGACAACCCCAAAGTCTTGTCTTGATGCGGTGTTCAAGTTACTTGAGATTAACAAATGACAAGCTTCATGCAATTGGGTTGTTCAATCAGCTCGACTTCTCCAGCCCCAAGTTCTAGCAGTAAAGGCATTCTCGCAACTCAACTTCGACTTGAAGTCCTATCTCTAAGAAAGATTGTGGAGAATACCAATGAGAACCTCATCGCTAAATAGCTACACCTAGAAGCTATGACCGATATGCTAGGCTCTGGCCTCACGCCTTTTTGCTCAAGCCATGCAAAGTAGTTCCCCCCAAGTCTAACCTTTCTTGAACTGCCTTGGAAGTGGTCTTGGTTCAAGATATTTTGTTACACTGCAATGGTGCCCAGTTTTTGTAATCTACTTCTTGGTTGCGCTTTATGATCACTGGTGGCGAACTTCGATGCCGAGTGGATGTAATATACCTTAAATCCTTTATTGTGTAGTGTAGGTTTATTCTTAGTTACTATGCCGTAATTTCTTTATTGTATAGAGTAGGTTTGTTCTTAATTCCTACTAGTTATCGCCATCATTCTCTATCCGAAAAAAAATCAGATGTAGTCGATCGGGTCAAACATTCGATAACGGGCCAGGTTTTTAAGGGCCACAATTGGGCCGACTCATGCCTTTCTTGGGTCTGAATGATTGGGGCCTTCACA
This sequence comes from Aegilops bicornis, assembly GCA_021605145.1. Classification (NCBI taxonomy): domain Eukaryota; kingdom Viridiplantae; phylum Streptophyta; class Magnoliopsida; order Poales; family Poaceae; genus Aegilops; species Aegilops bicornis. The sequence continues at coordinate 679,468 of JAHIAL010000045.1, forward strand.
CATTGCGCCAGGCCCAAACTTACACCGCCTATATTTTAGTTGGGCCTTTTGTCGACCCAACAGCTTAGTTCGCCTGTAGCGTTGGGCCATTAACAAGCTGAATATTGTATCGGCTCGTTACGGCCGAGATGAAACCACGGGCCTTTAGCAGCCAAAATGCATGTTGGGCCTCAATTTTCACTAGTCGTCGACGGGCCTTCGTGAGGGTCGAAGTAGACCGCCGTTATGGGCTCAGTTAGCTCACAGTGCCGTTACAGTAGAAACATATCTCGGCCTTAGTTGGCTCGCCGATATCATGGGCCTTTAAGAGGTCGAAAGCTTAATACAGCATCAACGGGCGATTACGCGACATGCCTTTAACAGCCCAAAGTCACGCTGGGCTTAACTGCTGCCACCTTTAGCACGGGCCGTTAGTGGGCCCGATGTCCCGTCGGACCATATATGGCCCATGGGCAAGACGGGTCATTCCCAGGCCGAAAGTCACACCGGTTGAAATGGGCCCATGTTCACATCAGCCTCTAACAGGCCGAAAGTCACTGGGCTGTAGTTGGGCCAAAATATTCGGCGAACAATTAACGGGCCAGATCTGGCTTCGGGACGCAAATGGGCCCAAATATTGGGCGAACAATTAACGGGCCAGATCTGGCTTCGGGCCGTAAATGGGCCCATATATTGGGCGAACAATTAACATGCCAGATCTGGCTTCGAGTCAGAATGGGCCTTTATTAAGCAGTGCCGTTATTGGGCTGGGCCCACTAGTACCGATTAAGTTCTACGGGCCGTTGACTGGGCCGGTTTTTAACCTATATGGGCCTCTCATGGGCCCAGCCACGCGTCAACGCACTATAGGCATGTCTCCTCCAATGGACGGGCGACATCTCGCCCATCGATGAGTCGACAGTGTTCCCTTCGGCCAATTAGAATTTTACACGTGGAAATTTCCCATTGGTCGGGGCTGTTAACGGGTTATCGGATCGAAAACCCGACCCGATAGCTTAACGGCGTTCCTTTACGGTGGATTCCACGTGTCGGTCACCCTTGACGAAAGCACTTCTGTGACGCGTGATTTATCGTCATCGAAGTGGACACTTCCGTGATGATAATTTTGGTAATGTCATGGAACACTTCTACGACAAAGACAGTATGACTATCTTGATTCTGTCATAAATTTGTCATGGATGTACATGCATGACAAAAAACGCGACCTACTGTGACAAACACGTATCATCACGGAAGTGTATTTTTTTTGTAGTGTAGTAGAGGCACGCACGTCGCATGTACACGTACGTACAGCGGCCAGGGTGCAAGAAAGTAAATACGGCCACGTACGTACATACGGGCGGGTCTCGAACGCCTACTACAGCGTCTGCACGCACGGCAGTGGCTCGTGTACATGGCTGGGTCGAAACGGAGAAACTGCGTCGTCGTCGTGTTCATGGGGAGGCAACGGAATGGGTCGTGTTCATCGGGAGGCAACAGAACGCGTGGGAGCCAACCAGCTTGGGTGGAACAGCCGATGGAAACGAGGCCTGGCGTACGGCACAACGGAGGAAACGGCCTTGTGTTCGACCGGCCACGTTCGAAACGGGATCCTGTTGATCGGGAGGAGTCCCGCGTACCGCAAAACAGAGGAAACAGACTTGTGTTGGGCCTCCTAGGTCGAAACGGAGTCCTATTGATCGGGAGGGGTGTGGTGTACCGCAAAACGGAGGAAACAGACTTGTGTTAGAGCGCTACGGTCGAGACCGGGGTCCTATTCATCGGGAGGGGTGTGGCGTACCGCAAAACGGGACTCCACGGGATACTGTTCATCTCCACCGTCGACCCCCTCCAGCCTCCACGGGCTACTATTCATCCACCGTCAACCTCCTCCAGCCTCCACCTGCGACTGTTCATCCACGGGCTCCTGTTCATCCAGCCTCCACCGCGCGCTACTCCACCGGCTACTGTTCAACCAGCCCTCTCCACGGGCTCCTGTTCAAGCACCCCTCCATGGGCTACTGTTCATCCAACTCTCCACCTTCTACTATTCATATAGCCCTCCATGGGGTCGTCCTGTTCATCCAGCCCTCCGCGGGGTCCTGTTTATCCAGCCCCAACCGACTCGATCGATCGGGGTACTGTTCACCCAGAGGCAACACCACGGGGTCCTATTCATCCACCCCCACCGGGAACTGTTCATCCAAAACCCCAAAGAACGCCACCGCTGATCTAGAGGCAGCATCAATCGGCTTCGCTTAGCAGCAGAGCGAATGAATCGCCGATCGCTTCGCCAATGTACCATCGATCGATCGCTCGGGTTCGCAGAATGCGCGAGCCAGCTGCAATCTCTTGGGTTCAAGAGGGCAAACGCCTTTGCTCCAGTTCGATTAGAGCCCAACGCCAAGACTCCACGCTGCAAGTATGAGAGAGAAACGCACAAACCTCCATGCATCGCTTCGCCCCGACCAATTTAATCGTAACCGGGAACACCTCGATATTTTCCTAGCCCTCGCTTCTACCACCTTTTTTTTCCATCATGGACGGCCCAAAGAATGTCATGCAGTCAAGGCTCTCCGCCCGCCTGTGACGAAAAGCCCATTTTCTCATCATGATTTTTTGTCATAGAAGTAGTAGCCCACCACATCTATGATGATACCGGGTTTTGTCACAATTATCGTCATAGAAGTGTCATAAGTATGACAGAAAAAATTTCGTTCGGCCCAAAATGTCACGGATGTGTCTTTTTTTTGTTGTGTACAGTCTCCAATGTATCTATAATTATTTATAATTTCATGCTATTATATTATCAATATTGGATACTTTATATGCAATTTTATATCATTTTTGGGAACTAACCTATTAACTCAGTGCCATGTGCAAGTTCCTATTTTCTGCATGTTTCTTTTTTACTTTTCAGGAAATCTATACCAAACAAAGTCCAAACACGATGAAAATTAACGCTGATTTTTTCTGGACCAGAAGGGACCCTAGTAGCTGTGGGAGGGGTCCACACGATATACAAGAGAGCCACAAGCTCACACGGCGTGCCCGGGCGTGCCACCTGAGCTTCTGGGACCCACGCAGCTCTGTTTGACCTTATTCCAAGCCTATAAACTCCCATAAATCCTGGAACGATCCCATCTGGAGGCCTTTTCTGGTACTCTACCCGAGGGGGAACCGATGATGGAGGGCTTCTACATCAACCTGGTTGCCTTCCGATGATGTGTGAGTAGTCCACCACAGACCTACTTCTCCACAGTGATTAGCTAGATGGCTTCTTCTCTCTCTCTCCCTCCCTCTCTCTCTCTCTCTCTCTCTCTCTCTCTTTGATCTTCAATACAATGTTCTCTTCAGAGATCGACTCGATCTAATCTTCTTTTGCGGTGTGTTTATTGTGATTTGATGAATTGTGGGTTTATGATTGGAATATTCATGGAAAGTAATTGATTCTTTTCTAAACTTTACTATGCATGATTGTTATTGCTTTGTAATTCTCTCCGGTCTATCCATTTGGTTTGGATAACTAGAATGATTTATCTTCAGTGCCCGGGGTGCTTTGTAGTGGGTTTAATCTTGCGGTGTCTTCACCCAGTGACAGCAGGGGTAATGAGGCACGTATTTGTACTGTTGCCACTAAGGGTAAAATGACAGGGTTTAATCATATTGCTCGAATTCATTCTGTCTACATTATGTCATCTATACCTACTATTAAAAGAAATATGTATTCTTGGTTTGGTCTTCTTGGTTCGGTCCGTGGTAAAAATCTTCGTACATCCCTCGCACGTACGCATCAAGCTTCTTGTCCGATTCACGCACCCGTCGTTATACCCGTTTAGCTAGTGTGGGTATATTTAATTTTGTAGGCCCAAATCGTCTCAATCTCATGTCAGCCCATGGACCAAGACCGGTGGGCCTCGAAATAATACCGCTCATCCTCTCGCCACGACCCTAAAAAATCTATCTCTCCTATTCTCTTTACTAAAAAAAAAAATCTCTCCTATCTCAAAAAAATCTATCTCTCCTAAAAACTATCTCCCTCCGCTATTCTTTCTCAACAATTTTTTGTCTCCCATGCGATCTTCTCCACGAGCACGGTGCCCCACCTCGGTCTCCTCTTCCGCTGACCGCTTCTTTGATTCTCTCCTTCCTTTCCCTGCTCCACATGCCGATGTAGGCATGTATAAAGAAGCCTCAACTCCGAACTCCCTCGACCAAACCCCCCGCTCGCTTGCTTCCCGTGCTTACCGCTGCTTCAATCTCATTGTTGCGCCCGTGCTCAACATTGATGTGTTGTCGTTCTTCCAACCTTACTGGAATCTTGCCAATCTGACCTTGCAGGATCTTCGCAGTGAGGGCTACACCAAGTAGATATGCATATACGCAGCCGTACGCAAGCTTTGATTCTCCGTTCTCTTCCGCCGCCACCTCCCACGGCCGGAAAGAAGCGCCACATCCGCAATCCTCGCATCTAGCCTCCAACGGCCGGAGCCGCACCACCGCCGCCCATCCCCACGCACGACACAGCCACGCCGGCTCCATCATCGCCGTGCTCGCCCTCACTGCATAACGCCGCAGCATTGATGGCTTTAGAGACCACGGCACCCCTACCGAGACGCTGCATGCTTGGCGCTGGCCGGAAGGGGATCGGCAAGGACGCCTTGCTCCTCCCTCGCCGAGCTCCTTCACGGCACCATGGCAGACGACCGATGCTTACTTGGCCGCCGGCCGAAGGGGACGCAAGGACGCCCTTATCCTCTAGGCCAATCTCCTCCATGGCGCCAGGTCACGACCCATACCTGCTTGGGCCGGCTGTATGGGGGACTCGATGGTCGAGGAACCGACAACAAAGGGAGCTCGACTGGCAAGGGATGATGGATCTGTGAGAAGAAGGGAGTTCCATTATAAAGAAAACGAAACTGGGGGATAAAAGGTTTATGGATTATTCCGATGACTTTTGGTACTTGGTAGTAGCAGGGATGGTGAAAATAAATCTGCGCCATGTCCTTTTGAGGGCTGCATGAAGGAGCTGAAAACCCAGTTCAAAACGGATGGAACTGAAAACTATACTCACCCGCACCAAGGTCGCCAGGAATGCAGTGAAAAAGATGATGAAGATACTGGTCACGACCCCCGCCATACACCACTGTGATTCACGACGGGCCGAGGTGCATCTATGGCAGGATGTTACAATTGTGCATGTCTCGATGTCATGTCATGTTGATGTACGCTGATGCGTGTATGGAAGGGTGTCAACAATGACACGGTGAGGAGGTAAAAACATACATAATCCTATCTTGTTTTCTTCCTTGCCATTTTTCATGGTGGTTATGTTCTAATAGTGTATCCCCGTTGCAATGCACGGGCAATTTTCCTAGTCTTGCTTAAAGCGTTACTTTGTTTGTCATGAACTTAATACCATAGATGCATGCTAGATAGCGATCGATTTGTGGAGTAATAGTAGTAGATCAGAATCGATTCGGTCAACTTGTCACGGACGTAATGCCTATATACATGATCATTGCCATGGATATCATCATAACTATGTGCTTTTCGATCAGTTCCCCGAATGTAATTTGTCTATCCATCGTATGTTATTTTTATGAGAGAGAAGCCTCTAATGAAAACTGTGGCCCCCTAGTCTATATAAATCATATTACTAAAACCAAAATTACCTCGGTGCAATTATTTGCTCTTGTGTGTAGGTACTGCTTACTAGGAATTTGGGTACTTCTCTTGTTGGTTCGATAACCTTGGTTCTTACGGAGGGAAATACTATCCGCTACTATATTGCTTCAACCTTCCTCTTCGGGGAATATCCCAACGCAAGTCACAAGTAGCAATCAGTTGTCCGCGAATGTAGCCTCTTGAAACCCTACCAGTCTTCCCACAAGGATGGATCATCCATCTACATCTAGAGCGTGTGATGTGAGTTCCCATGGTGGCGGCATGATATTCGGGGATGCCATTCCTGGGTTGTCATCACTACAGCCGGTTGTGACACAGCAGCCCTCTTGCTCCTTAAGCTCATAAGCAAGAATGTCAAATGGTTCCTAGACATGAGATGCATTTAGTTCCAGCCATTCCCGTGGTGAGTCATACTACATTCGCAAGTTGTGTGGCAATCAACTGGGGGCAAACAGAGGCACTCATAGTAGTGGAAGCTGCTTGCGGATAGAGACAGACACAATCGTGTGATGCTTATGCTAGTAGTGTGCTTTCAAAACCATCTAGCAGTTAGCTAGTAGCATAACACATCTACTTTCCTATTTACATTTGGGTCCCATGAGTAACTTACATAACCCATCTAATAGTTACCCAGAGGCCCAAGGGGTACCTGACAACATGCTTTCCGGCCTTAGTGTACAACACACGCTTGGCATTCTTATCAATCAGAACATTCATGGTCGGGCGGGGCATGATGGCGATGGTGGTGGCTCCTGATAGAATTATTTTTCTAGTAACTAGGACTGGTCTCATCTTGCTAATTAAGTCTCTTTGTCAATTTCCTAGTACCTACAGGATTGGTTTTCATCGTCATCTTTCTAGTAAGTAGGTTGGTTACCTATCGAGATAAATTGTATATAGTGGCGACATTTCTCTTGAATATCTAACCTAAGAGGTAAAGGATAGTAAGTCTATCACTCGACAAACATTACAATAAACAAATGGCCCATTTCTATGCAACCATCATGTGGTTGTCCATCAAACTAATTTATGTGCTTCACGTATAATGAAAATAGTGCACACACAATCATGTGGAAACCAAGTGGACATGACACTATGATCATGTATTTTTCCTATCTTTGTACTTTCCAAATGTTACAAATTAAAGATTGCCTAAATAAGACCTTCCACTTATCACTTCAGAAGTATAGGATGTACCTTGGAAGGGACAAGACCGATGCGGAAGACAGGTACAATTTTCTTGCCGGTGAAAGGAGGAACTTAAGTAGGGACACACTGGAAGAAGATTTTAACTATTACCATGGACATCGGGAACATCGGTCGTATGCAAAAGTTGCCTCTTGAAACCCTCCCAGTCTTCCCACAAAGATGGATCATCCATCTGATCCCGAAGCATGTCGTGCCGGTGCCAGTGGTGGCGCCATGCTCTTCAGAGATGCCATGACTTCATGGTCATGACTAGTCCCGGGTGTGAGATATTTTCCCGCTTCCTCCTCTAGCTCATATGCAAACATGTCAAATGGCTCAGGGACATGGGATGGATTTGGTTGCAGCCATTCCCGTGCCGAGTCATCCTACATGAGCATGCCACGTGGCAATCTGTTGGAGCAAACAGAGGCATTCACAGTAGTGAAAGCTCCATTGCGAACAGAGACAAAAACCATCGCGGCATTCTTTTGCCTATGAATCAGTTTCAAGTGTAGCCATCTCACTTAATGGAACTCTAGCCTCCGAATCGAGGAACCCATATGGAGACACCGAACCGCTTAGGCACAACTTCGAGTCTTGCGAATATGCTTCTTTGGCTTAATGGCCCAAGAAGGAAACTTATATATAGATACTAGATAAACAATATTACTCAGACATTTTCCTTTTTTTGGTGCGTGGATCGTACATCCGCAAGCGATTTGGTGGGTGAGGAGGTTTCAGTTACTTTCCTTTTTCCTTGTGGGTCCAAAGTGTAACTGACATAACCCATCTAGCAATTACCAAGTGGCATAAAACATTTTAGTTTCCTTTTTCCTTGCAGGTCCCACGTGTAACTAACATAACCCATCTAGCAGTTATGTAGAGGCCAGAGAGTTACTTTACAACATCCTTTTTGGCTTTAGCGTAAAACACAAGCTTCGCCTTCAGAACTTTCATGGTCGGGCTGGGCATGACAGCGACGGTGGTGACTGCTGATAGAATGATTTTTCTAGTAATTAGGATTGGTTCTCCTCTTCCTAATTATGTCTCGTCATGAATTTTCTAGTACCTATAGGATTGCTTCTCGTCGTGATCTTTCTAGTAACTAGGATTGGTAACCTGTTGTCATAAATTATAGATAGTGGCAACTTTTCTCTTGAATATCTAACCTAAGAGGTAAAGGAACTGAAGTTAGTCGCTCGAGCAACGCCATAAACATATCGCCAACTTCTATCCAACAACTCATGCGGTTGTCCATCAAACTATTTTTGGTGCTTCACACACAATGAAAATGGTGCACACACAATCATGTGGAAACCAAGTGGACATGACAGTACGATCATGTAATATTCCTATCGTCATATTTTCTAAATGCTACAAATTAAAAATTCTCTATGTAAAAGCTTCCACTTGACATTTCAGAAGTACAGGATGGATCTCATAAGGGTCGAGAATGAGGCGGAAGAGAGGCACAATATATATGCTTGCTGCAGAAAGGAGGAACTTAAGTAGGGACACACTCGAAGAAGGTTTCAACTATTACCATGGATATGGGGTACAACGCCCTCTGCAAATGTTGCCGCTTGGAACCCTACTAGTCATCGCACAAGGATCGTGGCATGGTCTTCAGCGATGTCATCCCAGGGTCATCATCACTGTTGCCAGGTGTGACGTCATGGCCCACTTGCTCCTCCAGCTCATATGGAAACATGTCAAATGACTCAGTAATGCGGGATGCATTTGGTTCTTGCCATTCCTGTGGTGAGTCATCTAGTAGGAGCATGATGCATGGAAATCTGCTGGCCAAACAAAGGCATTCATAGTAGTGGTAGCTCCTTTGCGGACAGAGACAGACACAATCACGGGATAGTTTTGTGTGTAAATAAGTTTCTAGTGCAGCCATATCGCCCACTGGGACTCCAGCCTCCCGTTCAAAGGAGCCCATATGGAGACACCGCGTGAACTTCCTAGGCACAACTCGGGTCTCGTGAATACACTTCTTTGGCTTAATGGCCTAGGAAGGAAACTCGAGCAACATTGCAATAAACAAATGGACTACTTCTATCCAACAACTCATGTGGTTGTCCATCAAACTAATTTTGGTGTTTCGCGGACAACGAAAATGATGCACACACAATCATGTGGAAACCAAGTGGACATGAAACTACGATCTTGTATTTTTCCTATCTAGTTATTTTCTGAATGCTACAAATTAAAGATTCCCTAATTAAGACCTTGCACTTGTCCATTCATATATAATGGATGTATCTCATAAGTTTGAGAATGATGCGAACAAGAAGCACAATCTACGTGCTGCTGAAAGGAGGAACTTAAGTAGGGACACACTGGAAAATGGTTTCGACTATTACCGTGGACATGGGGTACATCGGTCCTCCGCAAACATTGCCTCTTGAAACCTTACCAATCTTACCACAAGGATGGATCATCCATCTATTACTGGAGTGCGTGGTGCTGGTGCTCATGGTGGCCACATGCTCTCAGGGATGCCATGCCTGTGTCATAATCAGATGCTCCCGGGTGTGACAAAAATGCCCGCTTGCTCCTCCAACTCGTATGCAAACTTGTCAAATGGCTTAGCAACATGGGACTGGCCATGGTGATCCATCCTACATGAGCATGATGCATGCGTGGCAATATCCTCGTGGCAGACATAGGCATTCATAGTAGTGTAAGCTCCTTTGCGGACAGAGACATACACAATCACGGGATTTTTTTGCCTGTGAATCAGTTTCCAGTGCAACCATCTCGCCCACAGGGACTCCCCCCTCCGGCTGAAAGGAACCCATATCGAGACACCAAGAACTTCCCAGTCACAACTCGAATCTCATGAATACTCTTCTTTGTCTTAATGGCCCTATACGGATACTTACATATAGGTAGTTCATGAACAATTACTAGATAAGGGCGAAGGAATAAAGACACAAAGTGTATTTATTTTTGAGTGGATCTCACACCTATGTGATTTGGCGGGGGAGAAGGTTTGTGTATGATTTTTTTTTTCCTTGAGTGTTCCATGTGTAACTAACATAATCCATCCAGCAATTACCCAGTGGCATAACCCATTCATATTACTTTCCTTTTACCTTGTGGGTTCCATGTGTAACTGACATAACCCATCTAGCGGTTACCCAGAGGCTAGCAAGGTAATTTAAAATATCCTTTTCAGCCTCAGCTACCAAAATTCTTGGCCTTCTTATCAAAAGGAACTTTCATGGTTGGTGCTGGCATGACCGCGATGTCGGTGGCTGCCTTCAAGTATTACCGTGGACATGGGGTACATTGGTTGTCCGCAAATGTTGCCTTGTGTAACCGTACTAGTCTTGCGATAGAAATTGCAATAAACAAATGGCCTTGTTCTATCGAAACACCTCACGCGGTTGTCCATCAAACTAACTTTGGTGCTTCATGCACAACAGAAATGGTGCACACACAATCATCTGGAACCAAGTAGGCATGACAGTATTCTCAGGTATTTTTCCTATCATCATATTTACTGAATGCTACAAGTTAAAGTTCTATAAATAAGTCCTTCCACTTGTCATTTCAAAAGTATAAGATGGATGTCCGAAGTGTCGAAAACGAGGCGGAAAAGAGGCGCAATCTGCTTGGTGCTGAAAGGTGGAACTTCAGTAGGGATACACTCAAAGAAGTTTGAACTATGACCATGGCCATAGGGTAAAGCATCGTCCGCAAACATTGCCACATGGAACCCTACCAGTCTTCCCACAAGGATAGTTCATCCATCTGTATCTGGAGCGCGTTGTGCGGGTGCCCATGATGGCGGCATGCTCTTCAGGGATGTCGGTCATCATCACTACTGCCGGGTGTGACGTAGTTGCCCTGTTGCTCCTCTAGTTCATATGCGAATATGTCAAATGACTCAATGATGTGGAACACATTTGGTTCCCGCCATTTCATGGTGAGTCATCCGACAGGAGCATGACGCATGGAAATCTGGTGGGGGCAAACAAAGGCATTCATAGTAGTGGCAGCTCCTTTGCGAATAGAGACAGACACAATAATGAAACGCTTTTGCCCAGAGACCAGGGAGGTACTTAACAACATCATTTCCGACCTCAGCGTGCAACACAGACTTGGCATTATTATCGATCAAAACTTTCATGTAGAATGATCTTTCTAGTAACTAGCATTTGTTTCCTGTTGCGATAATTTGTAGATAGTGGCAAGTTTCATCATGAATATCTAACCTAAGATGTAAAGGGAAGGAAGTATGTCACTCGAGCAAAATTGCAATAAACAAATGGCCTACCTCTCTCCAATCACTCATGTGGTTGTCCATCAATGTAATTAGGTTCTTCACGAGCAACAGAAATGGTGCACACACAATCATGTGGAAACCAATCAAATGATACAAATTAAAGATTCCCTAAATAAGACATTCCACTTGTCATTCCGAAAGTATAGGAATTATCTCAGAAGGGTCGAGAATGAGGTGGAAGAGAGACACAATCTGCTTGCTGCTGAAAGGTGCAACTTAAGTAGGGACACACTAGAAGAAGATCAACTGGTACCGTGGACATGGGGTACATCGATGGCCGCAAAATTTGCCTCTTAAACCCTACCAGTCTTCCCACAAAGATGGAGAATCCATCTGTGTTCAGAGTGTGTGGTGCGAGTGCCTATGGTGGTGGCATGCTCTTCAGGGATGGGATGCCTGGGTCATCATCACTACCGACGGGTGTGAGATAGTGGCCCTCTTCCTCCTCCAGCCCATATGCAAATATGTCAAATGGCTCGGGGACATGGGATGCATTTTTTCAGCCATTCCAATGGCGAGTCATCATACATGAGCATGATGTGTGGCATTCTAAAGGGGCAAACAGAGTCATTCATAGTAGTGGCAGCTCCTTTGCAGACAAAGGCAGACACAATCACGGCATGCTTTTGCATGTGAATCAGTTTCCAGTGTAGCCATCTTGCCCACTGGGACTCCTTCCTCCGGTTCATAGGAACCCATATTGAGACACCGAGAACTGCCTAGGCACACCTCAAGGCTCGCAAATACGATTCTTTGGCTTAGTGGCCCAAGAAGGAAACTTATATATAGATAGTTGATAATAAATATTACTCCCTCTTTAAAGAAATATGGAAGTGTTTAGATTACTAAAGTAGTGATCTAAAAGCTCTTATATTTCTATACGCAGGGAGTACTAGATAAGGGTGAAGGAAAAGAGACAAGGAGGGTGTTTCATTGGTGTTTGGATCCTACATCTATGTGAATTGGCAGGGAAGAAGGTTTGTGTATTACTTTCCTTTTTCCTTGAGGTTCTCGTGTGTAAATGACATAACACATCTAGCAGTTACCTAGTGGCATAACCCATTCATATTAGTTTCCTTTTCCATTGTGGGTCCCATGTGTAACTAACATAATGTATCTAGCAGTTACCTAGAGGCCAGGGAGGTAATTGACAATATCATGTTTTGGCCTCAGTGTACCACACACGCATGGTCTTCTTATCGATCAAAACTTTCATAAGCAGTGCGGGCATGACCAAGATGGTGGTGGCTGCTGCTAGAATGGTTTTTCTAGTAATTAGGATTGGTTCTCATCTTGCTAATTAAGTCTTGTCATAAATTTTCTGTCACCTATATAATTGATTCTCGTCGTGATCTTTCTAGTAACTAGGATTGGTTACCTGTCGTGATCAATTGTAGATAATGGCAAGTTTTCTCTTTAATATCTAACCTAAGAGGTAAAAGAAAGGAAGTCGGTCACTCGATCAACATTGCAATAAACAAATGGCCTACTTTTATCCAACAACTCATGCGGTTGTCCATCAAACTAATTTTGGTGCTTCATGAGAAACCAAAATGGTGCACACACAATCATGCGGAAATCAAGTGGACATCACACTACGATCATGTATTTTTCCTATCTAAGTATTTTCTAAATGGTACAAATCAAAGATTCCCTAAATATGATCTTCAACTTGTCACTATAGAAATACATGATGCATCTGAGAAGTGCGAAGAACGAGGTGGAAGAGAGGCACAACATGCTTGCTGCTGAGATATGGAACTTAAGTAGGGACACACTGGAAGAAGCTTTCAACTATTACCATGGATATGGGTTACATCAACTGTCCGCGAACATTGCCACTAGGAACCCTGCTAGTTTTCCCACAAGGATTGATCATCCATCTGCGTTGGGAGCACGTGGTGTGGGAGCCCCTGGTGGCCGCATGCTATTAATGGATTCCATGCCTTGGTCCTCATCACTGCAGCCGGGTGTGACACAGTGGCCCTCTTGCTCCTCCAACTCATATGCGAACATGTCAAGTGGCTCCTGGATGAGGGACGCATTTGGTTCAAGCCATTCCAGTCGTGAGTCATCCTACATTATCATGCCACATGGCAATCTGCTGGGGGCAAACAGAGGCACTCATAATAGTGGTAGGAACCTTTGGGAGGGAGACAGACACACTCGCAGGATGCTTCTGCTTGGCAATAACTTTCTAGTGCAACCATCTTGCCCACTGGGACTCCAACCTCCGATTCAGAGGAACCCATATGGAGACACCAGGAACTTCCTAGGAACATCTCGAGTCTCGCGAATACACTTTCTTTGGCTTAATGGCCCAAGAAGGAAACTTATATATAGGTAGTAGATACACAATATTATTAGATAAGGGCGAAGGAAGAGAGACATAAATGGTATTTTTTGTGGGTGGGGGAGAAGGTTTGTGTATTACTATCATTTTTCCTTGTCGGCCCCATATGTCACTGACATAACCCATCTAGAAGTTACCCAGTGCTTTAACCCATTCATATTACTTTCCTTTTCCCTTGTGGGTCCCATATGTAACTGATATAACCCATCTAGCAGTTACCAAACCAACAAAGAACCACCCGAAACCATATTTCTGCCTTTGCAAGCTTTTGTTCTTCCGCTATCCCATCTGGAGACCTTTTTCGGTAATCTGCCGGAGGGGGAATCGATCATGGAGGGCTTCTACATCAACCTTGCTGCCCTACTAATGATGTGTGAGTGTGTTAACCACAAACGTACGGGTCCATAGCTAGTAGCTAGATGTCTTCTTCTCTCTCTTTGATCTTCAATACAATGTTGTCCTCGATCTTCTTGGAGTTCTATCCGATGTAATCTTCTTTTGCGGTGTTTTTGTTGGGATGCGATGAATTGTGGATTTATGATCAGATTATTCATTGAGAGTCTTTTCTGAACTTCATTATGTATGATTATTATAGCTTTGTATTTCTCTCCGATCTATCCATTTGGTTTGGCCAACACGATAGATTTATCTTCATTGGGAGACATGCTTTCATAGTGGGTTCAATCTTGCGGTGTCCTCACCTCGTGACAGAAGGGGTAGTGAGGCGCGTATTGTATTGCTGCCATTAAGGGTAAAACGATGGGCTATAATCATATTGCTTGAGTTTACTTTGTCTATGTCATGTCATCTTGCTTTAAGTGTTATTCTATTTGTTATGAACTTAATACCATAGATGCATGCTAGATAGCAGACAATTGGTGGAGTAATAGTAGTAGATGCAGAATCGTTTGCCTACTTGTTGGGTGCAAGTACTTCCTCTTTTAGCATGAGGTATTGTCATTAGGATTTGCGTGGTTCTCCGATTGGTTTGATAACCTTGGTTCTCACTAAGGGAAATACTTATCCGCTAATATATTTCCTCCCCTTTCCTCTTAAGGGAAAATACCAACGCACCTCACAAGTAGTTGCTACATGTCATGATTAATTGTAGATAGTGGAAGGTTCTTTCTTTAATATCTAACCTAAGAGGTAAAGGAAAGGAAGTCTGTCACTCGAGCAACATTACAATAAACAAATGTCATACTTCTATCCAGCAACTCATGCGGTTGTCCATCAAACTAATTTTGGCGCTTCACGCGCAACAAAAATGGTGCACACACAATCATGCGGAAACCAAGTGGACATGACATTTTCCCTATCTAAGTATTTTCTAAATGGTACAAATTAAAGATTCCATAAATAAGATCATCCAATTGTCACTTCAGAAGTACATGATGCATCTCAGAAGGGCTGAGAATGAGGCGGAAGAGAGGGGTTACCTGCTTGCTGCTGAGATGTGGAACTTAAGTAGGGACACACTGGAAGAAGCTTTCAACTATTACTAGAGACATGGGGTACAGTCTCTAATGTATCTATAATTATTTATTGTTTCATGCTATTATATTATCAATATTGGATACTTTATATGCAATTTTATATCATTTTTGGGAACTAACCTATTAACTCAGTGCCATGTGCAAGTTCCTATTTTCTGCATGTTTCTTTTTTACTTTTTAGGAAATCTATACCAAACAAAGTCCAAACACGATGAAAATTAACGATGATCTTTTCTGGACCAGAAGGGACCCTAGAAGCTGCCGGAGGAGTCCAGACGATATACGGGAGAGCCGCAAGCTCACATGACATGCCCGGGCGCGCCACCTGAGCTTTTCGGACCCACTCAACTCTATTTGACCTCATTCCAAGCCTATAAATTCCCATAAATCCTGGAACCAATGGAGAGCCACCCGAGACAGTTTTTCTACCGTTGCAAGCTTTTGTTCTTCCGTGATCCCATCTGGAGGCCTTTTCTGGTACTCTACCCGAGGGGGAACTGATGATGGAGGGCTTCTACATCAACCTTGTTGCCTTCCGATGATGTGTGAGTAGTCCACCACAGACCTACATCTCCATAGTGATTAGCTAGATAGCTTCTTCTCTCTCTCTCTCTCTCTCTCTCTCTCTCTCTTTGATCTTCAATACAATGTTCTCTTTAGAGATTGATTCGATGTAATCTTCTTTCGCGGTGTGTTTATTGTGATTCGATGAATTGTGGGTTTATGGTTGGAATATTCATTGAAAGTAATTGATTCTTTTCTAAACTTTACTATGCATGATTGTTATTGCTTTGTAATTCTCTCCGGTCTATCCATTTGGTTTGGATAACTCGAATGATTTTTTGTCAGTGGGCGAGGTGCTTTGTAGTGGGTTTAATCTTGCGGTGTCCTCACCCAGTGACAGCAGGGGTAGTGAGGCACGTATTTGTATTGTTGCCACTAAGGGTAATATGACAGGGTTTAATCATATTGCTTGATTTCATTCTGTCTACATTATGTCATCTTGCTTAAAGCGTTACTTTGTTTGTCATGAACTTAATACCATAGATGCATGCTAGATAGCGATGGATTTGTGGAGTAATAGTAGTAGATGCAGAATCGATTCGGTCTACTTGTCATGGACGTAATGCCTATATACATGATCATTGACATGAATATAATCATAACTATGTGCTTTTCTATCTGTTGCCCGAATGTAATTTGTCTATCCATCGTATGTTATTTTTATGAGAGAGAAGCCTCTGATGAAAACCGTGGCCCCCTAGTTTATATAAATCATATTACTCAAACCAAAATTACCTCGGTGCAAGTATTTGCTCTTGTGTGTAGGTACTGCTTACTAGGAATTTGGGTACTTCTCTTGTTGGTTTGATAACCTTGGTTCTCACTGAGGGAAATACTATCTGCTACTATATTGCTTCACCCTTCTTCTTCGGGGAATATCCCAACGCAACTCACAAGTAGCAACAAGTTGTCCGTGAATGTTGCCTCTTGAAACCCTACCAGTCTTCCCAGAAAGATGGATCATCCATCTACATCTAGAGCGCGTGGTGTGAGTTCCCATGGTGGTGGCATGATATTCGGGGATGCCATTCCTGGGTCGTCATCACTACAGCCGGTTGTGGCACAGCGGCCATGTTGCTCCTTAAGCTCATAAGCAAGAATGTCAAATGGTTCCTGGACGTGAGATGCATTTAGTTCCAGCCATTCCCATGGTGAGTCATCCTACATTCGCATGTTGTGTGGAAATCAACTGGGGCCAAACAGAGGCACTCATAGTAGTGGAAGCTACTTGCGGATAGAGACAGACACAATCGTGTGATGCTTTTGCTAGTAGTGTGCTTTCAAAACCATCTAGCAGTTAGCTAGTAGCATACCACGTCTACTTTCCTATTTCATTTTGGGTCCCATGAGTAACTTACATAACCCATCTAACAGTTACCCAGAGGCCCAAGGGGCACCTGACAACATGATTTCTGGCCTTAGCATACAACACACGCTTGGCATTCTTATCAATCAGAACATTCATGGTCGGGCGGGGCATGATGGCGATGGTGGTGGCTCCTGATAGAATTATTTTTCAAGTAACTAGGACTGGTCTCATCTTTCTAATTAAGTCTCTTCGTCAATTTCCTAGTACCTATAGGATTGGTTTTCATCGCCATCTTTCTAGTAAGTAGGTTGGTTACCTATCGAGATAAATTGTAGATAGTGGCGACATTTCTCTCGAATAAATTGTAGATAATAGGTTGGTTAAGGATAGGAAGTCAATCACTCGACAAACATTACAATAAACAAATGGCCCATTTCTATCCAACAACTCATGTGGTTGTCCATCAAACTCATTTATGTGCTTCACGCATAATGAAAATGGTGCACACACAATCATGTGGAATCCAAGTGGACCTGACACTACTATCATGTATTTTTCCTATCTTCGTACTTTCCAAATATTACAAATTAAAAATTGCCTAAATAAGACCTTCCACTTGTCACTTCAGAAGTATAGGATGTACCTTGGAAGGGACAAGAACGATGCGGAAGACAGGTACAATTTGCTTGCCGGTGAAAGGAGGAACTTAAGTAGGGACACACTAGAAGAAGATTTCAACTATTACCATGGACATGGGGAACATCGATTAAATGCATACGCGTTGCCTCTTGGAACCCTCCGGTCTACCCAAAGATGGATCATCCATCTGATCCCGAAGCATGTCGTGCCGATGCCAGTGGTGGCGCCATGCTCTTCAGAGATGCCATGACTTGGTGGTCATGACTAGTCCCGGGTATGAGATTTTTTTCCTCTTCCTCCACTAGCTCATATGCAAACATGTCAAATGGCTCAGGGACATGGGATGTATTTGGTTGCAGCCATTCCCGTGCCGAGTCATCCTACATGAGCATGCCACATGACAATCTGTTGGAGCAAACAGAGGCATTCATAGTAGTGACAGCTCCATTGCGAACAGAGACAAACACAATCGCAGCATTCTTTTGCCTATGAATCAGTTTCAAGTGTAGCCATCTCGCCCACTGGAACTCTAGCCTCCGAATCATAGGAACCCATATGGAGACACCGGGAACTGCCTAGGCACACCTCGAGTCTTGCGAATATGCTTCTTTGGCTTAATGGCCCAAGAAGGAAACTTATATATAGATACTAGGTAAACAATATTACTCTGTATTACTTTCCTTTTTTTGGTGCGTGGATCGTACATCTGTGTGATTTGGTCGGTGAGGAGGTTTCTATATTACTTTCCTTTTTCCTTGTGGGTCCAAAGTGTAACTGACATAACCCATCTAGCAATTACCAAGTGGCGTAAAACATTTTACTTTCCTTTTTCCTTGCATGTCCCACGTGTAACTGACATAACCCATCTAGGAGTTACGTAGAGGCCAGAGAGTTACTTTACAACATCCTTTTTGGCTTTAGCGTAAAACACAAGCTTCGCCTTCAGAACTTTCATGGTCGGGCTGGGAGTGACAGCGATGGCGGTGACTGCTGATAGAATGATGTTTCTAGTAATTAGGATTGGTTCTCCTCTTCCTAATTATGTCTCGTTGTGAATTTTCTAGTACCTATAGGATTGCTTCTCGTCATGATCTTTCTAGTAACTAGGATTGGTAACCTGTTGTCATAAATTGTAGATAGTGGCAACTTTTCTCTTGAATATCTAACCTAAGAGGTAAAGGAACTGAAGTTAGTCGCTCGAGCAACGCCATAAACATATCGCCAACTTCTATCCAACAACTCATGCGGTTGTCCATCAAACTATTTTGGGTGCTTCACACACAACGAAAATGGTGCACACACAATCATGTGGAAACCAAGTGGACATGACAGTACGATCATGTAATATTCCTATCGTCATATTTTCTAAATGCTACAAATTAAACATTCTCTATATAAAAGCTTCCACTTGACATTTCAGAAGTACAGGATGGATCTCATAAGGGTCGAGAATGAGGCGGAAGAGAGGCGCAATATATATGCTTGCTGCAGAAAGGAGGAACTTAAGTAGGGACACACTCGAAGAAGGTTTCAACTATTACCATGGATATGGGGTACAACGCCCTCTGCAAACATTGCCGCTTGGAACCCTACTAGTCATCGCATAAGGATAGATCATTTATCTACGTCTAGAGTGTGTGGTCCGGGTGCCCAAGATTGTGGCATGGTCTTCAGTGATGCCATGCCTGGGTCATCATCACTGTTGCCTGGTGTGACGTCATGGCCCACTTGCTCCTCCAGCTCATATGGAAACATGTCAAATGACTCAGTAATGCGGGATGAATTTGGTTCTTGCCATTCCTGTGGTGAGTCATCTAGTACGAGCATGATGCATGGAAATCTGCTGGGCAAACAAAGGCATTCATAGTAGTGGCAGCTCCTTTGCGGACAGAGACAGACACAATCACGGGATAGTTTTGCGTGTAAATAAGTTTCTAGTGCAGCCATCTCGCCCACTGGGACTCCAGCCTCCGGTTCAAAGGAGCCCATATGGAGACACCGCGTGAACTTCCTAGGCACAACTCGGGTCTCGTGAATACACTTCTTTGGCTTAATGGCCTAGTAAGGAATACTCAATCCAATGGTCAAGCAGAGAGAGCTAATCAGGAGATCCTGAAGGGTATCAAACCCCGGCTCTTGGTCCCCTTACAGCGGACTACGGGTTGTGGGGTGGCGCCCACCATGGGGCCAGCGCACGGTGGATTTGAGTTCTTGAAGGGCAGCTTCGAAGGGCTCAAGGGATACGTAGTTGGCCGGATGACCAAGAGTCGCTGCGGCAAGATCTACATCGACGACGAAGGCTGGGGCCCCGACGCCGGCTCAATTTAGTAAGGGTACCGGGTCCCCTTCGCCGGAATCCACTTCTTCATCGGCCGGATTGGTGAGCCGGGCCTGAGCCGGACAAGCTGCACCGACCTCTCGTCGAGAGCGGCTCAGCGTCACGAGACCGCCCGAAGTTCAACCCGTCATGAAGCGTGCCTTCGTGGGCTGCATCCCACGGTGAGGAACGCTCAAGGATCTGAAGATGGTGGTGAGACGGCTGTCCTCTCTGACGGTGATTCGTCCACCGGTTCAACAGATTCGTTGTATCAAGTGCAAGATGCGTGCTTGGGGGCTGTTCCGATGGCTCCAGTATTCCGGACCCCTATGAGCCAAGCTGGGCAGGAGTCTTCATGGCTGGGACTCAACCCGGCCAAAACTCTACGGCCGCTTAGCAATAACGTCCGGGTCAGAGCGGCCAAAGGTGAGGCCCTGTGCACCCGCCAGCTCAGATACTGATGGATCTCATGGATAAGCTTACGACCCTGTTAACCGCCACGGTTATTCCTGCAAATCAAGATGAGCATAATGCAGAGGTGGCATAGGTGCATGAGGAGATAGCTCGGGCCAAGGAGGCCTTAGCAGCTGAGGATATCAGGTTAGCTACAGAACGGGCGGCTTTGGATGCACGGGCGCAACAGCTCCATTCGGAGGCTTTCTAGCTTAATATGAGTCTGAACGCATCTAATGAGGTGATGAGAAGGAGGCACCAGAAAACTCAGTCCCGTCTGCCTCTGGTTTACGACCCTCGGAACCTTTTCGCTACACCCGGTGCCGGCCCTAGCAACCCGCCCGAAGCAAATCAGTTCATGACAGCCGGAGCGGGAGGACCGGCTCAGCCTCGAGAGATGGCACCTCCTCATGGGAGTATGGCCCCGCCCCGCTATGTACCAATACCATCGGGCCACTTTTCCAACCCCATGGAGAACTTAATCGCAGCATCGGCGTGTTTGGCGGCTCTCCCAGTGGATGGTGATGATCCGACAGCGGTGGAGACCCGGTGTCACAGCCCCAGATCAGCCTTGCTTGACTTTGCCTGCTCATCATGTCATCGTGTTTAAATTCCTAAGAAATTTGAAATGGGGATGTTCAAACCCTAGCATCAAAAGGAATTCACTAGGTTCAACTAAAATATTTCCAAGTGTTTCCAAATGGCTTTAAAAATGTTCATCATTTCAGGAAATGCTAGAAGCAATAACCAGAGGTGTTACACATTTTTCCATGACATATTTGGGCTCTGAATTAAATCATACTCTATTTGCATTTGGACATTTAAATGCTATAAAATAATTAGAATATCCAAATAATCATAAACTTAAATGTTTACTGTTGGATATATTCCAAACAGTGGGCTTGGGCAAGTTTCATGATTTTTGAGTGTGCCTAAGTATTTTTAATAAAGCCCTGACATTACAGAAGAAATAGAAAACAGAACAAATTAAATAACAAAGAGAGAGAGAGAGAGGTTAGTACAGGCCAATTACCACCTATGCGGCCCAGAGCCGCCCAGCCCACCGTGCCGATGCCGATCGTCTCCCTCCTCTTGCCGGAGGGGCGAGTGGCGTGTGCCCGCCCGTCTTGCGCCACGCGTCCATGCCACCTCCGCCTGCTAGCTTGCGTGGCGCCATGACAGAGACCCTCGAGCCGTGCAGATCACTCGACCGCCTCGCACTCTCCCCTCGTCTCCCTCTCGCCCTCTCCACCATGGCCGAGATGCCCATGAGCTCGCTGCCGCCATAGCCGCAGCCACCGTGCTCCCCTCACCGCCCTCCGAGTCCGCAAGAACCGCCGACGACCGCTGCTTCGCCCCACCCTGGCCCCAAGCGCTGGGACGACCTGCATCTCCGGCTACTCCCCCTTCTTCCTCCTCGGTCATCGGATATCGCCGCGCCCGATTAAATCAGTCCACAGGGCCTCCCGAGCCCGCCGACCCCTCTCCGACCCGCTGTGAGCTCCTCTTCCCTTTCCCCAGCTCCCGTGCTCGTTTGGCCTCGGTAGCCGCCGTTTCCACTCGCACCAGCTCCTCACGCCACTATGGCGCCGTGCCATGGCTAGGGGCCACAATGGCTCGGCCAAGCTCACCGTTGTGCTCGGCGCAGCACCAGAGCCGTATCCACCACTCAGCCTCCTCCCGTGCACCGTGGCGTCGAACCCAACCCGTCAACTCCGCCGCCGCAAGAGTTGCATTGCCGTCGATTTAGTCCACTCCGGCGTGAGTTGTTGCCTCCGTTGGATGCGCAAGATTCTTAGCTTTCAGTAGCCGCAAACCGCGTCGAACCGAGCCACAATGGCGTTTTCCGAAGCCCTCCGCCGCGTCTGTCGTCGCCGACGTCAAACCACCGGCGAGTTGACCCCTTTTGACATGGGGTTTGACTCCCCTGGGTCAACGAAAGGTGGGCCCAAGGCCCTGCTAATTTAGTTTAGATGCTAATTAAACTTTAGCTAACCTTGACTTCGGTGGATGTGGGCTGACCCTTCTAATCACTTTAGTTAGGATTTAACTAAACCCTGGTTGGTACTGAGTCAATGACGGGTGGGCCACACCTGTCAGGTCTGACCTAGACGGTCCTGTTGACCAGCTGACGCCAGCATGACTTAATGCTGACGCAGTAAAGTTTTCTGGAATTAAAATAAATCAGAAATGATTTATAAATTTCAGAAAATACCCCAAACTTATAAAAATCATAGAAAATCAACCGTAACTCCAAATGAAATAATTTATATATGAAAAATGATCAGAAAAATCCAATCTATCCATCTGTACCACTTTCATGCATGTTAGAACAACTTATGGCTGCTGTTTAGGCTAACTCATATAAATGGCATTTAAACTCTCACATATGGAGTTTGAATTAGGACCTAGGGTTCAAACCAACTCCATTTAACATGTTACTAGTTGCATTAGCTCAAAACACAGCATATTGACATGTCATGATCATGCATCATATCGTCACATTGCATTGATTGTGTTCGTTCTCTCATTGCGGTATTTGTCCCCTCTCGATGAGCGACGTTAAGCGATTGTTTGGTGACACCGATGAAGAACTATAATATCTTCGTAGTGCCGTGCAAGCATAACCCCCTTGTTCATTCCGATACAATCCCACTCTCTTGCTCCTGCTCTCTTTTACTGCATTAGGACAACAACGATTCATCTGTTACTTGTTGCGGTAGTTGAACCCCTTATCCTCTGCATGACCTGTCATTTCCACAGTAATTAGGTGAAACCCACTAGCATGAGTAGGAGTTGTTTGAGCCCCAATGTGCCTACTCATTCATGCTTGTTTGTCGTGCCTGCTACTGCTTAGAGTTGAGTCAGGTCTGCTTCATCGGGGATGAATCGGAGGTGTGTGAACATGTCCTACTGTTGAGAGTTAAGTGTGTGAACACGATTTGGTAAAGGTAGCGGTGAGAGGCCATGTAGGAGGTGGGTTGTCTCATTGAAGCCGTCCTCAGGAACTGAGTTCTGTGTTTGTGATCCATGAACAGCTACTACCACGCATTGGGCCCAAAACCAATGGACCCTCTCGACTTATTAACTGCCCTTGCTCTCTGTCCAGGAGTTGCAACTAGTTTCTGGTGTTTGTAGGATATGTGTTGGAGGCCGTGCGTAGCGCTGACCCTAGGGGTGGGCCATGATGCGGTAGATACACCATGGCACGGTGTACCAGCGCCTGCTTGGTGTCTTGGGAACCCTGCACACATCGTTTGGGGCTGTGAGCGAAACTCCGCCGGATCTCCTCATGGATGGAACCCGAATAGGCGATAAACCTGGACTAGAGACTTGTGTGGTTAGTCAGGCCGTGGCCGACTCCTCGCCAAAGCTTCCGCTTGAAGGTTGCCGAGATACACGACGTGTACATGGTGGTAAGTGGCGAGAGCATGTGTGAAGAAGTACACCCTGCAGGGTTAATATGATCTATTCAATAACCGTGTCCGCGATAAAAGGACTTCTGGGTTGCCTATAACAGTTCATAGACAAGTGAAAGTGGATACTCTAAAATGCGCAAGATAAGCGTGAGTGCTATGGATGGCGTTCCCGTAGGAAGACGGGATCGAATCCATAGTGGTGTATTGATTGGTGAGTATGTGGACTCGTGTGCGCCACCTCAAAAGAGTTACTTGCAGTCGTAGTTCAGGATAGCCACCGAGTCAAAGCTGGCTTTGTCAGCATTAAACTCCACCACCACCCTTTGTTGATCTTGATGCATATGTAGTTAGTTACGATGTAAGTCTTGCTTTGAGTACCTTTGTACTCACGCTTTCTTATTTTATGTTTTGCGAGACGTCGGTCTCGCTAGTAGTTCAGCGTGGACTTGACGTTTAGCTTGTTACCCAGCTACGATCTTGTGCCCTCGGCAGGATCTGGTAGATAGTCGAGGCTTCTAAGCTTTTCATTTGTAGATGTCTGTACTTTCGGACATGTTAAGCCTCCGCTTGTGCTTTGACCGGTATGCTCGAATGTTGGGTCATGAGACCCATGTTTGTAATATCTCGCTCCTCGGAGCCTAATGAATAAATACTTGAGTCGTAGAGTTATGTTGTGATGCCATGTTGTATTTACACATATCGAGCATATTGTGTGTATGTTTGAAATGCTTGGTATGTGTGGGATCCGACAATCTAGTTGTTTATCCTTGGCAGCCTTTCATATGGGGAAATGTAGTCTAGTGCTTCCTGGCGATAGTAGTCCGCTTCTGACCGGTTCACGGAGTCCTGCCTTAGCCCAAAGACTACTGCTCTGGACACTTGATTGGGCGACATGTGTTTCACTTCGTGGTTCTGTCCCTTCGGGAAATGTCACGCGGTGACATCCGAGTCCTGCCTAGCTCTGCTACAGCCCGGGTTCCCGGAGTCCTGTTAGCCAGTGCTACAGCCCAGATTCACAGCTGGCAGACCGACATGCTCGATGTGATTCATGTATGCCTGTCCCCATGGGTTATTGCCACTTTGGGTTCACGACTAGCCATGTCGTCGGGGTTCTCTGTCATATGGATGCTAGCGACACTATCATATACGTGAGCCAAAAAGGCGCAAACAGTCCGGGCCATGGTAAGGCGACACCCATGGGAATACCGTGCGTGAGGCCGCAAAGTGATATGAGGTGTTACCGGCTAGATCGATGTGACTTGGAATCGGGTCCTGACAGCGTTGGTATCGAGCTTTGACCGCCTATAGGATTACCAAGCCAAACTGGTGAAGTTGTGCCTAGAAATGCTTTAGTTATGTAAGGGAATTGATTACGGAAGGGAACGTAAGGCTCTTTTACTCCTTATACCTCATGGCCTTGATCCGAGTCAACCTCTTCTCTTCTACGGGATTAAGAGCTAGGCCTTCTCATCTATCTATTAGGATGACGTGTTACTAATCCATAGACTTATAGGATTGATAGTTTCAAATCTCGGTTCAGTTTTACTACTTCCGTATGTTCATAGCTGGTCTCAGAACCTTGATATTGTGATGTTGAGTGGTCATGCCACTATTTTGCAGGATGTCTCAAATCATTTTGAGCATTTACAGCCGTTATGCTGTCCGAGTCATCCCAGATTTCTAAATAGTCTGATGCATTTGCAAATCCTTTCTTCCATTCCCGATGTCCTTTATGGTCAGAATAAGCACACTAACCGGTGCGTTGAGGTAATTTATTGCGTTGACAATTATGTTGGAGCTATTATTATGACCCTAGGTGTCTAGAGTATCGCCTAGTAATCCAGCCATGCTTTGTGTTCCCGGTGTGATGATTACGGCCATCATTCTCGAAAGCATCCCGTGATGCCATTTAGTAGTAGGTATTCTATTCCTGGGTTCCTGAACCCAAGATTCACCCTACTTACCTCCTGTTGATAGTGTTTGCTAGTTCCTTTAGGATATTAGCAACCTTTGCGATAGTCCTGGAGGTCCGTGGTATATCCTTCTTCCAAATACTATGAACCGCTTATGGTAGAAATTCCTCGCTGAACCGAAAGATCACAACCAGAGTGCTCTTGATGAGTCCTCCATTCTATATCTTGATTCTGCCAGTTCTACCCCTTTCCGCATGGGTTATCCGGAAGAAATGTTGAACTTTGCTCGACATACTAATCCATGCCTCCACAACTCGAAAAGTTATATGTTCCTCGAGTTGTTCCTCCTTAGTTGTATTCCGACCCTCGCCTATCAATTGATAGTCAAGAGTATGCATGCATTAGTTTATCGATGCCTATTACTCTTGTGGTTTGTCAAGCCATTCTATTCTGGAATGACTGGGAGAAACAAACTCCAGTACCTTGTCCATTTCTAGGATTGGCTCAAAGCAGTTGTATTCCGCAGATCAAGTGCCCATCCACCTTTTGATTCTGTTCCACCTGGAGTGTTACCATATTTATGTCAAGAATGTCATGAGAATTGCACCACCTCTTATGAATTCTTAACGCAGTGATACTTCTCACCATCATTATTCGTTCCTCGGTCCCGTGTTGTTGTAACCGGAATGCCGACAAGTGAATTGTGGTGTGTGAAATCGATCGCCTAGCAACCCCCTTGCTTGGTAGTAAATGGACAATAATTTCATCCTTAGCATGTTGGTTATTGAATCATCATCCTAAGGTTGATCATGCTACCTAGCCCTTATTTCTGGTGCACTTTGCAACCAATGAGTTAGGATTGTGTCAATCCCTCGCTCTTTGGATCATATATCATCTTGCCTCGCAAGCAAGATTTTTCTCGAGCTTAGTAGCATATTGGTGGTTCGTGATTTTCCGAATATCTTCTCGAAAAGTATTACCGAGTTGTCACCGACCGCTATGTTGAGCTCGTGATCAATTTGGTTTTATTACAAACCACCCCTTCTCCAAGAATCTGTGTTGGATACCCCTGAGCTAGTTGGTTAAGCTAAACAACAACTTGGAGAGTTGGAAGATAAAAGCTTACCTGACTTAGTTCATCTCTAAGGGATATCCTTGTGTGTGTGTGTGTGTGTCGAAGAAAGATGATATCTTCGTTGATTGATCTTCGTGATCAGTTGTCGGTGCTATTGCCTTATCCAACCCTTGATTTGAGTATGGGCTATCGTCAAATCAAATCAGAACCAACGATGTTCATAATGTTGTCTTACTCATGGTTGATCCCTCGAGCATACACCATTACATCTTTTGGTCTGACCAATGCTATCACCGTGTTCACATGATGGTGGAAGTCCAGTGATATGGAAATCCGATGAGTTGCTGTTGGGCCCATCACCAGCATTTTGTCTCCCCCATGTTTCATGTTGAACATCAACCTAGTGTCGGAAACTTGGTAAGCAATGCCTTCGTGTTCCG
Source organism: Aegilops bicornis (assembly GCA_021605145.1). Taxonomy (NCBI): domain Eukaryota; kingdom Viridiplantae; phylum Streptophyta; class Magnoliopsida; order Poales; family Poaceae; genus Aegilops; species Aegilops bicornis. Next base: position 706,601 of record JAHIAL010000045.1, read on the forward strand.
TTCATGAAGCTTATGCTTGGATGGAAGAAGTGACTTCCTCGAATTCATGTGCATTTAGTGCAAGTTGCCGCCGTGAGCTCGAGAAAGATTGTTTTGTTTCCTTTGGAATCATCCCAAGTCAGTTATGCAAGTGCAAAGGTATTCTATGATTTGGTAGATTAATTACCTCCATTCCATATGTATTCCCTAGCACACCAAGCCACTGACTGATTTGTTCCAGGAGAAGGAGTTCTTCTTAAGAGCTAACCCGGGCTTAATTAAGAACTTCATTATCTGCGATGATGGTTCCCCACCAGAACTCGGTAGCGTTTTATAATAAGACTACTACGTGGTCATGCTTGTCTTGGACAGCGTGTTCACAGGTTTGTAGCAGAACCAGCTCATGTTTTGGAGCTTGCTATCATAGCTCATCTCTTAAGAGTCTCGCAACGTTATCTCGTCGGTTTGTGTTGCAAACTTTTTTGTCCAGACATGTTGTCTGAAATATCCCGTTACCAACCAGATCTGAATCTCAAAGCGGATATGATGGTTGGGTCATTCCAGATGTTGCATTTTGCCCCAGCTTGCACCGTCGTTGTGCCATCGTACCATGGGTCCCATCCATTTCCAATGATAAGCAAAATCATCCATTGCGTTGTCTTCAACAAGGTAGTCCACATCATCCATTCTATTCCGAGTATGTCATTCTTTCGAACTCCTTCAAATGATTGATTGCGATTGCCTTAGGCTGGTATAAAGAGTCTCAATGATCTCTATATCGAAGTAATTCTTTTGCCACTTAAGGGAATATTTACGTGGGTCACCTTCCTTAAGATGTCTCGTTATGGTATCATGGCAACTCAACTCCTCGCTATGTTGTCAACCGCTCGCCTTTTTCTTAAGTGGAATTGTGTCTACATTAGTGAATCTTCGTCATCTGTTTCACTACATCCCTCTGGATGTATGCTCCGTGTCTCAGCTCGAGAGATGTTTTCAATGTCTCACTCCATGAGTTGATCCTGAGTTGTTCGATCTTCAAGAAGACCGATCCTTCTAGAGTTCTCCCTTTTCTCTTGTTGTCATGTTGGTTGGAGTTCTTCGAGCAAGACGTCAAGACAAAGATGATGATCGAATCAACGTTCTTAAGAAGTGCAACCTGGATCGTGAAGATCGTGTTAGCTAGTGTCCCCTCTGTCCTCTTACCTCACGTCTTGAATCTCGGGACGAGATTCTTGTTTAGTGGGGGTGAGCTGTCACAGCCCCAGATCAGCCCTTGCTTGACTTTGCCTGCTCATCATGTCATCATGTTTAAATTCCTAAGAAATTTGAAATGGGGAAGTTCAAACCCTAGCATCAAAAGGAATTCACTAGGTTCAACTAAAATATTTCCAGTGTTTCCAAATGGCTTTCAAAAATGTTCATCATTTCTGGGAAATGCTAGAAGCAATAACCAGAGGTGTTGTACATTTTTCCATGACATATTTGGGCTCTGAATTAAATCATACTCTATTTGCATTTGGACATTTAAATGCTATAAAATAAAGAATGTCCAAATAATCATAAACTTAAATGTTTACTGTTGGATATATTCCAAACAGTGGGCTTTAGCAAGTTCCATGATTTTTGAGTGTGCCTAAGTATTTTTAATAAAGCCCTGACATTACAGAAGAAATAGAAAACATAATAAATTAAATAATGAGAGAGAGAGAGAGAGAGGTTAGTACACGGGCCACCACTGCATGCGGCCAGAGGCCCAGCCTGACCAGTGGCCGATCCCAGATCGTCTCCTCCTCTCGCCAGAGGGACGAGGCGTGTGCCCTTGTGGCCTGCAGCGTCCATGCCACCTCCTGCCTACTAGCTTGTGTGGCGCCGCGGACAGACCCTCGAGAGCCGTCTGGATCACTCTGACCGCCCCGCACTCTCCCCCTCGTCTCCCTCTCGCCCTCTCCACCATGGCCGAGACGCCCGCGAGCTCGCTGCCGCCATAGCCGCAGCCACCGTGCTCCCCTCACCGCCCCTCTGAGTCCGCAAGAACCGCCGACGACCGCTGCTTCGCCCCACCCTGGCCCCAAGCGCTGGGACGACCTGCATCTACGGCTACTCCCCCTTCTTCCTCCTCGGTGACCGGAGATCGTCGCCGCCGATTCGTCATCCACAGGGCCTCCCGAGCCGCCGACCCCTCTCCGACCCGCCTGAGCTCCTCTTCCTTTCCCCTAGCTCCCGTGCTTTGTTGGCCTCCCGTAGCCGCCGTTTCCACCACACCAGCTCCCCTTGCGCCGGCCATGGCGCCATCGTGGCTAGGGCCACAGTGGCTCGAAGCCAAGCTCACCGTTGTGCTCAGCGCAGCACCAGGAGCCCGTATCCACCACCAGCCCCTCCTCCCGTGCACCGTAGCGTCGAACCCAACCCCGTCCGAACTCCGGCCGCCGCAAGAGTTGCCGCTGTCGTCATTTAGTCCACTCCGACATGAGTTGTTGCCTCCGTTGGATGCACAAGATTCTTAGCTTTCTATAGCCGCAAACCGCGTCCAGAACCGAGCCACATGGGCGTTTCAAGCCCTCACTTGCGTCGTAAATGCCGCCGGCGTCAAACTGCCGGCGAGTTGACCCCGTTTGACCTGGGGTTTGACTCCCTTGGGTCAACGAAAGGTGGGCCCGAGGCCCTGCTAATTTAGTTTAGATGCTAATTAAATTTTAGCTAACCCACTGACTCGGTGACTGTGGGCCCCAGCCCTTCTAATCACTTTAGTTAGGATTTAACTAAACCCTGGTTGGTACTGAGTCAATGACGGGTGGGCCACACCTGTCAGGTCTGACCTAGACGGTCCTGTTGACCAGCTGGCCTTGACATGACTTAATCTTGACGCGATGAAGTTTTCTGGAATTAAAATAAATCGAAATGATTTATAAATTCCAGAAAATATCCTAAACTTCTAAAAATCATAGAAAATCAACCGTAACTCCAAATGAAATAATTTATATATGAAAAATGATCAGAAAAATCCAATCTATCCATCTGTACCACTTTCATGCATGTTAGAACAACTTATGGCTGCTGTTTAGGCTAACTCATATAAATGGCATTTAAACTCTCACATATGGAGTTTGAATTAGGACCTAGGGTTCAAACCAACTCCATTTAACATGTTACTAGTTGCATTAGCTCAAAACACAGCATATTGACATGTCATGATCATGCATCATATCGTCACATTGCATTGATTGTGTTCTTTCTCTGTTGCAGGTGACTGTCCCCTCTCAGTAGACGACGTTCCGGCGATTGTTTGGTGACACCGATGAAGAACTATAATATCTTCAGAAGTGCCAGGCAAGCATAACCCCCTTGTTCATTCCGATACAATCCCACTCTCTTGCTCCTGCTCTCTTTTACTGCATTAGGACAACAACGATTCATCTACATTGCCAGTGCGGTAGTTGAACCCCTTATCCTCTGCATGACCTGTCATTGCCACGATAAATAGATGAAACCCACTAGCATGAGTAGGAGTTGTTTGAGCCCTAATGTGCCTACTCATTCATGCTTGTTTGTCGTGGCCTCTCGCTTAGAGTTGAGTCAGTCTGCTTCATCGGGGATGAATCGGAGGTGTGTGAACATGTCCTCTTGTTGAGAGTTAAGTGTGTGAACACGATTTGGTAAAGGTAGCGGTGAGAGGCCATGTAGGAGTACATGGTGGGTTGTCTCATTGAAGCCGTCCTCAGGAACTGAGTTCTGTGTTTGTGATCCATGAACAGCTACTACCACGCATTGGGCCCCGAAACCAATGGACCCTCTCGACTTATTAAGCGCCCTTGCTCTCTGTCCGAGTTGCAACTAGTTTACAGTGTTTGTAGGATATGTGTTGGAGGTCGTGCGTGGCGCTGACCCTAGGGGTGGGCTATGATGCGGTAGATACACCGTAGCGTGTGTACCGGGCGCCTGCCGTTTGGTGTCTTGGGAACCCTGCACACATCGTTTGGGGCTGTGAGCGAAACTCCGGCGGATCTCCTCATGGATGGAACCCGAATAGGCGATAAACTCCTGGACTAGAGACTTGTGTGGTTAGTCGGGCCGTGGCCGACTCCTCGCCAAAGCTTCCGCTTGAAGGTTGCCGAGATACACGACGTGTACATGGTGGTAAGTGGCGAGAGCATGTGTGAAGAAGTACACCCTGCGGGGGTTAATATGATCTATTAGAATAGCCGTGTCCGCGGTAAAGGACTTCTAGGTTGCCTATAATAGTTCATAGACAAGTGAAAGTGGATACTCTAAAATGCGCAAGATAAGCGTGAGTGCTATGGATGGCGTTCCGTAGGAAGGCGGGATCGAATCCATAGTGGTGTATTGATTGGTGAATATGTGGACTGCAGTGCGCCACCTCAAAAGAGTTACTTGCAAATGTAGTTCAGGATAGCCACCGAGTCAAAGCTGGCTTGTCATTAAACTCCACCACCCCCCTTTGTTGATACTGATGCATATGTAGTTAGTTCTGATGTAAGTCTTGCTGAGTACCTTTGTACTCACGTTTTCTTATTTTATGTTTTGCAGAGAGACGTCAGTCTCGCTAGTAGTTCCGCGTGGACTTCGACGTTTAGCTTGTTACCCAGCTACGATCTTGTGCCCTCGACAGGATCTGGTAGATAGTCAGGCTTCTAAGCTTTTTCATTTGTAGATGTCTGTACTCAGACATGTTAAGCCTCCGCTTGTGCTTTGACTGGTATGCTCTGAATGTTGGGTCATGAGACCCATGTTTGTAATATCTCGCTCCTCGGAGCCTAATGAATAAATACTTGAGTCGTAGAGTTATGTTGTGATGCCATGTTGTATTTACACATATCGAGCATATTGTGTGTATGTTTGAAATGCTTGGTATGTGTGGGATCCGACAATCTAGTTGTTTATCCTTGGCAGCCTTTCATATGGGGAAATGTAGTCTAGTGCTTCCTGAGCGATAGTAGTCCGCTACAGCCCGGTTCACCGGAGTCCTGCTAGCCCAGCACTACTGCTCTGGACACTTGATCGGCCGGGCATGTGTTTCACTTCGTTCTCAGGTTCCTGTCCCTTCGGGGAAATGTCACGCGTGACATCCGGAGTCCTGCCTAGCCTGCTACAGCCCGGGTTCCCGGAGTCCTGTTAGCCCAGTGCTACAGCCCGGATTCACACGCTGCTGACCGACATGCTCGATGTGATTCATGTATGCCTGTCCCCATGGGTTATTGCCGCTTTGGGTTCACGACTAGCCATGTCGGCCCGGGTTCTCTGTCATATGGATGCTTGCGACACTATCATATATGTGAGCCAAAAGGCGCAAATAGTCCCGGGCCATGGTAAGGCGACACCCGTGGGAATACCGTGCGTGAGGCCGCAAAGTGATATTAGGTGTTACCGGCTAGATCGATGTGACTTGGAATCGGGGTCCTGACACCCGGAGGATCAGGGAACTTGTCCATACGGCCCCGGCTCAGCAAGAAATTTATTCTTATAGCCGGGACAGGATTCATTCAACTCCTCCGCCTTGGTTAGCACCGCCTCGTCAAAACCGGAGTCCGAGTTACAGCAGGCACATGGAGTCAGAAGCTTTGTCAAGCAATGCCCAGCGTCGGAACCAGCCCGGTTGCTATAACCCGGTGCAAGACCGAATACGTCGAGAGGAGGGGCCAATGACGGCTCAGCTAGCAGCTCAACAGGGCGACTCATAAAGAGTATCGACGACTTCCGTTGAGGCGGAGTAGCTACTAGAACCGCGGTGTTCCTTGTTTGGTGCCGGCTCTGCGTGATGTACGCCTACCCAAGGATTTCAAGGGACCTCGAAAGGTGCCGAATTACACGGCCGACTTACAGCCCGGAGCATGGATTGAAAGTTATGAGATGGCCACGGAGCTGTTGGAGGTCAGCGATGCAGCAATCGCTAAGTACTTCACCATGATGTTAGATGGAACGGCCCGGTCTTGGTTAAAGGGCTTGCCGCCCAATTCCATTAGTTCATGGGCAGATCTAAAGGCCCGATTCATCCAGAACTTCAAAGACACTTGCAAGCAATCCATGTCGATTGTGGACTTGACAAATTGTAAGCAGGAGGAGGGTGAATCCACAACTCATTGGGTGCGCCGGGTCAAGGAGATAATACATTCGTCTGATAAGATGGATGCCGGCTCTGCAGTCCTCATGTTGGAGAAGAATTGTCGCTTTGAGCCGCTAAGACAGAAACTGGGGCGCCTTAAGCGTGATTGCAATGATATGGGTACGCTGATGGCAGCTTTAGTCAAATCACGCCGACTACGATAGTACCAAGGATCCCGCGTCGATGAGGAAAAGACAGGGAAGGGAAAGAAGAACGGCAATGGAAAGGGTCGTGACATAACACGACAAATCAAGGAGGCAACAAGCGTAAGGCTGAGGGTAACCCGGAGTTTGTGGCCAATGCCAATGCGCAGGGTAACAATCAGAGACGTAAGAGAAAACCGCCCCCTCGATCTGGCGGGTCAGGCCCATCTCTTGAGCAGCTTCTCAATGAGCCTTGCCCGAGACACGGCACCCGAGAACGACCCGCCACCTACTTATGGAAAGATTGCGCGATCATGAAGGCTTTCAAGAATTCCAACAAATTTGATGGCAATCATGGATCGGGCGGCGGCACAGGGGCCGGCGGCTTTCATGGCCCGGGCGGCGGTTCAAGTTCTAGCTTGCAGGGAAATCAAGGCGGCTATAATCAACAGCAGCTTGGTCAAGGGGGACAACAGCAGCAGTCGGGTTATCAAAGCCATCCGAAGCAGGTGAATAGTGGGCAGTATCATGTGTTCACCACCAGCTTATGCAAGCGTGACCAGAAGGTTCGTAAGAGGGCCGTGAACTCTGTTGAGCCGGCAGTTCCCCATTACTTGAGGTGGTCAGAGCATCCTATTGTATGGAGCAGGGAAGATCACCGCCCCGGGTTGATAATCCGGGTCAATTAGCCTTGGTGGTGGCGCCTCAGGTCGGTGGATATAAATTTACCAAGGTACTCATGGACGAAGGTAGCAGTATCAACATCCTCTATTACGAGACCTTCCGACGCATGGGTTTGTCTGACTAAGATTTAAGGACCTTCAACACCGTTTTTCATGGGGTGGTGCCTGGTAAGTCGGCATACCCGGTCGGTAAGATTGAATTGGAGGTAGCCTTTGGAGATGAATATGATTCCAGGGCTGAGAAATTGACGTTTGAGGTGGTCAAAATCAAGAGCCCATATCATGCTCTGTTTGGGCGGCCGGCTTATGCCAAGTTCATGGCACGGCCGTGTTATGTTTATCTGCAGCTCAAGATGCCGGGTCACAAGGGCACCATCACTGTGCATGGGAGTCGAAAGGTAGCCTTAGAGTGTGAAGAAGGCGACGCGGCTTATGCTGAGTCTGTTTGTGCAGCAGAAGAGTTAAAGTTTTATCAAAATAATGTTGACCCGACGGATATGACCTCTCTAAAGAAGCCCACTTACGTAGCATGACCGGCGTTGAAGTTTAAATCGGCTGTTGAAAAGCGAAGCTTGTTGACTTTACTCCAAAGCGACTCTTCTAAGCGATTCAAAGATCGGTGCCATCTTGGATCCTAAATAGGAAAGCGCGCTCATCGGGTTCATCCATGAGAATCGGGACATTTTTGCATGGAAACCTTCTGACATGCCAGGCATCCCAAGAGAACTCGCTGAGCACACTCTTAATATTGATCCAAAGTATAAGCCGGTCAGGCAATTTCTTCGACGGTTCAATGAGGAAAGACGGAAAGCTATTGGAGAAGAGGTCGCCCGGCTCTTAGCGGCTGGGTTCATTGTTGAAGTTTTTCACCCGGAGTGGTTGGCTAACCCGGTGCTCGTGCTCAAGAAGAATGGCACCTGGCGGATGTGTGTGGATTACACAGACTTAAATAAGGCTTGTCCGGCTGATCCCTTTGCCCTCCCCCGTATTGATCAAATCATTGATGCTACGGCGGGTTGCGAAAGGTTGAGTTTTTTGGATGCCTACTCTGGCTACCATCAGATCAAAATGGCAGTTAAGGACCAGGAGAAGACGGCTTTCATCACTCCGTTTGGAGCCTTCTGCTATGTATTTATGCCATTTGGGCTCAAGAGTGCCCAGTCGACTTATCAGCAATGTGTACAGAACTGTATCCACAATCAAATTGGGCGCAATGTTCAAGCTTATGTGGATGACATCCTGGTGAAATCCAGGGAGAAGGAAACCTTGATATCTAATTTAAAGGAGAACTTTGATAATGTCTGGGTTTATAAGATGATTCTTAACCCGCCAAGTGTGTATTTGGTGTACCCGCAGCAAGCTTACGGGTTTTCTGGTCTCACAGAGGCATTGAAGCTAACTTTCGGAGAAGATCAAAGCGATCACCTCTTTGGCTAAAACCGGCGTGCATCAATGATGTTCAGCGTTGGCGGGTCGTGTTGCTTTGCTTTAAGCGGTTCATAAGCGGTTAGGTGAGAAGGCCCTCGGTATGTCGGATGATGAAAAGCAGACACTTTTATGCGGAGTGATCTTTGCTAATGTTGCCTTTGAAGATTTAAAGAGACAATTGTCTGAGCCACCGGTCCTTGTGGCTCCCATTGATCCAGAGCCATTACTGTTATATGTGGCTGCTAACGCACGAGCCGTTAGTGTGGCCATCGTGGTGGAAGCCTTGAGGGGAGGCGGCAAGCGACATCCGGTTCAATGGCGGTTTACTACATCGATGAGGTGCTCATCGAGTCTAAGCAAAAGGTATTCACATTGGCGAAACTTGTTTACGGAGTGTTTATGGCAAGCCGAAGTCAAGCAAGACTTCCAAGGTCATCCTATTACTGTGGTAAGCTCTGCCTTAGGAGACATCATACAGAATAGAGAGGCCACAGGACGAGTCGCCAAGTGGGCCATTGAGCTTGGGCCTCATGGTTTGAAATACGTGCCTCGGACTACTATCAAGTCTCAAGCTCTGGTGGATTTTATCAATGACTGGACAGAGTTGCAGGCACCTGAGGAGAAGCCAGATAACACATATTGGACTATTCACTTTGATGGGTCCAGCAGTTAGAGGGCTCGGGGCTGGAGTTGTTTTAACTTCCCTCGAGGTGACAAATTTTGTTATGTGCTCGGCTTATGTTTCCTTGTACTAACAATGCGGCTGAGTACGAGGCCTTACTCCATGGTCTCCGGATGGCCAAAGAGATGAATTTGAGCCGGGTAAGGTGCTTGGGCGACTCAGATCTCGTGGCTCAATAGGTGTCAGGCAAGTGGGACTCCAAGGACCCCCTTATGGCGGCTTACCGTCGTGAAGTTGATGCTGTGGCTGGGCACTTCAAGGGTTATCAAGTGGAGCACATTCATCAAAGGAAGAATGAGGCGGCTGATGCTTTAAGCCGGCTGGGATCTCAGCGTAAGTCGGTGCCGCCTAACACCTTTCTTGACGTTTTGCATAATCCTTCTGTCAAGGTACCTACAGAGGAAGAACTAGCAGTGCCAAACCCGGAGGCACAGCTGGTGGCAGCTCTTCACGTCTTCCCGGATTGGACAGTGCCATATTTGGCCTATATGACCTAAGGAGAGTTGCCTGAGGATGAGACCTTGGCAAGACAAATCATCAGGCGGTCCAAGTCTATGACGATTGTTCATGGCGAGTTACATCACCGGTGTCACTTGGGCGTTTCAACGTTGTGTGTCGCTGCGGAGGGTCAAGAGATACTTGCCGTGAGATCCATGAAGGAGATTAAGTTCATCATGCCGCCACAAAATCTCTAGAGGCCAAGGCATTCCGACATGGTTTCTATTGGCTGACGGCTCATGCTGATGCGGAGGATCTGGTCAGCAAATGGGATGGATGTCAAAAATTCTCACGACGAGCTCATGTGCGGCTCAGAGTTGCGGATGATTCCAGTTACTTGGCCGTTTGCAGTCTGAGGGCTTGACATGGTTGGGCCTTTCAAGAGGTCTAAGGATAAAAAGACACACCTCTTGGTGGCGGTGGATAAGTTCACAAAGTGGGTTGAGGCAGAGCCGGTCAGTAAGTGTGATGCAGCCACGGCGGTTCAGTTCATGAAAAAGGTGATCTTTCGTTTTGGTTTTCCACATAGCATCATAACTGATAATGGCACTAATCTCTCCAAGGGTGCCATGGAAGATTTCTGTTAACGAGAGCATATCCGGCTTGATGTTTCGGCTGTCACTCATCCTCAATCCAATGGTCAAGCAGAGAGAGCTAATCAGGAGATCCTGAAGGGTATCAAACCCTGGCTCTTAGTCCCCTTACAGCGGACTCCGAGTTGTTGGGTGGAGGAGCTACCCTCTGTACTGTGGAGCATCAACATTGCGCCTAACAGATCTCTGAGTTACACACCTTTCTTTATGGTGTATGGAAGCGAGGCAGTCCTGCCAAGTGACATCCAAGCATGACTCACCCAGCGTGGCGGCTTACGTTGAGGCTGATACTTGAAAAAGCTCGTCGGGATGCACTTGACTTGTTGGATGAGGAGCGAGACTTGGCAATAGCCTCCGCCGGGCGATTTACCAAGAAGACCAAGGCCGCTATCACAGCCGCCGGGTTAGAAGCAGAACCTTTTAGGAAGGCGACTTAGTGCTCCGGCTCATCCAGGATCAGTCTGATATGCACAAGCTATCCCCTCCTTGGGAAGGACCCTTTGTGGTCAGCAAGAATCTGAACAACGGGTCATACTACCTTATCGATGTTCGAGAGCACAAAGACTCACGTAAGTCGGAGGAGGAGACCCGCCGGCCGTGGAATATCGCCCATCTTGGCCTTACTATACTTGAGCCACCAGCTCTCGGGATGTATATATTTTTGATGATGTATATATTATATAAGCAATAAAGCAGGACCTGTGTTCTTTTCACCCTCAAAGGTTTACATGTCTTCTTTATCAGGTGGTGGAAACAACCAACAGGGAGCGGAACATATCTTAATCCGGCTTTCCCTTTGGTCCGACTTATGATCATATCTGAATCTAGCCATGATCACTTGGGGGGCTTCCTGTTCAAACATAGGTCGTATTCGAACCAAAGAGAACATAGCTGTCGATACCCACTTGATCGACATACTGCCAAACCCACTTGGGGGCTTCTTGATCATATTTGAATCATAGCTTAACCTCTTTGGGTCTGACGTGGATCGTCTTTGAATCAGCGTCATTAAACAACTCTTATGGTCACTTGGGGGCTTCCTGTTCAAACATAGGTCGTATTCGAACCAAAGAGAACATAGCTGTCGATACCCACTTGATCGGCATCGCCAAAGCCACTGGGGGCTATATGATCGTATCCGAATCTTAGCTTAACCCCTTTGGGATGGTTCACTGATCATATTCGAATCAGAGGCCTTTAAATTTTGTTTGTTATTGATCATACTTTGTAAGTATAAATGTTTGCCTGTCATGAGGTCTTCTTGAAAATACTATGGGGTTCTTGTTTCACCGGTTTAATATTGGTCACTTCAGTCGTTAAGGACCAGGCGAACAGTATATGTGCCAACTTTTAGGAGTTAAACTTACCCTCATGAGTTAGGTCACATAAACTGGTGAGATTACCAAAAGGATCGCAGGTATGCTATTGTGTTTATGTTTAACAAGTATAATCATAAACCGGCTTTTACATGATATTTTGGTTCGCATTCCGGGTTATCAATACCTTATGTGACCCCCGATGCCATAAGTCGCCAAGGGAATTCTGCTTGTTTTATATGCAGGATAAGGCAAGCAAAAAATTTAACATCAAGGAATGATCAACATATGCTGGAAGTATATAGCGACGGCGGCTTACGAAAGTGTTAAGCGCCACAAACATGCGCGAAGGCATGACAGAAATTGAGAGGTTTTGTCTACCCTATTACAAGACTCCCCGAGTCTGAATAATGAAGCATTGTTTTCACAAAGTTATAAACGCCTGGCGGTTCACTCCTTTGGTTGGCTTGAAGGTTCCGGGTCATCCTTCTCCGCCTCTCCGTCTGCTGCCCTGTCCTGGAAGGTTGACGAAGCCCAGTCAATGCCGCTCAAGGCTTCAAACTCAGCTTCATCATCTATTAAACCAGCTGGGTCGACTTCAGGGGCAAAGGTATGCTTACGAGTTGGAGGGATCGGTAGCGTCATCATAGTGATGTGTTGGAAATCTCTGGTTCTCGCTGTCATAGCCCGGCTGATACTTGCTAAGGTCAATATCGTTCCCAATGATAGTAGCCACAGGACGTACGACTTTCACACAGGCAGTAAAGTCTGTGTCGTCAAATGAAGAGCCGTCTTCCTTTAAGCTGGGATATCCAAGAGCAACCTCTGCCAGTCTAGTGGAAGCAACGCCTTGGCGGCTCAAAGGCAGCTATAGCCCAGTTACAGCGGATGCCCGTCTTAGCTCTTGGATCGGCTGGGTAGCACGGCAAGCCACTTTAGCACATCTTGCAGGAGATGGGAACGTCATTTGACAAAGCCACAGCGGCCAAAAGCGTTGTGACCCGGTGTCTGATTGCTCCACCAGAGTGTAAACCGCCTTGACTTGATCAACATGTTCTGCTTGAGGTTTGTGCTCCTGGGGCCTGCGTTCATAAACATAAGGTGAGCCGGAGATGACAATTAAAATAGTCATCAAAGGAAGGATTGCAATATTCAAGATTATATATAGTAAACTTACCGAAGATTGCTGAGACCATTTGAGATATCTGGCGCTTTAAGCCGGACAGACTCATTATTATACATAGCGATGTTTACGCTGTCTCGGCCGGGTTACTAGTGATGCCTTCTCATCAGCCCAGATTTTCTTCTCCGCATCAAAATTCTTCTTCAACTTCTCTTGTTCAGAGGCAGCTGAATTCAAATTTGGAGTTGGCCTTTTGAAGTTCAAGCTCTTGAGTTGCCAGCGGCTCTTGGTCGTGATCTCGACTCAAATTGACTTATGGTGGCCTGCATTGATGCCGGGTTATGGTCAGAATCATAATAAGAAAACATTAAGTCCCAGGCACTTTGCAAGCAAAGGTACTTGACACTTGGGGGCTAATGTGTATCGCACGTTCAAAGTTTCATGTTACAACCGGGTTAAATATCTTCTTTATAAGCCAGACAAAGCAGTGCTAGGCAGATTTCTAAGTCTACAACATATTTATTCATAAGCAATAGACTTGGGGGCTGATACAGTAAGTATGGTTAAGGAAAGTAGCATAAGTTATACGTCAGATTTTTGTTGTATTTGCTTGACCATGTTAACTTCCAGGTCACGGCTGCTATGTACTTGATTGATATAGCCAGAGACTATATCTCCAATGCTCAAATGAGTATAATCTGCAATGTCTAACTTGGCCTTTCGGCGCTCCAAGCTCCTCCTTGGCGAGAACACTTGGCAAGGGCGGTGGGCTGACTTGGCTCGACAAAGCGAAGTCTTGATAATCTCAACTTCCCGATCAGTTGTCTTGGCGGGCTAGGAGTTTCCGGTTTATCGAGCCACCAAGAGTTTCTTCATGAGCGGATCGAGAGGTTGGTCTTTGGAATATCATAAGCGGTTCGGTGGCGGTTGATGAGTGGAAGTCTCGAGCGGCTATTCGAGTTCCGGCTCGATTCTGTTGGGTCTTGGGATGGATTATTCTTTCTTGCCCTCTTCTTGGGCTTCACTTGCCTTATTTGTGGACAAAGGCGAGAAAGGATGAGTACAAAAGCATGAGTAAGGTAAAGCATATGGTAAACAAAATTACATTACCTGGGCAGTTTTGAAAGCGGCATGTTAGATTGCATAGACTCGCCGGAGGAAGGAGAGGTATCCTGATAATTGGAGTCGGATGAATTGAGAGGTTGTGAATTAAACCCGCCAAAGGGTAAACAGAACGTAAATCGGAGATAACCTCAGCCCGACGCTTCCTTGTTATGTCAGGTAAGCCGGAGGAGAGCTCTATATCCTTGCTGGTCCGGGTCTGCCTCTGGCTTTCAAATTGTTGTTGCTTCAAAAGAAATTGAGGATCTTGGTAAGCCAAAGGATGTGAAAATCGTACTTTTCGGGTTACCCTTCGGATTTTTGGCTTTGGCAAAGGCTCTGAGTCGGAGGAGATTATAGTTACCTCTTCGTCAACCGCTTGGCTGTTCCCCGTATCCTCCTGAAAGGGCAGAATGTCAATAAAATAATGATAAAGGAGTTAGGAGAATTAAGGATTACCTCTTCTTCGTCGTCAGAAGTGTCGTCCAATTTAAATAAATTTGAAGTGCTTGGCTTCCTTTTCCTTGAAGCTCCAGTCTTGGCAGCTTTCCTTTCGGCTCTTTTTGCCGCTCTGGCTTGTTTGGCCGCCTCATGGTCGTACTAGACCTTCCAGAAGTTGTCATCGGCCTGTGAAAAATGATAAAGGATTATGAGTAAAAGCAAGGTATAATATAGTAAAGAGTATTCATTGAAGTTGATGACTCACTGCGGGGGTCGGGTTCTTCTTGCAGAAGGGAAGTAAGCCAAAGGCATTACTAGTTATCGTGCCCTCTTTCAACAACGTCTGGGTCGTAGCCTCCACCACATCATCTGGTAAGTTGTCGGGACTATGACACAGTGGGTCATTCTTCTCGCCTGAGTAGGTGCACATTAAGCCGGGGCGGCGGCTTAACAGAATCACCCGCCAAACGACCCAGACCCGGACCAGGTCAGTGCCATCTAAGCCATTTCCCAAAAGAGCCTTGATTTTACTAATGGTGGGAGCAAGTGGCAGACGCTCAACGGCAGTCAATTTATCCGCCAGTGGGTGGTTGGATTCAAGGCGCAAGGTGCGGAAGCCGGGCAGAAGATTTTCTTCAGCCGGAGAAGTGTCTGGCGGTAAAACCACGTCGATTCCAATCCTTTGGATGGCTTGGCGATTGACATAAGGAAAAAGCAGTCTCTCCGCCGCTGAATCGAGATGCCACCAAGTTCGGCCCCGGGCCCGTTAGCTGCGTTACCTGCGGTTTAAGTAAAACAATTCTCTGAATAAAAGTAAGCTGGGCTCTTCTACAAGGTATACCTCACAGAAAACTTGGAAGTTGCAAATATTTGACACAGAATTGGGTCCAATATCTTGAGGTCTGAGGTCAAAAAAGTGCAAAACATCCCTGAAGCATTTTGAACCGGGTGGAGCAAAACCCCGGCTCATATGTTCAGTAAACACGATCACCTCCCTTCCTTGGGTTGAGGTTTCTCCTCCGACGGATTAGGAGCACGATAAGACATGACCTCCTTCTTGGGCGGATGGCGGACTTCACGAATTCAGACAAAGTGCTCTCCGTAACAGTGGATCTGACCCAGTTGCAGGTCACGGGAGCTTTGGGAGCCTTGGGTGCCATTGTGTAAATTGAAGCCTATGACAAAATAAGAGTTTCCGGTTCAAATTTAACCCGGAGGAAAACATTTTAAGTCTATTCAAGATGGCGGCTTAAGAAGGGGCCTAATGACATATGGGTAACTATGCAGCGATATTTAAGCCGCTACAAGTATCAAAGGCAGTTAAATTTTCTTAAGTCGCCAGAAGCAAGCAAGGCTGACAATCAGTGATGTCTTCTTAAACGGGCCGCATGAGCTACCGTGTGAAACAGATTTAACAGGTGCAGTTTTTTGGCTAAGTGTGGAACAAACAGGTTTCACAAGTTGCAGCTATTATTTTGGATCAAATGGTCGTTTGGAAAAGAAAATTTTCTAGACCTAAAACTAGTGCAGAGAAGTTCATACGCTCGAAGGAAGCCTCTGAACAGGCGAAAAGGGGATCTACTTGGGTGTGGAACAGCCACCGCAGCAGCCCTACGTTATCTGACGATCAGAAAAGGGTGTCGAAGGTGCAATCTGTTCATCGAGGTTTCCAAAAAGATGGATTTCCACAATTATGTGAACAAGGAGATAACATTTGTCGGTTCAAATGATATAAAGAGGTATGCTCGAGGAAAACATGCACAATTAAACGTTCGTTGAAAAGGGCACCCGAAATATGGGCTTAGGTAGCATGATCAAAGTTAGAATGGTGATTCGATAACCAATGGTCTAAGAATGAATTATCGACCATTAACTTCAAAGAAATAGGGTTGCTAGAAGTTTTGAACTCACACAACGTAATTCAATTATCGGTTTTCCGGTTAGAAACAATGCGGGGACCAAGGAATGAACGGATATGGCAAGAAGTATCACCTATATCAAGAATTCTTAAGAGGTGGTGAAATTCTCACGACATTCTTCACATAAAAAGATGGTAATACTCCAAGGTAAAGGAGAGCAAACGCTGGATAGCAAGGATCTCAAGGTATACACAAAACACAAACAAGTTTTGTTGAACGGAAGGCAATAAAGTGTTCGATGATAACACCAATCATCGAGGGAAAGGATGTTTCTCATCATGAATTCAATTGATATCCTAGAAGACCTCATAATGTTGATGATGATCATGACACATTTGTCGAGAGGTTTCAAGAAGATGTAACCGATCGGCGATGACATCAAGTCAACGGAATGATGAAGCGAAAAGTTATTGAAACCATGGGTAGGACACAAACTCGAAATCAAGCTTGTTGTTCAAGGACAAATGATATGACGAGGAAGATCGACGTAAGATTAGCCCACCGTCGAAATTTTTTCTCTGGGACGAAGGACCAGGTAGCAGGGTTAAAATCGGCATGACAAGGATATAGCCAAGCAGGCTAGGAATGACGTGATCGAGTTCAAACTCGTAAGTAATGAAGGTTACTGAGGGAGTCCCGGACTAGGGGGTGTCCGGATAGCCGGACTATCGTCACGGCCGGACTCCAAGACTATGAAGATACAAGATTGAAGACTTCGTCCCGTGTCCGGATGGGACTTTCCTTGGCGTGGAAGGCAAGCTTGGCGATCTGGATATGTAGATCTCCTACCATTGTAACCGACTACGTGTAACCCTAACCTATCCGGTGTCTATATAAACCGGAGGGTTTTAGTCCGTAGGACAACATCAACAATCATACCATAGGCTAGGTTCTAGGGTTTAGCCTCCTTGATCTCGTGGTAGATCTACTCTTGTACTACCCATATCATCAATATTAATCAAGCAGGAGTAGGGTATTACCTCCATCGAGAGGGCCCGAACACAGGTAAAAACATCGTGTCCCTTGTCTCATGTTACCATCCGCCTGAGGCGCAGTTGGGACCCCCTACACGAGGTCCGCCGGTTTGACACCGACATTGGTGCTTTCGTTGAGAGTTCCTCCGTGTCGTCACCCGATAGGCCCGATGGCTCCTTCGATCATCAACAATGACGCGGTCTGGGTGAGACTTTTCTCCCGGACAGATCTTCGTGTTCGCGGCTTTAATCGCTGGCCAATTAAGCAGCCATCTAGAGCAGATCGAAGCTACGCCCCTGCCCGTCAGGTCAGATTTGGAAGTTTGAACCATACGGCCGATATCCGCGGAGACTTCGATCTTGACGGATTCGAGCCACGCTAAGCGTGCGCCGCCTTGTCTCGATGGGCATGATCTAGCTCTGCAAATTAACAGTCCTTGGAGGCGCACCAAAGATCCGCTCCGACCCTTAATCCGGGCGGATTCCCCGATCGAGGGCGAGTGGTTGGACACCGCCTCGGGGCTACAATCACTACGGTGATCGAGCCGAACCCCATCCCTGTCCTTTATGCGAGACCTCGACTCCGGTGCGGACTCCTCTCCGGACTCCGAACCCTCCGCGCCCCGGCCAATCGAATCCGATTGGGCGCCTGTCATGGAGTTCAGGGCCGCAGACATCTTTCAGCAATCGCCCTGTGGTGACATCCTGAATTCAATAAAGTCTCTCTCTTTATCCGGAGAGCCCTGGCGGACTACGATCGGGAAGGTTGGGATCACGGACGACGAAGAAATTCAATGCCCACCCACCACCCACTTCGTAGCCACTGTCGAAAGCTGACACGACGTGCTCGACTTCAACTCCAAAGACATCGACGGTATGGACGACAATGTAGGAGACAACAATGAGCCAGCACCTCTAGGATGCTGGACAAGCACCTTATCTCATGATGTATACATGGTGGATACACCTAAAGGAAATGAAGACGAGGAACAACGGGACGCTACGAAGGATAAATCCCTCGAAAAGCAGTCAAAGCGTAACGTAAACGCCGAACAAAGTCCCGCCTCAACAAAGACCCAGTCATAAAGCAGGGCGAACCGGTGGACAACGAACAAGCTATTGAGCAATCGTCTGAACAAGACAACTTGGATAAACAATCTGTCCCCGGCGAAGACAACAGTCCGGACGATCTGACGCCGGACAAACTATTGGAGCAAAACGACCTCCAGAAAAGGCTCGTCGCCATCATGCGTAGCCTGAAAAAGCGTAAGCGGAAGCTCAAAATAGCGGAAGATGCACTCAGGATCAGATGGAGCAAAGTATTCAAGACCCTTGAACAAGACGGCGGCGACAAATGAACAAAGAGCTACCCAAAAAGAAAGCTACTGCCCGAATTCGACGAGGAGGCCTTAGAGCCCCCACAATCAAAAAGCAAGAAAGCCACCCGGTCGGATGGACGACCTCATGACAAGAAGAGAGCGGCGAATGGTGCCACACACAAGCCAATATGCGATCCGCATAAGGATTCACATAAAAAAGATGGCCCAGTTAGGTCCATCTATGGGCCAAGAAAGCATGCTCGTCAAAGCAATGCAACAAGCCAAAATTCCGAAGATCACGGCACACCCAAATATAGGGCGCCGCACACCCCTATGTTTCACCGATGAGGTGCTTTGGATCACGCAATTTCCAGCCGAGTTCAAACCCGTAAACATAGAGGCATCTGACGTAACAACAGACCACGGAGTGCGGATTGAGGATTACATCCTCCACATACACATGGCTAGAGGAGATGATCTCCACGCCATAAAATACTTACCCCTTAAACTCAAAGGGCCAGCTCGGCATTGGCTTAAGAGCCTCCCCGAAAATACCATTGGAAGCTGGGAAGAGCTCGAGGATGCATTTTGGGCAAATTTTCAAGGGACTTATATCCGCCCTCCGATGCGTATTTATCTAAGTCACATAACTCAACAGCCCGGAGAGTCAGCCGAAATTCTGGAACAGGTTCCTTACTAAAAAGAACCAAATAGTCGATTGTCCAGGACGCCAAGCTTAGCAGCTTTCAAACACAACGTCCGAGACGAATGGCTCGCCAGAAACCTCGGCCAAGAAAATCCAAGATCAATGGCCGCATTAACAAGCCTCATGACCCGCTTTTATGCTGGAGAGGATAGCTGGCTAGCAAGATGCAGCACCAATGACCCAAGTACATCCAAATCAGGGATGGAAATGGGAAACCACGGCGCAACAAGGACCAGCTACCGGATTAAAAGGAACAGTCCAAAGAGTACGGCGATCAACGCCGGATTCAAGAGCTCACGCAGCGAGAACAACGTAAAACTGCCCTTAAGGACAATAGCGATGAGCTATCCAACTTCAACAAAATCGTGGACAAGATATGTCAAATCCACAAGACTTCACTGGAGGCTCGCTAATCATACCCACCAAATTGTTGGGTCTTCAAACAGTCCGGCGACCGAACGCCGAACACAAGGGGCTCGACACACCAAGTGAAGATGACGACGAGCACCACAAGCAGAGCCCCGAAAAACAAAAGACTTTCCCACAAGAGGTTAAAATCGTAAACTCACTTCACGTGATCAAAGGGAAAAGCAGAGCGGCGCCCACTAAAAGGCACGCCGCACACTAGTTGTCAAAACCAATCACCTTCGACCATCAGGACTATTCCGAAAATATCCAGAACGCAGGATGGACTGCCCTGATATTGGACCCTATAATCAACGGATTCCAATTTACACGAGTCCTCATGGATGGCGGCAGTGACATAAACCTGATATATCAGGACACAATCCGCAGGATGGGGATAAACACAACCAAAATTCGCCGTAGCAACACCTCCTTTAAAGGAGTAATGCCAGGCCCATATGCCCATTGTACGGGCTCCATACCATTAGAAGTTGTGTTCGGTTCATCCGGCAACTTCCGTCATGAAGGTTACTCTTCCATATCGCCCGTTTAAAAGTAGCCATCAAGCACTATTGGGACGCCAAGCTTCGCCCGCTTTTAACGCAATACCGCATTATGCATCTCTAACACTTAAAATGCCTGGTCCACGCGGCATCATCTCGTCAAAAGGAAGTATTAAGTGTTACTCGAGCACGGAAAAACAGGAGACTGCCTTGACAGCCCCACAGCTATCCGGCTCTACTAGGCGAAGAACCTGAATTGGTCATTCACTCTCCGGACACGGCTAGACGAGTCCGGCGCCTACTAGCAGCACACCCCCATACGAGGGGCTGCATGCATGTATAATAAGAGACAATAAGGCTAAACTTTATTCACCTCTTCAAACAATACTTTGTTTATTTACTATTAAATACATATTTTGCACGACCTTTTTTCTTTTAAACTAAGTTCCTCTCTTTTACAGATGAACAACGTGCTACACTCGTCCAGGATACGGCACAACGGAGACACAGGCGCAGACGTGCAGTAGGGACCCGTTGCAAGGATTCTTTTCAGATTAAGACCTGCGTAAACCTTTTTTTACTGTCTCTTGTTGATATACATCCCCGGTTCCTTACTATAAACCGAGGAGGAGGCTGGTGTTTTGGCATTGACCGCATCAGAATTTTTGTGCGTGCACGGACATCAGGGGCTTAGGGCATTATTCTCGCCCATTTTCATAAAGACCGAATACCTTAGGGAGTATTCGGCGTCTCGAGTTAGGACTTATATGCATCAGCTCCGAATCATGTCTTTGGTCAAATGTTGGGTTGCCCGGCTCCAGTGTTTTGCTGCCTTACGTTCCATTTTAACGGCTAACGCAGCACCAGGAGAACCACTGCGATTGTGCCCCGATTCGGCCGGGTGAGCACCTCAGTGGAGAAAGCCGAAAACCGATCATTATGATATAGCGAGAGACTGGTCAACCACTCGATGACTTACAGGAATGTTTAGGATTCTCCGCATTAATGAAGGACCGGTTTTCGATCCAGTACATACGCACTCGAATTGGGAGAGTCACGGTGCCCAGGGGCTATATCGTAGCCCCACCTCGAACTCCTATGGCTAAGTGAAAGTGATAAAGCATTATAGCCCGGTTGCCTGGTTTGCTACGCTATCACCTCCTTAACAGGACCAAGACGTTGGATTAAGTGTGAAAAAGCGCTTTCTTGGCAAACACCCCCGCACTATGTGCGTGGGGGCTGAAGCCAAGGACTGCCATCTTTCAGGTTATATACACATATACATAAACGGCCGCACAGGGAGTAGTTTACTACTTGAACGCACAAGTATAAAAAGCTCTTATATTATTGAAACATTGTTTTCACAAATCATACATGTCATCTAAAACATAATATCCTTCGAGCACCGCGTCTCTATTAAACGAGCACCCGGGAGGACTTCTTCAAAGTAGTGCTCGGCAGGTACTCGGCTTCTCTCCGAATCTTGGGATGCAACATCGGTGGCCTTCATCTCTGCCCAGTATGTCTTGACACGGGCAAGAGCCATCCGCGCTCCCTCAATACACGCCGATCGCCTCATTTCGTCGATACGCGGTACCGCACCAAGGAACTACTGCACTAAACCAAAATAGCTCTTCGGCTGGGGTCCGCTCGGCCACAAGTGGGTCAGGACATGCTTCATGGCAAAGCCGGACAACCGATTCAGTTCGGCTCATTCGGCCAACCGATCGTCGTCACGAGAGGACGCTCCAGACTATGGAATTGAGACCAGTATAGCTCTTCCCTTCTGTGCCCCTTCTGGCCCTGAAAGTGCTCCACCGCGTCCGCAGCGCTCGCCGCCAAGTCCAGATAAGCATCCTCCAAACTCCACAACTTATCCAATTGAGCATACTTTGGATCTGTGTATTTTCTCCGCAGCAGAAACGGTTTTCCAGCCGCAATCGCCCCGGCCTGACTCAGCTCCTCCTTGGCAGCTCTCAAAGCCGCTTGGGCATTCTTGGATTCCGCGGTGGCCTTTTTCAGGCCCTCTTGTTCCGCTTGACGTTCTTTTTCAAGAACCTCGCAGCGATCGGCAGTATTTCTTAACTTTTTGGCCATATCGGCCATTTCCTCTTTGCTTCGGCAATGAGCAGCCCGTTCGGCTTCTAGCTCTTCGGCTGCCTTTAAAGCAGCCGCATTACTGACCCTGGCTTGCTCTTTTGCTCGGGCGAGTTCCGCCCGCAGCTCCTCCACGGCAGCGGCACCATCTGCATTAAGCATATGAATAGTAAGACATGGGCGTCAGGCCCCCTTACCAGGTGTCCGCATAGAAGTCGCATACCTTGTGACTCGTCGAACCGTTTATTGACCAGCGTGATGTCCGCATCCGCCTCGTCAAGTCGCCGCATTAGTTCGGCATACTCATCAGTCCGGCTGGCCTCCGGACGCCCCGCCACCTGTTTAGGAGCGGTGATATGTTATAACTGAGAATTCGATCCTCGGCACGTCGTCAATTTTGACAACATACCGAGTCTCAGGGGCTACTATCTATACAGGGCGCATTTTATATGCATAACTGTCAGAAGGTACATCATTTTTTGCGTACCTCAAACCCCGTCAGTAAGCTTCTGACGGCTTCATGCAATCCGCTTTCCGCGGATGCAATTCTTTCAATCACCGCACCCATTAGAGCACGGTGATCTTCTGAAATAGCCGCTCGCCCGAGCAGATCCTTCAGCTCCTCCGGCCGCACACCACTTGGCGCTGACCTTCCGGCCCACGGACATGGGGGAACCCTCGCGGCGACACCTCCGGTCGTCCGCTTCACATGAGGGTGCGACAAGTGGAGGCGTTTTGGTCTCCATCATCTCCGGAAGAAGATCCCCGAAGACGAGCTCACGAGAAGGGCCGAGGTCCGAACTACAAGGTACAATTTCGGTTATCTTCATGAATAAATACATCTGAGGATGTTCCTTATTTACAAGACCCCTTCTTTTTAACTTACGGCTCATTTGGAGGGCTGATCCCTTGGGGAAATAATGCGTGGGTTACTTCCCCGCCGGACTCTTGTCAAGATCCTTTCCCTTCTTTGAGGCCTTGACCTCCGGATCTTCCGAAGCGGTCCTCTTCTCTCCTCGGAAGGTGGGACTCTTAATCCCTCCTTCCTCAATGGCCTCCTTCAAAGAGGCAGTTGCTTCCCCGCTCCCCCCTTCGCCTTCTTCAAAAGGCGCTACCTTCAACATCTTGGTCAGCATGGGATCCGGCGTGGTCTCTGGGAGGGCAGCCGGACACCTTATCAACTTTGCCTTGGCTATCCATTCCTGTTCAAGAAACAGCTCCTTTAAAGGGCACGTATACAAAATAAATAAATGAACAGCTTGTCCGGTTACAGGACTACTTACTTGAGTATCTGGGCGATGGCAGCTTAGTCCCGCGTCCTCGGTCAAGTCCGGACACTTTTCTTGTGATCCGAAGAACAGTTTATACATCTCCATGGGCGTCGTGCCCATAAAATTTTGGAGAGCTCGTGGTCCCTCCGGATTGAATTCCCACAGTGAGGAGGCGGCGTTTGCGGTGGTCAAGGCGCCGGATCACCATAACCTCGCGCCATCGCAACCAGGTTGATTCCTCTTTCTGGAGGTCTCGAATACGGCCCCGCAGCAAGGGAACGCCCTTGAACGGCCCCAGTCGAGCCCCTTGTTGACCCATGATGCCAGCCATGGTGGACTGGCGGAAGGCGGGAGCGCCACCCATTTGGTGCCCACAGGAGGCGGTGATATAAAACCACTCCCGTTGCCACAAACCAAGCTCCTCTTGAAAAGAGCCCTCGGGCCACGGAGCATCAGCACATTTGCTTATGACCGCGCCTCCGCACTCTACTGGTTGCCCCCACCCCCCCGATCATCTTTGGCTCCACCTTGAAGGTCTTGAGCCACAACCCAAAGTGGGGGGTAATATGGAGGAAGGCCTCACATAATGACAATGAATGACGAGATATGGAGGATGGACTCCGGATTCAAGGCATGGAAATCAAGCCCATAATAAAACATGAGCCCCCGCACAAAGGGATCCGTCGGGAAGCCTAAACCCCGAAGGAAGTGGGACACGAAAACCACGTTCTCACCGGGCTCAAGGATGGATAAGTTGAATATACTTAGCGGTACAATTGATGGCAATCTGATTGGCCGAGAATGTCAAACCCTAGTTAGTCCATGCATTAGAGTGTTGCATCATGTTTACTTTTCATCAGAAAGTTGAAATGGGGAAGACAGAACCCCTAGAACCCCTCTGAATCCAACTAGGGTTTACTAAAAATATTTTCAATGAACACAGAAATGCCCTTATAAAATGTTCATCCCTTTTGCCTTGGTCCTAAACCACATCGAGAAGTGATGCACAAATTTCTAGGTCACTCTAAGGTCCTTTGGATTAAATCCTTAGCTATTTGAATTTGGGCATTTAAATTATACAAAATATTTCAAATGCTCAAATAATCCCAAACTAAAATGTTCCATGCTGGATTTATTCCAACTAAGGGCCATGTGCAGTTTGATGATTTTTGAAGTTGCCTAGGTATTTTTAGAAATGCAATAAACTTACAGAATAACAGAAAAAAAACCAGAATGCAAAGGCTTACCTGGCGCCCCTAGCAAGCCCACCTGCCGGCCCAGCCCAGCCACCGCTCCAGCGAGCTGCTTGGCTTGGCCAGGCAGGCAGCCAGGTGCTCGACAGCGGCACCAACAGCATGCCACGCAGCCTGCTCGCCGCCTGCCTCCTCCCCTCACCGCTCTGCCGCTCGGTTGATCGTCCACTCCTCCCCGAGCTCGCAGATACCCTTCCTCCAACCCAGCTCCTCTCCTTCGCTCGGCCGCACCATGGCCGACGCCGTTGCGCCCGCGCCACCGTGAAAACCGTGCTCTCCGTCGACCCTGCGACGCGCCACCGTGTCCAGGAGCTTCGCCACCCTCCTCTCCTTCGAGCAAGCCGAGCCCCGAGCGCTCGCTTGCCTCGGAACCACTGCACCGACCTCGCCCGACACCGCCACCGCCGGAGATCCCCTTCATCGTCGCCGCCACAGACCAGCTCGTCCCCCGATCAAGCGCCGACTACACCATCGTGACCGCCGTGAGCTCAGCTAACTCCTCCCCCTCCGCGCTCTCGCTCTCGAGCTCTGCATCAATCCTCTGGAGCTTCACCGCACGCACCGCCGCCGAGCTCGTCGCCGACGTGACTCTGGCCATCCACCGGCCACACCACGGTGTCTAACATGCTCACCGCGTCGCGTAGAGTCTAACGCACTACTCCACGCATCCTCGCCGCATACCCGTAGCCACGGGTCCATATTCACCCGACTCCGGCGACCGCCACGGTTGTCGCCAGCGACGTTTCCGGCCACCCCGAGCCCAACCACCACCACCAAACGCCGCGGCTTGTCCTCGGCTACACGTAGATGTTCTCCACCGTCCATTTGGTCGCCGGAATGCACAAACCCACTCTCGCCGGCGTCGGCTCGCCGGCGTGCTAAACGCCGCGTGGTTGACCTTGACTTGGACCAGGTGGGCCTGGTTGACTTCGAAGTCTATGACGGTGGGGCCCCTTTACTAATTATCCAGATTAGTTTTAACTAATTTAATTAGTCTAATTAGCTACCGACATGCGGGACCCACTAGACAGGTTGACTGGATGACCCCTTTGACCAATCGACGTCACCTCGACGCGCTAGCGTATAATAACTAATTTACGGATTTATTTCTATATAGGAAATTCCAGAAATTGTTGCAAACTTCAAAAATTCATAAAATTAATCATAACTCCAAATGCAAAGATTTATATATGAATTTTGATCAGAAAAATTCAATCTATCCATTGGTACTGGTTTCATGCATGTCAGAACAAGTTAACCCTGCTGTTTAATCAAAACAAGATAATGCACCTTTATGGCTATGTTAAATGAGCTCACATTTGAATCTTTGGGTCAAATGAGTTCATTCCTTTCTGTTCTAGCTTGCATTAGGCCAACACACATTCATATTGCCATGTATTTGCATGCATCATATTGTTGCATATTGTCATGTGTTGTTGATGTTAGATTGTGTCTTCGTGATAGGTTACGCCTCAGGTTAACCCCAGTATCCGAAATGAAGGGCAGTATCCTACCACCACTACATCAGGCAAGCAACCCATTGATCATTCCGATACAAATCCATGTTCTCGCTTCTGCTCTTGTTTACTACATTAAGATAACGCGATTCAAACTGTTGTGTGTTACGGTAGTTGAACCCACTTCCTTTGCATGACCTGTCATTGCCACAGTAACTAGATGAAACTCACTAGTATGTGTAGGAGTTGATTGAGCCATATTTGTGATCCTACCATGCTATGCTTGCTATGCTTAGAGTTGTGTCAGGTCTGGCTCATCGGGATGATGAACTAGAGTGAAAGGTTGTGTCGGTAACAAGGATGAGGTGTTGAACACGAATTGGTAAAGGTATCGATGAGAGGCCATGTAGGAGTACACACTACTAGGAAAAGGCCTACTAATGGCGCACCTAATTTGGCCATTAATGGCGCATTAGTGGTGCGCCATTAGTGCCACGCCATTAGTATATTTTACTAATGGCGCACCTCGAATCGCCATTAGTATATACAACGATCTTGCCATTAGTATGCCTCCCGAGGGGCCATGTATACCAGTGCTTTGGCATACTAATGGCGCACAACAACAAGATGCGCCATTAGTAACCCGGCATACTAATGGGCGCCTTTGCTTAATGATCGCCATTAGTATCCTTTGGCATACTAATGGCGCCTTTATGTGATCTTGCCATTAGTATGAATATTAGGTTTTTATATTTTTTAATTTTACATTTTTTGCACAGGTTACAAAATGTATAATTGGACAAAATATAGACAGCACACATCAACAATAGATTCATCGAATACAGTAGAAGATTAGTCTCTTAATACAATTCATCATATTAGTCTCCGAATACAATTCATAATATTAGTCTCCGAATTGAAAAAGACCGAACAAAGATAGAACATTATATTACAAGTCTCGAGACCGCGAGTAGCGAGTTTGTCTTCACATTACAAGTCGATATCGATCATCTAAACTACCATCACATAGAAGAGAGCTGCGGTCATCACGATGAGCATCATCACGATGAAACTCGTCTTCATCCGGTTCCTCCAACGCTCCCTCCCTCTCCCGCTAGATAGCGGGCGTATCTAGATTCGGCCTCGGCCCTAGTGGTGTACCCTTTGTAACAGAATCGCTGAATCGGTGAACCTGTCTCCGACACTCCTCCCGGTAAATCGTAGACTCGGGAACCTTACCCTTGTACACGACATACGTCGGCATCGCTATGCACTAGCCAAACGAAACGTTAGTACCAATTCACGCAGACAATACATAAGCAATATATAAGTATGCAAATGTAACGATCGGAAGAGAAAAGCAAGACATTAATAGCATCGATTACATCTAAGTTGAGCGACTCTCGAAACCAAAGAGACATACTACAAGTTCATTAAAGTTTAATTACAACATGAGCCAATCGATGTTTGAGAACTAGAACCACGACATCACCGCTTTCGACTCGAC
The DNA here is from genome assembly GCA_021605145.1 of Aegilops bicornis. Lineage (NCBI taxonomy): Eukaryota > Viridiplantae > Streptophyta > Magnoliopsida > Poales > Poaceae > Aegilops > Aegilops bicornis. The sequence continues at coordinate 734,117 of JAHIAL010000045.1, forward strand.
TCAAGGGACCGGAACTGGATGAAGCCGCCGTCTATCGTAGGAGTCATGAAATAACGGGCGTTGTCAGCCTGCATTTGTAGCATTGTGTCGATGTCACTTTGTTGGATGGTTGATTTACGAGGTAGAACTGCCTCGAGGTGCGAAGCGACATCTTGATGGATGATTTCCGCAAAATCCATTTGGATGCGAAAGAATTCTTGTCGATGTCCGCGTCCTGGATTGCCGACTGCGCTCGTGGCCCAATCTTTGAGTTTACTCGGATGGCGAAGTTGATGATGGTCCCGTCTGATCGCCCGCATGTGATGGATGGCGTAGTAGGCACCCTTCGACCGCCCGGTGACTGCTTGGCCAGCAGCGAGCGTCGTATTGTGGGAGAACACGTGCTTGGCGTGCTTACGAAAAGGCCTGGTGAAGGTGCCTCCAGATTTGGCGTGGCAGGAGAACATCATCAAGAACCTTCTTGACATTTGTGTAGTCTACGTTCGGTGACGGTCCGGGTCGAAATCGTGGCCATGGAATATTTGGGGCTTAGGAGGATGAGCGTGCAATGTGTGTCACTGCGAAAACACGGAATGTTAAAGAAAAAGCGATAAAATCTAAGAATTCATATGTTACGGGCGGTTGAGGGAGGACTTACTCGGGAAAGTAAGGCACGAGGAAGTTATCCTTATCTTAGTTTGCGAATGGCGCCTTGAGGTAAGAACTTCGCGACTTGCGGTCCCAGCGCTGCCCAAGATCTTGTACGCATGTAGAAGGGTCGACTATCGGGATGTCCGAGGGTCTTGTCGCGAATGATCCGCATCTCCATACTCGGTAGTAGCGAAAGAAGGTGTAGTGCAGCGGATGAAGGTTAAAGATAGCAAAGATGTCATCAAACCGCGGAGACGATCGTACCCCGATGTCGCCATCCACAAAGCCCTTGCCCTCGGGCACCTTAGCCACGCAACCGGGTATGCCACATCCTTCTCTCGAGACACCGCTTCTCCAAAGAAAGAACAACTGTCGTGCAGACTCCGCATAGCACCGGTTGCGGCATTGAGCATATTTGGCGGTAGCATCGCCCTACCGCCACATGCACCCTCCTCGAGATATCCTTAGGTGAAGGTGGCCCGTCTGAGCACGGATCGTACTCGGTGCGGCTGGCTCGCACCCTTGTTAGTCTTTCTTTTGCATGCCTTCTTCTTCTCTCTGTAATGGGACCGAGTTACGCTCACGGACCGCCTTCTTGAGTGTGTTGGGGCTGATAATATTTCGCACCTCACCTATACGAGGCTTCGGTGAAATCGGCAATTGGGCGTGTCACGAGAGCTGAGCAGCAGCGGCGCTGTTGCAACTTGGCTTCTCCAGCGGTACCAGCTAGATCGCGCCGCGTCTTTTGTTGGGTTGGGTTCTTGAGAAGGAGGCCCCATGAAGTCGCCATCGTACCCATGATCGGCAAAGTACTGATCGGCGTTGCCAAATGTATCGCCGTCGTCGTTGTTACGATCCACATGCCATATGCATGTTTGGATCGATGGCATAGGGATGTCCGGCACCGTTCTTGGCGGTCTTGCCATGGGGCCGACTTGGCGCCGCTGCGGCTGGCGGTGTTGTCTTTGGGGTGGTGTCCCCCTGCCCCAAGCGAATCTGGCTCTTCGGCCAAAGCAGGGAGCCAGCTCGAGCGGCGAGGGTCATCACGTCATCATCGTCGGCCCGACGGGTCGATTCGGAGGTAAAACTCGTCGCGACTGGCGGCACCGAACCAGTTCAACCCTAAACAAGTTGGGTGGCATCTGGGTACCGTGGAACAAGGGGTTGCCGGTTGAGCGATTTTGCCCTTGGCGACATCGACCAACTCGTTGTTCCACGAAGTGCGTGAGAGTGCACGGAACATCGGCGGCGCCTGCGAAAACATGTAGGGCGTCGGGGATGCCCGATCAAAACAAGGAGATGAAGTCCTCGGCGAGAGAGGCTTAATTAGTTACCGTGATGATGGCGTCGAGCTCGGCTAATGTCGAGGCACCGCCAATGGCGAAGCGTCTGCGATTTGACGGAGGGCCGCTTGCTGCGAAGGTGCCGGCGGCGTACACCAGTGCATTAAGCTCCCGTGCGGCGTCAAGACACCAATGCCGCCTCCGCGGAGAAGACACCAATGGCCCGCCATCGCATTCTTCGAGTTGCTGGCCGTGAAGCTAGGAATCGGGGCGGCCCTGATGGCCGCCATAATCCACGCACTCAACCCCTCGATCAAGAGTAGGCACAATGGCGGTGATAAATGCGCTCCCGAGTTGTTGTTGCACTTGCTCTTGGACAATCTCCGGAATCCAGCGCCACTGTGCCTTGAGTTCTTGAACCTCGCTACCTGGCTTTCGAGCTGCTCTTTTCTCCTTTCGCCCTGCTTGTTATAGTATGACGACCATTTTGTCGACAAGCCTTTGCCGCCACCACGACCAGTGACGTCGACTTCTTGAGCTTATCCTTGTTCTTCATTACATTCAACGCCCTATTTAGAGTGGTGTCCCAAGGGTTGCTCTTAGTCGACCCAGCGCTCTTGCTTTCGATGCGCTGCGGAAGGAATGTGAACCATTTAGAAATTTGGCTTCATTAATTAGAATGCAACCATATGGAGCTAATTACGCTGGGGTGTATTCCTTACCGAACAAGCTCAAGCATACTGGTCTTGGATCCGTGGTAAGCTCCTTTGTTTTCGGGTCCTTCTTGTGCAGACCACGACAAAGTTCACAGCCTTCTTGTCACCGTGATTTATCGAAGAGGCGGTAGGCCTTGCTCGACACGGTCCGCCTCCTCCTTGTCCCATATAGGCTCCGCCACTCTGTAACCGCCGGGACCGAGTGTGTGTTCCCCTAAGTTCAGCTCCCGCATTTCTTTCCCCCACTGACTTGATTGGGAGTTTGTGGTGCTCGAGCAATTGATCTTGAAGTCGTTGTAGTCATCTTCGGTGATCGAAGGATTTTTCTCCTTGATCTTCTCATAACTCTCACCTTTCTCGATCATTCTCTTCACATTGCTTTTCCAAGTAGGCAGGGCCTTGCTCATCTTCGTGAGGGCAGCATTGTTCACTTTATTCCCTTTGAGGCTTGTGTTTTCAAATTCAGCGGGAACTTGTATCGTTCATGCAGCTTCGTGAAGAGGAGGTTGCCATAAATTCCCTCGGTCGGGATGCCTCGGGTTCTCGGTGTTGATTGAGACGGTGCTTCGGAGAATGCACCCGAGCTGAAGTGAGTACCCCTTGACTATTCGTTCGGCGCCGTTGGATTCCCTGGCCGAGTCCACTTGATAACTTCCTCCTTGAGGGTGCGGAGCGCAGTCGGGCGTCGGTCCTTCCGTTGCCTCTTCGGTTAGCTGCCATCTGCGTCGCCGCCATCATCGATCGATGGTGGCATCCTCGGCGGCACCATCGGTGGTGGCATCGGTGGGTCATCCTCGGCGGTACCATCGGTGGTCTCGGGGATCGGTGGGGAAAGGCGGCGTCCTCATAAAAGTGAGGTTGTTCCTCCATCTCCTGTGACAGCTCCCAGAAGGACTTGCCGCCCGAACCGTCGGCCTCATCATTGTTGGCCATGTTTCTCTCTCAAGAGGAACAAAGTTTGGTCAAAAAGTTGGTTATTGTCAAGGAAAAGATCATGGTCTCATCATTTAGGGTTGGTCGACACCGAGGCATCCTACAAGCTAAGCTTTTATCATTGAGGGTTTTTAAATGGCCGAGGCACCCTAAAAGCCTAAGCTTTCATCATTAGTCACAAGTACCCGGCCCATGCATTAGTCACAAGTACCCCATATGTCCTATTTTTAGCAAAGTCATGCTAAAATTCACGGAAAAATTTCAGCATGACCTTTGCTGAAAATAGGACATATGGAGTACCAATTTCTTTGGAACGGAAGTTAATCGACAGTCCAGCAAACTGAAGGGCCTCTCTGGTGGACAAGGCAAAAAAGGCCTCCATCACAACATGAAAAATAGATTGGCATATGAAGAGGTGAAACAATATATGCATCTCCAAGCAGTATCATTCAACATTTTGGACAAACCACTACAAGCAATACTGGATCAGAATGTTTTTTATACATAACTGCTAAAACCCTAGGAGTTAACCGAGCCACCAACAGAATGTGGACTTAAAAGAGAGAGTCACAGACGGTGACATGATACATTTTCATAAAATTAGCTAGTTTTACTTATGGTGCACAAAGGAACAAGTAATGCGCAGTGCACTTAGAAAAAATGAGCACCATAAAACAAGAAGACTCGTTTTAGGTAAGCGGAAGGCTGTCGGCTCCATCAAGTGGAGGCAAAAACAAGTGTAATTGCAAATGAATGCAAACCACGTTAAGACTTAACTGCTAAGTAATCATCATATTTTTTAATCATCGAGTACAAAATTTAAATTGAATTAGCCTACATAGCTTTTGGAGCGTGCAAGAGGCGTTACACAAGGGATTAACTACTGAACACCAAGTGCTCTAATCAAAGTTGCGATTAAGAAGCAATATTTAAATAAGGCGTCTTCAACTCTTTGGTTCCTATACAGCACCCCCACACACACACACACACGCACACAAAATTTATCTCAATTTGAAACTAACTCATTATGCTCTCAAGCTTAGGCTACCGTCACGTAACTGTTGAATCAATCAGGCGATTCTTTGCAAAATCGAGTCTCAAAAATTTGGCGTCATTAATTAACGATAGATTGAAATAGTTGAGTACTATTGAAAATGACAGGTTAAACTGACCTCAAAGTCTCTTGACAAAATCAATACCAACTGATTGATCATGACGGCGATTTATAATCAACGGGAACTATAAGATTTAAAAGAAAACCAATTAAATAGGTAGTCGGTAAGTCGATCGGCATAAGCAACGGTTCACACGTCACCTATAGAGGACAGTAAAAGTACACTAATAAAACTCTGGAAAGAAGAAGTAAAAGTACCCTCAAAACGACACATTGATGCCACACTGCTGCGGTAGCTACAAGGAAATGCCATTGGTAATCATGATAGTAAATGAATCATCACTCCCTCCAACACATTGCAGACCAAAGTACGTAAAATGCAAGTGGCCCAAAACGACACATTGATGCCACACTGCTGCGGTTCAACATCTCTAGAAAAATCAAAATCATTCCGGGGTGTACCAAAGCGAGGACATCACAAAACAGTTCACTCATTGGATGTTTTGGATTACAATGATTACTGAATTCAGACTACTAAAGTTCTCTTGCCAGACAGAAATTTGGGTTTTTGCTGCAAAACAAGGGTCATTTCAAATTCAAACTAAATCTAGTAAACATAAGAACTCTTTGAATTTGTAAACATCTGAATTCTGATAAATTTTCTACTCCAAGATCAAGCCCGGACATCTGAATTACTTTAGCAAAAGTGGACATTTATGAACCGATGTCAATTGCTGAACATGTTTTAATTGGAAACTTTTGACGGCGCATCAATTTGGGTAGATAAACATATCTTATTAAGGATTGCATCATAGATTGTGGGAAATTGTAGGCTATTTTCACATAGAAGAACGCACAAAAAAGATGACATTTAGTTGAAGCCCGACCTCGGGCGTTAGAATCAGCAGGATCTCGCGTCTCAAGGCGTCCGTCGCCATGTGAGCCGAAGCTTCCTTCTTCTCCTTCCCCGTCGCTGCTTCCTTCTCCTCCTTCTCTGATGATGGTGATGGTGATGGCGATGTGGCCTCCTCACATGCAGGTAGTAGCAGCTTGTTCAATGGTGATGGTGATGGCTTTTTGCACAAACAAGCAAACAAAAAACGTAAATCAGATAACAAATCCACAAGAGGAAAAGATGAGGGGAGGGATTTGGGAGGAAGATGGCTTACGTCGTACCTACCTACTACCTTTGGCGGGTGTAGGTGCTGCAGGCCGTCGCCCGGCGTCGAGGTGCTCCCAGCCGGCGCCGAGAGCAGAAAGGCCCTGGCGTCCTTGGAGGTTGAGGTCGTGCTTGCGGCTAGCTAGGGTTTTCGTGGCTGCCTGCCGACCTCGAGGATGGTCGCCATGGATCAGATCGACGTGCGTCGAAGCCGGCAGCAGCGTCGGCCAGCCGAGGCGTCAGCGGGCGTCGGGGAGAGGAGACGGGAAGGGGATCGAGGGCGAGGGAGAGAGAGGGGATAGGTTTGGGCCGGCCGGGGAGGAAATATGGATGGGGGCGGCACAATACTAATGGCGCACTACCCCTCGGTGCGCCATAAGTACATACATACTATTGGCGCACCTCACCTGCACAGTGCGCCATTAGTATTTTTGATTCTGATTTCGAGCCAACGAGGTTATCTTCCACCGACCTGATCCACATCAAGTTCCCTCTACTAGCTCGGTGGTCGTGACAGCTTCTCACACACCAGAGGTCCTGGGTTCGATTCCCAGGCTCCACAATTTTTTTATGCATTTAAAATGTTGTTTGATACTTATTTGAGTTTAAATATGTTCAAACTTGTTTAAATCATAACAGTAATATTTTTTTTTATAAGACAGTAATAATTTTTTAAAAATATCATCAAACAGTAATGCCGGTGGAGCGGGGGAGGGTGCGAAGTGCGAGGGTCGTGGCGGTTGAGTAGGGAGGAGGGTGCGGGGTCGGCGGTTGAGTAGGGGAATAGAGGGTGCGGGGTGGCGGTGGTTGAGTAGGGAATCGAGGGTGCGGGGGTCGGCGGCGGCCGTGGACCGGGGTGCTCAAGCATGTAGGGGACGGATCTGGCGAGGTGGGATAGCGATCAAGATGGAGGGGATCGAGATCAGTGTCCATGAAATTTAAAATATTCATGATAGTTCAAAAAGTGCCCATGAAATACAATCGAGAAATGAAGGCTACGATTTAAATACAATCGATCTTAGCTAGCTATCTGTTCACAATCTTGGTCAACTTGGGAAGCCAGTACCCATGGCTCATTTTTCGCGGTGACGTTTACTTTTCGGTCTTGGATTTGGCTTCGTATAACCATGGTGGTGAAATACCGGTCTTCTTTTAGGGCGCTCTTCGCCCATCGGCGAGAGAACATCGGGACCTTCTTCTCTCGGCGTAGCTCAGCTCCCAGATCTCCTCGATCCTTCCGTAGTATCTGTCCTTGTCATTACCGGTGTAGGATTCCATCGTTACCCTGGAGTTCTGATAACCATCGCTCTTCATGTCCTTGGCCTCGGTGTAGAATGTGTAGCCGTTGATATCGTACGCCTCATAGGTCATCAGGTTGTGCTCGGCACCCTGTGACAAGGCGAATATGAGTTGTTCTTCCGGAAGAATCCTCATGTAAAGAAGTGCAACGAAGCTTTTGCTTGAACCAACGCGTGAAACATGAGTTGTGCTCTTTGATTATATCTCCGTCCATCCTCTGTTGGCCTTGGTCATTGTATCGTCTTCTTAATAAAGGTTTTGTGCTCTACCACCCAAGGATCGACCACGTCTATGTGTTGTAGCGCGACAAGGTTTGCTCTTTCAAAAGTCGGGCGAGTCGACCCTCTAAGTCGACATGCATTTTCGGCGACCCTCACGGTGACCCCATCCGGCAAGCCTGCGAGGTGCCCGTTATTGAAGCGGACCAACGGGGTTCTCAATGCCTAGATAATTAGATGCGATGGGAGATGCACTCTTGATTCGAGAAAGCCCTGGCTATACTTCCCTCTGGGCGTGACATGTTGCGAACGTATCCTTTGATGACACCATTCATCCTTTCGAGCGGCATCATGCTGTGCAGGAGCGTCGGCCCAAGTTGGATGATATCCTCCACTATATGGACCAGCGGATGCACCATAACGCGTCGAAGAATGCGGTGGGAAGTACATCTCAAGCTCGCATAGTATCACCACGATCTCTTCCTCGTAGCCTTCGAGTTGCTCACGCCAATCGACTTGCGAGAGATGGCGTCGAAAAAAGTTGCATAGGCCAAATAGCGTTTCCGCGGACGTGCTTGGCGTCCATGATCCCACGGGATTGCAATTGGAAGTATCTGCGTCATCAAGACGCGTGACGGTCGTGAGACTTCATCCCATCGAACTTACGCTTCGCTGGGTCTAGGTATCTCGCTTATCTTCCCAGCGTAACCGTGAGAAGTTTTACTCCTAGGAGGCAGGTGAAAACTCGATCTCCTCGACTTAGAGTGAAGCCGCAGCGGGAGGGTAGTCATTTCCGGTCTTCTTGGCCTTTTGCCTTTGCGGCGACTTCTTTGTCACCGCTTCGCCTCATCATCATCATCATCATCATCATCATCATCATTAGCGTGAAGCTCCTGCTGATGCCCATTGATTTCAATTACTGCCCTTGCTTTCGGCCCATCGGTCCTCTACGGCATGTTGAGCACGGTACCAAGCGGACTCGCACCTGCGTTCTTCGTGATATGCATGACATCAAGGCTGTGAGGCTACGGTGGATCTTCCAATCTGGCAAGTCCCGTAAAACAGACCTCGTTTTCCATACCTTCAGGCCAGCTCTAGCGCCTTTCGCTTCTTTCCGGCTCTGGCGCCTTTTTGCTTCTTTCGGCGGTGGGCGGTCTTTCCAATTTTTCAACGGCTTGTCTATTTCCTCGCCACTCCTCGTACCACGGGCGTTTTCGGTTCGGTTTCACCATCGAACAGATCCTTGCGTTTCCTCCACGGGTCATCGTCCGAAGCCACCTTCGATGTCCCATGAACACGGTTTCGAAGGCGGGATCTCTATCTAGTGGCGATCGTTGTGTCATCCATGCACCTTACGCATCCGGAAAATCCGTGGACTACCTGCCTGTGAGATATCCGTAACCGAGATAGTCGTGCACCGTCGTGAGCATTGCGGCTCTCATAGGGAAATATTCTTTCTCTGCGGCATCCCACGTATTGGCTGGCGTTTTCCACAGCGTGTCAAGCTCCTCTTTCAGCAGCCCCAGATACAGATTGATGTCGTTCCCTGGTTGTTTCGGCCCTTCAATTAGCATACTCATGTGAATGTACTTCCTCTTCATGCACAACCAGTGGGGAAGGTTGTACATCCACACAAACACAGGCCAGGTGCTATGTGTGCTTCTCACGGCTGCCAAACAGATTGACTCCACCGATTGCTCGCGCCCAGCCACGATGTTCCTTGGATCCTTCCCAAATTCTGGGTCTTCGAAGTTCAACGCTTGCCAGCAGCTCGCATCCTTAGGGTGACTCGGCATCTTGTCTTTTTTATCTATCTCCGGATCATTTCGTCATCTTCTCGCTTCTTCTCCTCCCTATCCGGCGTGCCAGCGCGGAGCTTTTCTACCTTAGGGTCTGCGAAATAACGCAGCTGCGAGGCGAGTGATCGGAAAGTACCACACCACTTTTCGAGGAGCTTTCTTCCTCTTCTTGTATCGAGTGGCGCCGCAAACCGGACATATGGTAGACTCAGCGTGCTCGTCCCGATAAATGATGCAATTGTTCATGCACACATGGTATTTCACGTCGCGGTAAATCCAGAGGACACCACGATTTTCTTAGCCTCCTCCAAACTGGTCGGGCACTTGTTCCCCTTGGGAAGAGGCGTTCGTGCGAATGACATGTTCTCGTCGAAGCATCGTCGGTCATTTTGTGTTTTACCTTCATCTCCGAGCCATGAGCGTTACTTTCAGCAGGTATCCTCGGCCTGCATCCTTCATACAATGGAGTAACGCGTCTAACTCAAGTTGATCCATCTTGGCTTTCTCTCGGGCGGCAGCTCTTGCGTTATCCGTGCGCTTGAGAAGCAGCTCTTGAATATGAGGGTCCCGCACCCAGCCCCATCGATGGTCCAGCGTAAATGCGCTCCGCGAGGCATCATCATCTTCATCATGATCATGCCCGTAAATGCGCTCCGGCATCTTCCTCATCATCATGTCACGCATCTTCTACATGATGATCGTAGTATACGGCATCACCGTCGTGATCATCTCTGAGGGATTCTTCGTCTTCTCGCCCGCCCGAGAACGCGGTGGTTGTCTTGCTGCCCTTCCTCATTTCTTGCCCGGCCCCCATGGACGACTTCGTAGTCATCTTCATCACCTTGCCACCGATAGCCATCCATGAAACCATGCAAGAGCAGGTGGTCCCGCACCTGCCCAGAATCCGGGTCCACAATAAGGCTCTTCAGCTTGCATCTTCGACACGGACATCTTATCTCCGTCTCGTTCTTTTGAAGCATCTCGGCCTTCGCGGACCTCAAAAACCTATTCACGATGCCTTCGGTCATCGTGCGGACCATGGTCGCCTGCGGGGTAGAGATAATCGATTTTTTAGAACCAATAAAATATTTGGCATGACTTTCCCTATAAATAGGACCAAAAGAATGCTTAATGCCAAAATTCTCACCGAAGCGGAAATGAATCAACATTCCGCAAAATATTGGCAACTATCGCATTTCAAATACCGGTACACCTCCAAACACAAACACATATGCAACACCACAAACATATGCAACACCACCGAACATACATAGATCTAGCTAGGCCATAAAAAGTGCATGTGCACATTGTTGTAAGAGAGAACAACATAAATATATTTCCCCCTTACTTACCTATCAAAACAAGGTAATTTAACCACTTAATTTGAATGAATCTATGGTGGCAATGAGGTGAAAAAGAGGAGGCACCGAGACAAGGAGGAGGTGGAGAGAATGAAGTGGGGAGAAAGTGAGTGTGGGTAGGAGAGAGCTGTCCAAAATATCTTGTTGCTGCCCACTTACTAATGGCGCACCAACTCTAAATGCGCCATTAGTAATCCAGGTTACTAATGGCGCACCTTCTGGTGGTGCGCCATTAGTAGTTTTGCAAAAAAAAAAACATACTAATGGCGCACTGTTCCACATGGTGGGTTGTTTCATTGGAACCGTCCCTAAGAACTGAGATCTATGTGTGTGATTTAAGATTCAGCTACTACCACGCATTGGGCCCGAAACCAATGGACCCTCTCGACTTATTAACCACTCTTGTCCTCTGTCTGGGGTTGCAAGTAGTTTCACGGTGTTTGTAGCATCTTTGGGGGCCACACGCATGTGACCTTAAAGGGGTGGTTGTGTTGCGGTAGGCACGTGGCACGGTGTACCCGATTCGCCTGCTTGGTGTCTTGGGAACCCTGCTCATCGTTCGGGGCCGTTAGTGGAAACCTCGGCGGACTCCTGCGGATGGAACCCGAATAGGCGATAAACCTGGACTAGGGACTCGTGTGTTTAGTCGGGCCGTGGCCGACACCCTCGCTGGGCTTCCGCTGAAGATTGCTTGCAGTACACGCTGTCGTGTAGCGGCGGTAAGTGGTGAGAGCGTGCGTGAAGAAGTACACCCCTGCAGTGTATAGAACTATTCGAATAGCCGCGTCCGCGGTGAAGGACTACTTGGTCACCTATACAGTTCATAGACAAGTAAATGGATACTACTAAAAGCCTCAAGATAAGTGTGAGTGCCGCGGATGGCCCTCTCGTAGGTTGGACGAGAGAGGATCCACGGTGGAGTATTGTGATGGTGATTAGTGGACTGCAAAGCGACAAATGCTTTTCAAGTGGTGTCACGTGGGATAGCTTAGCCAAGAGTCAAAGCTGGCTTGCTTTAATAACTCCACTACCTTCTTGAGAATGTGCATGTATAATAGGTTCCTGTTGTAAGACTTGCTGAGTACCCCGCACTCATGTTTGCTTAATTAATGTTTTGGGGCAACACCAACCCCTCCGACGGGTTCTCGTAGACCTCGGCGTTGACGAAGTGACTAGCCACCTGTGTGGTGATCCAAGGCTTGTGAAGGGCCACTGTAGATAGACAGGCTCCATCAAGCTTTCTTTATTTTTAGAGTCTGTACTCAGACTAGTTTGCTTCCGGATGTGCTTGTATGTAGAATGACTTGAGTGTTGGGTCATGTGACCCCTATCTGTATGGATATGTTATGTATGGCTCCTCGGAGTCTCTTAAATAAAGTACTTTGAGTTGTAGAGTTTTGTTGTGATGTCATGTTGTATGTACTCATATCGGGCATATTGTGTGTATGAATGAAATGCTTGGTATGAGTGGGATCCGACAATCTAGTTGTTTATCCTTGGCAGCCTCTCATATGGGGGAAATGTAGTCTAGTGCTTCCTAAGCGATAGTAGTCTCATGTTCTGCCCTTTCACTGCAGTCCCTGCTAGCCCGGCACTAATGCTTGGACACTTGATCTGGCCGCATGTGTTTCACTTCATTCATATGTCCTGTTCTTCGGGAAATGTCACGCTGTGATATTCGAGTCCCGCTTAGCTCGCTACAGCCCGGGATACCAGAGTCCGTTAGCCCAAAGGTTACAGCCCAATTCATACGTTGATGACCGACATGCTCGATGTGATTCATGTATACTGTCTCCATGGGTTAGCGCCGCTTTGGGTTCACGACTAGCCATATGGCCCCGTTCTCTGTCATGTGGGTGCTAGCGACACTATCATATACGTGAGCCAAAATCATAAACGGTCCCGGGCCATGGTAAGGCGACACCGTGGGGATACCGTCGTGAGGCCGCAAAAGTGATATGAGGTGTTACCGGCTGGGTCTATGTGACTTGGAATCGGGGTCCTGACAGAGAACCAGCTCATGTTCGAAAGACGTATGAGCCGGAAAGATAATTTATAAGGATCAACTGATGATTGCATGCACTCGCAACATATTGAATCAAGGGACGCAAAATGATGACAAAAGATGCCAATAAGATTACTAGACTTATGGTATTAACCAGAATGCAAGCAAGCAAGAATTTCAAGAGCAACAGGCTACTCAGGGTTTTCGAAAGATCGAATAGTATCTTGAAGACTTTTGTGAAACACATGAACAACTAGGAATGAGCAGATACTCGATAAGTGCGAGGAATTAACCGTAGGGGTATTCATGTGGCTAAGAATTGTAAGGCAATAGGCACAAAGTATTGTCGAAACAATAGAGAGAATTTCGAGGTATCTTGTAATAACAAGATCAACGGGGAATCATTGTATGAATGGCAAGTGTACGTGGTTATCCATAGGGTTTATCGATGGAAGGGAATTGCAAAGCGATGGCACAAAGTCTTGGGAGAACATCGAGAGTATTGTCGAATCTTACATTGAAGCGATCGATCATCTGTAATGAAGGGGCTCTCCGGCAGGAAGTGGTAACGAGAACCTAGAGTTAGATTTTAGCAAAATCATTTATCCCGAATAGAAGAGAGATCAGAGTCCCAGAGTATAGGTCAAGGAATAAAAGATCCTAATACCACTCAATGGCGACATGGGCCCATGGGCCGCACAGCCATGTTAGTAAAACAGTTTTCAAAGAACTAGACTCAACCCGGCCAAGGAGTGTGAAAGGGGATTCCTATAGGCGCCTGGCTCGATACCAACTTGTGATGCCCTGATTCAATCAGACACTAATCATACACGCAAACGCGTAATACGATCAAGATCGAGGACTCACGGAAGATATCACAACCCAACTCTAAATATAAAAATAGGTCATACAAGCATCATCATACAAGCCAGGGGCCTCGAGGGCTCAAATACAAGTGCTCGATCATAGGCAGTCAGTGGAAGCAACAATATCTGAAATACGTACATAAGTTAAACTAGCTGCCACAAGATGGCTAGCACAAACTGGGATACAGATAGAAAGAGGTGCAGGCCTCCTGCCTGGGATCCTCCTAAACTACTCCTGGTCGTCGTCGGCAGCTTGCACGTAGTAGTAGGCACCTCCGGTGTAGTAGGAGTCGTCATTGATGGTGGTGTCTGGCTCCTGGGCTCCGACATCTGGTTGCGACAACCACGTAGAAGGGAAAGGGGGAAAAGGGGGAGAAAAGCAACCGTGAGTACTCATCCAAAATACTCGCAAGCAAGGAGCTACACTACATATGCATGGGTATATGTGTAAGGGCGATCGGGTGGACCGAATCGCAGAATGCCGTATAAGAGGGGATAGCTAATCCTGTCAAGACTACGCTGAGCCACCTCCATCTTGTAGCATGTAGAAGAGAGTAGATGGTAAGTTCACCAAGTAGCATCGTATAGGATACTCCTACCAGCGATCCTCCCTCGTCAATCACCTGTGTGAGAGCGATCACCGGGTTATATCCGCACTTGGAAGGGTGTGTTTTATTAAGTATCCGGTTCTAGTTGTCATAAGGTCAAGGTACAACTCCAAAGTCGTCCTGTTATCAAGATCCACGGCTATTCGAATAGACAATCTTCTCTGCAGGGGTGCACCACATAACCCAACACGCTCAATCCCATTTGGCCGGACACACTTTCCTGGGTCATGTCCGGCCTCGGAAGATCAACATGTCGCAGCCCCACCTAGGCACAACAGAGAGGTCAGCACGCCGGTCTAAATCCTATGGCGTAGGGTCCGGGCCCATCGCCCATTGCACACCAAGACGTTATGTGGGCGGCCGGAAGCAAACCAAGCCTAGTAGGTGTTCCGGTCAATCCGGCAAGCGCCGCCGGCCGGCGTCACGAAGGCTTCTGGTGATACCACGACGTCGAGTGCCCATAATTGTTCCCAGCGTGGTTGGTTAGTGCGTATAGGCCAGGGCCGCACTCAGATCAAATACCAAGATCTCGTTAAGCGTGTTAAGTATCCATGAAAAGCCGACGGGGCCGAACCACCTCTCTCCTAGGTGGTCTCAACTCACCTGCCAGCTCCGCCAAGAAAGTAAAAGTCGGGGCCACTGGAACCCTGTGCCCACCTCTACCGGATGGAGCCACCTACCCTTCAAATTTCATCTCCGACAAAGATCGTAAGTAATGTAATAGTATAAAGTATATAGCATATGCCCGTGATCACCTCCCGAAGTGATCACGGCCCGATAGTATAGCATGGCAGACGGACAAGAATGTAGGGCCACTGATGGGAAAACTAGCATCCTATACTAAGTATTTAGGATTGTAGGTAAAGGTAACAACAATAGTAGCAAGGACAGGCTATGCAGCAGAATAGGATTAACCGAAAGCAGTAACATGCTACACTACTCTAATGCAAGCGTGATAGAGAAGGAATAGGCGATATTTGGTGATCAAGGGGCTTGCCTGGTTGCTCACGGCAAGTAGGGGTCGTCAACAACGTAGTCGGTCGGGGCACCAAAGAAGCGCGCTTGGCCTCGTAGTCTACCGGAGAGAAGAGGGGGAAGAAACAATGAATACAATGCAAACATATGCATAACGATGCATGACAAAGAAAACAGCGGTGTTAGGTGTGCTCTAACGCGGTAAGAGGTGATACCGTCGAAGGGGGGAAACATCCGGGAAAGTATCCCCAGTGTTCCGCGTTTTCGGACAGATGAACCGGAGGGGGAAAGTTGCGTTTTCGCTATGCTAGGGGATGTGCAGCGGATGAATGGGCTGCGTATCCTGATTCGTCTCGTTGTTCTGAGAAACTTCCATGTACAAAGTTTTTCCATCCGAGCTACGATTTATTTTATATTGATTTTAAAAGATTTAAATCACTTTTTTGCATTTATTTAATTATTTTAATCCAACATTATCGAGCAATAAAGGCATCGTTGACATCGGCATGATGTCGCTGATTTACATCGCCAGTCAATGTAGGCGATCGGTCAACCCACGATGCGTGGGTCCGTCATTAATTGACTGTTTAGTCTAATTAGGGTTTAACTAATCTAATTACGGTTTAATTAAACTAACTAGTTAATTTGATTAATTAAATAGGATTAATTAACATTATTAATTAATTAATTATTTATTTATTTGTTTATATTCATTTTTTTAAATGTTCGAGGGGTGGGGCCCCTTTGTCACACGGCCCTGGGGGCGCTTAGTGGGCGTGCGGGTTACGGCGTCAGCCTTCTGCAGATGCGCCGCACCGATGCTCAGTCTCGGGGAAGTAGCGGCGGCGCAGCGAAGGAGCTATGCTTGTGAGGAGAGCTGGCTGGGGCAACGCCATGAAGCGATAGGGTGTATGGCGGGCGCTGGGCCGAAGGCGAAAGCAGTGGCGAGGGGACGGCCGTGAGGGGTTGTTCAAAGACGGGCGTGGCAGGAGGCGAGTTGGCGGCAGCAGCGCCGGCGAGAGCAAGATGGATGCGGGGCGAGGGTCGGGCGCGACATCACGGCGCGAGGAGCAGAGGCGGCAGGGGAGAGGAGGAGAGGTGCGGCCAGCAGCGGCAGTAGCAGGCGGTGGGCGCGGCGAGGAGGAGCTCGAGCGCTAGCGAGGACGGGCACGGGTGGCTGGCGAGGGTGCGGTGAACACGGCGGCGATCATACTGAAGACGCGGGTGCGGCGATCACAAGCGCGCAGTGCCAAGTAGACGAGGGGGAGAGGGGGTGGCGCTCACTAGCGTTGCCGGGGAGAGGGTCGGCGTGGCTCGGTGAATGGTAATCCCCAGGTGCAAGGAATCATCGTAGCACTTTCCAAAGGTGGAAGTGATAAGTATGGAGTGTCAAACCCACAAGGAGCTAAAGGTAAGATCAATATTCTCTCAAGCCCTATCTGCCACCGATACGACTCTCATTGCACCAAACGTTTACTTCCAACTAGAAACGAGAAATAAAACTACGTTGTGGGTATGAAGAGGATAACTTTGCATGATATTGGAGAGCTAAAATATAAAAGTAGGTGCTGTTATCATAAAGTTAGAATATATTACTAAATAATATAAATAGCGAGTGTGGAATAATGGTGGATCGGTGTGTGGGATTGTCCTAAGCAATTGTTAACAAGATCGATAGTCGTCATTGCGATTTCATATGAGGGAGAGGCATAAGCTAACATACTTTCTCTACTTGGATCATATGCACTTATGATTGGAACTCTAGCAAGCATCCGCAACTACTAAAGATCATTAAGGCAAAACCCAACCATAGAATTAAAGCATCAAGTCCTCTTTATTCCCATACGCAACAATCCCTCTTACTCGGGTTTGTGCTTCGCTCACTCACCAACCCACTATAAGCGAATCATGAACGTATTGCAACACCCTACAGCGGGAATCCCTCACGCTTGCGCGACATGGAGGGCACCATAGGACAGCACCAAAATAAAACATACAACTCGTACCAATCTAGATCATCAATCAACCCAAGGACAAAAGATATCTACTCAAAACATCATAGGATGGCAACACATCATTGGATCATAATATGTGGCATAAAGCACCATGTTCAAGTAGGGATTACAGCGGGGTGCGGGAGAGTGTACCGCGTAAAAAGATGAGGATGGTGATGATGATGGTGATGTTGATGAAGACGATCACCGCAGCGATGATTCCCCTCCCGATGGCACTCCAGCGCCACCGAGAGAGAGGAGGAGAGGTTCTCCCCCTTGTGCTTCCTCCTCCATGGCTTTCCCCCTCTGGTCCTTGGCCTTCATGGCGATGATGCCACCTCCGAGATCCTCCTCCATGGCCTCCGGTGATGATGGCCCCCTCCGGCAGGGTGCCGGAGAGGGCCTAGATTGATTTCTTGTGGCTCTGAGGAGGCTTGCGGCGGCGGAACTTCCGATCTAGGTTAATTTTCCGAGGTTTCTGTATTTATAGGAATTTTTGGCGTCGGTCTCACGTCAAGGAGGTGCCCGAGCTGTCCACGAGGCAGGCCCACGCGCCCGTACCAGGTGGGCGTGCCCCCCACCCTCGTGGGCAGCTCGGGACTCTTCTGGCCCAACTCCGATGCTCCGTGGTCTTCTTTTGTCCATAAAAAATCATCAAAAATTGGCCGTCAATTGGACTCCGTTTGGTATTCCTTTTACGCAAAACTCAAAGACAAGGAGAAAAAAGAAACTGCACTGGGCTCCTAGGTTAATAGGTTAGTCCCAAAAATCATATAAAATATCATATAAATGCATATCAAACATCCTAGAAGGATAATATAATAGCATGAATACTTCATAAATTATAGATACGTTGGAGACGATCGGCATCCCCAAGCTTAATTCCTGCTGGAGTCCTCGAGTAGGTAAATGATAAAAGAAATAATTTATGAAGTGTGAATGCTAGCAAGTGCTTAAGTTTGATCAATGATAATTCCAATCACTTTTTCTAGCATCATTATATGTCATAACAATATCTCATCTCATAAAACTTTTCATGATCAAGTAACAATCTATTCACAATGTCAAGTATGGTTCAGAAACTTCATTGAGAACTAACAAACTATAATCTCAGTCATTGAAGCAATTGCAATTTAGCATAACATCAGAAAGAGTCATCAATAGAGCTTTTCAGCAAGTTCACATACTCAACTGTCTTGTAGTCTTCTATAATTGCTAACACTCACGAAATACTTGTGGTTATGGAGTTTCAGCTGGACACTGAGAAAGATAGGCGCTTATTGTATTGCCTCCCAACGTATTCACCTTTATGTGGTGTCAACAATAATAGCCCATGCTAACTTACATCCAATTGGATATATATATCATGATCTTTCAAACACGAAGAGCTTGCCAAATGATAAAATGAAAAAGGGAAAGGTGAAGATCACCTTGACACAAGCATAAAATAAAACATAAAGTAAAAGATAGGCCCTTCGCAGAGGGAAGCAGAGGTTGTCATGCGCTTTTAGGGTTGGATGCACAAAATATTAATGCGAAAGAACGTCACTTTATATTGCCCCTTGTGATATGAACCTTTATTATGCAGTCCGTCGCTTTTATTTCTTCCACAACACAAGATCGTATAAAGCTTATTTCCTCCACACCAATCAATCATACTCCCTCTGTCCCAGTTCGCAAGGCAAAGTTTTCAAATATCTTGGCCCAAGGTGAATTTCCATTGGCTCTGATTTTCCACGTAAAAAAGTTAACCATCGGCGCTGCAATTAATTTGGAAAGTGAAAAGAACTTTATTTTCTAGTCTTTAATTGATTTGGCGCGATATTTTCCTCTTGCCATTGCTTTTCCGCCTCAAGCGCTCCTTCCTCCTTCGGTAGGATATTTTCCTTAAATTTTGCTATCGCGCCTGCATTTCTTTCCTAAACCAGAGATTTGATTCTCAAGCAAGGATTTCGCTCCAAACTCAAACGAAAGCAGCGCCCAGATTTCTTTATATAGCCATGGACTTACGTAGACAAACAGCCCAGTCTAGCGCCAATCTCATCTCCTCTCCTCCTCGATTTCATGGCGTCGGACGGGGGAGACGAGGGACATCGTCGTCCTCCGCCTCTTGGCCTCCGAGGCCTGACTGGGCTGCCTTCCTTCCCTCGTTCCGCGATGGCGGTGGCCTTCCTCCACTTTGTACTCGTCATGGCGGGCGGCCTTCCTCCACTCGGTCTTGCAGGTCGAGGACCACTGCCGTCATTCTCCATTGGAACGGCTGCCTCTACACCGGTGTCGAGCCCCAGCGTCGGAGGGAGACGCCGCGTCGGTCTGTCGCGCCCACCTCGATCTCCTTCTCCAAATCAGGCAGGCTCATCGAACTGGGCCACCTCGCCGGGCGGGAGCGGCAGTGCAAGCGCCGCCGGAAGGACGTCCTCTTACGTCGGCTTGAACATCACGAACGGCTCCATCTGCAAGTCGGACCAAATTCGTCAGATTCTCGCACGAGAGGTACGTAGTCCTTCTTGCCCGATCGGGATATGCTGTCTCGTTCGACGATTGCATCAGAAACTGCTCATGAAGTCGCCGCCGCAGGATGTTTGCCTCGGTGATCTCCTTCCTTGTAGCTGTTTACTGTTTTGCTGTTGTTTTAGTTCTTTCTATGTTGTTTCGCTCAACTATCTTTCAGTTTGGGGAGTCAGGTTCTGTGAGCCGTGTAATGTACGTACGTAGATCTTAGCTCTCCCTCGATTGTGTGAAGTGAAGAATAAAAGGCCGTCGTCAGCCACAGCATGAGAGACGCTATGTTTCGTTAGGAATAATGTGTTCTGTGACCGTATTTTTTTTCTTGTTTGGCCGTACATAAGATTAGCTATATGGATTCTGAATTGCTTGTTTTTGCTATGTAGACCGTACCAGTGAGTTTGCTGCAACTACTAGCGGCAGAGAAGGCGGCTGGCGTGGCACTAGATATAATCCAAATTTTGAGAACGCTGACGAGTATCCTCCACGGCCGGAACATGTAGAAGCACCTTCTGCAAAAGAGATTGATTTGAGTAGGTTTTTCATCGCCAACTCAACCATGATTTGTTTTCAGTTTTGTTTAGTAGTAGCATATTTGGTTTGTGCTTATGATTTGTTTGCATGTGTGTAGATGCTTTGGCTAACAAGAATAACAGAGAAGAGTACACTGTCGAAGACAAGCGTAATATTTACGCTATGCTGCTTGCTCGAAATGGAGAGCATGGAAGGTTAAAGAATGGGGTTTTGGATTCTGTTGTACGTGATGGAAATTGTTCTCGGAGTTGCGTGAGTAGGATTTGGAAAGAAACGAAGACAGGAGGTGGCGTTAACTCTATCAAGAACAATTTGAAGTTAAAAACGGGAAGGAAGAAAATGAGTTTGGATATTGAGGCATTAGAAGCCATTCCACCTGGTGAGAGGACCACAATTCGACAAGTTGCTGCTGGACTTAACATGTCCAAAAGCACAGTTCATCATAGGTATGAAAAAAAGCATTAGTTCTTACATTTCGATGATGACCGAAATCATGATCAACTTTTCTTGTTTCTGTCTTAGGTTGAAGGAGAAGGTAATGAGTCGAGTTTCAAATGAATTGAAACCTTCATTAACTGAAGCCAACAAGAAGGCACGTGTGGCGTATTGCCTTGAGAATTTGGAGCCAAGTTCATTGGAGGACAATCCCACTTTTAAAGCTAGTTTTAACAAGGTTCATTTGGATGAGAAGATCTTCTACCCCACAAGGAAGACACGTAAAATGTACTTGAGTCATAGAGAGGAAGCACCAAAAGAGAATGCAAACATAAAAACCACATCCAGCAGATCATGTTCTTGTCGGCTATGGCAAGGCCAAGGTATGATTCTCAAGGAAATTGTGTGTTTGATGGAAAAATAGGTGTGTGGGCATTTTTTGATTGGGTGCAAGCTCGAAAGAAGAGTGCTAACAGGTAAACTACCATGATGTTTTTTAAGCATGATCTACATCAAGTGTGAAATTCGTTTGCTAAAGTAACATATTTTTTTGTTTCAATGTAGAGGAAGAGGAGAATGGTAGCTCAAGCCTTCATCTTCGGTGGACAGGAACAAAAGTAGGGAGTACATTGTGCAGTATGTACTGCCTGCTATAAAGGAAAAATGGCCTGAGAGTGATAGATGGAACACTGTGGTACATTCAAGAAGACAATGCAAGAACTCATGTTTTAGCAAATGATCCCATTTTTGCAATGGAAGCGGCAAAGGAGGTTGGGATATCAGAATTGTAAATCAACCACCAAATTCACCTGACTGTAATATACTTGATCTTGGGTGGTTTGCCTCCATTCAATCTATGTTCCATAGGAAAATGCCCAAAACCCTTGCAGAGATTGTTCAGAAGGTAGCACTCCATTTTAGCTATGCAACTTCTTAATGTTTGTGCACAGCGACCTAACTTCATGTATTTTCAATTGTTCCACAGGTTAATGAAAGCCTTGCTCAATACCCACATAGTCAGCTTAATAGAATCTGGTTAAGCCATCAAGCTTGTATGAGGGAAATTATTAAGCACAAGGGGTCGATGCACTATGATACACCTCACATGAAGAAAAAAACATTAGAGAGGCTAGGTCTACTGTCAGTCCGTCTGACAGTTGATAAAGATTATGTTGACGCTGCCATTGAGTATTTGAACTCACCTTAGGAGGAATGAGTGTTTTAGTTTATCACTGGAACAATTGCACTTTGTTGTTTAATCGCAGCAACAAAACTCATGTGATCACAAGAATTGATCGTGCTCACTATACAACGCCCGCCCATGACTGCACATTCTCAAAGCATGGTGTACAAATGTTGTGGTCATTTTAGATGAGTACGTGAGACAAGTATTTTCAGTACTCCATACTCACAATCTAAACGGAAATAACCACTGCAATATCCTCACAATCTATAGATAACAAATAACAACTCCAATATGCATTCCATGATTCACATCAAGATTCATAATTCGAATATAAATTCCACTGCAACAAGATCATGATTCATAAAACACACACCATTTTCACACATCAAGAGACATGGCTATTTCTTCCTCAACATAAACCCTAATTCATCTCGGTGTCAGCCACAAATGCATTCTCATCTTCGGCAACTGCGGTGGTGTTGCGACCATAGCGAGAACACAAACCATCTTCACCTACTCCGGCTAATCGTCAGCAGTCCTTGCACCGATGGTAAATCACGCAGAAGTGGATTTCCACACACATCACAAGGTACCACGTCCATTGGCACCGGCAAGGAGCAAGCTAGACAACGGAATATCGAAGAATCACCTCGAACACCACGATTCTGGCACATTGCCGAACAAGCATCCATCACATGAAGATTCCAACATAGTCCTCCGTCCAATCGCAAGAATGGTGTTGCGAATGTACCTTGCCCTAGCCGAGAACCTTGAATCACCAGCTCCGACATTCGTTCCACGATCTACTTTCTGAAAAAGATCTTGAATGGTTGTCTAAATCCTCTCAAATTCATCCTCAAGTTCTTCCACCTCGCCTTGTGTGACTTCCACCTCGCCATCTACCTCCTCCACCTTGGCATCTGCCTCCTCTACCTCGGCATCTACCTCCCTGTCGGTGTCAAAACCGGTGGATCTCGGGTAGGGGGTCCCGAACTGTGCGTCTAGGCGGATGGTAACAGGAGACAAGGGACACGATGTTTTTACCCAGGTTAGGGCCCTCTCGATGGAGGTAAAACCCTACTCTGCTTGATTAATATTGATGATATGGGTAGTACAAGAGTAGATCTACCACGAGATCGCAGAGGCTAAACCCTAGAAGCTAGCCTATGGTATGATTGTTGTATATCTATCGACTGGCCTGGCCCTGGTTTATATAATGCACCAGAGGCCTAGGATAACAAGAGTCCTAGCTGAATACGCCGGTGGGGGAGGAGTCCTTGTCTTGATCACAAGTCTTGTGGAATCTTCCTTGTATGCGGCAGCTGTCCGGACTGGCCCATGAGTATACGGCCATGGGGGTCCTCGGCACAATCTAATAGATCAGGAGATGACATGGTGAGTACCCCCTAGTCCAGGACACCGTCAGTAGCCCCCTGAACCAGTCTTCAAGTTAGGGACGCTCCTCGATTCTTCCAAACTGTTCTTCATCTTCGGTTGCCGGTCTTGAAAACTGGTTCATAATATCTTCTCATCTTCTATCTTGAGGATCGCCAAAATGCATTCGACGAGTTTACACATCGGGTATCCGAGGAGCCCTTTAAGTTTCCGGCCTTATCGGTGCCTTGTTATTTTTATGCCACACCTCGGGTTCAAGTTGTTCCGGAGGCGGTGTCCTCTTCGTCCGAGCTCTAACGCCGCATCGCATTCCGTGTATCTCTTGCAGCCGAGCACCAATGCCGGACTGCTTTCGAGCTCAACGCCAAAATGTATCCGAACTCCAACGCCGGATCAGGTCCAAGCTCCAACGCTGACTATATCCAAGATGTCATAGATCATCTTGGTCCAAAAAGTTGCAGGAGTTTAGCCAGCTTAATGCCGGAAATGCCCTCTAAGGAGCCAGCCACTTGCTTCCAAGCTATATACCGAATCGCTTCGAGGTGGTTAAGCACCTCGGTCATGGGCTGATTTTTGGTCAATGTTTTTATTGATGCAATTTATTCTCCGACGAGATATATAGCCGATAGCCCTCAAGGTGTGTATCGGTCTAAAACCGAGATGCACACGAAGGATGACATAAGACCGCTGATCCCAAGAATCACCGAGACTCGGGTTGATTTGCAAAATCGGCCCGAGGATCAAGTCCTAGCTTCAGTAGAATATTTCGGGACACAAAAAGCGGCGTGCTCAGTCCTCGAGACTCAAAGTTGGGTGCGGCCGACCAACCTGAGGATCAAAATCTCCTCGGAAACTGTATTGCACTTAAAATTTTCTGCATAGAACAGGCAATGCAGTAGCCCCCGAGACACTGGTCGGGTGGCAACACCAGATCAGTGGATCGGTGTGCCCCTTTAATATTCGTAAATAATAAGCCTAGTAGCCCCCGAGCCTTAACGCGGGCACGGGTGGCCGAATTAAGGATCGATATCCATAGTAAAATCACAAATTATGTGTAATGAATCTATGTATCCAAGTACTTTATGTCATTAATGCTTGGATCCGCATTGTACAAAACTTTGTTGACTAACCATCGGCTTCAACCTCCTTGGCCATTAGCCGAGGAGTGTCTGTCCTACTTTATAAAGCCTTTATGAGGGCAAAGATTTACGACAAACAAGGCAATCTGGCCATACGGTTTTATAAACAAAGGTACGCAGAGAGATATGTTATATTGCTGTTTAACATAGGAAATGTCTTCCAAAGAAAATAGTTCCGCTATCGGTTCCTTTCTTTGGGTTGGCATGCTAAGCATGATCATGAAACCTCAGCTCTAATGTAAGAGCAAAATATTGAGGATTTAGTTTGGGAGGCCAGTTACTTGCCCCCGGTAGTGTTCGGCGACAGTTGAGCTCAAGCCGTAAACACTTCAGCCAATGTTATGAATGGCCCATCATTTAACATACCATCGGATCACGACCAGTTTACGCTTATTGTGACAAATCGGTTTTGGCTTTCTCCACCGAGGTGCTTAACCATGTGAGCTGGAAGCACCATCGCAGTGGTTCTTCCTTTGCACACTGAGCCGAACAAAGTGGAACGTAGGGGGCAAGCGCAGGAGCCGGGCAACCCAACTATTGACCGAAGACACAATTTGAAACCGATGCATATAGAGCAATATCCGAGAATGTTTTTGCCGAATCTCTAAAGGTTTCCGGCGTTGCAGATCATGAGACTTGTGCTGAAAACACACAAATAGTTTAAAAGTGCCATGGGCTCGAAAAGCCAAAAAAACTTATTCAAAAGGTTAATGTCCGAACTAGATCAAGTGTTCGGTGCCAATCCGAAAATTGGACTTTAGAAAAAAAAAGGTGCTTCTGCCGTGCTTTAACATGACACATCCTATCTCAAAACTTGTTGGTCAGCCTCACGGCTTCAACCTCCTATCCCGAAGGCGGAGTACTTCTTACTAGGCCAGTTTAGCAAACTAAACTCTAGCGGCTTTGAGAGAGAAATTAGGCTCCCTGGCTAGTGACCGCACACTTGTGTCGAGAAAAGGAGTGATAAATAATAATAAAAACTTTGCAACGACTAAGAAGAGAAAACCTTATTATAAAACGGCTCAAATAAACATAAGAGCCCCCAAGTGACTTGAGTAAAAGAATGATTGTATATACCGAAGTACTTGTATCATATCTATGTTCACCCGAACTTTATACGCGTCTTAACCGACCGTCGGCTTCTCCCTCTTCGGCAAGGGCCGAAAAGTGTTATGTACTCCACCTGTCGAGAATATCGACGGTGCTTCCGATAACCAGGCAATCAGGCCATAAGACTGTAACAGACAAAGCGCGCTCAGGGAACTTATGCTATATTACTAACAAAGTGTAAGAAGCATCTTTGAAGAAAAGAGTACCCCCACCGATACCTTTCTTCGATGCTCATTATTACTATAAGACTTTGTGCAATAGATTTTTTGTACTCATGAGTTCCGTTGTGTGCCGACCATGATTGAAAACAATAAGAGCGCTTAGCTTTCGCTTCACCTGCCCGAGGTCCGCCTCGGGTGACCCGATCGTGACAATCGAGAGGTGCTCCCTTTACTCCCTAGCCGAACAATCGGAACGTAGGGGTAAGCAGGAGCCAGGCAACCCAGCTTGCAAATCGCTTAAGTCAATATGGTGCATATTGTGGCGTAATACACGAACAAGGAACGAAGCCGTATAAGTATAATCATATGCAAGAGGAAAAAGCTTCATGAAGGAAGCCCCCAAGTAAACGGGTATTTGAATTTGCAGCGTCACAAACAAAGTTTGGACAAGGAAATTTTTACAAGCAACTTTTCCAAAAAGTATAATGCTTGGTCGAGCCGAACACAAGTTAAAAATTTAAAACTTTGAGCATGAAGGCAACTTAGCTGGTTAATGTGTTCGGTATTGATGACGCGGTCCGAGCTTGATGCGGGACAAGGTTCCATCCCCCAAGCCGGTCCCGAGGTGGCGGAGCAAAGAGCTCAGCACTCCGAAGTGGTGACATAGCACGGACAATGCAGGACGGCAGGGTGATGCCGAAGTCACCGGCCTGGGGTGATGAAGTGTTGACGAAGCCCCCCGTCCAGCCGAGGTGACGCCAAAGGATGTAGTCCGGCTGGATCATTTTCCTGTGCACAAAAAATAGTGCAAACCGGAGATAATAGTAATAAAAAAATCGTTGCATAACAAATAATTTATGCAAAGTGAGTAATAAAGAAATATGGCCGCGCCAAGTCAATGTCGATGCAGGGCGGCGGCGTGATGCGGTAAAGGCATGGCAAGGCCTGAATTCACAGGTCGGTTCGAGTTCCGGATGCGGCGTTCGCCGGACTATGTACGGAAACTGACCGAACCACCATGCGACCATCGTTAAAGCGGCCACCATTTGATAGACCTGGCTTATTTGTTGTAGCAATCCGAAGAAAGGTGATTCCCAAAATTGGGACTCGATCTGCACACCTATCGCCTGATGGGCGATAAAGCGACAGCATGGCGATGCTGGCAAAGGTTGGCTCGCCGAGGCAAAGCCCTCGGTCCAGTTAACGTGACGGAGCTGGTCGGCCAGCAACGCCGAAGTCTCCGGAGTAGGTTGATGAAGAGATGATGAAGCCCCCGGTCCAACTAATGTGATGAAGCCTCGGTGTGAGCCGATGAGTCGAAGAAGGTCGGCGTGATGGACACCAGCTTGAAAGCAATAGTGCGGCCCTGCCGATGCGGTCGTGACATGGTCGATGCCGCTTGATGAAGTGACCGTGCGGCGATGCGGGTGTGCCCGCCTGCGGTAATCCGTGGGGCGCGATGTTGGTGATGATTTATCCTTCGCGATGCGGACTCTTGTTCGGCTTGCCGAGATGATGATCCGAAGAAGTTGAGCTCGGCCCAACAAAGTGACGACGTGTTCAGCGCAGGTCGGTACCGTGGAGCAATATTACCGGACTGGTTTGACACCGACATGATGTTGATGATCATGTTCAAAGGATCTTAAAGTTTGGTGGATGTGTTCGGAAACAAAACACAATACCCCATACAAAACTTCCTTCAAAAAGGATGTCCGAAATCCCGTTCATAAAAAAGACGAACTCGGGTCGGATTCGTTTTCGCGCAGAAAACAGATCCGAAAAGTGATGTACTAATCGGAAGGTTCCAGGAGTTTGGACGGTCGGATCGAGCTGAAATTTTGAGGGGTGGTAGATGTAGGAATTCCGCAGCCGATCAACGGTTGGATCTTCCAAAGGAGGTCCGGGCTAGAAGCTGGACACCATGCACTAAACTCGTCCGGATTCTCGTCCAGATTCAATGTGGCTCCAGTATATCGGAGATTGCCAGAGATTCCTCTATCGGAACTCGACGAAATTTTCCAAGGTTGTTGTAGACCCAATTCCGCACAATTCCACCGAAGCAATCGTTAAAACGACACTTGAGGAGGCGGTGGCGGCGGACACAAATCCGCTGTCGTAAAAAAAGACGGTCGCCGAGGGCAATGTTGACGTTGAGCCCGGGCTCCTGGTTGATTCCTCCATCATCTTGATAGAGATCGGAGTTGATGTTGATGAAGGCCCTCATCCGAACATGACGATCGGAGGTAAGGCGCAGCCCTTGGTCGAACCAAGGTGACCAGTTGAGGTGGTGACGAAGATGCCGAAGTCGCAGTTGATCTACAGGCGAGCTATCGACCTTTTGCCGAACACACAGCGGAACTCTCAATGAAAGCACCAATGTCGGTGTCAAAACTGGCGGATCTCGGGTAGGGGGTCCCGAACTGTGCGTCTAGGTGGGTGGTAACAGGAGACAAGGGACACGATGTTTTTACCCAGGTTCGGGCCCTCTCGATGGAGGTAAAACCCTACTCCCCTTGATTAATATTGATGATATGGGTAGTACAAGAGTAGATCTACTACGAGATCGGAGAGGCTAAACCCTAGAAGCTAGCCTATGGTATGATTGTTGTATATCTATCGACTAGCCTGGCCTCGGTTTATATAATGCACCGAAGCCTAGGATAACAAGAGTCCTAGCCGAATCGCCGGTGGGGAGGAGTCCTTGTCTTGATCACCAAGTCTTATGGAATCTTCCTTGTATGCGGCAGCTGTCCGGACTGGCCCATGAGTATACGGCCATGGGGGTCCTCGGCCCAATCTAATAGATCGGGAGATGATGTGGTGAGTACCCCCTAGTCCAGGACACCGTCACTCCCCCACCTCGGCACAGACCTCCTCCATGCTCTCCACGTCCATGATAGTTGGGGGGAGATGAGGCAATGAACTGAATGTGTGGGAAGAGGAGGAACATGCGTTGCCATTTTATACAAGTTTCGGCATGCAAAACAGTAACCGTTTCACACTGCATTGTGGAAGAGGAAGATGAGAGGAAGTACTCCAACACGCATTAGAATTGTGGTGCATGCAGCGTGGGAAGAGGAGTAAGTGTTGTGGTGCATGCAGATTTAGTGGAGTGGTTTCCCACGGTGAAAGAGGAGTGGATCAGCTTTTGCATGCAAACATTGATGGACTACTAGTGCCAAATTGAATACAAATGTGCCTAGGGGGTGGAAGATTTTGGGACAAATAGTTTTTGGGATTTTACCTTGCGAACTGGGACGGAGGGAGTACATATTTAGAGAGCAATTTTTATTGCTTGCATCGATGACAACTTACTTGAGGGATCTTACTCAATCCATAGGTAGATATAAATGGTGGACTCTCATGGCAAAACTGGTTTAAGGGTTTTGGGAAGCACAAGTAGTATCTCTACTTGGTGCAAAGAATTTTGCTAGCATGATGGGGAAAGGCAAGCTCACCATGTTCGGAAGGTCAATGACAATATACTTTAACTGAGATGTGAGAAATCATAAACCATTACGTTGTCTTCCTTGTCCAACGTCAACTCTTTTAGCATGTCATACTTAATGAGTGCTCCCAATCATAATAGGTGTCCAAGATAATATATTTATAGGTGAACCTCTCTTTCCTTATTACTTCCTATTAATTGCAACGATGACCAAAACTATGTTTGTCAACTCTCAACAACTTTTATGCCTCATACTCTTTATATGTGAAGTCATTACTATCCAAGTAATAAGCATATGAAACATATATAAATTCAGATTTATGACATTCAATTCATTCAACCATTTACTCATAGGATAGACATGAAGCATGTGAGCAAACGACAAACTACTCCAAAAGATATGAGTGAAGAACACTGAGTAGTAAAATTATTAACTAGCCATGGGAGGATTCTTTTTCATTTAATATTTCAGATCCAATGATTTTATTCAAACAGCAAGCAAAACAAAATAAAATGACATTGCAAGGATAGCACAACTCATGTGAAAAAGCAAAAACTTAGGTTCAACCGATACTAACCGATAGTTGTTGAAGGGAAAAGGTGGGATGCCTACCGGGGCATCCCCAAGCTTAGATGCTTGAGACTTCTTGAAATAATGTCTTGGGGTGCCTTGGGCATCCCCAAGCTTGAGCTTTTGTGTCTCCTTAATTCCTTTTATACGTCGGTTTCCTAAATCTCAAAAGCTTCATACACACCAAACTCAACAAGAACTCGTGAGATAGGTTAGTATAAACCAATGCAAAACCTTATCATTTTCTACTGTAACAAATTACGAAATTATTATTCAACATTGCATACTAAATGCCTCTGCATATTTAACACTCCTATCCTCAAATAGAATCATTAAACAAGCAAACAATGCAACCATAACAGCAATCTGCCAAAACAGTATAGTCTGTAAAGAATGCAAGATTCATCATACTTCCCTAACTCCAAAAATTATGAAAGAAAATTCCCACTGTAGTAAATTTATCATAGCTTATTATGCAAAAGGTTTAAACATTTTAGCACATTCTGACTTTTCTAAGGAATTTTTGCAACAGCGGTAAACTTTCTGTTTTCAAACAGCAACATGTATACTTGCAAAATAAGCATGGTAAAAGGCTATCCTTGACATTTTTATTGAAAATAAATATGCAAAACATTATTCTACATAACAGAAAGAAAATACTAGCAAAATAATTGACGCTCCAAGAAAAACACATATCATGTGACGAATAAAAATATAGCTCCGAGTAAGGTATACCGATAGTTTTGAAGACGAAAGAGGGGATGTCTTCCGGGGCATCCCCAAGCTTAGGAGATTGAGTCTTCCTTGAATATTTCCTTGGGGTGCCTTGGGCATCCCCAAGCTTAGGGTCTTCCCACTCCTTATTCTCCTCATATCGATATCTCACCCAAAACTTGAAAACTTCAATCACACAAAACTTAACTAAACTTCGTGAGATAGATTAGTATGATAAAGAGCAAACCATTCACTTTGGTACTGTCAAAGACAAGGTTCATAATTGTTCTCACACAATTCCTACTGTACCATATCATTTCTATAAATTATATTGAGAAATATAAGCCAGAGAAACTAGAAAACAAGCAAACTATGCAACGAAAACAGAATCTGTCAGAAACAGAACAGTCTGTAATGATCTGA
Source organism: Aegilops bicornis (assembly GCA_021605145.1). Classification (NCBI taxonomy): domain Eukaryota; kingdom Viridiplantae; phylum Streptophyta; class Magnoliopsida; order Poales; family Poaceae; genus Aegilops; species Aegilops bicornis. Next base: position 764,698 of record JAHIAL010000045.1, read on the forward strand.
ACAATAACCATACTTCTGCTACTCCAAAAATTATTAAATAAATTGGTGGACGTGAGGAATTTGTCTATTAATCTTATGCAAAAATAATCAACTCAAGATCACTCTTCTGTAAAAAATTACATCTATTCTCGTGAGTGCGAAGTTTCTGTTTTTTTACATCAAGATCACATTAACTATCACCCAAGTCTTTCGAAAGGTCTTACTTGGCACTTTATTGAAACAAAAGCTATAAAACATGATTACTGCAGTAGCTTAATCATGTAAACACACAAAAACAGTAAGGGTAAATATTGGGTTGTCTCCCAACAAGCGTTTTTCTTTAATGCCTTTTAGCTAGGCATGATGATTTCAATGATGCTCACATAATAGACAAGAATTGAAGCACAAAGAGAGCATCTTGAAGAATATGACTAGCACATTTAACTATAACCTACTTCCTATGCCTAGGGATTTTGTGAGCACACAATTTATAAGAACAACAATCAACTACCATAGGAAGGCAAAACAAGTATAACTTCAAAACTTTAAACACATAGAGAGGAAACTTGATATTATTGCAACTCCTACAAGCATGTATTCCTCCTTCATAATAATTTTCAGTAGCATCATAGATAGCAACTTTGTTCTCATACTCAATTGGAACCTCTTCCGAAATAGTGGAATCATTACTAGCTAAAGTTGACACTCTTCCAAATCCACTTTCATAAATATCACACTAAGATTCAACACCCTCCAAGATAGTGGGATCACTAATTCCTAAAGTTGACACTCTTCCAAACACACTTTAAATGATAGTATTATTCATACTCCAGAGGATATAAGTGAAGTTCATGGAGCATTCTACAATTAATATAGACTAACCAAGCTCAAAATGTATAAGTGAAGCACACGAAGCATTCTATAAAACCATACTCAAAAGATTTAAGTGAAGCACAAAGAGCAATTCTATAAAATCATACTTAAGAGATATAAGTGAAGCTCATGAAGTATTCTATAAATCAATGAAGGTCTATCTCATGCTAGCATGGTTCTTGAATAAAAAGAAAAATACAAAGGACACAAATCATGTGAACAAAAAAAAACCGAGGTATACCGATAATTGTTGAAGAAGAAAGATGGGATGCCAACCGAGGCATCCCCAAGCTTAGATGCTTGAGTACCCTTTGAAATATTTACTTGGGGTGCCTTGGGAATCCCCAAGCTTGAAATCTTGCCTCTCTTTATTCTTCTCACATCGGTAACTCCTCGTTCTTCAAACACTTCATTCACAAAAACTTAAACAAAAACGTGTGAGATCTGTTAGTGTAATAAAACAAATCACTACCTTTAGGTACTGCAATGAACTCATTCTTTATTTGTATTGGTGTTAAACCTACTGTATTCCAACTTATCTATGTTTCATACCCCCCAATACTAGCCATAGATTCATCAAAATAAGCAAACAACACACGCAAAACAGAATCTGTTAAAAACAGAACAGTCGGTAGTAATCTGGAAGTTTGGTAAACTTCTGTAACTCCTACAATTATGAAATAAATATGACAATTTGAACAATTTGTACAGAAGTAAAGTGCACAACGTTCCAGACCCATTTGACTTTCCAGTAAAAAATGTAAATTCACGCACTACAGCCAAAGTTTCTGTTTTGTTCTGCACATAGTAAACAAGCAATCTAATCATCCTAAAACGAAAGCTTGGCACATTATTTTATAATACAATGGGTATATACAAGGATAATTATTTACAGAGAAACTTCCATGAAAAATTCTACAGTGTTTCCGTGAGCATGAACACAAGTGCTCAAGGTCGACCCTCACTTCTTCAATGCATAACTTTCCAATCGCTTCTCTTTTCGAAAAACTTTTTAGGCATGAAAGACAAGTAAATTTTTTTGTATTTTCATTCTTTTAAATTTTTTTGTATGTTTCACCCACAACTAAACAAAAAGAAAAAGGAAAAAAAATCTACTTAGTGAAGAAAGCAAACAAGCACACACGAGAATATCAACCCCACGCTATTGCTCCCCGGCAACGGCGCCAGAAAAGAGCTTGATAATCCCCAAGTGCAAGGAATCATTGTAGCACTTTCCAAAGGTGGAAGTGATAAGTATGGAGTGTCGAACCCACAAGGAGCTAAAGGTAAGATCAATATTCTTTCAAGCCCTATCTGCCACTGATACAACTCTCACGCAATCAACGTTTACTTCCATCTAGAAACGAGAAATACAACTACGTTGTGGTTATGAAGAGGATAACTTTGAATGATATCGGAGAGCTAAAATATAAAAGTAGGTGATGTTATCATAAAGTTAGAATATATTAGTAAATAATATAAATAGCAAGTGTGGAATAATGGTGGATCGGTGTGTGGAATTGTCCTAAGCAATTGTTAACAAGATCGATAGTCGTCATTGCAATTTCATATGAGGGAGAGGCATAAGCTAACATACTTTCTCTACTTGGATCATATGCACTTATGATTGGAACTCTAGCAAGCATCTGCAACTACTAAAGATCATTAAGGTAAAACCCAACCATAGCATTAAAGCATCAAGTCCTCTTTATTCCCATACGCAACAATCCCTCTTACTCGGGTTTGTGCTTCTGTTCACTCACCAAACCACTATAAGCGAATCATGAACGTATTGCAACACCCTACAGCGGGAATCCCTCACGCTTGCGTGACATGGAGGGCACCATAGGACAGCACCAAAATAAAACATACAACTCGTACCAATCTAGATCATCAATCAACCCAAGGACAAAAGATATCTACTCAAAACATCATAGGATGGCAACACGTCATTGGATCATAATATGTGGCATAAAGCACCATGTTCAAGTAGGGATTACAGCAGGTTGCGGGAGAGTGGACCGCGTAAAAGAGATGAGGATGGTGATGATGATGGTGATGTTGATGAAAGACGATCACCAAGGGCGATGATTCCCTCCCGATGGCACTCCGCGCCACCGAGAGAGAGGAGGAGAGGTTCTTCCCCTTGTGCTTCCTCCTCCATGGCTTTCCCCCTCTGGTCCTTGGCCTTCACGGCGATGATGGCACCTCCGAGATCCTCCTCCATGGCCTCCAGTGATGATGGCCCCCTCCGGCAGGGTGCCGGAGAGGGCCTAGATTGATTTCTTGTGGCTACAGAGGCTTGCGGCGGCGGAACTTCCGATCTAGGTTAATTTTCCGAGGTTTCTGTATTTATAGGAATTTTTGGCGTCGGTCTCACGTCAAGGAGGTGCCCGAGCTGTCCACGAGGCAGGCCCACGCGCCCGTACCAGGTGGGCGCACCCCCCACCCTCGTGGGCAGCTCGGGACTCTTCTGGCCCAACTCCGATGCTCCGTGGTCTTCTTTTGGTCCATAAAAAATCATCAAAAATTGGCCCGTCAATTGGACTCCGTTTGGTATTCCTTTTCTGCAAAACTTGAAAACAAGGAGAAAATGTAAAATCGCACCGGGCTCTAGGTTAATAGGTTAGTCCCAAAAATCATATAAAATATCATATAAATGCATATCAAACATCCTAGAAGGATAATATAATAGCATGAATACTTCATAAATTATAGATACGTTGGAGACGTATCAGTGAAGCCCTTGGAGAGGAGGACGGGGACGACGTGCGGCGCTGGGGAAGACAAGGAGGCAGTCCGGCGAGGTGGCGGTCCAGCGAGGCGGCCTCTGGCGACGGCGTCGACCGGCGGGGGAGGAGTCGGGTCCCGATGCCCTGATCCGATCTGGATCGGGGGGAGAGGGAGAGGCGAGTGGGGGAAGTGGGGTGGCCCGGGTGGCCAGGGTTTCGGGACGGGGAGGATAAGGTGAGTGAGGGTCGGCCTGGGCCGTCTGGCCCGGTTGGCCAGGGGGGTTGTTTTTCCTTTTATTTTGTTTTCTAGTTTTCTTTTCTTTTTATTCTTTTTCCTTTTCTGTTGTATTTTAGTTACACTTTATTCTTAGTTTAGTAAAATATGACAATAGCTCCAAATTAGTGTTTCAAAACAACCCACTACCCTAAAATGTTTTACCTCAAAATAAAATAGTTTATGATTTTATAAAATATCAAAGGCATTTATTTAATAGTTTTACCTACTGTTTTAATCATTTAAGTGCATTTAAACCGAAACGATTCTGCATCTACTACTATTACTCCACACATCGACCGCTATCCAGCATGCATCTAGAGTATTAAGTTCATAAGAACAGGGTAATGCTTTAAGCAAGATGACATGATGTAGAGGTATAAACTCATGCAATATGATATAAACCCCATCTTTTTATCCTCGATGGCAACAATACAATACATGTCGTTTCCCTTTCTGTCACTCGGATCGAGCACCGCAAGATTGAACCCAAAGCTAAGCACTTCTCCCATTGCAAGAAAGATCAATCTAGTAGGCCAAACCAAACTGATAATTCGAAGAGACTTGCAAAGATAACAAATCATACATAAAAGAATTAAGAGGAGATTCAAATATTGTTCATAGATAATCTTGATCATAAACCCACAATACATCGGATCTCGACAAACACACCGCAAAAAGAGTTAGATCAAGAAGATCGGATCTCGGAACTTTGTATTGAGAATCAAAGAGAGAGAAGAAGCCATCTAGCTAATAACTATGGACCCGAAGGTCTGAAGTAACCTACTCACACATCATCGGAGAGGCTAGGGTGTTGATGTACAAGCCCTCCGTGATCGATGCCCCTCGTGAGCGCGGAAAAGGCCCCAAGATGGGATCTCACGGTGCATGTAAGGTTGCGGCGGTGGAAATAGGGTTTTGGCTCCGTGATATGATGTTTCCAGGGTACATGGGTATATATAGGAGGAAGAAGTACGTCGATGGACCAACGAGGGCCCCACGAGGGTGGAGGGCGCGCCTGGAGGAGGTGGGCGCGCCCCCCTACCTCGTGCTCTCTTCGTTGATTGCTTTACGTAGACTCCAAGTCCTCTGGATCACGTTTGTTCCGAAAATCACGTTCCCGAAGGTTTCATTCCGTTTGGACTCCGTTTGATATTCTTTTTCTGTGAAACATTGAAATAGGCAAAAAAACAGCAATTTGGGCTGGGCCTCCGGTTAATAGGTTACTCCCAAAAATAATATAAAAGTGTATAATAAAGCCCATTAAACATCCAAAACAGAATATAATATAGCATGGAACAATCAAAAATTATAGATACGTTGGAGACGTATCAAGCATCCCCAAGCTTAATTCCTGCTCGTCCTCGAGTAGGTAAATGATAAAAACAGAATTTTTGATGAGGAATGCTACTTAGCCTAATTCTCAATGCAATCCTCTTAATTGTGGTATGAATATTCAGATCCGCAAGATTCAAGATGAAAGTTTAATATTGAAATAAAAGTAATAATACTTCAAGCATACTAACTAAGCAATTATGTCTTCTCAAAATAACATGGCCAAAGAAAGTTCATCCCTACAAAATCATATAGTTTGGCTATGTTTCCATCTTTGTCACACAAAATATCCAAATCATGCACAACCTCGGTTTCAGCCAACCAATTGTTTCATACTTTAGTAATCTCAAACTTTTTCAACTTTCACGCAATACATGAGCGTGAGCCATGGACATAGCACTATGTGTGGAATAGAATATAATGATGGAGGTTATGTGGAGAAGACAAAAAAGGAGAAAGTCTCACATCAACGCGGCTAATCAACGGGCTATGGAGATGCCCATCAATTGATATTAATGTGAGGAGTAGGGATTGCCATGCAACGAATGCACTAGAGCTATAAATGTATGAAAGCTCAACAAAAGAAACTAAGTGGGTGTGCATCCAACTTGCTTGCTCACGAAGACCTAGGGCATTTGAGGAAGCCCATTGTTGGAATAAACAAGCCAAGTTCTATAACGAAAAATTCCCACTAGTATATGAAAGTGACAAAAGAAGAGACTATCTATCATAAGGATCATGGTGCTACTTTGAAGCACAAGTATGGAAAAAGATAGTAGCATTGCCCCTTTTATTTTTATTTTTATTTTTTTGGGCCTTTCTTTATTTTTCTTTTGGCCTTTTTTTGGGGACAATGCTCTATAAATGATGATCATCACACTTCTATTTATTTACAACTCAATGATTACAACTCGATACTAGAACAAAGTATGACTCTATATGAATGCCTCCATGGTGTACCGAAGGGCATCAATCAAGAGTGACATGTATGAAATAATATGCTTGGTGGCTTTGCCACAAATATGATGTCAACTACATGATCATGCAAGGCAATATGACAATGATGAACGTGTCATGATAAACGGAACGGTGGGAAAGTTGCATGGCAATATATCTCGGAATGGCTATGGAAATGCCATAATAGGTAGGTATGGTGGCTATTTTGAGGAACATATAAGGAGGTTTATGTGTGATAGAGTGTATCATATCACGGGGTTTGGATGCACCGTAAGTTTGCACCAACTCTCAAGGTGAGAAAGGGCAATGCACGGTACCGAAGAGGCTAGCAATGATGGAAAGGTGGGAGTGCGTATAATCCCTGGACTCAACATTAGTCATAAAGAACTCACATACTTATTGCAAAAATCTACAAGTCATCAAAAACCAAGCACTACGCACCTGCTCCTAGGGGGGAGGTTGGTAGGAGTTTTTGCTCTAGTGCTTCACTTATATCTTTTAGAGCACGGTGGTGGTTTTGTTTTATAGAAATTATTGTTCTCTCATGCTTCACTTATATCTTTTGAGCTTGATAATTTTTGCTCTAGTGCTTCACTTAGATATTTTTAGAGTACGGTGGTGGATTTGTTTTAAAGAAACTATTGATCTCTCATGCTTCACTTAGATTATTTTGAGAGTCATTAATAGCATGGTAATTTTCTTAAAATTAATATACTTGGTATTCAAGATATGTGAAACTTTCTTTTGAGTGCGTTGAATACTAAGAAAAGTTTGATACTTGATAATTGTTTTGAGATATGGAGGTGGTAATATTAAAGTCATGATGGTTGGGTGATTATGAATTTAAAGAATGCTTGTGTCGGGTTAGCAAATCCCGTAGCATGCAATTTATGGTTAAAGTTGTGTAACAAATTTGAAACATGAAGTGTACCGGCTTGTGCATCCTTATGAGTGGTGGTCGGGGACGAGCGATGGTCTTTTCCTACCAATCTATCCCCTAGGAGCATGCACGTAGTACTTGATTTTTGATGACTTCTAAATTTTTGCAATAACTATATGAGTTCTTTTGACTAATGTTGAGTCCATGGATTATACGCACTTTTACCTTTCCGCCATTGCTAGCCTCTTCGGTACCGTGCATTGCCCTTTCTCACATTGAGAGTTGATGCAAACTTCACGTGCATCCAAACCCCGTGATACGATACGCCTATCACACATAAACCTCCTTATATCTTCCTCAAAACAGCCACCATACCTACCTATTATGGCATTTCCATAGCCATTCGAGATATATTGCCATGCAACTTTCCACCGTCTGCTCCGTTCATCATCATCATGACATACTTTATTTTTGTCATATTGCCATTGCATGATCATGTGGTTGACATCGTATTTGTGGCAAAGCCACCATGCATTATTTTTCATACATGTCACTCTTGATTCATTGCACCATCCCTGCATACACCACGGAGGCATTAATATAGAGTCATATCTTGTTCTAGTTTCGAGTTGTAATCCTTATGTTGTAATCAATAGAAGTGTGATTATCATCATTATTAGAGCATTGCCCAAAGAAAAAAAAGAAAAAAAAAAGAGAAAGGCCAAAAAGAAAAAAAAGAAAGGAAAAAAAGAAAATAAATTAAAAGGGCAATGTTACTATCTCTTTTTCCACACTTGTGCTTCCAAAGTAGCACCTTGTTCTTCATGTAGTGAGTCTCATATATTGTGCTTCAAAGTAGCACCATGCTTTTCATATAGTGAGTCCTCATAAGTTGTCTTTTTATACTAGTGGGAATTTTTCATTATAGAACTTGGCTTGTATATTCCTACGATGGGCTTCCTCAAATGCCCTAGGTCTTCATGAGCAAGCAAGTTGGATGCACACCCACTAGTTTTCTTCTGTTGAGCATTCATTTATAGCTCTAGTGCATCCGTTGCATGGCAATCCCTACTCCTCGTGTTGACATCAATTGATGGGCATCTCCATAGCCCGTTGATTATCCTCGTCAATGTGAGACTTTATCCTTTTTTGTCTTCTCCACACAATCCCCTTCATTATATTCTATTCCACCCATAGTGCTATATCCATGGCTCACGCTCATGTGTTGCGTGAAGGTTGAAAAAGTTTGAGATTATTTAAGTATGAAACAATTGCTTGGCTTGTCATCGGGGGTATAGAAGTTGGGAACATCTTTGTGTGACGAAAATGAAGCATAGCCCAACTATATGACTTTGTAGGGATGAACTTTCTTTTACCATGCTATTTTGAGAAGACATGATTACTTTGATTAGTATGCTTGAAGTATTACTATTTCTTTTATCAATATGAACTTTTATTTTGTATTCATTCGGATCTGAATATTCATACCATAATTAAGAAGATTTACATTGAAAATATGCCAAAGCATCACTCCGCATCAAAAATTCTCTTTTATCATTTACCTACCTGTGACGAGAAAGGTGAATTAAGCTTAGATGCCCGATACGCTCCAACGATCTATAATTTTTGATTGCTCCATGCTACTTTATCTACTGTTTTGGACTATATTGGGCTTTATTTTCCACTTTTATATTATTTTGGGCCTGACCTATTAACCGGAGGCCCAAATTTCGTAATTGTTGTTTTTCCCTATTTCAGTGTTTCAAAGAAACAGAATATCAAACGGAGTCCAAACGGAATGAAACCTTCGGGAACGTGATTTTCTTACCGAACGTGATCCAGGGGACTTGGACCCTACTCCAAGGAACAAAAGAGTCGGTCACGAGGGTGGCCCCCTGTTGCTCCACCGACGTACTCCTTCCTCCTATATATACCTACGTACCCCCGACTGATCAAATACGGAGCCAAAAACCTAATTCCACCGCCGCAACTTTCTGTATCCACGAGATCCCATCTTGGATCCTGTTCTGGAGCTCCGCCGGAGGGGGCATCCACCATGGAGGGCTTCTACATCATCACCATAGCCCCTCCGATGAAGTGTGAGTAGTTTACTTCAGACCTTCGGGTCCATAGCTAGTAGCTAGATGGCTTCTTCTCTCTTTTGGATCTTAATACAATGTTCTCCCCCTCTCGTGGAGATCTATTCGATGTAATCTTCTTTTTGCGGTGTGTTTGTTGAGACCGGCGAATTGTGGGTTTATGATCCAGCTTATCTAGGAATAATATTTGAATCTTCTCTGAATTCTTTTATGTGATTGAGTTATCTTTGCAAGTGTCTTGAATTATCCGCTTGGTTTGGCCAACTAGATTGGTAGTTCTTGCAATGGGAGAAGTTCTTAGCTTTGGGTTCGATCTTGCGGTGTCCTTACCTAGTGACAGAAAGGGTTGCAAGGCACATATTGTATTGTTGCCATCGAGGATAACAAGATGGGGTTTTTATCATATTGCATGATTTATCCCTCTACATCATGTCATCTTGCTTAAGGCGTTACTCTGCTTTTAACTTAATACTCTAGATGCATGCCGGATAGCGGTCGATGAGTGGAGTAATAGTAGTAGATGCGTAATCGCTTCGATCTACTTGTCATGGACGTGATGCCTATATACATGATCATACCTAGATATACTCATAACTATGCTCAATTCTGTCAATTGCTCAACAGTAATTTGTTCACCCACCGTAGAATACCTATGCTCTTGAGAGAAGCCACTAGTGAAACCTATGGCCCCCGGGTCTATTCTCATCATATCAATCTCCATCACTTTTATACTTGCTTTGTTTTTACTTTTCCTTTTACTTTTTACTTTGCATCTCTATACCAAAAGTACCAAAAATATTATTTATCTCTATCAGATCTCACTCTCGTAAGTGACCGTGAAGGGATTGACAACCCCTAATCGCGTTGGTTGCGAGTAGCTATCATTTTGTGCAGTCTGAGGGACTTGTGCGTGGCCTCCTACTGGATTGATACCTTGGTTCTCAAAAACTGAGGGAAATACTTACGCTACTTTGCTGCATCATCCTCTCCTCTTCGGGGAAATCCAACGCAGTGCTCAAGAGGTAGCAATATCTAAAGTTTTAACCTCTTCAATCCCACTTTTATCAATTTCTGCATCAAGATCTAAAAACTCTGAATTTTTGGGACGCCTTCTAACTAAAGTTGACTCATCTCTAGTCCCATCAAGATTCATATTTCAAAACAAAGATTGAATAGGAGACACATCAATAACTTTTAGATCTTCATCTTTATTTGCATAGAAACTAGAAGCACACGTTTTCACAAAGCAATCTTTCTTAGCACGCATCCTAGCGGTTCTTTCTTTGCACTCATCAAATGAAATTCTCATGGATTTGAGAGACTCATTGATATCATGCTTAGGTGGAATAGAGCTAAGCTTCAAAGAATCAACATCAAGAGAAATTCTATCAACATTCCTAGCCAATTCATCAATCTTAAGCAATTTTTCTTCAAGCAAAGGGTTGAAATTCTTTTGCGAATTCATAAAGTCCTTAACACTGGTCTCAAATTGAGAGGGCATCTTATTAGAATTTCCATAAGAATTGTTGTAGGGATTACCATAATTATTAGAAGAATTACTAGGGAACGGCCTAGGATTAAAGTTTCCTCTATACGCGTTGTTACCAAAATTATTCCTACCAACAAAATTCCATCCATAGATTCATTATTATTCTCAATCAAAGTAGACAAAGGCATATGATTAGGATCAGAAGAAACACTTTTAGTAGCAAATAATTTCATAAGTTCATCCATCTTTCCACTCAAAACATTAATTTCTTCTATCGCATGCACTTTTTTATTAGTAGATCTTTCAAAGTGTGCCATTGAGAATAATTTACCATAATATTATCTAGGAGTATAGTAGCTTCTCCTAAAGTGATTTCCATAAAAGTGCCTCCCATGCGTCAATCTAAAAGATTTCTAGAAGCAAAATTCAATCCGGCATAAAAATTTTGTATAATCATCCAAAGATTCAAACCATGTGTAGGGCAATTACGTATCGTTAATTTCATCCTTTCCCAAGCTTGTGCAACATGTCCATGATCAAGTTGCTTAAAATTCATGATATTGTTTATGATTTTAGCGGGAGGAAAATACTTAGAGATAAAAGCATCTTTGCACTTATTCCATGAATCAATACTATTTTTAGGCAAAGACGAAAACCAAGCTTTAGCACGATCTCTAAGCGAAAAAGGAAATAGTTTCAATTTAACAATATCATTGTCCACATCTTTCTTATTTTGCATATCACAGAAATCAACGAAGCTATTTAAATGGGTGGCAGCATCTTCACTAGGAAGGCCGGTGATTTGATCTTTCATGACAAGATTCAACAAAGCAGCATTAATTTCACAAGATTCAGCATCGGTAAGAGGAGCAATCGGAGTGCTAAGAAAATCATTGTTGTTGGTATTGGTAAATTCACATAATTTAGTATTATCTTGAGCCATCGTGACAAGCAAGCAATCCAACACACAAGCAAACAAGAAGCAAGCGAAAAAAGAGGCGAACGGAAAGGAGAGGGCGAATAAAACGGCAAGGGTGAAGTGGGGGAGAGGAAAACGAGAGGCAAATGGCAAATAATGTAATGCGAGGGATAAGCCTTTGTGATGGGTACTTGGTATGTCTTGACTTGTGCGTAGACTCCCCGGCAACGGCACCAAAAATCCTTCTTGCTACCTCTTGAGCACTACGTTGGTTTTCCCATGAAGAGGAAAGGGTGATGCACTAAAGTAGCATAAGTATTTCCCTTGGTTTTTGAGAACCAAGGTATCAATCCAGTAGGAGACCACGCTCGAGTCCCACGCACCTACACAAACAAATAAGAACCTTGCAACAAACGCGTAAAAGGGGTTGTCAATCCCTTCACGGTCACTTACGAGAGTGAGATCTGATAGATATGATAAGATAATATTTTTGGTATTTTTATGATAAAGAGAAATAAATATGCAAAGTAAAATAAATGGTAATAAAAATAGCTAAGTGTTAGAATATTAATATGTTGGAAAATAGACCCGGGGGCCATAGGTTTCACTTGTGGCTTCTCTCAAGATAGCATAAATATGACGGTGGGTGAACAAATTACTGTCGAGCAATTGATAGAATTGAGCATAGTTATGAGAATATCTAGGTATGATCATGTATATAGGCATCACGTCCGCGACAAGTAGACCGAAACGATTCTGCATTGTGACACTTCAAAATTTTTATTTAGTTTTTTTTTAACAAAAACTTTGATTTGTTTTGAAGATGGTCATTTAAATCCTTCCAAAAACCTCTCTCTCTCTCAAAACTTTTCCTTGGCAAGGATCTCTTTTTTTTTTGTATTTTCTTTAACCCTGGTGTTTGGATTATTAAAAACCATTCTTTTGATTTTTTTTTCCATCTCAATATATTTTTTTTTATTTATTTTCCTTTAAAAAGAAACCCTATGGGTTTTTGGGCTACTCTTTTGTTTTGAAGCTATCCATGGTTTTACCATGCCTCATGTGGTAAATCCTCCCAAAACCCCTCCCTTCACTTTGGGGCAACTCAAACACTTTGTTCCAACAGGTTCAAACCAATTTTGGATTTTAATTCATTTATTTTTCTCCCCAAAACAATTCTGTCAATTATTTTGAGCCTAGGTGATTTACAAAGGAAGTACCTGATTTCTTTTGAGTTTTGATCTCAAACCAACTCCTCTGGATAGTCCTTAGCACCCCCAACCTAGATCCATCAAGATCCACTCTTCCTCTTTTCAAAATTTTCAAGTTTCAGCCACTGCAAGTTTGGACCAGATTCATCATTTTTGGTGAAATTCATATTTTTCTTTCTCCAAAAATTCCACCAAAATTCAGGCAGCCCCCAGATGCTTTGAGAGGTCACCACACCAAAGATCAGCCCCAGATAAAATTTTCTCATGCTTGAATCATTTCATCAAACACTTGGCCAAGACTGCTCGTGCACTTTCGTAAAAATTTAGAGTTTCGTAGTTATCTTCGATGTCGTTTTTAAATGGGTGACTTGTCACCGATCGCTCAGGCACCTGCGCGTTCTATGCCATGGTCCCTTCTCCCTGGCCGAGCACCGCATGCCCTCTTGGACGGATGCAGGTGTCGGTGGCGAAAGCATCGCCGACGCCGGGCTTCAGAGCGGCGAGCCACCCGTGGCGCTAACGGAGCTAACGCCGCTCACTACGCCGCTCTACGCTGCCTAACGCCCCTAGCCTCCGCTGCGGCCTCATGCATGCCAGCTCGCACCGCAGCACTGTCGCCATGGCTCCGGCAAGCACAGCGCGCCCTCTGCCGCCGACGGGCCTCAAGGCCGCCTGCTCGCTAAAACCCCCAAAGACGCCTAATCCAAACCAAGGTTAGATGCTAAACGGAGTCTGTGGACCTCCACGCCGATGCTCAACCCCTAAGCACCCCGACCAAGCATCACACACAGAACCATCGCCGGAGATCCCCATTCTCGCCACCGCCTCGGATCGCTTATAAAGAGGTCCCAGCTCACCTCGAGCACGCACCACCACCGCACCACACCGTAACCCCGCTCGCCACTAGGGGGACCTCGAGGAGGTCTCTCTCCCCAACTCCGGCCGCCCGATCCGCCTCGGCCACCAGCTCGATCCACTCCGGTGAAGCCATCCCCGCCGCCCAAATCTCATCAGTAGTCTCCTCGGGAACCCAGTGACCTAACCCCGGCTTTAATTTGACCTCCGCAGCCCTCCCCGACGAGACCCAACTCCACCCGAACCGCCGTCCGCCGGAGCAAGGACCGCCGTCGACGTGGTGCTCGCCGACGACCACCACCACCACCCACCGACGCGGAGGACGACTGATCACGAAGGTACCTCCCGATCCCCCGCCTCGCCAGGATCGCCACGGCCACCACCGCAGCCTCGGCGGCCGCTCTATTTCTCCCCATTTGAAAATTTAAACTCGACAGGTGGGACCCCCGTCTCTCTTTCTTTTAAACGAAACGCTTCTGAAAGCGCCTTCGGCAAATACGTTTTCAGTCTGAAACGTTTTTCTGACTCTTTTCTGTTTAGCCCCTGGAAAGTTTCTGTTTCATTACAGATGGGTCCTTGGGCCAAATCCTTAATAACTTTTAAACACAAACTGATTTTTGATTGATCCTTTTTCTGTCATCTTTATTTTTCTGTCTAGTTTTTTGTCATATTTATTTGAAAATATTTGGAACACTTTTTCTGTGCACTCTCGGTATTTACGTTAGTACGTATTTTCTTATACCGTAGATACCGAAGGAGGTGACGGAACCGCGAACTTCGCCAAGCTAGACTCCAACTACTCCGAACCAGGAAAGCATGTTTGAACCTTTGATATGATGAGTGTTTGTTGCAGGTTTGCAGTAGGTAGTTTCATGGCATGTTTATGAGCATTTCGATAAATGTTATATTATATGCAATGTTGAGGCTAGTGAGTTTCGAAAATCCATATGTTGTTGGAATGAGTTTGCATGGCCATGTGATGGCATTAGAATGGGTAAGATGGCAGTGTTGTAGCATGCCGCCTTATGCCGGACTATTTGACTCCATGTGTCAACGTGAATCAAGTCACGCTTCCGTCTGCTTTTCCTCTCCGTACTACCACATGTTTTCCGAAGGGATATGGCTTAGTAAGTTGCAAACCTCTTTCCTGGTACACACCAAATAGAGAGGCCGTGATGAGGGTTCCATGGCCCTGGATTAAAGCCACCATCCGGTCGGGGCATGGGTGTTTCCGGTTGGGACCGAGAGGGGCACCCTTAGAGCTGCCAGATATAAATTTGATCCCATGCTATTCGAGGTTGTGATCTCCCGTCTCAAAGTTTTTTCTTGAACGTTGTCTAGGGTGATTCCTGGCAACGTGAGGTGGGATGGGTGTGTCTTGGTTAGATGTGTTTCTACCGAATATCAGAACGGAACTAGTCCTTCGTGACTACGGAACCGCTATCGTGGGTAATTAGTACAAACTCTGCAGAGTCAAAAATCCTTGAATCATCTTATCCATGTCCAAGTACTGTGTTAACTTACCTTGTCAAGTGTCAGTGACAAAATTCCGGTGAATACATGAGTGTTAAGTCTGGTTAAATGTTTATTCATGTGGATGGACTAACCCGTTTATTGTTATGTGTGGAATATTTTTTCCAATGAGTATTATATCTCCGTGAATTCATCAGATATGAATAATGAAATTTAAGCCCTTTCTGCGATGTCGCTCAGACGTCCGATCGTAAGTACACTTGTTATTTACTTTTGATATAAGCCCTTTCATGATGTCG
Source organism: Aegilops bicornis (assembly GCA_021605145.1). Taxonomy (NCBI): domain Eukaryota; kingdom Viridiplantae; phylum Streptophyta; class Magnoliopsida; order Poales; family Poaceae; genus Aegilops; species Aegilops bicornis. The sequence goes on from JAHIAL010000045.1 coordinate 780,073, forward strand.
CCGATGTCCGATCGTGGCACCCTTGTTATTTACTTTTGATATAAGCCCTTTCGCTGCGATGTCGCTCAAACGTCCGATCGCGGGCACCCTTCTTATTTACTTTTGATATAAGCCCTTTCTGCTATGTCGCTCAGACGTCCGACTGTGGCACCCTTGTTATTTACTTTTGATATAAGCCCTTTCTGCGATGTTGCTCAGACGTCCGACTGTGGCACCCTTGTTATTTACTTTCAATATAAGCCCTTTCTGAGATGTCGCTCCGACGTCCGACTGTGGCACGCATGTCTTTTACTTTTCAATATAAGCCCTTTATGTGGTGTCGCTTAGACGCCCGACTGCGGCATGATTATTTATTTGTTTACCCTTCAAGGCGCTTCCGCATAATTCGATCGGTTTTCTCGTTGTTTGTTGGGATTTTGGAGGACTACCGCCTCGACTTCCTTTTACTTATCATGTCATGCGAATATTTATTAATTGAGTGTGCATTGCTATTTGCTCATAACGCATTCATGCATGCATTTGTTATATCTTATGTCCGAATCCGTCTTTAAGTAGTACTTTCAAAGTACTCACCTCGCTTGTTGATTTGGCCGATGTTGATGAAGGCGATCTCATGGCTGAAGAGTTCGATAGCGAGTCCGGACGCCTAGAGGAGTCCTAGTCAGTCCCGCATTTAATTCTGGTTTTGGTCATCAGATTATATCCGCTTCCGCTACCCGAATAAATGCGTCGAGCCTCACCTTGACGCTCGATGAGCCGTCAGTCTAGGAGTTATGTTATCCACTCCACTGTAACATATCCACCACCACTTTTATTTCGAGTCAGTAGCATGCCACCACACTCCTGTCTCATAACCGCCCTTATGTACAATATTGGCGCGTTTGTAATAAATTTTTGAGCAACCTCAGGTCAACCCTATAATATATTTAATGCTACTGGTCTTCTGTATCAACTATTTGTCAATCAGTATGGATAACTCTTCCTATACTGGAATAAAAAGATCGATTTCTCAATAAGAATTTTATTGAAAAACCGGTCGTGACATGCATCTACTACTATTACTCCACACATCGACCGCTATCCAGCATGCGTCTAGAATATTAAGTTCATAAGAACAGAGTAATGCTTTAAGCAAGATGACATGATATAGAGGGATGAACTCATGCAATATGATATAAACCCCATCTTTTATCCTCGATGGCAACAATACAATACGTGTCAAGCTTTCCTTTCTCACACTGGGATCGAAAGCACCGCAAGATTGAACCCAAAGCTAAGCACTTCTCCCATTGCAAGAAAGATCAATCTAGTAGGCCAAACCAAACCGATAATTCAAAGAGACTTGCAAAGATAACAAATCATACATAAAAGAATTCAGAGAAGATTCAAATATTGTTCATAGATAATCTTGATCATAAACCCACAATTCATCGGATCTCGACAAACACACCGGAAAAAGAGTTACATCGAATAGATCTCCAAGAAGATCGAGGGGAACTTTGTATTGAGAATCAAAGAGAGAGAAGAAGCCATCTAGCTAATAACTATGGACCCGAAGGCCTGAAGTAAACTACTCACACATCATCGAAGAGGCTATGGTGTTGATGTAGAAGCCCTCCGTGATTGATGCCCCCTCCGACGGAGCGCCGGAAAAGGCCCCAAGATGGGATCTCACGGGTACAGAAGGTTGCGGCGGTGGAAATAGGGTTTTTGGCTCTGTATATGATGTTTCCATGGTACATGGGTATATATAGGAGGAAGAAGTACGTCGGTGGAGCAACGAGGGCCCCACGAGGGTGGAGGCCACGCTTGGGGGAGGTGGGCGTGCCCCCTGCCTCGTGCTCTCCTCGTTGATTGCTTTACGTAGACTCCAAGTCCTCTGGATCACGCTTGTTCCAAAAATCACGTTCAAGGTTTCATTCCGCTTTGGACTCCGCTTGATATTCTTTTTTTTCCGCTAAACACCAAATAGGCAAAAAAACAGCAATTTGGGTTGGGCCTCCGGTTAATAGGTTAGTCCCAAAAATAATATAGAAGTGTATAATAAAGCCCATTAAACATCCAAAATAGAATATAATATAGCATGGAAAATTCAAAAATTATAGATAGGTTGGAGACGTATCAGGATTTCACGGTTACAGAAGGTTGTGGCGGTGGAAATAGGGTTTCGTGGTGCTCCTGGTTGTTTTCAGGGTATATGAGTATATATAGGCGAAGGAAGTAGGTCGGTGGAGCCACGAGGGGCCCACGAGGGTGGGGGTGCACCAACCCCCCTGGGCACGCCCTCCTATCTCGTGGCCGCCTTATTGCTTCCTTGACGTCCACTCCAAGTCTCCTTGATTGTGTTTGTTCCAAAAACGATTCTCCCGAAGGTTTCATTTTGTTTGGACTCCGTTTGATATTCCTTTTTTGCGAAACACTGAAATAGGCAAAAAACAACAATTTGCACTGGGCCTCCGATTAGTAGGTTAGTCCCAAAAATAATATAAAAATGCATAATAAAGCCCATTAAACATCCAAAACAAATAATATAATAGCATGGAACAATCAAAAATTATAGATACGTTGGAGACGTATCAATGGGTTACATCAACTGTCTACGAACGTTGCCTCTAGGAACCCTGCTAGTTTTCCCACAAGGATGGATCATCCATCTGCGTCAGGAGCATGTGGTGTGGGTGCCCCTGGTGGCGCATGCTATTAATGGATGCCATGCCTTGGTCGTCATCACTGCAGCCGGGTGTGACACAGTGGACCTCTTGCTCCTCCAGCTCATATGCAAACATTTCAAGTGGCTCCTGGATGAGGGACGAATTTGATTCAAGCCATTCCAGTGGTGAGTCATCCTACATTAGCATGCCACGTGGCAATCTGCTGGGGGCAAACAGAGGCACTCATAATAGTGGTAGGAACCTTTGGGAGGGAGACAGACACACTCGCAGGATGGTTTTGCTTGGGAATAACTTTCTAGTGCAACCATCCTGCCCACTGGGACTCCAGCCTCCGATTCAGAGGAACCCATATGGAGACACCAGGAACTTCCTAGGAACATCTCGAGTCTCGTGAATACACTTTCTTTGGCTTAATGGCGCAAGAAGGAACTTATATATAGGTAGTAGATATACAATATTATTAGATAAGGGCGAAGGAAGAGAGACATAAATGGTATTTTTTGTGGGCGGGGGAGAAGGTTTGTGTATTACTTTCATTTTTCCTTGTCGGCCCCAAATGTCACTGACATAACCCATCTAGAAGATACCCAGTGCTTTAACCCATTCATATTACTTTCCTTTTCCCTTGTGATTCCCATATGTAACTGATATAGCCCATCTAGCAGTTACCAAACCAACAAAGAACAACCCAAAACCATTTTTCTGCCTCTGCAAGCATTTGTTCTTCCGCTCCGATCTGGAGACCTTTTTTGGTACTCTGCCGGAGGGGGGATTGATCACGAAGGGCTTCTACATCAACGTTGATGCCCTACTGATGATGTTTTAGTGTGTTCACCACAAACATACGGGTTGTAAGTGCATCTAGTGCCCCTTAGTGATTTTGGTGTATTGAAGACTTATAGGTTAAGGATCTAATGTGTTTACGAGTGTACACAGGTCTATAAGTCTATGAGGAGTTTGATATTTACAGAGAAAGTCGACACCTAAAAATGAAGTTCTTCGACTGAAGACTTTGATATTCTGAAGACTTTGAAAGTGAAGAAATTGGTGTGACCTTGAAGACTTGGTATTCATTTGAGGAACATGAAGCGTGAAGACTTTTGTTTTCATCGTTCCGTTTTCTCTTTCTTGAGTCATAGGAAACATCGTCGTTAAAGGGGGTCGAGGAAATACTAAGGAAAAATTTCCATGTGATGCTCAACTCAAAATCCTACACCTACCAATCCCTTCGAGTGAAGCCTTTGGAAATCTCATACAGCTCAAACAATTTCTTCAAGGATGTGAGACGAAGTTCTTCCGGTCACGAGGAGTTTGTTCTGACTGAGGAGTTAGGAATTCGCCAGTGCGGATTGCCTACACAGTGAGGAACATGATAGCCCTGAGGAATTTGAGAGTCAAATTTCCGACCGTTGTTGTGCTGCGCACCAGCTGTCCCAAAATATCGTATCCACCTAACGGTCATATCATTGAAGGTCATTTATGTCTTATCATGTCGGGCTGCTCCCTAGGCTCTAAATAGCCGCCCCCTACAACCACTAGCTGGTTGGCTGCTCCGAGAGAAACTGACACTTGTCATTTGAGAGCATCCCATCCTCCGAGTACTTTGAGCGAAAATCATCGAGTGAGGAAAACTCAAACCCAAACACCTACAAACCCAAAGTGATTGAGCATCACTGAAGAGATTGATCCTGCGTGGATCCGACGCTTGTTACCTTTGAAGACTGTGCTCCTTCCAGACGGTTAGGCGTCATGGTCTAGAGCATCCAAGAGGAATTGTGGATCGCCGAGTGACCGAGTCTGTGAAGGTTTGGAAGTCGCTCAAGACTTACCACGAGTGATTGGACGAGGTCCGTGTGACCTTAGTTCAAGGAGAATACGGTGAGGACTTGGTGTCCTGAGCTGCGTGCTCAGCGATCGGGTGTCCGGGACTGTGTCCTCGAGTTTAAATACTCAAATTCCAACTGCACGTACAACCGAGACAGTTAGCTTGAACTGGTCTACCAAATCATTGTCTTCACCAACCTTATCGATTCTATTTCCTCAACTCTTTCATTTCCTCATTCGTGTTGTGTGTTTGTTCATATCTGAGTTTGAAGACTTTGACTGAAGACTTTCTCAATTTCCTCAGTTCAGTTTCTTCAGTCTGTTTGTCTTCATCTTGTGCTATCATGTGTTTACGCTTTTTGTACTCTGTGTTTGTCTTCATTTCATCATGATGACCATGCTTGTATTCTGTTATGCTTACTCTTGAGTACTTATTCACGCAAGTAGTTCTTCGCTAAGGAATTTCCTCACCGCAAATTCCTCGTTGAAGAATTCATAAAATCGCCTATTCACCCCCTCTAGTCGATATAACGCACTTTCAATTGGTATCAGAGCAAGGTACTCTCTTGTTTTGTGTGATTTTGGTTTAACCGCCTGGAGTTTTAGTTATGTCGACCGCAGGTATGAAGAAAGTGACATGCCCTATCTTTGACGGTCATGATTATCCCAAGTGGAAGGCCATGATGAGGAAGCGCCTCATGGCAATGAACAGCGAGCTGTGGACCGTCACTGAGATTGGTCTTACCGATCTATGCTAGAAGGCAGGCGCTGATGACATTCGCAAGTACACTCGACTTGACATCATGGCGAAGGACATCATCTGTTCCTGCCTATCCAGAGATGAATTCAAGCGCATTATGCATCTTTGCAATGCGAAGCTTATCTGGGACCGAATCTTTGACATCTATGAAGGTCATCAAACCCGTCATGATCCTTGGTTTGAGGACTTCAAGGAATCTCTCAAAACGATGACTTTCGAACCAGATCCATCATCTTCTGCACCATGCCTCATGGCAAACGGTGTCAAGGTAACCGAATGTTCCTCATCCGAATTTAGTGACGATGAATCTGATGATGATGAATCTGATGATGATGTTGAACCTAGTTATACCAAACTTGTTTGCATTGCCACTAAACAACAAACGGCCTTGGAAAAGGTTCAAAACATGCTAGACAAAACTGATGATATGTTGGGTGAAGAAATAGATCGCACTAAAGCCCCGGATCGAAAATCTTCAAAGACTTCAGTCTAGGTTTGACAGCCTTCAAGGTCATCATAACACTCTCTTGTCTGATCATGAGAAGCTTTCTTATGAATTTCTTCAAAGAAAGCAAGATCTTGAGAAGCTAAGAGTGAGTTATGAAGATCTTTAGAAGGAGCGCGATTCATTACTTGCTCAACAAATCAGCGCTGCTCAGGAAGAATTTGTTCCTCCATGCTTAAAGTGCATTGAACGTGAATCTGCTAATTCTTCACCAATGTTCAAATGCTTCAATTGTTACAAATTCTTCTCCTGCCTCTGCTATCACTAATTCCTCATCCGAGGACATTGCTAGTATCACCGACGATGCAGGTTGAAGGAATTGTACATGACAGCATGTACAAAAGCCTCAAAGGGCATCGACTCTTTGTGATGTGCTTAAAAAGCAGATCCTCAATAGGAACCCTAGGAAAGAGGGTATTGCCTTTGAGAGGAAACTCAATGCTGATGGAACATATTGGAAGCCCCGGAAAGCAAGTACCCCAAAACCTCATGGGTTGCTACAAAGGGACCTCCAGTTGTTCCATCTAACTTATCTGGCTTTACATGTGAATCTCCTCATTCTTCTGATGAGTCATTGACTCCAACTATAAACTGTTCAAAAATCAGAATGGTGAAGTATTTGCTAGATATGTTGGCACTAACTGCAGGAACGGTTCTCCTATCAAGAAAATCTGGGTTCCCAAAAGGTGCCTTGAAAGTCTTCAGGTGAATGTCCTCATGACACCACCTGTGAAGAATTGGAACCCCAGATTAAGCTCTTCATATGGACCAAATTCTTCATATGGAACCAAGTCCTCATACGGACCAAATTCCTCACGTGGATCAAATTCCTCAAAAGGATCAAAGTCCTCATATGATTATCATCATGCTAACAACTCTGTTCGCAGGTAGAGCTAAGGGCTATGAATATGTGCATTATTCTTCAAACCATTATGTTCATAAGTCCTCGAAGAATTTCTCTGCTTATTCATATGCTTACCCTAACCCCTCTTGTGTGAAACGAAATGGATTGGCTTCTATGCCACCATTCTCATATGGAGCTCGTAGAGTGATGAACTCTTTGCCACCCCTTCAGATGTGGGTGGTGAAGAAAAAGAACTAATCTCTTCTGCAGGGTCAGGTCTCCAGACGTGCTTTAACGTCTGAAGAATTTGCTGGGGGCCTGAAAAAATTGCCTAAAAGGACGCAGGCTAATCATGAAGAAATGAACTTTCATTTCACACGTCCTCATACTGCTTTATCTGCTTTTATCGCTTGATGAAATTCATCTGATGAATTTGATATCATATTCTTCACTGCTGAAGTATATGAGTCCGTAAGTTGCACTAATTCATCTGCAGGATGATCTTCCCAAAGCCTCTGAGTGGGTCCTCGATAGTGGATGTACAAATCACATGACTGGTGGCAAGAATCTATTGATGGATGCCCCCTTATCACCATCACATCTGAAGCATATCATCTTTGCTGACAACCTCATGTCGGTCTCAATGCTTTGTGATCTTGATATGGTTGTTGTCTTTGGCAAGTATCATTGTGTTTTGATTATGGAAGCTGACCATTCCAAAGTTTTCGAAGGCTTTAGGAGAGGAGACTTGTATATTGTTGATTTCTCTACAGGAACACAACCAGCCATGTGTCTACTTGCAAAAGCTTCGTATATTGGCTATGGCATCGATTTACTTGGTCACGCAGGCATGAGGAATTTGCACACGCTTGCAAAGAAGAAGCATGTCATTGACATTGAGAATGTCAAACTTCTCAAGGATCACTTGTGTGGAGCCTGTGAAGCTAGAAAAATGACCAAGGCCAAGCATCCAGCAAAGACTATCATGACCACTACTCGACCATTCGAATTGCTTCACATGGACCTCCTTAGTCCTAATCATTACTCAGCAGTCACTAATGATGCATCTCTATATGGCTTTGTTATTGTTGATGATTACTCTCATTACACATGGGTACACATTGTTACTTACAAACATGAAGTGCAGGAAGTCTTCAAACGATTTTCCTCGAGGGCTTCAACCAACTTTGGTGTGAAGATCAAGCACATCAGAAGTGACAATGGAACCGAGTTCAAGAATTCGGTCTTGATGACTATCTTGATGAACTTGGTATTACTCACGAGTTATCTGCTCCTTATACTCCTCAAAGAAATGGCGTCAGAGAGCGCAAGAACAAAACTCTTGTTGAGATGGCTCGCACTATGCTTGATGAATACAAAACGCCTCGTCGCTTTTTGGATTGATGCAATTGATACCGCGTGCCACATCATCAACAGGTATATCTTCACAAATTCTTCAAGAAGACTGCCTATGAACTCCTCACCGACAAGAAACCGAATGTGAGTTATTTCAAAGTCTTCAAGCTAAATGTTGGATTAGAGATCCTCATCACAATGCTAAATTTGCACCGAAAGCACATGAAGGTTTTATGCTTGGTTACGGAAAGGACTTGCACACCTACAGAGTCTTCAATGATGTTCTTTATAAGATTGTTGAAACTGTAGATGTGCGGTTCGATGAAACTAATGGCTCACAAAGAGAGCACCTACCTTCTGTGATAGATGAACCAACACCCGAGGATTCTATCAAGTTCAAGGCGACTGAGGATGTCATTCCTACTGAAGAATCTGCTGAAGAATTCATTCCAGAACTTGAAGAACGTCGAGCTGATGCACCTGAAGATAATGCTAAAGAAAATGCTGATCAAATTCCTCGACGACAACCAGCTCATCCTCGCGTTGCAAAAGAAGTGCAAGTTGAAAAGATCATCGATGACATTGAAGCACCAGGTCCTCTCACACGCTCAAAAGCTTCACATTTATCTAACTTTTGTGGGCACTATGCTTTTGTCTCTATCACAGAGCCCACTAAGGTAGATGAAGCATTTACGAGCCCGAGTGGATTCAGGCCATGCAAGAAGAAGTACATCGATTCGAGCTCAACAATGTCTCGAACCGGTCAAACGTCCGCATCCTCGCAAGCATAATATCATTGGCACAAAGTGGATCTACCGCAACAAACAAGATGAAAATGGCCTTGTGGTGAGGAATAAGGCACGACTTGTAGCTCAAGGCTACACACGGGTTGAAGGAATTGATTTCGATGAAACTTTTGCACTGTTGCTAGACTTGAGGCTATTCAGCATATTACTTGCTTATGCTAACCATCATGACATCACTTTATATCAAATGGATGTGAAAAGTGCATTCCTCAATGGTAAGCTCTAGGAAGAAGTATATGTTGCTCAACCCCCAGGTTTTGAAGATCCAAAGAATCCTGACAAAGTCTTCAGACTCAACAAGGCCCTCTATGGCCTCAAGAAGGCCCCTCGGGCGTGGTATGATACTTTGAAGGAATTCCTCATGAAGAATGGCTTCACACGCAGTTCACTCGACCCTACTCTCTTGACTAAATCTTATGATGGTGAACTGTTTGTGTGCCAAATATACATTGATGATATTATCTTTGGCTGTACTGACCAACGTTATAGTGATGAATTTGCCTATATGATGAGTGAAGAATATCAAATGTCTATGATGGGAGATTTGAAATTCTTCTTAGGTCTTCAAATTCAAAACAAATAAGAATGGCATATTCATATCTCAGAGAAATACCTCAAGGATGTTCTGAGGAAATTCGGCATGCAAGATTGCAAAGGCATCAAAATTCTTATGCCCACAAATGGCCATCTATGCACTGATGAAAATGGTATTGACTTCGATCACAAGGTATACCGCTTCATGGTTGGTTCTTTATTGTACTTATGTGCATCTAGGCCAGATATAATGCTTAGTGTTTGCATGTGTGCCCGATTTCAAGCTACACCAAAGGAATCACACCATAAGGCTGTGAAGCATATTCTTTGATATCTAGCTCACACACCAACACTAGGATTATGGTACCCCAAGGGCTCTGCTTTTGATCTCATTGGATATTCTGACTCTGACTATGCTGGTGATCGTGTGGACCGCAAGTCAACATCTGGTACTTGTCATTTCCTCAGACGATCTTTGGTCTGTTGGTCCTCGAAGAAACAGAATTGCGTATCACTGTCTACTGCGGAAGCTGAGTACATTGCTGCTGGTTCTTGCTGTGCTCAATTGCTGTGGATGAAGCAAACTCTCAAGGACTACGGCATCAACGTGAAGAATGTGCCTCTCATCGTGACAATGAGAGTGCCATCAAGATTGCTCACAATCCGATTCAGCACTCGAAGACAAAGCACATTCAGATTCGTCATCATTTTCTTCGTGATCATGTGTTAAAGGGCGACATCTCCATCGGGCATGTGAAGACTGAAGAACAGCTAGCCGATATCCTCACAAAGCCCTTGGATGAGAAGAGATTTAGCAAGTTGCGGTGTGAGCTAAATATATTAGAATCTTCGAACGTTCTTTGAAAAGGACACTCATCCTAACACTTATGCAAAATTGATGACTTAGATGTGCAACACATGAAGAAACGTTTTTCTTCAGTCAATGAACAACAACACTCTAAGTGTGAAGAAATTAATGAAAAATTTGATTCTCAGAACCCTACGACAATTGTACGCGGTGTCTGAAATCGTCATTCTTATACGGTGGGTCACGCCACCACCAAAGTTGAAAATCTTCAATTTGAGTTTTTCCTCAGTTTTTGAAATTCTTCAGTTTTTCAAATTCTTCAACTTTGCAAAATCTTCACTGTTTCCGTCGCTTTTCTTCATTGGATATATTTATGGGTTTATGTCCTCTACAGCATTCACTTATGGCTATTTCTTGAAGTTGCATTTTCTGCTAAGTGAATGTGACCGACCCTTCCCCTCTATGCTATACTCAACCCAATCTATTCACATATTCTTCATGTGCGTTCTATTTGAAACTCGTTCAAAATCTTCACTGTGTCCTTGTCAGCTGAAGAAATTGCGAACGGAACTTTAAAACCAATCTTATCCAAATTTTCGGCTTTGCCGCTTAAACCGTTCCGCATCCCACGATAGACTTATCTATTCACCCACGATCTAACAAGATCTCCACTTTTCAGTATGTGGGTGACACATGTCAAGTGAATGAGAAGGGTCAGGGGCACGTTCGTCCTAAATCTTCGGGCGAGCAGTTTTTCATCATGACTATAAATACCCCCTCTCCCTTCCTCACTTCCTTTACTCCGCCGACCGCTTTCTCTCGCTCGAGCTTCTCAAACCCTAAGCGCCGCCGCTACTCCATCGTCAGCCGGTGAGGAAGAGCTTCACCGCCTCGACCTCGCCGCCCGTGCATCAAGGCCACCAAGGAAATCTTCACTCCGCCGTCAGAAGCTGTCTTCCTCCGCCGAAGTTAGGGCGTGGAAGATCTGAACTGACGAGCTTCAAATCTACACTTCTCGGTTAAATCGTGTTCTTCATCCAGGTAATTAAAAGTTACTTTTACTGCCCTCTTTGATTCAAATTTTCTCTACAAAATCTTCAAAGGTGTTTTATTCTTCAAATCCTCACACACAAAACACCTCACTAGTCATCTGTTTGATTCGCTTCTCTAAGCATCATTTTTCTTCAAGATTCCTCAATTGTGTGGATCCTCGATCTATACAACTCGAACCTAAGACAAAGAATGCTTAGTGAAATTCTTCAAGGCTCATCTGTTCAAATTCCTCAAACTTGTTCTTTTTGAAAACCTTCTCGAGAACGCATATGACCTCTCCAAATTCCTCGCAACTATACTCTGCTCACAGTACTCATGTCCACTGCTGAATCACTAGGTTCTCATCAACTTAACTCATTTGCAGCGTTCCTCGAAGAAAAGTTGCATACTTCTTCAGAGAATTTGATTGTTCAAATTCCTCAACTGAAGAATATGGCAAACGGTAAGAAGCCACGTAAAGGAGGAAAGAGGCCTGAGGTCATGACCGCTTTTGAAATACCGAGGAAATCTATGCTGACTATTGCACACCGATGAGGCCAAGTTTGGAAAGGAGAACAAAAATCAACGCAAGGTGCGATACAGAGGATTGAAAGGAGATGGGCAAGAGAATGGAGGAGTATGTATGTAACTCCAAAGTATATGAAGAAATTCGCACTTAATCCTCCATGCCCAAGAGCTCCATTGGCACCTAGCCAAGAAGTCAATTCCCAACAGCATCAAGCGTGGTGAGGATTTTCTGAAGAATGGGCCAAGTGCCAAGCCAAGTTGGCAAGACAAGCCAAAGAAGCGTTGAGGAAATTCAATGAAGACTTCTGTCACTGCTGCCACTAAGGCCTCTGTCAAGCCTAGGAAATCAATGGCAAAGAAGCCCGCGCACAAGCCAAGTGCTTCACCAACTGTGCCCTCACGGCCAAGTTCGTCAGCAATGCCCTCACGGCTAGAATCTTCAAAGCCCTCATGGCCAGTTCCTCATGCTGCTCCTACTCCTCCAAAATCCTCAGCTCCTCCTCCAAAGTCCTCATTGCTCGGCAAAGTCCTCAAGACTGTGCATCCTGCCACGTGCCAAAGGACTGCAGTATCTCTATTGCCTCGGTGTCTCAATGAGTTCCTCAACTGCACCGAATTCTTCATCCGCCCCACTCTGCTGAAGACAAAGGCAACGATCGGATTTGAGGTCCTCGGCCAAGTCCGAAGAAAAACAGGTTGCCTTCCAAGTGCCATCTGACGATGAAGCTGATGATGATGAACTTGCAGAAATCATCAGAGACAGACAAGAAAGGGCCGCTAGAGCTAAAGGCACACTGCCGCATCGCTTTTGGATCCTAAGATGATCCTCGATTACATTGATCTCGCACAAGGATCCGTATATCCCTATGCCTGATTTTCATTTGACTCCTGGCCAAAGTCACATGCTAACCCATTTCATCTCTCAAGAGAAATGGAAATTTGAGAAGGCAGACAGATCAAGAAGGCTCGCCAGAAAGAGAAGTTCCTGAGGAAAAACGTTGTCAAAATGACAACTAATGAACTCATCAAAATTCAGTCTAAAATCAAAGCCCTCAGCGACAACTTCAACGCCTACTATGCTGATTGGCAAGGAGCCAAAGTCAGGTTTGTTAAACTGACTGAGAAGTTCACCAATGTTGCAGCTCCACCACAACAAGAAGTTCCTCAGTCGAAGCCTCCGCCAGCCTCTTGAAGAACATGCCAAAGACCATCGATGACTTTCAGATTGCTGAAGAAAATGCTAGTTCCAGGGCTGATGACTCCATTCCAGCCGTTGAAGAAATTGCTAGGGCATCCACTAGTGGTGCGCCTGAAGAAAATGAAGAAGTCAGGGCAACTGCATCAGTTGCACCTGAAGAAATTCAATCAGATTCCTCAGCTCCTCCTGCGCCTACACCAACTCCTATCCTTCCATCTGCATCAGATGTGAAGAAGACCAAGGCTGCAGAGCAAGCTGCAGTGAACAAAAGGAAAGCATCACCGCTTGCATTCTTCATTCAAGAAAATGAAGCCTATGACCAGCTCGCTTGAAAATCCTATTGATGTTGTTCCAATCTCAACCATGCCATCAAAGGACCTTGTTCCTTTTGGTGAAGAATATGTGATCCCTAAGCGGATCGATGAAGAAAATCATTCTGCCGCTTCGTCAGAGCAGATTGATGAAGAAATTGAAGTGGATGCGATCCCTTCTACACCTGTTGTATCCTCACCAATGCCTCAGTTCACAGCTGAAGAGGCTGGTGTTGAAGAAATTGAAGATGAAGACGTGGATATTGGAAGTACAACGCCAGTGATGAACGATGACTTTTGGGACGATCAAGACCCTAATTCTCCACTCTTCACCCCACTACAACAAATACCTCAGTCCCCTGCACCAACCGTTCAAATGGGCTCTGAAGAAACTCATCCCACCTCGTCTGTGCATGAAGAAATTCCAGCCACTAGTGCTGAAGAACCTGCTGCTGCTGATCATACGACAACGCAGACTGCAACTGAAGAGGAACCAGAAATTCCTCAGCCTGAAGAACCTGAGATTGCGATTCCTGAGGTTGTGATGCAACTCACTGACACTCCTCTGCCCAAACCAAAGGATCCATTCTCAAGCAAGCAAAAGTTCAAGGCTGAAGATTTCTTCGGCGAGCAGGTGTTCTTCACTGACTACAACCAATATGACTCTGTCGCATAAGGTAGAGGCGTTTCTGGACTGCTAGTCAAGCCAATTTCTATTCTTCGGTGCTATTCAACAAAGACAAAGTCTTCGATCATGCACACATTTCTCACGTGGACATGGAACCTCTGCCGGGCTTCGAGCCAGTCCTCAGTGTTCTTCACGATGCTGGATTGCTAAATTTCTGCTTGACATATGTGATTGGAATGAAGAACTCATTCTTCAATTCTATGCGACGTTGCACATCACAGAAATTTCAAGATGTGAACTCATGGGTGCTGGACTGGATGTCGGAAAATACTCACTCCAAGGCACCAAAGAATCGAATTGCTTCGTTCCCTCCCACTCAGTCCTCCCCTTGAAGGTGCTCGTTGCGTCTACAATGAACCTGAGCTTACAAATCATTACATGCAAGTGCTGATGAAGCCTTTGAAGCCAAGGCAGGCCCCTCGAAGCAAATTCCTCGTCAAGGAAATATTGTATGTGCCCCGGACTGTCTATCGCATTCTGACGAAGACAATGAGTCCTATCAAAGGCCACGACTCAAATGATGAAGAAGTCGTTGGCATCATGAAGAATATGCTTTTCAATATCATTCATGGCGTTCCCGTCAACTTCCATGATTTCTTCATGAGGACTCTGGCTATATTGCTATGTCACCATTTGAGCTGAAGCCTTATGCACCATGGATTATGAGGTTCATCACGACAAGGTCTTCACTCAATTACAAGGCTGATACTCTGAACCACTGTAGCTACTTGCCTCCTATTGAAGTCCTCAAACGGACATTTTCCTCACCGATGACAAAGGCAAGGCAACTGGCTGTGATAGATGAAGGCATTCGTCCATTGGATGGTCAATTTTGCAAGGCTGCATCCTACTTCACCAATGATGACTCGCCACACATGACTCTCGCCGCCAACAACTCGCCAAGCAAAATCCTCAAGCCACAAAGACCTGTGGTGATGACCGATCGTGAGTTACTCCTCGGCCTTCATCGTAAAGTTGATCGTAATCATAAATGGGTCAAGCGTCGGTTTGGTTCAATTCTTCACAACATGACCTCAACACACAATGCAAAGAAGAAAAACCAATACTACCTCCATGAAACCTTCAACCGCATTCGGGTTGTTCTGCCTCATGTCTACAAATAAGAAGATCTCAAGAAAATGGAGTCTCAAGGAAGAATTTGACCGGTCTCGCACCTCCACCGAAGAAATACAAGAAGGTCAAGGTTCCTTCCTTGGTGGCCAGCTCCTATTCTTCATCGCACGACATCGATGAAAATGAAGACTTGGACGACATCACGGCAGGCCCTACTACGACAACCGACTTCGACAACGTCGGGCGCCTCCATCAACTTGATATTCTTGAGGCGTTAGTCCTCGGCCGATCCTTTTGGTCATTCGATGACAAAGGGGAGAAATTTGAGTTAGTCTTCAAGCGGGTCTATTATATGGGTGTTATGGCGTTTTTGCTAAGTTACAACTCTCGCTCTTCTGAAACTTTATTGGATCGAGTTGTAATCTTAAACCCGATGGTGCTCTGATACTTTTGATGTGTTCTTCTGCATGCTTATTCCTCGTTAAAATTATTACATGCATGCTGAATTACATCAGTGACCATATTTCATCATGCATTTCAAATTCTTCATACTATATGTCAAATGCGTGTATGAATTACAAGATATAGGGGGAGATCTCCATGATTCAACTCTTCAAATGTGCATTGCCTCAAAAGCAAATTCCTCACTATGCACATCTTCGTGGGGAGTTCTTCTATATCTTGCAATCAAATTCCTCAATATCAGTATTTACACTTCATATGTTTATCCCTCGTTGAAAACTTAACCTATATTGTCATCAATCACCAAAAGGGGGAGATTGTAAGTGCATCTAGTGCCCCTTCGTGATTTTGGTGTATTGAAGACTTATAGGTTAAGGATCTAATGTGTTTATGAGTGTACACAGGTCTATAAGTCTATGAGGAGCTTGATATTTACGGAGAAAGTCGAATTCTAAAAATGAAGTTCTTCGATCAAGACTTTGATATTCTCAAGACTTTCAAGACTTTGAAAGTGAAGAAATTGGTGTGACCTTGAAGACTTGGTATTCATTTGAGGAACATGAAGCGTGAAGACATTTGTTTTCGTAGTTTCGCTTTTTCTCTTTCTTGAGTCATAGGAAACAGCGCATCGTTAAAGGGGTCGAGGAAATACTAAGGAAAATTTTCCATGTGATGCTCAACTCAAAATCCTACACCTACCAATCCCTTCGAGTGAAGCCTTTGGAAATCTCATACAGCTCAGTCAATTTCTTCAAAGGATGTAGACGAAGTTCTTCCGGTCACGAGGAGTTTGTTCCGACCGAGGAGTTAGGAATTAGCCATGGATTGCCTACACAATGAGGAACATGATAGCCCCGAGGAATTTGAGAGTCAAATTTCCGATCGCTGTCGTCTTGGCCACCTGTCCCAAAATATCTTATCCACCTAACGGTCATATCATTGAAGGGCATTTATGTCTTATCATGTCGGGCTGCTCCCTAGGCTATAAATAGTCACCTACAACCACTAGCTGGTTGGCTGCCCGAGAGAAACCGACACTTGTCATTTGAGAGCATCCCATCCTCCGAGGACTTTGAGCGAAAATCATCGAAAGTGAGGAAAACCCAAACCCAAAGTGATTGAGCATCATCAAGAGATTGATCATGCGTGGATCCGACGCTTGTTACCTTTGAAGACCTGTGCTTCTTCCAGACGGTTAGGTGTCATGGTCTAGAGCATCCAAGAGGAATTGTGGATCGCCGAAAGTGACCGAAGTCTGTGAAGGTTTGGAAGTCGCTCAAGACTTACCACGAGTGATTTGACGAGGTCTGTGTGACCCTTAGTTCAAGGAGAATACGGTGAGGACTTGGTGTCCCGAAGCTGCGTGCTCAACGACTGGTGTCCGGATCGTGTCGTCGAGTTTAAATACTCAACCGCTTCCAACCAGACGCATAACCGAGACAGCAGCTTGAACTGGTCTGCCAAATCATTGTCTTCACCAACCTTACCGTTCTATTTCCTCAACTCTTTCATTTCCTCATTATCGTGTTCAATGATTGTTCATATCTGTGTTTGAAGACTTTCTCAATTTCCTCAGTTCAATTTCTTCATCTGCTTTGTCTTCATCTTGTGTTATCCTGTGTTTACGCTTTTCTCGCATCTGTGCTTGTCTTCATTTCATCATGATGACCATGCTTGTATTCTGTTATGCTTACTCTTGAGTACTTATTCCGCTGCAAGTAGTTCGTCGCTAAGGAATTTCCTCACCGGCAAATTCCTCAGTGAAGAATCCATAAAAATCACCTATTCACCCCCCTCCCTCTAGTCGATATAACGCACTTTCACGGGTCCATAGCTAGTAGCTAGATTTATTCTTCTCTCTCTTTGATCTTCAATACAATGTTCTCCTCGATCTTCTTGGAGTTCTATCTGATGTAATCTTCTTTTGTGGTGTTTTTGTTGGGATCCGATGAATTGTGGATTTATGATCAGATTATTCATTGAGAGTCTTTTCTGAACTTCATTATGTATGATTATTATAGCTTTGTATTTCTCTCCGATCTATCCATTTGGTTTGGCCAACACAATTGATTTATCTTCATTGGGAGACATGCTTTTGTAGTGGGTTCAATCTTGCGGTGTCCTCACCTTGTGACAGAAGGGGTAGTGAGGCGCGTATTGTATTGCTGCCATTAAGGGTAAAACGATGGGCTATAATCATATTGCTTGAGTTTACTTTGTCTATGTCATGTCATCTTGCTTTAAGTGTTATTCTATTTGTTATGAAGTTAATACCATAGATGTATGCTAGATAGCAGACAATTGGTGGAGTAATAGTAGTAGATGCAGAATCGTTTCGGTCTACTTGTTGGGTGCAAGTACTTCCTCTTTTGCGCAGGTACTATCATTAGGATTTGCGTGGTTCTCCTATTGGTTTGATAACCTTGGTTATCACTAAGGGAAATACTTATCCGCTACTATATTTCCTCCCCTTTCCTCTTAAGGGAAAATACCAGCACAACTCACAAGTAGCAGTTACATGTCATGATTAATTGTAGATAGTGGAAGGTCCTTTCTTTAATATAAAGGAAAGGAAGTCCGTCACTCGAGCAACATTACAATAAACAAATGTCAAACTTTCCCGATGGCCGAAACTTGACTTCCTATATATAATTCCTTACCTCCGGACCATTCCGGAACTCCTCGTGATGTCTGGGATCTTAATGGGACTCCGAACAACTTTCAGGTTACTGCATACTAATATCTCTACAATCCTAGCGTCACCGAACCTTAAGTGTGTAGACCCTACGGGTTCGGGAGACAAGCATACATGACTGAGACGACTCTCCGGTCAATAACCAACAGCGGGATCTGGATACCCATGTTGGCTCCCACATGCTCCTCGATGATCTCATCGGATGAACCATGATGTCGAGGATTCAAGTAACCGCGTATACAATTCCCTTTGTCAATCGGTACGTTACTTGCCCGAGATTCGATCGTCGGTATCCCAATACCTCGTTCAATCTCGCACGGCAAGTCACTTTACTCAGATCAGTAATGCATGATCCCGTGACTAAACACTTGGTCAGATTGAGCTCATTATGATGATGCATTACCGAGTGGGCCCAGAGATACCTCTCCGTCATACGGAGTGACAAATCCCAGTCTCGATCCGTGTCAACCCAACAGATACTTGCGGGCATACTCGTAGTATACCTTTATAGTCACCCAGTTACATTGTGACGTTTGGTACACCCAAAGCACTCCTACGGTATCCGGGAGTTACACGATCTCATGGTCTAAGGAAAAGATACTTGACATTGGAAAAGCTCTAGCAAACAAACTACACGATCTTGTGCTATGCTTAGGATTGTCTTGTCCATCACATCATTCTCCTAATGATGTGATCCCGTTATCAACGACATCCAATGTCCATTGTCAGGAAACCATGACTATCTGTTGATCAACGAGCTAGTCAAATAGAGGCTTACTAGGGACATGTTGTGGTCTATGTATTCACACATGTATTACGATTTCCGGATAACACAATTATAGCATGAATAATAGACAATTATCATGAACAAGGAAATATAATAATAATCATTTTATTATTGCCTCTAGGGCATATTCCCAACAATACGGGAGAGCCGCAAGCTCACACGGCGTGCCCGGGCGCGCCACCTGAGCTTCTGGGACCCACGCAGCTCTGTTTGACCTTATTCCAAGCCTATAAATTCCCATAAATCCTGGAACCAATGGAGAGCCACCAGAGACAATTTTTCTACCGTTGCAAGCGTCTGTTCTTCCGTGATCCCATCTGGGGGCCTTTTATGGTACTCTACCCGAGGGGGAACTGATGATGGAGGGCTTCTACATCAACCTTGTTGCCTTCCTATGATGTATGAGTAGTCCACCACACACCTACATCTCCATAGTGATTAGCTAGATGGCTTCTTCTCTCTCTCTTTCTCTCTCTCTCTCTCTCTCTCTCTCTCTCTCTCTCTCTCTCTCTATTTGATCTTCAATACAATGTTCTCTTCAAAGATCGATTCGATGTAATCTTCTTTTGCGGTGTGTTTATTGTGATTCGTTGAATTGTGGGTTTATGATTGGAATATTCATTGAAAGTAATTGATTCTTTTCTAAACTTTACTATGCATGATTGTTATTGCTTTGTAATTCTCTCCGGTCTATCCATTTGGTTTGGCTAACTAGAATGATTTATCTTCAGTGGGCAAGGTGCTTTGTAGTGGGTTAAATCTTGCGGTGTCCTCACCCAGTGACAGCAGGGGTAGTGAGGCACCTATTTGTATTGTTGCCACTAAGGGTAAAATGACAGGGTTTAATCATATTGCCTGAATTCATTCAGTCTACATTATGTCATCTTGCTTAAAGCGTTACTTTGTTTGTTATGAACTTAATACCATAGATGCATGCTAGATAGCGACCGATTTGTGGAGTAATAGTAGTAGATGCAGAATCGATTCGGTCTATTTATCATGGACGTAATGCCTATATACATGATCATTGCCATGAATATCATCATAACTATGTGCTTTTCTATCAGTTGCCCGAATGTAATTCGTCTACCCATCGTATATTATTTTTATGAGAGAGAAGCCTCTAATGAAAACTACGGCCCCCTAGTCTATATAAATCATATTACTCAAACCAAAATTACCTCGGTGCAAGTATTTGCTCTTGTGTGTAGGTACTGCTTACTAGGAATTTGGGTACTTCTCTTGTTGGTTCGATAACCTTGGTTCTCAGTGAGGGAAATACTATCCGCTACTATATTGCTTCACCCTTCCTCTTCAGGGAATATCCCAACGCAACTCACAAGTACCAATCAGTTGTCCGCGAATGTTGCCTCTTGAAACCCTACCAGTCTTCCCACAAGGATGGATCATCCATCTACATCTAGAGCGTGTGGTGTGAGTTCCCATGGTGGCGGCATGATATTCGGGGATGCCATTCCTGGGTCGTCGTCACTACAGCCGATTGTGACACAGCAGCCCTCCTGCTCCTTAAGCTCATAAGCAAGAAAGTCAAATGGTTCCTGGACGTGAGATGCATTTAGTTCCATCCATTCCCGTGGTGAGTCATCCTACATTAGCATGTTGTGTGGCAATCAACTGGGGGCAAATAGAGGCACTCATAGTAGTGGAAGCAACTTGCGGATAGAGACAGAAACAATCGTGTGATGCTTTTTGTCGGTGTCAAAACCGGCGGATCTCGGGTAGGGGGTCCCGAACTGTGCGTCTAGGCGGATGGTAACAGGAGACAAGGGACACAATGATTTTACCCAGGTTCGGGCTCTCTCGATGGAGGTAAAACCCTACTCCTGCTTGATTAATATTGATGATATGGGTAGTACAAGAGTAGATCTACCACGAGATCAAGGAGGCTAAACCCTAGAAGCTAGCCTATGGTATGATTGTTGATGTTGAAATTGTTGTCCCACGGACTAAAACCTCCGGTTTATATAGACACCGGATAGGTTAGGGTTACACAGTCGGTTACAATGGTAGGAGATCTACATATCCGTATTGCAAGCTTGCCTTCCACGCCAAGGAAAGTCCCATCCGGACACGGACGAAGTCTTCAATCTTGTATCTTCATAGTCTTGGAGTCCGGCCAGTGACGATAGTCCGCTATCCCGACACTCCCCTAGTCCGGGACTCCCTCAAGAGCCCCCTAACACTGGCTTCAATGACGATGAGTCCGGCGCGCATATTGTCTTCGACAGTGCAAGGCGGGTTCCTCCTCCGAATACTTCATAGAAGGTTTTGAACACAAGGATAGTGTCCGGCTCTGCAAAACAAGTTCCACATAACACCGTAGAGAGAATAATTGTTGCACAGATCTGCTGACGTATTCCGCTGCGTGACATCACACCATGGCCAGGCCTTTATATGAATCGTTTTTACTATTCCACCTCAGCGTGTTTAGCGAGGCGGTTTCCTTGGCAAGTCTTATCAAAGCATAGATCGCGCCCCTTATTCCAGGATTCTCATCAATACAGACGCAGTAACCCAACCGCCCGCTGGCCTGCCTCCTCTATCGGCGCAGTCCTAATCGACCACGGGTGGGCTCTTGGTATTCAACCTCTTTATAATGAGACCAAGGCCCTCTTCTTTTTACACCCTCCATCGAAGTTCGCCTCAAGGCTCGAGTTCCAACACCCAAAGCTTCAGATTCAGGCGCTTGGACTTTCGACGATGTCCGGATCCGACCAACACGGCCGATGGATGTCTTCTCTGTCACAGAAGAAGATGTGCTAAAGCTGCGTAGAACGCCAGTACCTAACCGGCGAGATCTTGCATGTGCTGCCCGCTCCAGGCAGGTCAGTCCCACTCCTGAGCCCGGCGAGAACGTGGTGTTCGTGTCCCACTTCCTTCGGGGTTTAGGCCTCCCGACGGATCCCTTTGTGCAGGGGCTCATGTTTTATTATGGGCTTGATTTCCATGACTTGAATCCGGAGTCCATCCTCCATATCTCGTCATTCATTGTTGTATGCGAGGCCTTCCTCCATATTACCCCCCATTTTGGATTATGGCTCAAGACCTTCAAGGTGGAGCCAAATATGATTGAGGGGCAACAAACAGAGTGCGGAGGGGCGGTCATAAGCAAATGTGCTGATGCTCCGTGGCCCGAGGGCTCTTTTCAAGAGGAGCTTGATTTGTGGCAACGGGGGTGGTTTTACATCACCGCCTCCTGTGGGCACCAAATGGGCGGCGCCCCGCCTTCCGCTCAGTCCACCACAGCGGCCGGCATCATGGGTCAACAAGGGCTCGACTGGGGTCGCCCAAGGACGTTCCCTTGCTGCAGGGCCGTATTCGAGACCTCCAGGAAAGAGGAATCAATCTGGTTGCAGTAACGCAGGTTATGGTGATCCGGCGCCTTCAGCCCTGCAAACGTCGCCCCCTCCGCCTGTGGGAATTCAATCCGGAGGGACCACGAGCTCTCCAAAATTTCATGGGCACGACGCCCATGGAGATGTATAAACTGTTCTTCGGATCACAAGAGAAGTGTCCGGATTTGACCGAGGATGCAGGACTAAGCTGCAATCGCCCGGACACTCAAGTAAGTAGTCCCAGAATCGGACAAGCCGTTCCTTCATTTATTTTATATATGTGCCCTTTAAAGGAGCTGTTTTTGAACAGAATGGATAGCCAAGGCAAAGTTGATAAGGTGTCCGCCTCCTCCCGGAGACCACGCCGGATCCCATGCGTGACCAAGATGTTGAAGGTCGCGCCTTTTAAAGAAGGCGAAGGGGGAGCGGGAAGCAACTGCCTTTATGAAGGAGGCCATCGAGGAAGGAGGGATTAAGAGTCCCGCCTCGAGGAGAGAAGAGGACCGCTCGAAGATCCGGGGTCAAAGCCTCAAAGAGGGAAAGGGATCTTCTAGAAGAGTCCGCGCCGGAAGTAACCCAGCCGCATTATTTCCCCAAGGGATCAGCCCTCCAAAGGAGCCGTAAGTTAAAAAGAAGGGTCTTGTAAATAAAGAACATCTCTCAGATTTATTTATGAAGATAACCGAAATTGTACCTTGTAGTTCAGACCTCAGCCCTTCTCAGCAGAGCTCGTCTTGGGGATCTTCTTCCGAGATGATGGAGAGCGAACGCCTCCACTTGCCGCTACCATGTGAAGCGGGCGACCCGGAGGTGTCGTCGCGGAGGGTTTCTCCCAAATCCGGCGGGGCGGAAGGTCCGACGCCCGGTGGTGTGCGGTCGGAGGAGTCAAGGATTTGCTCGGCGGCGGTTATTTCAGAGGATCACCGTGCTCTAATGGGTACGGTGATTGAAAGAATTGCATCCGCGGAGAGCGGATTGCATGAAGCTGTCGAAGCTTATCGACGGGGTTTGAGGTAACGTAAAATGATGTACCTTCTCACGCTTATGCATATAAATGCGCTCAGATAGATAGTAGCCCCTGAGACTCGGTATGTTTGTCAAAATTGACAACGTGCCGGGGATAAAATTCTCAATTATAACATATCGCTGCTCCTAAACAGGTGGCGGGGCGTCCGGAGGCCAGCCGGACTGATGAATATGCCGAACTAATGCGGCGACTTGACGAGGCGGATGCGGACATCACGCTGGTCAATAAACGGTTTGACGAGTCACAAGGTATGCGACTTCTATGCGGACACCTTGGTAAGGGGGCCTGACGCCCATGTCCTACTATTCGTATGCTTAATGCAGAGGGTGCCGCTGCCGTGGAGGAGCTGTGGGCGGAACTCACCCGAGCAAAAGAGTAGGCCCGAATCAGTAATGCGGCTGCGTTAAAGGCAGCCGAAGAGCTAGAAGCCGAACGGGCTGCTCACTGCCGAAGCAAGGAGGAAATGGCCGATATGGCCAAAAAGTTAAGAAATACTACCGATCATGCGAGGTTCTTGAAAAAGAACGCTGCGTAACAAGAGGGTTTAAAAAGGCCGCCGCTGAATCCAAGAGTGCCCAAGCGGCGTTGAGAGCTGCCAAGGAGGAGCTGAGTCAGGCCGGGCAATTATGCGGCCGGAAAACCGCTTCTTCTCGGAGAAAATACATGCATCCAAAGTATGCTCAATTGGATAAGTTGTGGAGTTCGGAGGATGCTTATCTCGACCTGGTGGCGAAGCGCCGCGACGCTGTTGAGCACTTCCAGGCCGTATAAGAGCATGTATGGGAAGAGCTATATTAGTCCCAATTCCATAGTCCTGATCATCCTCTGTCGCTGACCGATCGGTTGGCCGAATGGGCCGAACTGAATCGGTTGTCCGGCTTTGCCATGAAGCATGTCCTGACCCACTTGTGGCCGGGCGGACCCCAGCCGAAGAGCTATTTTGGATTAGTGCAGCAGTTCCTTGGTGCGGTGCCGCCAGACGACGAGATGAGGCGGTCGGCGTGTATTGAGGGAGCACGGATGGCTCTTGCCCGTGTCAAGACATACTGGGCAAAGATGAAGGCCACCGATGTTGCATCCCAAGATTCGGACAGAAGTCGAGTACCTGCCGAGCACTACTTTGAAGAAGTCCTACCGGGCGCTTGCTTAATAGAGACGCAAAGTGCTCAAGGATATTTTGTTTTAGATGACATGTATGATCTGTGAAAACAATGTTTCAATATAATATAAGAGCGTTTTATACTTGTGCGCTCAAGTAGTAAACTATTCCCTGTATGGCCATTTATGTATATGTGTATATAACTCGAAAGATGGCAGTCCTTGGTTTCAGCCCCACACACATAGTGCGGGGTGTTTGCAAAAAGCACTTTTTCACACTTAATCCAACGCCTTGGTCCTGTTAAGGAGGTGATAGCGTAGCAAACCAGGCAACCGGACTATAATGCTTTATCACTTTCACTTAGCCATGGAGTTCGAGGTGGGGCTACGAGATAGCCCCTGGGCACCGCACTCACCCGCATTCGGGTGCGTATGTGCCCGACCGAAACCGGTCCTTCGTTAATGCGGAGGAATCCTAAACATTCTCGTAAGTCATCGAGTGGTCGACCAGTCTCTCGCTATATCATGACAATGGCCGGGCTTTCTCCATCGAGGTGCTCGCCACCGAACCGGGGCACAATCGCAGTTGGTTCTCCCCGGTGCCGCGTTAGCCGTGAAAATGGAACGTAAGGCAGCAAAACATAGGAGCCGGGCAACCCAACATTTGACCAAAGACATGATTCGGAGCTGATGCATATAAGTCCTAACTCGAGACGCCAAATACTCCCTAAGGTATTCGGTCTTTATGAAAATGGGCAGAATGACACCTAAGCCCCTGATGTCCAGGTACGCGCAAAAATTCTGATGCGGTCAATGCCAAAAAACCAGCCTCCTCCTCGGTTATAGTAAGGAACCGAGGGATGTATATCAACAAGAGACAAGAAAAAAAGGTTTACGCAGGGTCTTAATCAAAAGAATCCTTGCAACGGGTCCTTCGCACGCCTCATACTGTGTCTCATGTGGCCGTATCCTCGGACGGGTGTAGCACGTTGTTCATCTATAAAAGAGAGGAACTTAGTTTTTAAAAGAAAAAAGGATCGTGCAAAATATGTACTTAATAGTAAATAAACAAAAGTATTGTTCAAGAAGTGAATTGGGTTGAGCTTTATTGTCTCTTATTATACATGCATGCAGCCCCTCGTATGGGGGTGTGCTATTTAGTAGGCGCCGGACTCGCTCTAGCCGTGTCCGGAGAGTGAATGACCAATTCAGGTTCTTTGCCTAGTAGAGCCGGATAGTCGTGGGGCTGTCAAGGCAGTCTCCTGCTTTTTCCGTGCTCGAGTAACACTTAATACTTCCTTTTAACGAGATGATGCCGCGTGGACCGCATTTTAAGTGTTAGAGATGCATAGTGCGGTATTGCGTTAAAGCGGGCGAAAGCTTCGCGTCCGAATAGTGCTTGATGGCTACTTTTAAACGGGGCGATATGGAAGAGTAACCTTTCGCGACGGAAGTTGCCGGATGAACTGAACACAACTTCTAGCAGTATGGAGCCCGTACAATGGGCAAATGGGCCTGGCATTACTCCTTTAAAGGAGGTGTTGCTACGGCGAATTTTGGTTGGGTTTATCCCTATCCTGCGGATTGTGTCCTGATATATCAGGTTTATGTCATCGCCGCCATCCATGAGGACTCGTGTAAATTGGAATCCGTTGATTATAGGATCCAATATCGTAAGGCAGTCCATCCTGCGTTCGGATATTGCCGGAATAGTCCTCGATGGTCGAAGGTGATTGGTTTTGACAACGGTGTGTGGCGCCTTTTAGTGGGCACCGCCTGCTTTTTCCCTTTGATCACTTGATGTGAGTTTACGATTTTGACCTCTTGTGGAAAAGTCTTTTGTTTTCCGGGCTCGCTTGTGGTGCTCGTCGTCATCTTCACTTGGTGTGTCGAGCCCCTTGTGTTCGGCGCTCACCGCCGGACTGTTTGAAGACCCAACAATTTCGATGGGTATGGTTAGCGTGCCTCCTGTGAGTACTGTATTTGACATACCTTGTCCGTGATTTTGTTGAAGTTTGATAGCTCATCGCTATTGTCCTTAAGGGGCAGTTTTTTGTTGTTCTGCCGTGAGCTTTTGAATCCGGCATTGACTGCCGTGCTCTTTGGACTATTTCTTTTAATCCGGTGCTGGTCCTTGTTGTGCCGTGGTTTCCCATTTCCATCCCTGATTTCGGATGTACTTGGGTCGCTGGTGCTGCATCTTGCTAGCTAGCTATCCTCTCCCGCGTAAAAGCGGGTCATGAGGCTTGTTAATGCAGTCATTGTTCTTGGCTTTTCTTGGCCGAGGTGTCTGGCGAGCCATTCGTCTAGGACGTTGTGTTTGAAAGCTGCTAAGGCTTCGGCGTCCGGACAGTCGACTATTTGGTTCTTTTTAGTAAGGAACCTGTTCTGCACTTCCGGCTGACTCTCCGGGCTGTTGAGTTATGTGACTTAGATCGTGCGCATCCTGAGGGCGGACATAAGTCCTCTAAAATTTGCCCAAATGCATCCTCGGCTCTTCCCAGCTTCCAATGGTATTTTCGGGAGGCTCTTAAGCCAATGCCAAGCTGGCCCTTTGAGTTTAAGGGTAAGTATTTTATGGCGTGGAGATCATCTCCTCGAGCCATGTGTATGTGGAGGATGTAATCCTCGATCCAGACTCTGTGGTTTGTTGTTCCACATATGCCTCTATGTTTACGGGTTTGAACTCACTGAAATTCATGATCCAGCACCTCATCGGTGAAACATAGGGGGTGTGCGGCGCCCCTGTATTTCGGTGTGCCGTGATCTTCGGAATTTTGGTGTGTTGCATTTCTTTGACGAGCATGCTTTCTGGGCCCGTAGATGGACCTAACTGGGCCATCCTTTTGATGTGAATCCTTATGCGGATCACATATTGACTTGTGTGCGCACCATTCGCCGCTTCTCTTCTTGCTGTGAGGTCGCCCATCCGACCGGTCGCTTCTTGCTTTTTGATTGTGGGGCTCTAAGGCCTCCTCGTCAATTCGGGCGTAGCTTTCTTTTTGTGTAGCTCTTTGTTCGGGCGATCGTCAGCCGCATTTGTCTGCGGTGCTGAATACTTTGCTCCATCTGATCCTGAGTGCATCTTCCGCTGTCTTGAGCTTCCGCTTCGCTTTTCAGGCTACGCCATGATGCGATGAGCCTTTATGGAGGTCGCTTGCTCCAATAGTTTGTCCGGCGCCGATCGTCCGGATCACTGTTGTCTTCGCCGGGACAGATTGTTTATCCACGTTGTCTTGTTCGGACGATTGCTCAATAGCTTGTTCATTGTCCACCGTTCGCCTGCTTTATGGCTGGGTCTTTGTTGAGGCGGACTTTGTTCGGCGCTTACGTTGTCGCTTTGACTGCTTTCGAGGGATTTATCCTTCAGAGCGCCCCGTTGTTCCTCGCCTTCATTTTCTTTAGGTGTATCCACCATGTATACATCATGAGATGAGGTGGTTGTCCGCACCCTAGAGGTGCTGGCTCATTGTTGTCTCCTACATCGTCGTCCATACCGCCGATGTCTCGAGTCAAGTCGAGCACGCCGTGTAAACTTTCGATAGTGGCTACGAAGTAGGTGGTGGGTGGAGTTGAATTTCTTCGCCATCCAGTATCCCAACCTTCCCGACCGTAGTCCGCCAGGGCTCTCCTGGATAAAGAGAGAGACTTTATTGAATTCAGGATGTCGCCAAAGGGCGAGTGCTGAAAGATGTCCGCGCCGTGAACTCCATGACGGGCGCCCAATCGGATTCGATTGGCCGGGGCGCGGAGGGTTCGGAGTCCGGAGAGGAGTCCGCACCGGAGTCGAGGTCTTCGCAGCGACAGGGATGGAGTTCGCCTCGATCGCTGTAGAGATTGTAGCCCCGAGGCGGTGTCCAACCACTCGCCCTCGATCGGGGAATCCGGCCCGGATTAAGGGTCGGAGCAGACATCATGCGGCCTCCGTGGCACCGCTCGGCTGCGCAGAGCGAGATCATGCCCATCGAGACAAGCGGCACGCTTGGCTGCGGCTCGAATCCGTCGAAGATCAAGTCCCCGCGAATATCGGCCAGATAGTTTAAACTTCCAAATCTGACTCGATGGCGAGGCGTAGCTTTCGACCTGCTCCAGATGGCTGCTTAATTGGCCCGCAGCAGTAAAGCCGCCGAACACGAAGATCTGTCCGGGAGAAAAGTCTCACCCCGGACCGCGTCGTTGTTGATGATCGAAGGAGCCATCGGGCCTATCGGTGATGACACAGGAACTCTCAATGAAAGCACCAATGTCGGTGTCAAAACCGGTGGATCTCGGGTAGGGGGTCCCGAACTGTGCGTCTAGGCGGATGGTAACAGGAGACAAGGGACACAATGTTTTTACCCAGGTTCGGGCCCTCTCGATGGAGATAAAACCCTACTCCTGCTTGATTAATATTGATGATATGGGTAGTACAAGAGTAGATCTACCACGAGATCAAGGAGGCTAAACCCTAGAAGCTAGCCTATGGTATGATTGTTGATGTTGAAATTGTTGTCCTACGGACTAAAACCCTCCGGTTTATATAGACACCGATAGGTTAGGGTTACACAGAGTCGGTTACAATGGTAGGAGATCTACATATCCGTATTGCCAAGCTTGCCTTCCACGCCAAGGAAAGTCCCATCCGGACACGGGACGAAGTCTTCAATCTTGTATCTTCATAGTCTTGGAGTCCGGCCGTGACGATAGTCTGGCTATCCGGACACCCTCTAGTCCGGGACTCCCTCACTTTTGCTAGTAATGTGCTTTCAAAACCATCTAGCAGTTAGCTAGTAGCATAACACATCTACTTTCCTATTTCCTTTTGGGTCCCACGAGTAACTTACATAACCCATCTAACAGTTACCCAGAGGCCCAAGGGGTACCTGACAACATGCTTTCTGGCCTGATGGCGATGGTGGCGGTTCCTGATAGAATTATTTTTCTAGTAACCAGGACTGGTCTCATCTTGCTAATTAAGCCTCGTCGTCAATTTCCTAGTACCTATAGGATTGGTTTTCATTGTCATCTTTCTAGTAAGTAGGTTGGTTACCTATCGAGATAAATTGTAGATAGTGGCGACATTTCTCTTGAATATCTAACCTAAGAGGTAAAGGATAGGAAGTCAATCACTTGACAAACATTACAATAAACAAATGGCCCATTTCTATCCAACAAATCATGTGGTTGTCCATCAAACTAATTTATGTGCTTCACGCATAATGAAAATGGTGCACACACAATCATGTGGAAACCAAGTGGACATGACACTATGATCATGTATTTTTCCTATCTTCGTACTTTCCAAATGTTACAAATTAAAGATTGCCTAAATAAGACCTTACACTTGTCACTTCAGAAGTATAGGATGTACCTTCGAAGGGACAAGAACGATGCGGAAGACAGGTACTATTTGCTTGCCGGTGAACGGAGGAACTTAAGTAGGGACACACTAGAAGAAGATTTCAACTATTACCATGGACATGGGGAACATCGGTCTACGCAAACGTTGCCTCTTGGAACCCTCCCAGTATTCCCACAAAGATGGATCATCCATCTGATCCCGAAGCATGTCGTGTCGGTGCCAGTGGTGGCGCCATGCTCTTCAGAGATGCCATGACTTGGTGGTCATGACTAGTCCCGGGTGTGAGATATTTTCCCTCTTCCTCCTCTAGCTCATATGCAAACATGTCAAATGGCTCAGGGACATGGGATGGATTTGATTTTAGCCATTCCCATGCCGAGTCATCCTACATGAGCATGCCACATGGCAATCTGTTGGAGCAAACAGAGGCATTCATAGTAGTGATAGCTCCATCGCGTACAGAGACAAACACAATTGCAGCATTCTTTTGCCTATGAATCAGTTTCAAGTGTAGCCATCTCGCCCACGGGAACTCTAGCCTCTGAATCAGAGGAACCCATATGGAGACACCGGGAACAGCCTAGGCACACCTCGAGTCTTGCAAATATGCTTCTTTGGCTTAATGGCCCAAGAAGGAAACTTATATATAGATACTAGATAAACAATATTACTCTGTATTACTTTCCTTTTTTGGTGCGTGGATCGTACATCTGTGCGATTTGGTGGGTGAGGAGGTTTCTGTATTACTTTCCTTTTTCCTTGTGGGTCCAAAGTGTAACTGACATAACCCATCTAGCAATTACCAAGTGGCATAAAACATTTTAGTTTCCTTTTTCCTTGCAGGTCCCACGTGTAACTGACATAACCCATCTAGCAGTTACGTAGAGGCCAGAGAGTTACTTTACAACATCCTTTTTGGATTTAGCGTAAAACACAAGCTTCACCTTCACAACTTCCATGGTCGGACTGGGCGTGACAGCGATGGCGGTGACTGCTGATAGAATGATTTTCTAGTAATTAGGATTGGTTCTCCTCTTCCTAATTATGTCTCGTCATGAATTTTCTAGTACCTATAGGGTTGCTTCTCGTGGTGATCTTTCTAGTAACTAGGATTGGTAACATGTTGTCATAAATTGTAGATAGTGGCAACTTTTCTCTTGAATATCTAACCTAAGAGGTAAAGGAACGGAAGTTAGTCGCTCGAGCAACGCCATAAACATATCGCCAACTTCTATCCAACAACTCATGTGGTTGTCCATCAAACTAATTTTGGTGCTTCACACACACCAAAAATGGTGCACGCACAATCTTGTGGAAACCAAGTGGACATGACAGTACGATCATGTAATATTCCTATCGTCATATTTTCTAAATGCTACAAATTAAACATTCTCTATATAAAACCTTCCACTTGACATTTCAGAAGTACAGGATGGATCTCATAAGGGTCGAGAATGAGGCGGAAGAGAGGTGCAATATATATGCTTGCTGTAGAAAGGAGGAACTTAAGTAGGGACACACTCAAAGAAGGTTTCAACTATTACCATGGATATGGGGTACAACGCCCTCTACAAACGTTGCCGCTCGGAACCCTACTAGTCATCGCGCAAGGATAGATCATTGATCTACATCTGGAGTGCGTGGTCTGGGTGCCCAAGATCGCGGCATGGTCTTCAGCAATGTCATCCCTAGGTCATCATCACTGTTTCCGGGTGTGACGTCATGGCCCGCTTTCTCCTCCAGCTCATATGGAAACATGTCAAATGACTCAGTAATGCGGGATGCATTTGGTTCTTGCCATTCCTGTGGTGAGTCATCTAGTAGGAGCATGATGCATGGAAATCTGCTGGGCAAACAAAGGCATTCATAGTAGTGGCAGCTCCTTTGTGGACAGAGACAGACACAATCACGGGATATTTTTGCGTGTAAATAAGTTTCTAGTGCAGCCATCTGTTCCACTGGGACTCCAGCCTCCGATTCAAATGAGCCCATATGGAGACACCGCATGAACTTCCAAGGCACAACTCGGGTCTCGTGAATACACTTCTTTGGCTTAATGGCCTAGGAAGGAAACTCGAGCAACATTGCAATCAACAAATGGCCTACTTTTATCCAACAACTCATGTGGTTGTCCATCAAACTAATTTTGGTGTTTCGTGCACAACGAAAATGATGCACACACAATCATGTGGAAACCAAGTGGACATGAAACTACGATCTTGTATTTCTCCTATCTAGATATTTTTTGAATGCTACAAATTAAAGATTCCCTAATTAAGTCCTTGCACTTGTACATTCATATATAATGGATATATCTCATAAGGGTCAAGAATGATGCGAACAAGAAGCACAATCTACGTGCTGCTGAAAGGTGGAACTTAAGCAGGGACACACTGGAAAATGGTTTCAACTATTACCGTGGACATGGGGTACATCGGTCCTCCGCAAACATTGCCTCTTGAAACCTTCCCAATCTTACCGCAAGGATGGATCATCCATCTGTGACTGGAGCGCGTGGTGCTGGTGCTCATGGTGGCCACATGCTCTCAGGGATGCCATGCCTGTGTCATAATCACTGCTCCTGGGTGTGACAAAAAAGGCCCTCTTGCTCCTCCAACTCGTATGCAAACATGTCAAATGGCTTAGCAACATGGGACCGGCCGTGGTGAGCCATCCCACATGAGCATGATGCATGCGTGGCAATCTCCTCGGGGCAGACATAGGCATTCATAGTAGTGGAAGCTCCTTTGCGGACAGAGACACACACAATCACGGGATGCTTTTGCCTATGAATCAGTTTCCAGTGCAACCATCTCACCCACAGGGACTCCACCCTCCGGTTTAAAGGAACCCATATCGAGACACCAAGAACTGCCGAGGCACAACTCGAATCTCATGAATACGCTTATTTGTCTTAATGGCCCTATACGGATACTTACATATAGGTAGTACATAAACAATTACTAGATAAGGGTGAAGGAACAGAGACACAAAGTGTATTTATTTTTGTGTGGATCTCACACCTATGTGATTTAGCGGGGGAGAAGGTTTGTGTATGATTTTTATTTTTCCTTGAGTGTTCCATGTGTAGCTAACATAATCCATCCAACAATTACCTAGTGGCATAACCCATTCATATTACTTTCCTTTTACCTTGTGGGTTCCATGTGTAACTGACATAACCCATCTAGCGGTTACCCAGAGGCTAGCAAGGTAATTTAAAATATCCTTTTCATCCTCAGCTACCAAAATTCTTGGCCTTCTTATCAAACGGAACTTTCATGGTCGGTGCTGGCATGACTGCGTTGTCGGTGGCTGCTTTCAACTATTAATAAGTCCTTCCACTTGTCATTTCGAAAGTATAGGATGGATGTCCGAAGTGTCGAAAACGAGGCAGAAAAGAGGCGCAATCTGCTTGGTGCTGAAAGGTGGAACTTCAGTAGGGATACACTCGAAGAAGTTTGAACTATGACCATGGACATGGGGTAAAGCATCATCCGCAAAAATTGCCACTTGGAACCCTACCAGTCTTCCCACAAGGATAGCCCATCCATCTGCATCTAGACCGTGTTGTGCGGGTGCCCATGATGGCGGCATGCTCTTCAGGGATGTCGGCCATCATCACTATTGCCGGGTGCGATGTAGTTGCCCTGTTGCTCCTCTAGTTCATATGCAAATATGTAAAATGACTCAGCGATGTGGAATACAATTGCGTCCCACCATTTCATGGTGAGTCATCCGAGAGGAGCATGACGCATGGAGATCTGGTGGGGGCAAACAAAGGCATTCATAGTAGTGGCAGCTCCTTTGCGAACAGAGACAGACACAATAATGGAACGCTTTTGCCCAGAGACCAGGGAGGTACTTAACAACATCATTTCTGACCTCAGCGTGCAAGATAGACTTGGCATTCTTATCGATCAAAACTTTCATGTAGAACGATCTTTCTAGTAACTAGCATTCGTTTCCTGTCGCGATAATTTGTAGATAATGGCAAGTTTCATCATGAATATCTAACCTAAGAGGTAAAGGAAAGGAAGTATGTCACTCGAGCAAAATTGCAATAAACAAATGGCCTACCTCTATCCAATCACTCATGTGGTTGTCCATCAATGTAATTAGGTTCTTCACGAGCAATAAAAATGGTGCACACACAATCATGTGGAAACCAATCAAATGATACAAATTAAAGATTCCCTAAATAAGACATTCCACTTGTCATTCCGAAAGTATAGGAATTATCTCAGAAGGGTCGAGAATGAGGTGGAAGAGAGACACAATCTGCTTGCTGCTGAAAGGTGGAACTTAAGTAGGGACACACTAGAAGAAGATCAACTAGTACCGTGGACATGGGGTACATCGATGGCCGCAAACTTTGCCTCTTAAACCCTACCAGTCTTCCCACAAAGATGGAGAATCCATCTGTCTTCAGAGTGTGTAGTGCGGGTGCCTATGGTGGCGGCATGCTCTTCAAGGATGGGATGCCTGGGTCGTCATCACTACCGACGGGTGTGAGATAGTGGCCCTCTTCCTCCTCCAGCCCATATGCAAATATGTCAAATGGCTCGGGGATGTGGGATGCATTTTTTCAGCCATTCCAATGGCAAGTCATCATACACGAGCATGATGTGTGGCATTCTAAAGGGGCAAACATTGTCCTTCATAGTAGTGGCAGCTCCTTTGCAGACAAAGGCAGACACAATCACGGCATGCTTTTGCATGTGAATCAGTTTCCAGTGTAGCCATCTCGCCCACTGGGACTCCTTCCTCCAGTTCATAGGAACCCATATGGAGACACCGAGAACTGCCTAGGCACACCTCAACGCTGGCAAATACGCTTCTTTGGCTTAGTGGCCCAAGAAGGAAACTTATATATAGATAGTTGATAATAAATATTACTCCCTCTTTAAAGAAATATGGAAGTGTTTAGATTACTAAAGTAGTGATCTAAAAGCTCTTATATTTCTATACGCAGGGAGTAATAGATAAGGGCGAAGGAAAAGAGACAAACAGGGTGTTTCATTGGTGTGTGGATCCTACATCTATGTGAATTGGCAGGGAAGAAGGTTGTGTATTACTTTCCTTTTTCCTTGAGGTTCTCATGCGTAACTGACATAACACATCTAGCAGTTACCTAGTGGCATAACTCATTCATATTAGTTTCCTTTTCCATTATGGGTCCCATGTGTAACTAACATAACGTATCTAGCAGTTACCTAGAGGCCATAGAGGTAATTGACAATATCATTTTTTGGCCTCAGTATACCACACACGCATGGCCTTCTTATCGATCAGAACTTTCATAAGCGGTGCGGGCATGACCACGTTGGTGGTGGCTGCTGCTAGAATGATTTTTCTAGTAATTAGGATTGGTTCTCATCTTGCTAATTAAGTCTCGTCATGAATTTTCTATTACCTATAGAATTTATTCTCGTCATGATCTTTCTAGTAACTAGGATTGGTTACCTGTCGTGATCAATTGTAGATAGTGGCATGTTTTCTCTTTAATATCTAACCTAAGAGGTAAAAGAAAGGAAGTCGGTCACTCAATCAACATTGCAATAAACAAATGGCCTACTTTTATCCAACAACTCATGGGGTTGACCATCAAACTAATTATGGTGCTTCATGAGCAACTAAAATGGTGCACACACAATCATGCGGAAATCAAGTGGACATCACACTACGATCATGTATTTTTCCTATCTAAGTATTTTCTAAATGGTACAAATGAAATATTCCCTAAATAAGATCTTCAACTTGTCACTATGGAAATACATGATGCATCTCAGAAGTGCGAAGAACAAGGCGGAAGAGAGGCGCAACATGCTTGCTGCTGAGATATGGAACTTAAGTAGGGACACACTGGAAGAAGCTTTCAACTATTACCATGGATATGGGTTACATCAACTATCCGCGAACGTTGCCTCTAGGAACCCTGCTAGTTTTCCCACAAGGATGGATCATCCATCTGCATCGGGAGCATGTGGTGCGGGTGCCCCTGGTGGCGGCATGCTATTAATGGATGCCATGCCTTGGTCATCATCACAGCAGCTGGGTGTGACACAGTGGCCCTCTTGCTCCTCCAGCTCATATGCAAACATGTCAAATGGCTCCTGGACGAGGGACGCATTTGGTTCAAGACATTCCAGTGGTGAGTCATCCTACATTAGCGTGCCACGTGGCAATCTGCCAGGGACAAACAGAGGCACTCATAATAGTGGTAGGAACCATTGGGAGGAAGATAGACACAGTCGCGGGATGCTTTTGCTTGGGAATAACTTTCTAGTGCAACCATCTTGCCCACTGGGACTCCAGCCTCCAATTCAGAGGAACCCATATGGAGACACCAGGAACTTCCTAGGAACATCTCGAGTCTCACGAATACACTTTCTTTGGCTTAATGGCCCAAGAAGGAAACTTATACTCCCTCCGTTCCTAAATATAGGGTGTATAGTTTTTGACACGGAAATTAAAGAACGCATGTGGAGGAAAAATTTCACAAGTTTTGGGAGAGATTACACCTGACTAATTGACATGAGAAAATAGAGGACCTTGCCCTATATAAGGAAATGTAATCAAATTTCTTAAAAAAGTATCCAAACGAGTGGTGCAACGCAATACACCTTATATTTCGGACTTTTTCTCAAAAATCTATACACCTTATATCAAGGAACGGAGAGAGTATATGGGTAGTAGATATACAATATTGTTAGATAAGGGTGAAGGAAGAGAGACATAAATGGTATTTTTTGTGGGCGGGGGAGAAGGTTTGTGTATTACTTTCCTTTTTCCTTGTCGTCCCCATATGTCACTGACATAACCCATCTAGAAGTTACCCAGTGCCTTAACCCATTCATATTACTTTCCTTTTCCCTTGTGGGTCCCATATGTAACTAATATAACCCATCTAGCAGTCACCCAGAGGCCAATGAGGTACTTGACAATATCCTTTTCCGCCTCAGCGTACCACACAAGCTTGGCCTTCTTATCGATTAGAACTTTCATTGTCGGTGCTGACATGACCGCCACGGTGGTGGCTGCTACTAGAATGATGTTTTTAGTAATTAGGATTGGTTCTCGTCTTGCTAATTATGTTCGATCATGAAATTTCCCATACCTTGACGATAGGTTCTCGCCGTGACCTTTCTAGTCACTAGGATTGGTTACATGTCATGATAATTGTTAGATAGTGGCAAGTGGCCTTGTTCTATCCAAACACCTTATGTGGTTGTCCATCAAAATATTTTTTGGTGCTTCACGTGCAATGAAAATGTTGCACACACAATGATGTGAAAATGAAGTGGACATGACACTACGATCATGTATTTTTTTTCTATCTCCATATTTTCTAAATGCTACAAATTAAGCATTCCCTAAATAATACCTTACACTTGCCATTTCATAAGTACATGATCTATCTCAGAAAGGTCGAGAAAGAGGCAGAAGAGAGGCGCTCTGTGCTTGCTGCTGAAAGGTGGAACTTATGTAGGGACACACTCGAAGAAGCTTTCAACTATTACTGTGGACATGGGGTACAATGGCCGTCCACAAATGTTGCCTCTTTGAACCGTACCAGTCTTGCTAAAAAGATGGTTCATCTATCTGTGTCTGAAGCGTGTGGTAAGTGTTGTCGCGCATGTGCAGAACACACGCAAGACACTAAGGACTAGATACGTCTTGCCGATTCATAGACAGGGCACAAGGCGCGGGTTTATCTCAATGTAAAAATGTAAAAAGACACAGCAATCTACCCACGTTCGGGCTGCATGGCCGCGTACCAACCTACTCCTGCTTTGTGTGTGGTTTATCTGGTGGATAGAAAGGTACAAATCCTTTCGGGAATGGAAAGTATATTGTTGCTCCTATCTAGGTTCTACCAAGTGTCCAACCCTTTTTGCAGTTGCCCGGTCCTCCTATTATAGTGCAAGGTGTACCACAGTGTCTATGCTACACATAATAATACCTTGCGTGACAAGGTTGGTATGCACATTTAATGCTTGGTGAAGTGTCCTTAGCTCCTTGCTTCCGGGAACGAACTACCATCATTTCGTCACTGCTCAAGGTGGTTACTTGGCGCCGTGGTGACATGTGTAGGTATGGGTGTTCACTACGCGGTCGGTGGTGGGATGACTTAGCCTTTGCACCGTTGTTACTCCACCGGCCAATTTGTTTACCCGTCATGTGTCACAAAAGGTCTGCATCTGCACAAATAGCAGGCCATGCGTGGGGGTGTTGTGTTGTGGCGCCTCAAGCAGTTGGTTCTGTCTATCCAACGACTCATGCAGTTTTCCATCAAGATAATTTATGTGCTTCACGCATAACAAAAATGGTGCACACACAATCACATGGAAACCAAGTGGACATGACACTACGATCATTTGATTTTTCTATCTCCATATTTTCTAAATTCTACAAATTAAACATTCCCTAAATAAGACCTTCCACTTGCCATTTCAGAAGTACATGATGTATCTTAAAAGGTCCGAGAATAATGTGGAAGAGAGGTGCTATGTGCTTGCTGCTGAAAGGTGGAACTTAAGTAGGGACACACTAGAAGAAGCTTTCAACAATTACCGTGGACATGGGGTACATTTGCCGTCCGCAAATGTTGCCTCTTTGAACCTTACCAGTCTTGCCACAAAGATGGATCATCCAACTGTGTCTGAAGCGTGTGGTGAGTGTCGTCGCGTGTTTGTAGAACACACGCGAGACACCAAGGACCAGAGACATCCCTTGCCGATTTGTAGATGG
Source organism: Aegilops bicornis (assembly GCA_021605145.1). Classification (NCBI taxonomy): domain Eukaryota; kingdom Viridiplantae; phylum Streptophyta; class Magnoliopsida; order Poales; family Poaceae; genus Aegilops; species Aegilops bicornis. Next base: position 818,533 of record JAHIAL010000045.1, read on the forward strand.
GGCGTGAGGGAGTCCTGGATTAGGGGGTGTCCGGATGCCGGACTATGACCTTTGGCCGGACTCCTGGACTATTAAGATACAAGATTGACGACTTCGTCCCGTGTCCGGATGGGACTTTCCTTGGCGTGGAAGGCAAGCTTGGCGATACGGATATGTAGATCTCCTTCCGCTGTGTTTAATTGCGGTAACTCCTAACCCTCTCCGGTGTCTATATAAACCGGAGGGTTTTAGTCCAGAGGACTAACAACAATCATACCATAGGCTAGCTTCTAGGGTTTAGCCTCTCTGATCTCGTGGTAGATCTACTATTGTACTACCCATATCATCAATATTAATCAAGGAGTAGGGTTTTACCTCCATCGAGAGGGCCCGTACCTGGGTAAAAACATCGTGTCCCTTGTCTCCTGTTACCATCCGCCTAGACGCACAGTTCGGGACCCCCTACCCGAGATCCGCCGGTTTTGACACCGACATTGGTGCTTTCATTGAGAGTTCCTCCGTATGTCGCCATCTTTAGGCCCGATGGCTCCTCCGATCATCAACAACGATGTGCTCCAGGTGGGACTTTTCTCCCCGGACAGATCTTCAGATTCGGCGGCTTTGCATCATGGACACCCGCTTGGCCGTCTGGAGCAGATTGAAAGCTACGCCCTGGCCATCAGGTCAGATTTGAAGTTTGAACTACACGGCCGACGTCGCGGAGACTTGATCTTCGACGGTTCGAGCTACAGCCAAGCGCCCAGACCGTTACGATGGGCATGATCTAGCTCGCTACCGAGCGGTGTCCGAGGCCACGCCGGTCCGCTCCGACCCTTAGCTCGAGCCGATCGCGCTTATCGAGGACGGGTGGCTGGACACCGCCTCGGGGCTGCAATCTATACGGCGATCGAGCCGAACACCATACCTGTCCTTTGCGGCTCGTGACTCAAGGTGCAGACTCCCCTCCGACTCGAGCCTTCGCGCCCGCCAATCGAATCCGATTACGCCGATCATGGAATTCACTGCCATGGACATCTTTTCAAAGATCGCCCTTTGGCGACATTCTGAATTCACTAAAGTCTCTCTCTTTATCAGAGAGCCCGGCGAACTACGGTCAGAAGGTTGGGATACTGACGACGAAGAAATTCAATGCCCACCCACCACCCACTTTATATCCACTGTCGATGATTTAACCGACATGCTCGACTTCGACTCCGAAGACATCGACGGTATGGATGACGATGTAGGGGAGGAACATGAACCAGCACCTATAGGGCGCTGGAGAACCACCTCGTCTCACGATGTATACATGGTGGACACACCTAAAGGAAGCGACGACGAGGAACAACGGACGCCACGGCGATCATTCCCTCGAAAAATGGTCAAAACGGCAACGTAAACGCCGCCAAAGTCCCGCCGACAAAGACAACAGCCATCCGCACCCAGCCATAGAGCAGCGTCATCGGGGATGACGAACATGCTATTGAGCAACCGTCCGAACGGGACAACCAGGATAAACAACCTGCCCCTCAAAGAAAGATAACGGTCCGGACGATCTCACGGCGGACAAGTTGCTGGAGCAGAAAAACCTCCACAAAGGCTCGCCGCCATCGCACGTAGCCTGAAAAAAGCAAGCGGAAGCTCAAAACAGCGGAAGATGCACTCAGAATCAGATGGAGCAAAGTACTCAACACCGCAGACAAATACGGCGACAGTCGCCAAACAAAGAGCTACCCAAAGCGAAAACTACTGCCCGAATTTGATGAGGAGGCCATAGAGCCCCCGCGATCAAAAAACAAGGAGGCCACCCGGTCGGATGGACGACCCCATGGCAAACAGAGAGCGGCAAACGGCGCCGCACACAAGCCGGCACGCGATCCGTACAGGGATTTGCATCAAAAAGATGGCCCAGTTAGATCTATCTACGGGCCAAGAAAGCAAGCTCTAGTAAGCAATGCAACACACCAAGTATCTGACCATCACGGAACGCCTAAATATAGGGGTGCCGCACATCCCCTATGTTTCACCGATGAGGTGCTGGATCATGAATTTCCAGCGGGATTCAAGCCCGTAAACATAGAGGCATACGACGGAACAACAGACCCTGGAGTCTGGATTGAGGATTATATCCTCCACATACACATGGCTAGAGGAGATGATCTCCACGCCATAAAATACTTACCCCTCAAGCTCAAAGGGCCAGCCCGCCATTGGCTTAAAAGCCTTCCGAAAACACCATTGGAAGTTGGGAAGAGCTCGAGGATGCTTTTCGCAAATTTTCAAGGGACATATGTCTGACCTCCGGATGCGCACGATTTAAGTCACATAACTCAACAACCCGGAGAGTCAGCCCGAAATTCGGAACAGATTCCTTACTAAAAAGAATCAAATAGTCGACTGTCCGGACGCCGAAGCCTTAGCAGCTTTCAAACACAACGTCCGAGACGAATGGCTCGCTAGACACCTCGGCCAAGAAAAGCCAAGAACAATGGCCGCATTAACAAGCCTCATGACCCGATTTTATGCTGGAGAGGATAGCTGGCTGGCAAGATGCGACCAGTGACCCAAGTACATCCAAGTCGGGGATGGAACGGGAAACCACGACGCAGCAAGGACCAGCGTCGGACCAAGGAAACAGCCCAAGAGCACGGCACCAATGCCAGATTCAAAAGCTCTCGGCAGAATCATAAAAGCTGCCCCTTAAGGATAACAGGACGAGCTATCCAACTTAAATAAAATCTCGGACAAGATATGCCAAATCCACAAGATTCGGGAAGCCTACAAACCATACCCACAGAGATTGTTGGGTCTTCAAGCAGTCCGGCAAACTCAACGCCGAACACAAGGGGCTCGACACACCAAGCGAGGACGACGACGAACCCCACAAGCAAAGCACCGGAAAACAAAAGAATTTCCCACAGAAATCAAAACAGTAAACTCACTTTACGTGACAAAGGGGAAAAATAGAGTGGCGCCCATAGAGGCACGCGCCATACGGCCTATCCTAGAGGAGTCCGGCCACTGGTTGTTAAAACCAATCACCTTCGACCATCAGGATTACTCTAGAAGTATACGGAACGCAGGTTGGACGGCCTTGATATTAGATCCGATAATTGGCGGACTCCAATTTACTCAAGTCCTAATGGACGGCGGCAGTGATCTAAACCTGCTATATCAGGACACAATCCGCAAAATGGGGATAGACCCAACCAAATTTCGCCACAGCAACACTTCCTTTCAAGGGGTGCCAGGCCTATATGCCCATTGTACGGGTTCTCTATGGCTAGAAGTTGTGTTCGGCTCACCCGATAACTTCCGCCGCAAAAATTTAACCTTCCACCTCGCCCCATTTACAAGTAGCTATCAAGCACTATTGGGACGCGAAGCTTTCGCCCGCTTTAACGCAATACCGCATTATGCATCTCTTACACTTAAAATGTCCGGTCCACGTGGCATCATCTCGTTAAAGGAAACATCGAGGGTTCCTCGAGTCCGAAAATTGTGCGGTTGCCTTGACAACCACACAATAAACCGGCTTCACCAATACAAGCACTTAGACAGGTCGTCTGCACTTTGACACGGCCGGGACGAGTCCGGGCGTAAACATACGAGGGCTTACTAGACGACACCCTCGCATAAGGGGTTTCTGCGCATGCACAACAAGAGACAATAAAGCTCAATTTTATTCATTTTTGAATTTTACTTCGTTTATTAATATAACGTACATTTTTTGCACGATCTTTTTCAACTAAGTTCCTGTCTTTTACAGATGAACACCGTGCTACACCCGTCCAGGATACGGCACAACGGAGACACAGGCGCAGACGTGCAGTAGGGACCCGCCGCAAGGATTCTTTTCATATTAAGACCCTGCGTAAACCTTTTTTACTGTCTCTTGTTGATACACATCCCCCGGTTTCTTGCTATAACCGAGGGGAGGCTGCGCTTTGGCATAGGCCACGCCAGAATTTTTGCGGCGTGCACTGGGCACCAGGGGCTTATTACCAAGGGCGTCGTTAAGCCCGCTTTCATAAAGACCAAATACCTTAGGGAGTGTTCGGCGTCTCGAAAGTTAGGCCTTATATGCATCAGCTCGAATCATGCCTTTGGTCAAATGTTGGGTTTGCTCCTTTGTTTTGCTGCCTTACGTTCCGCTCTATCGGCTAATGCGGCACCGGAGAACCTATCGCGATTGTGCCCCGGTTCGCCAAAGTAGCACCTTAGTAGAGAAAGCCGAAAACTGACTGTCATGATATAGCGTGTGACTGGTCAACCACTCGATGACCCACTGGAATCTTTAGAATTCCTCCGCATTGACGAAGGGCCGCTTCGGTCAGTACATACGCCGCCTCAATTCGGATGAGCGCGGTGCCCCTAGGGGCTATATAGTAGCCCCACTGTCAAACTCCTATGGCTAAGTGAAAGTGATAAAGCATTATAGTCCGGTTGCCTAGTTTGCTACGCTATCACCTCCTTTGTAGGACCAAGACGTTGGATCAAGTGTGAAAAGGCGCTACGCAAACACCCCGCATTATATGCGTGAAATTTTAAAAAACCAAAGACTGCCACCTTTCGTGTTATATACACATATACATTAACGGCCGCACAGGAGGTATTTTAATTCTTGAAAGCACAAGTATAAAAAGCTTTTATATTCCATCGAAACATTGTTTCACAAATAATACATGTTATTCGAACATAATATCCTTCGAGCACTGCGTCTCTATTAAACGAGCGCCCTGCAGAACTTCCTGAAAATAGTGCTCGGCTGTGTACTCGGCTTCCGTCCGAATCTTGGGATGCAACCGGTGGCCTTCATCTCCGCCCCAAAGATGTCTTGACACGGCAAGAGCCATCCGCGCACCCTCTATGCATGCTGACCGCCTCATTGCTTTGATATGCGGCACCGCACCAAGGAACTGCTGCACCAAGCCAAAATAACTCTTCTGCTCGGGCCTTTTCAGCCACAAATGAGTCACGACATCCTTCATGGAAAGTCTGGACAACCTATTCAGCTTCACCATTCGCCAAACGATCGGCTAAGGGCAGTGGACGCTCTGATTACGGAATCATGACCAAAAAAGCTCTTCCATCTCATGATCCTTTGATCTCCGAAATGTTCGGCCGCGTCCGAGGCGCTCGCCGCCAAGTCCAGATAAGCATCCTCCGCACTCCACAGCCGGTCCAACTGAGCATACTTAGGATCCGTGAACTTCTTCCGCAGCAGAAAGGGCTTTCCAGCCGCGATATCTCCGGCCTGATGTAGCTCCTCCTTCATAGCTCTCATCACAGAGCGAGCACCCTTGGCCTCGGTGGTGGCCTTCTTCAGGTCCTCTTGCTCCACTCGACCTTCTTTTTCTAGAAGCTCGCAGCGGTTGGTAGCATTCCTCAACTTCGCGGCCATTTCGGCCATTTCCTTCTTGCTTCGGCAGTGAGCAGCCTGTTCGGCTTTTAGCACTTCGCCGCCTTTTAAGGCAGCCGCATCACTTTTTCTCGCCTGCTCCTTGGCTCGGGCAAGCTCCTCAAAGGTTCTCCATGGCGGTGGCGCCATCTGCATCAAGCATACATGTTGTAAGGCACGGGCATCAAGCTCCCTTACCAGGTGTCCACGGAGAAACTGCATACCTTGTGACTCGTCAAGCCGCTTATTGACAAGCGCGATGTCGGCATCCGCCACATCAAGTTGCCGCTTTAGTTCGGCAAATTCATAAGTCCGGCTAGCCACCGGACGCCTCGCCACCTACATAGGAAGGCGACATATTATAGTTAGATTATGATCCTCGGCACGTTGTCATTTTTGACAACGCACCGAGTCTCAGGGGCTACTATCTACACGGGGCGCATCTTATATATGCGGAACCGTCAAAAGGTACATCATTGCACGTACCTCAAAGCCCGTTAGTAAACTCCTGGCAGCCTCGTACAACCCTCTTTCCACGGACGAAATTTTTTCAATCACCGTACCCATCAATGCACGGTGATCCTCTGAGATAGACACTCGCCCGAGCAGATCCTTCAACTCCTCTGACCGTGCACCAGGAGGTGCCGGACTCGTCTGATGGCCTTTTCAAGGCCGGACACGGAGGGCTTTGGGGGCCTCGCGACCGCCTCCGCCTCGCTGGTTCGGAGAAACCTCCGCGACGACACCTCAGATCGTCCGCCTCGCTAAGGGCGGTACTGGCAGGGAGGCGTTCCGCTCTCCATCATCTCCGGACGAAGATCCCCTGAAGACGAGCTCTGCTGAAAAGGGCTGGGATCCGAACTACAAGGTAAAATTTCGGTCATCATCCGGAAATAAAACAGGGATGTCTCTTATTTTAAAACTCCCATCTATACTTACGGCTCGCTGGAGGGCTGATCTCCTTGGGGAAATAGTGCGGTCGGGGCATCTCCCAAGACAGACCTCTGGCGAAGATTTCTTCCCTCGCTTTGAGGCCTTGGTCTCCTGGATCTTGAGGCAGTCCTCTTCCCTTGGATGGAGGGATTCTCGATCCTCCTTTCTTGATAACCTCCTTCGCGGAGGCAGTAGCTTCCTTGTTCCCCCTTCGCCTTCTTCCAAAGGCGCAGCCTTCAAAGATCCTCTGGTTAACACGGATCCGGCGTGGTCTCGTGGAGGGGGCCGGACACCTGATCAGTTTTGCTTTCGCTATCCACTCCTGTTTAAGGGATAGCTCTTTTAAGGGCAAGTTTATGACAAATATACAGATAGCATGTCGGGGTACGGGACTACTTACTTGAGTATCCGGGCGATTGCAGCTCAGACCTGTGTCCTCGTTCAAATCCGGACACATTGCTTGTGATCCGAAGAAAAGTTTGTACATCTCCATGGGCGTTGCACCCATAAAATGTTGGAGAGCTCGTGGTCCCTCCGGATTGAACTCCCACAAAGTGAGGAGGCGGCGTTGCGAGGGCAGGATGCGGCAATTAGCATGACCTGCGCTACTACGACCAGATTGATCTCTCTCTCTCTGGAGGTCTCGAATATGGCCACTGCAACAAGGGCACGCCCTTGGGCGGCCCCGATCAAGCCCTTTATTGACCCATGACGCCAACCGCGGTGGAGGACCCGGCGAAAGGCAGGTGGCGCCACCCATTTGGTGCCCACAGGAGCTGTGGATATAAAACCACTCTTGTTGCCATAGACTGAGCTCCTCTTGAAAAGAGCCCTCGGGCCATGAAGCGTCGACATTCTTGCTTATGACAGCCCTCTCAAGACTTTTCACTGTTGCCCCTTGATCATCTTGGCTCCACCTTGAAGGTCTTGAGCCATAATCCGAAGTGAGGGGTAATGTGGAGGAAGGCTTTGCATACGACGATGAACGATGAAATGTGGAGGATGGACTCCGGATCCAAGTCGTGAAATTCCAGCCCGTAATAAAACATGAGCCCCCTCACGAAGGGGTCCGTCGGGAAGCCTAGCCCCCGAAGGAAGTGAGAGGCGAACACCACGCTTTCACCGGGCTTGGGAGTGGGAATAACCTGCCCTTGGGCAGGCAGCCTATGCAAGATTTCGCCGGTTAGATACCTGGCATCTCTTAGCTTTAGGACGTATTCTTCCGTGACGGAGGAAGGCATTCACCGGCCTTGAAGGTCGGAGCCGGACATCATCAAAGGTCCGAAGCGCCTGAATCTGGAGCTTTGGGTGTTGGAACTCGAGGCGAGGGGCGAATTCGATTGAGATTGAAGAAAAGGAGAGGGGCCTTGGTCTCTTTATAAAGAGGTTGAATACCAGGAGCCCTCCCTGTGACCGTTCGGGACTTGCCTTCGATAGAGGAGGCGTGCCAACGGGCACGACTAGGTTACCCACGCCCGTATTGATGAGAATCTCGGAATAAGGGGACACAATCTCTGCTTTGACAAGACGTGCCAAGGAAACCGCCTCGCTAAACGCGCTGAGGTGGTACAGTGAAAATGATTCGAATAAAAGACTTGGTCGTGGCGTGATGGCACCGCTGCGGAATACGTCAACAGATTGATTTTGTGTAAATATTATTCTCTCTACGGTGTTATGTGGAAATTATTTTGTAGAGCCGGACACTGTCCTTGTGTTCAAAATCTTCTATGAAGTATTCGGAGGGGGAATCCGCCTTGCAATGCCGAAGACAATATGCTTGGCGCGGACTCATCGTCATTGAAGCCTGGTTCTGAAGTCTTGAGGAGTCCTGGATTAGGGGTGTCCAGGATGCGGACTATGACCTTTGGCGGACTCACGGACTATTAAGATACAAGATTGAAGACTTCGCCACGTGTTCGGATGGGACTTTCCTTGGCGTGGAAGGCAAGCTTGGCGATCTGGATATGTAGATCTCCTTCCATTGTAACCGACTGTAACCCTAACCCTCTCGGGTGTCTATATAAACTGAGGGTTTTAGTCCGTGAGACGAACAACAATCATACCATAGGCTAGCTTCTAGGGGTTAGCCTCTCTGATCTCGTGGTAGATCTACTCTTGTACTACCCATATCATCAATATTAATCAAGCGGAGTAGGATTTTACCTCCATCGAGAGGGCCCAACTGGGTAAAAACATCATATCCCTTGTCTCCTGTTACCATCCGCCTAGACGCACAGTTCGGGACCCCCTACCCGAGATCCGCCGGTTTTGACACCGACAGGGTGCAAGGCATGGTTCTATCTCAATGGAAAAAAACATCAAAATACACAACAATCTACCCAGGCTCGAGCTACATGGCGGCATAACACCCTAATCCTGCTTTATGTGTGGTTTATCTGGTGGACAGAGAGCTACAAATCCTTCCAGGAATGGAAAGTGTAGTGTTGCTTATCTAGGTTCTACCAAGTGTCCAACCCTTTTTATAGTAGCCATGTCCTCCTTTCATAGTGCAAGGGGTACCACAGTGGCTACGCTACACATAATAATACATTGCATGACAACGTAGGTATGCAAATTTAATGCTTGGTGAAGTGTCCTTAGCTCCTTGCCTCCGGGAACGAACTCCTGTCATTTCATCACCGCTCAATGTGGTTACTTGGCGCCGAAGTGACACATCTAGGTACATGTGTTCACTGCGCGGTCGGTGGTCAGATGACTTAGCCTTTGCATCATTGTTACTCTGTCGGCCTGTTTGTTTACCCGCCATGTGTGGCAAAAGATCTGCATGTGCAGCAGCATGCCATGCGTGGGGTATTGTAGTCTGGCTCCTCTTGGAATTTGGTTGGCAAAAGTCATTGTTGGGAGAAGTTTTATTCTCGGGGGTCGGCTGCCCCTCACCTCGTTGTCGACAGGATTTGTGTTAGATCATAAGAAGATGTCGTGGGTCTTGACAAATATCTGCATATCACCATGGAGCTTCTAGACTCCTTCTGGATGTTGCGGTAGCTAATCCCAAATATGCATGTCTTGCGGTGATTCTTCCCCGAATGTCTGCTTTTTAGCATCATGGCTACCACAGCCCATGCGCAGTTGGTTCTGTGAACGCACCACTCATGGTACTGACAGTAAGAGTGCCAATGGTGTCGTGATGCTCTTCAGGGATGGGACGTCTGGGTTATCATCGTTGCTATCGTGTGTGACATAGTGGCCCTCTTCCTCCACTAGCTCATATGCAAACATGTCAAATGGCTTAGGGACGTGGGATGCATTTTGTTCCAGCCATTCACATGGTGAGTTATCCTACATGAGCATGTTGCATGGCAATCTGTTGGGGGCAAATAGAGGCATTCATAATAGTGGCATCAACTTTGCAGACAGAGATAGACACAATCGCGGGATGCTTTTGTGTGTGAATCACTTTCCAGTGTAGCCATCTCACCCACTCGGACTTCAACCACTGGATCAGTGGAACCCATTGCTATAAAACACACTTCCATGATGATACGCGTTTGCCACAGTATGTCATGTTTTCTGTCATGCATGTACATCCGTGATGATTTTATCACAGAATCAAGATAATCATACATGTGCTGTTGTAGAAGTGTTCCATGACAATAATACATTTATCATCACAGAAGTGTTCACTCCCGTGATGATAAATGGCGCATCATGGAAGTGATTTCGTCAAGGCTAATCAACATGTGGCCACCACAGTAATGGGTCGTCGTTCAGCTATCGGGTGCTGGTTTTGGATCTGATACATGTTAACAGCACCGACCAATGATGATTTTCCACATGTCAATTTCTCATTCGCCAATGAAACCACGCGTTAGCTCTGCATAGTGACAGATGTCATCCATCCAGTGGACGAGACGCGCCAACCAAACATCACCATGTGGACCGACCCAACAGTGGCCCGCTTAGGTTAAATGGGATATCCAAGTCAAAGGCCTGCAAGATTTGGTCAGATACTAGTGAGCCGGCCCATTAAGAATCTGCCATGTCCTTGGGCCGAGTAACGGCTCATATGCAGATCCGGCCCATTAAAAGTCCATTATGTTTCAGGGGCCAATTAAAGCCCGGTGTCTTTTCGGCCTGTTGAAGGCCCATTGTACAGTTTGACCCATTTCGTCGTGATGTTTGGCCCGTTAGTGGCCCTTGGTACAATTAGGCCATTTGGCACGGTGTCACTTTCGGCCTTTTAACGGCCCATGCTACATTTTGGCACATTTCCGGTCAGAAATGACTTTCGGCCTCTTCAAGGACCGTGGTATGATTGGACCCATTTATGGCCCAACTTTGCATCTGTCCTGCTATAGCCCATTATGTGATTGGGCCATCTAAGGCCTGAGATATATTTTGTCATGGTAACGGCCCGTCATGTAATTGGGCCAATCATGGGCCGAGGAATATTTTGTGCTCACTACTGCTGGGTGCGGGACAGTGGACCTCTTCCTCCTCGAGGTCATATGCAAACATGTGAAATGGATCAGGGGCATGGGATGCATTTGGTTCCAGCCATTCCCGTCACGAGTCATCCTCAGCATGCTGTGAGGCTATCTGTTGGGTGCAAACAGAGGCATTCATAGAAGTGGTAGCTCCTTTGCGGACAGAGGCAGACACAATCATGGGATGATTTTTCCTATGAATTAGTTATAGTGTAGCCATATTGCCCAATGGGACTCCAGCTCAGAGGAACCATTATTGAGACACCGGGAACTACCAAAATACACCTCGAGTCTAGCAAATACGCTTCTTTGGCTTAATGGCCCAAAAAGGAAACTTATATATAGATAGTAGATAAACAATATCACTACATAAGGGCTAAGGAAGAGAGACAGAGAAGGTGTTTTTTAGTTTGTGGATCCCACATCTATGCCATTTGGTGGGGGACAAGGTTTGTGTATTATTCCTTTTTCCTTGTGGGTCCCATGTGTAACTATCATAACCAATCAAGCAGCACTACAAAATAAAGACACATCCGTGATATTATGGCCCAAACGAAAAAAATGACATGGTTATGACACTTCTATGATGATTATTGTGACAAAAACATGTATCATCATAGATGTGGTGCTCTCCTACTTCTGTGACCAAAAAAACATGATAGAAAATGGGATTTTTGTCCTAGGCGGGCTAGGGACGCACCTGCATGAAATTCTTTGGGCCGTCCATGACATAAAAAAATCGTGGTAGAAGTGAGGGCGAGGAAATTTTCGCGGAGTTCCCGGTTATGGTGGGTTGTTGGGGCCAAGCGTGCAGTGTGGTTTGCGCGTTTCTCTCATACGCTCGATTGTGCGAGGCGCTTGCCAACTGAACCCGAGCGAGGCGTTCGCTTACTGAACCCAAGCGATCATCGATCGATCTCACTACATACTGAAGCCGATCGATCCCTTCGCTGCTAACTGGACCCGAGAGATTCCTTCGCTGGTGCTGCTAACTGAACCCGAGCGGTCGATTGCTACTGCTGCTTATACTGAAGCTGATCGAGCCCCCGTGTGAGACGTAGCCAGCCAGTGTGTTGGGTTGCCTCTCGATGAATAGTTCCCGTTGCAGCCGCCCGCGCGATACATAGAACGAGTCGAGACGTGCTGAGTCGATCGACCTAGCCGGTTGGTTGCATGTGGATGAAATCCCGGTGGGGTTTGGATATGAACAAGACCCTGGCCATGTAGGCGGTTCCCGCTGGATGAATAGGAACCCGTGGTAGTAGGCGGTTGCCTCTTAATGGACAGGAACCCGAGGAGGCAGTGCCGCAGTACGCCACACCCAGCCAGTATGGGGTGGATGAACAGGACCCCGTGGAGGTTGGATGAATAGTAGCCGGTGGACACTGGATGAACAGTAGTTTGTGGATGCTGGAGGAAGTCGGCGGTGGATGAACAATAGCTCGTGGAGTCCCATTTTGCGGGACGCCACACCCCTCCCGATGAACAGGACCCCGTTTCGACCGTAGGCAGTCAAATAGAAGTCTGTTTCCTCGGTTTTGTGGTACGCCAGACCACTCCCGATCAACAGGACCCCGTTTCAACAGTAGGAGCTCAAATAGAAGTCTGTCGCGATGAACAGGATCCTGTTTCGACCGTAGGCGGTCGAATAGAAGGCCGTTTCCTCCGTACTGTGGTACGCCAGACCCCGTTTTTGCTGTTCTGTCCAAGCCGGTTGTTTCCCGTTGAACAGGATGCATACCAACCCAGTCGGTTGCCCCCCGATGAACACGACACTGTTTCTCCATTCCGACCCAGCTGGTTGGCTGCCGATGAACAGAACATCGTCGTTGTACACGTTTGAGACCACGCCCGTATGTACGTACATGGCTGACTTTTTTGCAGCGCAGTTGTCGTATGTGTACAGTATTTAGACGAGACTGCCTGAACTGCTACCGCTCCTTACTCCGCCACGGTTCATCGTGGACCGATCGACCGGTATATACGTACACATCTGCGACCACACAAACAACGGTACGTACGCTTCGACCTGGTGGGTCCTAGCAATCAGGGAGGATAAGAACGCACTTCCTTGCGCGTGAAGATATAGCTGGTGGGTCCCAGCTGTTAGGGGGAGGAATCATTTTTCGCGTAATAAGAAGGCACTTCCTTGCATGCAAAGATGTGCCTGGTGGGTCCAGCTGTCATCCTCACCACGTACAATCCTCTTTTGATGGTTGTCATTCGTTGACCACATTGACGACACCGCGCCGAGAGCACCAACACGGTGAACGATGGTGAGGCCTAGGAAGGGAACGAACCGGAGCCGGGGAAGACATGGCAGTGGTTTCCCACGCGGAAGAGGGAGTACGAGGGTTGACTGGTTCGGCTGCGGTGTGAGGTTGTCATCGCCGAAAAATAACAGGGGGTGTGGGTGAGTAAAGGGAAGGCCCGGCCAATGGTGGGAGTAGGGTGGGGAGGTGATGAATACGCGGCAACACAGCCGGCCGCAGGAGGCGGGAGCAGGTGGTACGGCCAGAGCTGGTTTGGGCAGCTGGAGCAAGCAGATCAGAGGTTGAAGAAGCAGCATGGTGGTTGGATTAACATTCAAAGGTCACTGCTGCTAGAATCGTTTTGTTGACTAAGTTGACAAAGCGATGCATACGCGTCAACTTAGTAGGCCCACAAGTCAGCCTCCAAATCAGGTGGGTCCCAGCTAGCAGTGGGAGGAATCATTTTTCTTGCGTAATAAGGAGGCACTTTCTTGTGTGCGAAGATGTAGCTAGTGTGTCTCAGCTGTCAGAGGGAGGAAACTTTTTTCCGCGTAATAAAGAGGCACTTGCTTGCGTGCGGAGATGTAGATGGTGGGTCCCGCCTATCAGTGGAAGGAATCATTTTTCACGTAATAAGTAGGCACTTGCTAGCATGTGGCCGTGGACCATATGGATCCCTACTGTCAGCCGATCTACGTACATCCCTCTTCCGATGGCTGCCGTTTGTTGACTATGTTGACCACGCCGCGTCGAGAGCACCAATGCGGTGGACGACGGAGAGGCCTAGGAAGGGAACGACCCGGAGTCGGGGAAGACTCGGAAGTGGTTGCCCATGCGGTGGGGAGTATGAGGGTTTACTGGTTCGGCTGCCATCGCCGAAAAATAATAGGAGGTGTGGGTGAGTAGAGGAATGGTCTGGCCAGTGATGGGAGTAGGGTGGGGTGGTGAGGCCTGTACGGCAGCACAGCAGCCACGGGAGGCGGGAGCAGGCGGTCCAACCAGCGCTGGTTTTGGCGGCTGGAGCAAGAAGATCAGATATTGAAGAAGCAGCACGACCGTTGGATTGACATCCATTGGTCACTATTGCTAGAATTGTTTGTGGACTAAGTTGACAAAGCCTTGCATACACGTCAGCCTAGTAGACCCACAAGTCAGCTTCCAAATCTGTCGCAAATAGCATACAGCCCAAAATTTCTAGCTAGATTCAAATTAATTTAAAAATTAAACATACCTTTATTTAAATCCAATGAAATTTTACCCGCAAAAAACAATGAAATTTAAAATATCAAAATCCGAAAGAAAAAATTAATTTGGAACTAATTGCATGTTTGCTGTATTTTCTCAATTTACAGCCATTTCTATTTTACTTATAACCCATTTTCTGGGCAAGCCGAATGCATCCCTCCTCGTCTTGAAAGATTTCTGGCCCAGCAGGGCGTAGAAAAGCAAGTAGGCATGCGTTGGGTATTCTGCAAAAAAAAATAGCTGGGCTAGCCATTTTCAGAAAAAAAAACTGGGCTGGTTATGAGGTAAACATATGAAATAAAAGCCTGGGCTAGATGGGCCACAGCTCCCGCACAACCTAGTTAATACCCTGCTCCGTCCTGAAAACAAAAAAATACTGCGGGAGCTGCTGGGTCGCAGGTGTCAGCCGCTCCTTGTGCAGTTATCTCACTTATTGACTACGTTGCGTGCAACCCAGATGTCAGGAAACCATCAAGAGGAACCATTTTTCTTGTAATAAGGGAGGCACTTGCTTGCGTACTGCCATATCCTAGTAGGTCCCTACTGTCATCCTCACCATGTACAGTCATCTCCTTGTTCCTCTCGGTTGTTGACCATGCTGACAACACCGGAGGGCGGCGCAGCGGCAAGCAAACCAAGGCGGAGGACGATGGTGAGGCCTCAGACAGGAACAAACGGGAGCTGGGGAAAATGCGCCAGAGTTTTAGGGTGCAATGTGGCCGCGACGCGTGCGCGGCAGCACAACCAGTCATGGGAGGCAGGAGCAGGTGATCCCGCCGGTGCTAGTTTGGCTTTGGCGGCTCGAGGAAGAAGAGACTGAAGAAGCACGACAGACATTGAATGTCAATCCAAAGGTCAAGGTTGGCACAATCGTTTGTTGACTAAGCCGACAGCACATAGCATACTTTCTTAGGTAGAAAAGAAAAATCGGGCTTGTTCGCCAGATAACATTCCCGATCTGTCATCGTTTGGTCTTGAGTCGCAACTAAAACTGCCAGGAAAATGCGTTCGTTTGTTGTCCTCCTCCCAGGGAACGTTTGCCACATAACATTCCCGAAAATCAAAGACTTGAGAAGGCGTACAGAACAAACTAGTGTACCAGTAATGAGATGTTGCTGAGTTTTAGAAAAAAGAGAGACATGCTCTTGTAGCTGGTTCGAATCCAAACCTAGACTAAGACAATATATCTATGCTACTCTGCAAGTAATGAAACTGACATATCGAACATTCGCTTCTCCTCTTCTCTAGTTACTCTGCCTAGCACCAGAAGCTCCGTCCGCAGCAACCATGTCCACTGGGTCCTCCACCTGCTCTTCAGCGGGCAATCAAGGCAACAACCAGATGTGCACCAAGTCACCACCCGTACCGCCGCCTGTGGGTCTCATCACACCCCTGCCGGCACACTCACCGCAGCTGGTTGCTCATCGCAACCGGCTGCCGTTGGTGTGGTGCCACTGCTGCAAATCGCGCAAAGTCATCCGTCATGTCTCAGCTACAATCCCCAACCCTGACCGAGTCTTCTACAAATGCCCAAACCATGGGGTAATAATATGTTTAAGTTGTTCACCTGCCTTCAGTTGCTGATTTTTTTTAATAGTTTGGTTGATGATCTTCCGATTTGATTCATGCATAAAAGGGAAGATTCGTGTGATTTGTATTTCTGGGAAGTTGCTGATGTGGGGGAATGAAATTACGGTGATTATTTAGTTAGCCGAGGAATCCCAATACCCACAGGTTGGGGTGTTGGACAAGTAACTGAAGGAACGACGTAAGAGGAAGATGTGGAGCAGAAGGTTAAAGATGCAGTTCATCTGATCATGACCAAGCAACAGCTGCTGAACGGCCTTGGCAGCAATGAGGAGATGAAATGGGTTGTGAAGATAATGGGCAAGATCGTTGTGCTCTGTAGGATGGTTGTCTCTTTATTTGCAGTGTATGTAGCACTCGTGATGTATTCAGTGGCTATGACATGAGCACTTTGCTAAAAATAGTAATGAATGAAACCTGTTTAGCAGGCTGGGCATAGTGTTGTGAACATCTAATGATTTCTATTAACAGAAACCGGGGGGTATCCCCTTTTGCTCATAAATAAATAAATAACGGAGGCCCTTTTGTTAATAAATAAATAAATAAGCAGAAGCCCTGTCAGGTCAGCTTTCTTCTCATTCAAAGATGTAGAGCAAATTGTAGTCCAACAACAAACTATGTCATGGAATACAAGTTTCACAGCCAAATATGAGTACAACTAAACAACAATGTCATCATGTTTTAGTTTTCATACAATCACCAAACACAAATCAACATACATAATAAGTGATGTTCTCACAGCAAAATACTATACAATAACTTCATCAGGTTTCAGTTGTCATAGCAAACACAATTTCACATAGTAGATAAAAAGTCTTCTTCTCAATGGCAAATACTACAAAAGCAATCTAATCATCATCCGCAGTAGCAGCGTCAACACCTTCGCCATGTGTATCAATCTGAGTCGTAATTCCCCCCAGTGTCATCTTCTTCTTCATCCACAATGTCCTCAAACTTTGGCTTCTTATTGATCAACTCTTGTACGTCCATAGCCCGACAGGGGATCTTTCTGCCAACGTTATTGATGTGATGGTTCTCGAAGATACTACGAATATCTATGGAATCTTCTACATCAGGAGCAGTGTAAGCATCATCTTGTTGTGCAACTTCATTAAACGAATTCCTCTGCTCAAACTTTTGCAATACTTTTCAGTCATCGGTACGTGCAAATATGTCTTCCAACAAAAATATCTATGTTGCTTGATTTGCCAAAATAAAAGGCTCTTCGGTGTGGTACGCCGCCTTGACATTGATGGATTTGATATCATCATCAGCTTTGGGTTTTGCGATCTTGGAAAACAGGTTATACCAACGACAGCAGAACAGAACCACACATCGATGAACCTCGAAACTGGAGATATACTGCAAATGAACAATGTCTATTATGTTAGCATACATTTCTGTTGTCTCTTTGTCATATGTATCCATGCTCGTGATGGCATTGTTTTGTGTCTTCCTGCCTTTGTCCCGTGCAAGGGTGTTGTAGCGCACATCTCCAACAACGCAAGATTCATAATGTCTTACCCGAGTATCAGGACCCATTGCTAATGCGTAAAGGGTAACATTAACTGCCTGCCCATCCTCTCGCATCTTCTTAACCTATGGTTAGAAAACAGACAAGTTGGTCATCTTATGTACTCAATATATTAAAAAACTGACAGTGCAATTCAAAATCTTACACGGCTCTTCAACCATTTCGCAAATCCTGCCCTAACCAGTTTGTCAATGTTTTTTGGATTTTGCGCGGGTAACTCCTTTTTGTAGATGCTACACAACATAGTGATCGCTTCAAACATCTAAATATATAAGAATGTGCTGCAAGTTTAGTAGATTATGATGTATAAGCTGCAGTACTTAGCACTTACTCGATATAAGGTAGAATCTCAGGACAGTTATTCGCCACATACCAAACCATTTTGTCCAAATCTTTAGGTTTGTCATATTGTCGACTCTTTCCTGTAACTCGAACAGAACAATCGAAAACATTGATCTCGGGGCTGTTTTCACCACCTTTTTGCTAAGCTGGTCAGCTGTTTCAATGTATTTTGAGCAGAATGTCAATGCTTCTATAGCAATGTAGGCCTATACAATGGAACCCTCAAATCTAACTCTATTCCTAACATAGCCCTTGAAAGTGCCTAGCTGCCTTTCAATAGGGTACATCTAGTCATACTGTACTGGACCTCTAAGTAGTGCCACCATCACATCAAAGAAGGCTGGAGGATATCTTTAACTAATATTAAAAGACGGAAGCTTTCATAGTTCTCCATACATCATCCTTTATATCCACCGTTATCATAAAGACTGACGGCTGAGATTTGAAAGAAGGATTGTTTCACTTTTGTCTCATACTTCCTCCACAAACCATTTTTTTCCTAGGTTGTCACGGTCCGTTTGGGCGCAGATACCCCAGAAGCTCACGTCGGATGAATCGCCTGAAACAAGGCTAGGAATCCTTTTACAACTCAAACTATAATCCTCCGAATCCCCTCTTCAATCCCACAGTGTCTCCTCGAACCTATTTGATGCCAAGAGGAGCTCGTGGTGGGCTAAGACAATGGAAGGACGAGCTGGCCCCACGTACCACGGACGTTGGCTTGTGCGGCCGGTCGGGATCCTATAGGTTACTACCGGACTCCGCTTCCCCATCGCTGCCGAGCTCCAGATCTAGACCGACAGGACCTGTCTGGCCCATCCACCTGGAGTTCCCGAGCTCCACCTAGACCCGCCCACCTCATGCAATCCCTCCATGGCCTGTCCCTTCCGCTCAGCGTCGTCGCCGCTGGACGTTTGCCCATGGGCTCAAAGTGCTCTGTGCGCTGGCGTGCATCGAACAGTCACAGCGATATCCGATAGGTGCTAGGGTGGCCTGTAGCAGCAACGGTGGCGAGCTCGAGAGACGATGGAGCTCGGTTGCAACGGCCACGGCGAAGCAGTTCGAGGCAAAGTGAGCTAGCTAGCGCGTTGGGTTCCTGGGAATACTAGGACCATGCCTACGTGCTTGGACGTGTTGGAAACCTGCTCTGGCTATGGCGGCTGTGCAGCATGGCGGTCCTGAGCTCTGTCTAAAACGGTGAGGCTGGCTAGAGTGCGATCGCAAGCCGTAGGGACGAGGGGAGAGGAAGATGAGCACACGGGGATGCAGAAGAGCAGGTCATCGGGGTTGGAGATGCTCGGACGGTAATGAAATCGACGGCGGCGGTTGGGGGGTCCGAGGTTGTTGACGCGATCGATTCAGTTGTCTTGCGGCGTCCCAACTCGTGATCTTCCTTTAAGAGGATGGGCGAGTCATGGCGGAGCTTGTGGCCACGTCGATGCATCGAGACGGTGGTGGTGGCTACGCTAACGGCGAGCCAGGTGGTCGCGCCTGGTGCAATATGGTCGTCATGCAGTCCTCCTATAGTCCTATTCCGTGGCGACCTCCTGCTCTTGTTTCTCAATCCCGGTTCCCCGCGGGCCCGTGATGCTTCAGCCGTCAACATCGCAAGGCTGCAGGCGCTCACAGGTAAACCTACCAATGCACACCATGGTCGGGGTAACAGGGGAACCCTCTGTTCTTGAATCCTAGCAGTTCCCGTCAGCACATCAGCACCTCCGTATGCACTGCAGCGTCTGTTATGTTTTTAATACTTTTGTGTTATGTTTTCATTGCAGTGGAGGTAATACTGATGATCTGGCGCTCCTTTCATCTCTTTGTGTTGTATATATTTTGTGCTCTGATCTTTTACAGATTATTAGTTAGACATGTGAAATTGATGCTGATTATTCTCATTATTATGCAAAATCCATCTGTGTACTATAATTTCACGACACAGAGCCAAAATAGAAGTAGAATTTGGAGGAATAATGCTCCTGAAGTTGGGCTTTAGATTTCTGGCGTAGATTGTCACTGGTAGAAAAAGGGCCTATTGTCCCGGTTGGTAAGGGTCTTTAGTCCCGGTTCCTGAACCGGGATTAAAGGGTCGGTACTAATGCCCTGGCCCTTTAGTCCCAGTTCAATCCAGAACCGGGACAGATGGGCCTCCACGTGGCCTATCCGGCCGAGCCCAGCAGAGGGCCTTTGGTCGGTTGGTGGCACCAACCGGGACCAATAGGCATCCACGTCGACATTTCAAAGGATGGGGTTTTGTTTTTTTAAAGGGGTTTGGGGGTTTTGGGGGTTAATTTAGGTGTTTAATATATTGTGTTAGCTAGCTAATTAATAGAGAGAAGTGTCCTCTCTTTTGTCCGTGCTTGGTCGACTCTATGTACTATACATACATATAGAGAGGACTAGCTAGACGCGCTAGCTAGCTAGTAAGCAAATGAAGGAAACAGAAGATCGTCATGAACATATATGCATACAGAGAGAAGTGATATCGACCACCTCTCCTTCTCCGAGAGATTGGTCGAACAACAAGTTCTCGTATATCTATCCGACACTACCGGCTACATATATACAATAATTATCTTTTACAAATATAATCTCCTAACATACGGACGTGTGGTCCACATAATATTCTCCGTCTTCAGCGATCACGTGGTCAAGAAAGAATGCCGCCAATTCCTCTTGAATTGCTCGCAGGCGATCTGGTGCTAGGAGTTCATCCCGCATCCGAAACATCTAATTTTAATAAGGGGGTCAAAACATAAATATATGAATGAATGAAAAACAACACAAAAGATGTTAATAACAAAAAATTGTGAATATTGTTATTCTACGAACTTCATATTGTTTGTCGAGTAGCCCGCTCATAGGTCGTGTGGCGGATGGACTGCAAATGTAGTATCCACGAAATCATTCCCTTGTTCCTGCCACAACCACTTTACAAGAAATAGAGGTCAATCAAACTGATAATTAGCAAGCATGCTAAATGGTATTGATGAAACTAGCGCTTGAATCACTGGGAAATGCGTCGAATATGCTACTATAGTACTTACTTTTGGGTGTCTAAATTGCAGCTTCTTCGGCAGTCCCGGGGCTTTTTTGGTGAATTTTCTCCAAACCCTGCCATACAAAGAAAACAATTACTTGATATCAGAAATGAACAAAGTTGCTGATATGGTGGATAATGATCGATTTAACTTACTTCTCGAGAATTTCAGTCATGTCCGCATACTCCTCCGGGTTTTTTCGTTTGGAGTCTACCCTGCTCAAGCTTAATCTCTAGGAGAATATAGTGGTATCTGCGCACGCATGCATAACTCATCAATATTACATTACTATAACCTGGACTAATAAAGGAAACCGAATATGCCACAAGACAAGAATAACACTCACTTGAAGTTGTAATGAACGAGTATTATATCTTTGTGTTCATTTATTACCAACGATTGTAGCAAGTTGGCCTCGGTATTTTCGGCATGAAATTCAACCTCGATTGCATCTATGAGATATGTGTTAATGAACCCAATATCACCCACTTGTCTTTTTCTTCAATTCGCGATCTTCAATCTGCATAATATAGTGAGGATAATTATAAATACATGCAATGAAAGAGCTGAGTTATATAGAGAGACTTGATGACAGAAGTAGTACTACTTACAGACAGTAGCAAGTGACCGTTGCTTTATCGAGGGCCAACTAATTGAAAAACTGACAAAACTCCTCAAATGGAATAGGCAACAGTTCAATTCCAACGAGGTCATGCTCCTTTTTAACTCTCACATACAAAGTACTCCTCCTCGGACTCTCTGCAGGTTTTCATGTACCAATCATGCAATATTCGCATCATCGTTGATAGAGAACTTTCATCTTTGACGAGAGGCTTCCGTACTCGTATCTTTGTATCTGCACCTCCAAGAAATCATAATGTACATCGTCAGACGGGTAATCTCCGTGATTGCCATAACCGGGCACCATCCTCGGATCAACGAT
Organism: Aegilops bicornis; assembly: GCA_021605145.1. NCBI lineage: Eukaryota > Viridiplantae > Streptophyta > Magnoliopsida > Poales > Poaceae > Aegilops > Aegilops bicornis. Next base: position 840,235 of record JAHIAL010000045.1, read on the forward strand.
GTCGCTAGCGAGCACCTTGAGCGGGGGCACGATTGCTTGTTGTTCGCCGAGCTGGGCAATTTGTTTCCCAGCTCGTCGTTCTTTCATCCTTTGATCACTTTTAGTACTTCCCGACCTCTTCGCTTCGCAAATGCCTTTCCAATAATGCGCTCATAGTTGCCTTTCGGCGGAGACTTGGGTGGTTTTGTCGTGGCAGCAGTGCGCTTCGCTTTCACCGGATCTACCTTCTCCTCAGGAGGTGGATGTCTCTTTGCTTTCAACCCTTGAAACCAGTCCTTCACTTGGGTCCGCGCGATCTTCGCGTTCTCCTCCGGGGTCATCTCGTATGGTAACTTCTCCGAGTCTTGAGAGAAGGACCGAATTTGTATGTCCTCCCGCCTTTGGTCATCTGCTAGGCAGCCGGCAGAAAGCGACGGAGCGGATGTCTTCTTTCCTTGCTTACGAGGCGGAGGAGAAGGACTGACGCCACGGAGTGGCGGCGGGTCTCTTCCGCCCTTGCTAACGAGGCGGAGAAGGAGGAGGCTGGCTGCTCGGGCCGGGCCACAAGCGGAGAAGGAGGCGGAGTGCCGCCACGCCACCAGAGAAGGAGCCGGCCGAGTGCCCCGATCGTCACTCGGGAGGAGGAGGCGGAGTGCCCTGACTCACGGGAGGAGGAGGAGGAGGCGGAGGCGTCTAGTTCGGAAGGTTGATGAGATCCTTCCGCCATAGGCATGGAGTCTTCGTGAGCGTAACCCAGTACCGAGTCTCCCTTCACCGTAGGGTGGTCAAGCCGGAGGTCCTCAAATCCTCCGTTATTTCATCCACCATCACCCTAGCATATCCTTCGAATCGGCCGGTGAAAAGTTGCGTCGGGTTTAGTAGGATAAACAGAGCCAACAAACCGCCTTGACCTTCAAATTCATCCATTGCGCCATAAGGTGGCAATTTTCAGCCTCGTGATAGCATCCACGGGATAGCCGGCGAGCCGCTCAAAACATGCTCATTTGAAGCAGCTCGGTGGAAGCCACGCTGCTTCTCCGCCGAGATGGCGGGGTAGCCGGGGAAGCTTCGCAGGTCGTTCTTTGCGATCTGCCGCTTCTCGTTCCTCTAGCCCCATTACCCTTTCGTAGCGCTTTGCTTGGCCCTGCTCCAGCTTCTTCCTCCTCTCGTGGGTTTTGTAACCCCCTGCATCCGGAAAACCAACCTTCCACAAAACGGAGCCTGGCGTGCCTCGTGTCCGTCCAGGGTGCTCAGGATTCCCGAGGGCCATTGTGAGCTCGTCCATCTCCCTATCTGGAACGAACGTCCCTCGCCAAGGCCGCTTCGATATATTCTTTGAAGCCTCTTGACTGGTATGTCCAATTGTTCGTCCGTCCAAATGCACTTCCCACGTCACGGTCCAAGGTTCCGCCAGCCAAGAACCAAGTCCGCAACGGTCTCGCCAGTTCATTGTCTCGGTTCGATCCCTTTATCAAGCGAGATCATTCTCAAATTTTGGCCCACTTAGGCCGGGCACGAGGTAGCCACGACCCGTGCACGATGGTGAAGCTTCTTCTTCGCAGCATTTTGCTTGTTTGTCGACTCTTCCCTCCTGAGCTCCTCTCTAAAGCAGGCTTTCGGGCCTAACCGTGCAATGTGTGCCTGTGGGCCTACTGGGCCTCCCGCGGGCCTGACTCCTGGCCCATGGTAGGATTTCTAGTCGTATTCGTGCCGTGGGGCCCAAAGAGGGTGGCACTTTTTGTTTTATTGCTTTTTGTTTTTTTTGTTGGTTTATTTTGTTTATTTTGTTTCTACTTACAACAAAATACTTATTGTTGCTTTATTTATTTTTTCTATTTTTTTTGTTTTGTTTTCTGGATTATTTATATTCTTTTGTTTTTTGCTTTATTTTTAATTGCTTAGCTTTTAGTTTTAGAAAAATTATAAACTTTCTGTTAGTGCCATTGGTTTTCAAATTTGAAAACACTTTTTTGTTTTGTTTGTTGCTTTATTTATTTTATTTTGTTTCTACTTACAACAAAATACTTATTGTTCCTATATTTATTTTTTTCCAGTTTTTTTGTTTTGTTTTCTGCATTATTTATTTTCTTTTTGGTTTTTGCTTTATTTTTTAATTCTTTTTGCTTTTGGGTCAGCAAAATTATAAACTTTCTGTTAGTGCCATTAGTTTTAGAAAAATTATAAACTTTCTGTTTGAGCCATTAGTTTTCAAATTTGAATAGTTAATATTTGAATTCTTTGAAATTTGTGTGAATCACAAGTTTGTGATTAACTTTACTAAAAAAATGAACATAGATGCACCTATAGAGAAAATTCGACCTAAATTCATAATCAATTTCTATGAATTTCAGAGAAATTCACTATGAATTTAGGTCAAATTCTCAGATAGGGGCATCTATTTTCACTTTGAGAGGAGCTCAACAAGGCGAGAGGGACGGGCTTATAAACCGGTGTGAGCGCCCTTCGGTTGGCAAGGTGGGACTAAACTCGAGTTTAACGAGGACCAACCCTTTAGTCCCGGTTGTGGCACAAACCGGGACTAATGGTCATGGGCTGTACAGCCACATGGGCCAGGGACTAATATATGAACATAGATGCACCTATAGAGAAAATTCGACCTAAATTCATAGTTTTCAAATGAACTCTGAAAAATTTGGCATAGCATGTGCATGTACAAAATGGACAATGGTATCATACTCGTCTGTTACAAAGTTGGCATGGTATCATCATCATAGTTGTTGATAGAAAGTCTTAACTTTTTCTTCGCTTGTGTCCTTTGCTTATTGCGCCGTAACCATGGATAATCTTCATCGTTTATCAGGATGCTTGGGTCAGCCTTGACTTTGAAGGGAGGAATTTCATGAAACTTTTCATACTCTTGAGACATGTCATCTTGCCCTCCACTCCCGGGATGTCCCTTTTTCCCGAAAGAACTATGTGGCGCTTTGGCTCATCGTATGATGTATTCGCTTCCTTATCTTTTCTTTTCCTCGATGCAGTAGACATGTCCTTCACATAGATAACTTTGTGCCACATCATTGGCTAGGACGAATGAGCGGTTTGTCGATGTACCCAAGATTTTTCAGATCCTTGTTGTCATTCCGTCTTGTGGGTCTACTTGTACCCCGCCTCTGACAGATTGACCCATTTGCACTTAAACAAAGGGACCTTAAAATCTACTCCGTAGTCAAGTTCCCATATGTCCACTATGTAACCATAATATGTGTCCTTTCCGCCTGTCGATTCTTTGCATCAAAGCGGACACCACTGTTTTGGTTTGTGCTCTTTTGATCTTAGTCAATCATGTAAAATGTATTCCCATTTATCTCGTATCCTTTCCAAATCATTACAGTTGAAGATGGTCCCCTGGACAACAAGTACAGCTCATCACAAACAAGTCTTTGTCACCTACGAGACGTGTTTCCAACCAACTGCCGAAAGTCCTGATGTGTTCACATGTAATCCGATCGTCGCCGCCCGAGTGTTTGGAGCGCAGATTCGCTTTTGTGTTCATCGACATCTGGGTCACCAAGGTAGTGTTTTGTAGAACTGTGTAGTGTGCTTGAGAACAAGAGTATCCGTCCCTGCATATTATTTAGTCCCTTTCAAGCGTGCCTTTTCCAGTCAGTCTCCCCTCATACCGCGATTTAGGGAGACCTATCTTCTTAAGGCCAGGAATGAAGTCAACACAAAATCTGATGACATCCTCTGTTTGATGGCCCATGGAGATGCTTCCTTCTGGCCTAAGCGCGTTACTGGACATATTTCTTTAGGACTCCCATGAACCTCTCAAAGGGAACATATTGTGTAGAAATCTGGGCCCCAGTAATGACAATCTCGTCGACTAGATGAACTAGGACGTCGTCATGATATTGAAGAAGGATGATGGGAACACCAGCTCGAAACTAACAAGACATTGCGCCACATCACTCCTTAGCGTTGGTACGATTTACGGATCGATCACCTTCGAGATATTGCATTGAGGAATGCACATAGCTTCACAATGGCTAATCGGACGCTTTCGGTAGAAGCCCCCTCAATGCAACCGGAGCGATTGCGTCATAATCACGTGGCGATCATGAGACTTTAGGTTCGGAACTTTTTCTCGGCACATTTATTATTCCCTTTATATTCGACGAAGCCGGTCGGGACTTTCATCTTGACGAGCATTCAAAGAAGATTTCTTTCTCTTCTTCGTAAGAGTGTAGCTGGCGGGACCTTCATATCGCTTCGGAGGCATGCCCTCTTTTTCGTCAAGCGTTGCAGGTCCTCCTGTGCCTCGTGTGTATCTTTTGTCTTCCCATACACGCCCAAGAAGCCTAGCGAGTTCACGCAAAGGTTCTTCGTCACGTGCATCACGTCGATCGAAGAGCGGACCTCTAGGTCTTTCCGGTGAGGGTAGGTCCCAAAATATAGATTTCTTCTTCCACATGGGTGCGTGATTCTCGGCGTCATTAAAACAGCCTAGTCCGGGACCCTTTCCAAAGATTACGTGTAAATCATTGACCATAGCAAGTACGTGATCACCGGTACGCATGGCGGGCTTCTTCCGGTGATCTGCCTCGAATTTGAAATGCTTGCCTTTCTTTCTACATTGATGGTTGGTCGGAAGAAATCAACGATGGCCCAGGTACACATTCTTCCTGCAGCTTCTCAGGTATATACTATCGGTGTCAAGTAAACGCGATGCGTGCATGCGTGGTATCCCTTGTTTGTGCATCTGTAAGGTTACTGAGAGCGGGCCAATCATTGATGGTCACGAACAGCAACGCCTTTAGTGCGATAATGGTTCATGGTATTTGGAAGAAGGAAATACCACTAACCTCGAGGACTATCGCAAAGGTTACTAATATCCTAAAGGAACTAGCAACACTATCAACAAGAAGTAGGGTGAATCTCGGTTCAAGAACCCAGGGGTAGAATACCTACTAACTAAATTTCATCACGGGATGCTTTCGAGAATGATGGCCAGAATCATCACACTGGGAACACAAAATATGGCTAGATTACTAGATGGTTTCATAAGATGCCTAGGGTCATAACAATAGCTCCAACATATATGTCAAGGCAACAAAGTACCTCAACTCACCGATTAGTGTGGTTAATCTGGCCCAAAGGGACATCAAAATGAGAGGAAGGGATTTTGCAAATGCTTCAGGTTGTTTTAGAAACACAGGATGACTCGAGACAAGATAACGGCTGTAAATGCTCAAAAGATTCAAGACATCCTACAAATGGTGGCATAACCACTCGATCATCATAGTATCAAGGTTCTGGTATCACACCCGGAGGTAGTAAGAACAGAACTGGGGCTTGAATCCAACAATCCTATAAGTCTACGGATTAGTAACACGTGATCCTGATGGAAAGATGAGAAAGCCTAGTTCTTAATCCCCGTAGAAAAGAAAAGGATGACTCAGATCAGAAGGCCATGAGGTATAAGGAGTAAAAAGAGCCTTATGTTCCCTTCCACAATCAATTCCCTTACATAACTAAAGCATTTCTAGACACAACTTCGACCCGGTTTGGCTTGGTAATCCTACAAGCGGTCGAGCTCGATACCAAAAGCTGTCGGGACCCGATTCCAAGTCACATCGATCTATATGGTAACACCTCATATCGCTTTGCAGCCTCAAGCACGGTATTCCCACGGGTGTCGCCTTACCATGGCCCGGGACCGTTTGCGCCTTTTGGCTCATGTATATGATAGTGTCGCTAGCATCCATATGACAGAGAACCCGGGCCACATGGCTAGTCGTGAACCCAAAGCGGCACTAACCCATGGGGACAGGCATACATGAATCACATCGAGCATGTCGATTCGGCCCGTGTGAATCCGGGCTGTAGCAGGCTAACAGGACTCAGGGAACCCGGGCTGTAGCGAGGCTAAGCGAGGACTCCGGATGTCACCAGCGTGACATTTCCCGAAGGATGTATACCACGAACGAAGTGAAACACATGTCGCTCCAGTCAAGTGTCCTGACAAAGAGTCTTTGGGCTAGCAGGACTCCGGTGAACCGGTCAGTAGCGGACTACTATGGCTCAAGGAAGCACTAGAGTACATTTCCCCATAAGAGAGGCTGCCAAGGATAAACAACTAGATTGTCGGATCCCACACATACCAAGCATTTCAAACATACATGAATATGCTCGATATGTGTAAATACAACATGGCATCACAACATAACTCTACGACTCAAGTATTTATTCATTAGGCTCCGAGGAGCGAGATATTACAAACATGGGTCTCATGACCCAACACTCAGAGCATACAAGTCAAAGCACAAGCGGAAGCTTAACATGTCTGAGTACAGACATCTACAAATGAAAAAGGCTGGAAAGCCTGAATATTTACCAGATCCTGCCGAGGCACAAGATCGTAGCTGAGGTAACAAGCTAAACGTCGAAGTCCACGCGGAACTACTAGCGAGACTGAAGTCTCTCTGCAAAAACATAAATTAAGCAAACGTGAGTACAAATGTACCCAGCAAGACTTACATCAGAACTAGCTACATATGCATCATTATCAACAAAGGGGTGGTGGGGTTTAACTGCAGCAAGCCAGCTTTGACTCGGTGGCTATCCTAAACTACGACTGCAAGTAACTCTTTTGAGGTGGCGCACACGAGTCCACATATTCACCATATCAATACACCACTATGGATCCGCTCTCGTCTCCCTACGAGAAAGCCACCCATTGCACTCACGCTTATCTTGCGCATTTTAGAGTATCCACTTTCACTTGTCTATGAACTGTTATAGGCAACCCAAGTCCTTTACCGTGGGACGCGGCTATTCGAATAGATCATTTATAACCCCTGCAGGGTGTACTTCTTCACACACGCTCTCGCCACTTACCACCATGTACACGTCGTGTATCTCGGCAACCTTCAAGCGGAAGCTTTGGCGAGGAGTCGGCCACGACCGACTAACCACACAAGTCTCTAGTCCAGGTTTATCGCCTATTCGGTTCCATCCGCGAGGAGATCCGGCCGGGGTGTCGCTCACGGCCCCAAACGATGTGTGCGGGGTTCCCGAGACACCAACGGGCGCTGGTACACCGGCCACTTGTATCTACCGCATCATAGCCCACCCCTAAGGTCACGCTTCGCATCGGCCTCCAACACATATCCTACAAACACCGAAGCTAGTTGCAACTCCACGCGAGAGATCAGGTTGGTTAATAAGTCGAGAGAGCTTGGGCGCCGGAGCCCAATGTGTGGTAATGGCTTGTTTCATGGATCACAAACACGTAACTTCGATTCACGAGGGCGGCTGCAATGAGACAACCCACCATGTACTCCTACATGGCCTCTCACCGCTACCTTTACCAAATCGTGTTCACACACTTAGCTCACACACAGTGGGACATGTTCACACACCTCTGATTCATCCCGATGAATCGGACCTGACTTCAACTCTAAGCGATGCTCGGGCATGACAAACAAGCATGAATGAGTAGGCACAACAGGGCTCAAACAACTCCTACTCATGCTAGTGGGTTTCATCTATTTCTTTGTGGCAATGACAGTCATGCAGAGGATAAGGGGTTCAACTACCGCAGCAAATGTAGATGATTCGTTGTTGTCCTAATGCGATAAAGAGAGCAGGAGGCGAGAGAGTGGGATTGTATCGGAATGAACAAGGGGTTTTGCTTGCACGGCACTTCTCGAAGATAATATAGCTCTTCATCGGTGTCATCAAACTCATCGTCGGAAGCACGTCTATCGAGAGGGGCGATGATATCGGCAAAGAGAAATAAACATAATCAATGCAATGCACAATATCATGCATGATCATGACATGGCAATATGTTGTTATTTAGTCTAATGCAACTAGCAACAAGTTAAATGGAGCTGGTTTGGACACTAGGTTCAAATTCAAACTCCATGTAAGGCATTTCAAATGCCATTTATTCAAATTGTCTTATACAGCAACTTTAGGTTGTTCAAACATGCATGAAAAAGTGCAGATGGATAGATTTCATTTTTATGATAATTTTTCATATATAAATTATTTCATTTGGAGTTATGGTTGATTTTCTATGATTTTTTTAGAAGTTTTGGTTATTTCTGGAATTTCCTATATAAGAAAAATTCCAGTAATTAGTTATTCCGTCAGCATGATGTCGTGGTGACGTCAGCAGGTCAAAGGCGCGGTCCAGGTCAACCCTGACCTGTGGATCCCGCTTTGTCGATGAGTTAGTTAACTAACTAAATTTAGTCGACATTAAACTAATACTAATCTAGTTTAGTTAGTGGCACAGGGCCCACGCGTCGATGACCCAAGGGGTCAAACCAGGCCCACCCGGTCAATGGTCGTGAGGTCAAACCCACCGTCGAGTCGCCGGCGAGGTCGAGCGGCGGAGAGCCGCCGAACGCTCGCCACGCTTGATGCGCGCTGGGTGCTCTGAGGTCGTGGAGTGAGCCGCGTCCAACGGTGCAATCGGTTGGTCGCGGGTGGCGGAATCGTCGGCGGCGTCGAGCTGGCGGCGGTGGCGCTCGAACTTTTATCTGCGGGGAAATGGTCTTGCGGTGTGCAAACGAACGCAGTGTGAGGCACTAGGGAGACTTCTGTGGCGGTGAGTACGTTAGACGCATGGCCCGGACCAAATGGTCACCGGAGCGTCACAGCGGCAGCGCAATCGAAGGTGAGCTTCGGCATCGATGGCGGCAGCGGCTATGGGGCGAAAATGACACGGGAAGAGAGGGAAAAGCGTGAGCTCACGGGGAGTTCGGCGGCGGTCTCGGCTGAGCTCGAGGAAGCAGACGGGCGGCGAATCAACGGTTGCGATGCGTCGGGGCAGAGGTTGATGACGACGGCGATGGCGGCGTTCTAGGTCCTCCGGGATGCGTGGCTCGGTGGAGAGGAAGAGGGGTCGAGGCGGAGCCTCTGGGCGCAACGATGAGGCGAGGCAATGGCTGTACACGGTGGTGCTTTCGTCGGTGGCGACGGGCGCTTCGAGTTCGGGAGAGACGAGGCGAGGAGAGAGGAGCGGTCGAGGGTCCAAGGGTCTGCGTGGCGCCCCAGGCGTCGAGGAAGCGGCGGGAAGCGAGGAGGTGGCTGGGCGCGTGGAGCGCCACGGCACACCGCCTCTCGTCCTCTTGGCGAGAGGTGGGAGATGATGGCGGCGCCGATGGGCTGGGCCCGGCTTGGTGAGGCCAGTGGGCGCCGAGTTAGTGGCCAGGTATCTTTCTCTTTCTTTTTTTAATTGTTTCTGTTTTCTATTTTTACACAACTGTTGGGCTTTATTAAAATACTATAACGTTCGAAATCCTGAAAATAATTATGTGGCTAGATCTAAAATATACCAAACCACATAAAATGTTCCAGAATTATTTGACATATATTAATTATATATAAAATATATATCCAATGCAAATAGTTATTGAATTAATTCAAATGGCCAGAATATATACTTCTGTGACTCTGAAAATATTGGTTTGAATTTCACCTCATGCCAATATTTTCATAGAGTAACAGGAACATTTTCTTGGACTCATTTGATGAGATTTAAATGTTGGTTATTTTGAGGGGTTTTCTGAGGCTTTGAAAATTCCTCAATTCAAATTTCATTTGAATTTAAACATGATGCACACATGGAAGCTGGCATAGGTCAGACCAGAATTAGGGATGTGACAGCTCACCCCTACTAAACAAGAATCTCGTCCCGAGATTCAAGCGCAGGGTAAGATGAAGGGGGGACGCAACTAACGCAATCTTCACGATCCAGGTTGCATCTCACAAGAACGTTGATTCGATCACCATCTTTGTCTCGACGTCTTGCTCTGAGAACTCCAGCTATCATGACAATGAGAGGAGAAGGAGACTCTAGAAGGATCGATCTTCTCGAAGATCGGACAACCGACGATCAACTCACGGAATGAGATGTTGAACATTTCTCGAGCTGAGACATGAAACATACTTCCAGAGGGATGGAGTGTAACAGATGACGAAGGTTCACTACATAGACACAATTCCACACTTAAGAAGGTGGTGAACGGTTGTCAACGTAGCGAGGAATTGAGTTGCCATGATACCATAACGAGACATCTTAAGGAAGGTGACTCGCAGAAATATTCCCCTAAGTGGCAAAAAGAATTACTTTTGATATAGATATCATTGAGACTTTTTATACCAGCCCAAGGCAATCGCAATCGATCATTTGAAGGAGTTCGAAAGAATGACATACTCGGACTAGAATGGATGATGTGGACTACCTTGTTGAAGACAACACAGTGGATGATTTTGCTTATCGTCGGAAATGGATGGGACCCATGGTAGGACCACTTTTGAAGATGATCCTAAACAGTAGTTCTTGAGGTGCAAAATTTGGAAACAAAATGCAAATGCTTTGGGAATGATTCAACCATCATATCTCGCCGAGATTCAGATCCGATTGGTGATAGGATACTTCAGACTCAGCATGTCTGAAAAGAAAGTTTGCAACACAAATCGACGAAATGACGTTGCGAGATTCTCGGGAGATGGACTACGGTAGTAAGCTCCAAAACATGAGCGGGTTCCGCTACAAACATGTGAACACGCTATCCCGGACAAGCATGACCACATGGTAGTCTTATAATAAAACACTACCGAGTTCTAGTTGGGAACCATCATCGCGGATAACGAAGTCCTTGCATAAGTCATATGATTAGCTCTTATGAAGGAACTTCTTCTCCTTGAACAAATCAGTTAGTGGCTTGGTGTGCTAGGAATACATATAGAGTGAAGGTTGCAAGTCTTCAAACCACATAATACTTACATGCGTGCATGACTGACTTGGGATGGTACCGGGTACAAAAACAATCTTTCTCGAACTCACGACGGCAACTTGCACCAAATGCACGTGAATTAGAGGAAGTCACTTCTCTCATCCAAACATATACCTCATGGACGAGGCATGAAGAAAATGCTTACACAAATTTCCAACACTAGCTGGATGTTAGACACAAATCATGGAGGAGACAAAATCTTTGGCGATGGGCACAACAACAATTCATCGGAATTTCCATATCATGAGGCGTCCACCATTATGTGAACAATGTGATAGTATTGGTCAGACCAAAAGATGTAATGGTGTATGCTCGGGGGATCAACCACGAGTAAGACAACATTACGAACATCGTTGTTCTAATTTGATTTGACGATATCCCATACTCAAATCAAGGTTTGGACAAGATGATAGATTCAACAACCAATCACGAGGAACAATCGATGAAGGTACCATCTCTCTTCAACACACACACACACACACACACACACACACACACACACACACACACACAAGGATATCCCTTTGGAATGAACTAAGGCGAACAAGCTTTTATCTTCCAACTCTCCAAGTTGTTGTTTAGCTTAACCAACTAGCTCAGGGTATCCAACACAGATTCTTGGAGAATGGCTGGTTTAGAGGAAAACCAACTTGATCACGAGCTCAACATAACAGTCAGGGGACAACTTGGTAATACTTCCGAGAAGATATTCGGAAAATCACGAACGACCGATATGTTACTAAGCTCGAGAACAACCTTGCTTTTCAGGGCAAGATGATATGATCAAAAGAGTGAGGGATTGACACAATCCTAACTCTTGATCGAAGAGTGCACTAGGAAAAATGGACTAGGTAGCACGATCAGTCTTAGAATGATAATTCAATAACCAGTACGCTAAGAATGGGAGCATTGTCCATTAACTACCAAGCAACGGAGTTGCTATGAGTATTGATTTCGCACATCACGGTACACTTGTCGGCATTCCGGTTACAATAACACGGGAACCGAGGAATGAACAATGATGGCAAGAAGTATTACTGCGTCAAGAATTCATAAGAGGTGGTGCAATTCTCATGACACTCTTGACATAAAGATGGTAACACTCCAAGGTACAATGCAATGAGCAAAAGCTGGTTTGGCATTTTGATCCATGAGGAATACAATTGCTTTGACCCAATCCTAGATATGGATGAGGTACTGGAGTTTGTTTCTCCTAGTCATTCCCGAATAGAATGGCTTGACGGGCCACAAGAGTAGTGGCATCGATGAACACAAATGCATAACTACTCCTGACTATCAATCGAGAGACGAGGGCCACAAAACAACTAAAGAGGGACACCTCCAAGGAACACATGTTTTTCTGAGTTGTGGATGCATGGATTAGTATGTCGAACCAAGTTCAACATGTTCCTTCTAGATAACCCATGCAGAAAGGTAGAACTGGCAGAATCACAATTATGAATGGAGAACTCCTCAAGAGTACTCCAATTGTGATATTTTGGTTCAAAGAACTTCTGCCTTAATGGTTCATGGTATTTGGAAGAAGGAAATACCACTGACCTCGAGGACTATCGCAAAGGTTACTAATATCCTAAAGGAACTAGCAACACTATCAACAAGAAGTAGGGTGAATCTCGGTTCAAGAACCCAGGGGTAGAATACCTACTAACTAAATTTCATCACGGGATGCTTTCGAGAATGATGGCCAGAATCATCACACTGGGAAGCTAGATTACTAGATGGTTTCATAAGACGCCTAGGGTCATAACAATAGCTCCAACATATATGTCAAGGCAACAAAGTACCTCAACTCACCGATTAGTGTGGTTAATCTGGCCCAAAGGGACATCAAAATGAGAGGAAGGGATTTTGCAAATGCTTCAGGTTGTTTTAGAAACCTGGGATGACTCGGACAGCATAACGGCTGTAAATGCTCAAAAAGATTCAAGACATCCTACAAATGGTGGCATAACCACTCGATCATCATAGTATCAAGGTTCTGGTATCACACCCGGAGGTAGTAAGAACAGAACTGGGGCTTGAATCCAACAATCCTATAAGTCTACGGATTAGTAACACGTGATCTGATGGAAAGATGAGAAAGCCTAGTTCTTAATCCCGTAGAAAAGAAAAGGATGACTCGGATCGAGAAGGCCATGAGGTATAAGGAGTAAAAAGAGCCTTACGTTCCTTCCACAATCAATTCCCTTACATAACTAAAGCATTTCTAGACACAACTTGACCGGTTTGGCTTGGTAATCCTCTGAGCGATCGGGCTCGATACCAAAAGCTGTCGAGGACCCGATTCCAAGTCACATCGATCTAGCCGGTAACACCTCATATCACTTTGCGGCCTCACGCGCGGTATTCCCACGGGTGTCGCCTTACCATGGCCCGGGACCGTTTGCGCCTTTTGGCTCACGTATATGATAGTGTCGCTAGCATCCATATGACAGAGAACCGGGCCGACATGGCTAGTCGTGAACCCAAAGCGGCACTAACCCATGGGGACAGTATACATGAATCACATCGAGCATGTCGATTAGGCGTGTGAATCCGGGGCTGTAATGGGCTAACAGGACTCAGGAACCCGGTCAGTGAGCTAGGCAGGACTCCGAATGTCACCGCGTGACATTTCCCCGAAGGGACAGAACCACGAGAGCGAAGTGAAACACATGCCGTCCGGTCAAGTGTCACGAAGAGGAGTCTTTGGGCTAGCAGGACTCCGATGAACCGGTCAGAAGCGGACTACTATGGCTCAAGGAAGCACTAGAGTACATTTCCCCATAAGAGGCTGCCAACGATAAACAACTAGATTGTCGGATCCCACACATACCAAGCATTTCAAACATACATGTAATATGCTCGATATGTGTAAATACAACATGGCATCACAACATAACTCTCGACTCAAGTATTTATTCATTAGGCTCGAGGAGCGAGATATTACAAACATGGGTCTCATGACCCAACACTCGTGAAACATACAAGTCAAATCACAAGCGGAAGCTTAACATGTCCGAGTACAGACATCTACAAATGAAAAAGGCTGGAAAGCACGAATATTTACCGAGATCTGCCGAGGCACAAGATCGTAGCTGAGGTAACAAGCTAAACGTCAAGTCCACGCGGAACTACTAGCGAGACCGAAGTCTCTCTGCAAAAACATAAATTAAGCAAACGTGAGTACAAATGTACCCAAAGAAGACTTACATCGAACTAACTACATATGCATCATTATCAACAAAGGGGTGGTGGGGTTTAAGCTGCAGCAAGCCAGCTTTGACTCGGTGGCTATCCTAAACTACGTGCAAGTAACTCTTTTGAGGTGGCGCTACGAGTCCACATATTCACCATATCAATACACCACTATGGATCCGCTCTCGTCTCCCTACGAGAACGCCACCCATAGCACTCACGCTTATCTTGCGCATTTTAGAGTATCCACTTTCACCTGTCTATGAACTGTTATAGGCAACCCAGAAGTCCTTTACCGTGGGCCTTGGCTATTGAATAGATCATTTATAACCCTGCGGTGTACTTCTTCACACACGCTCTCGCCACTTACCACCATGTACACGTCGTGTATCTCGGCAACCTTCAAGCGGAAGCTTTGGCGAGGAGTCGGCGACCTGACTAACCACACAAGTCTCTAGTCCGGGTTTATCGCCTATTCGGGTTCCATCCATGAGGAGATCCGGCGGGTGTCGCTCACGGCCCCAAGCGATGTGCGGGGTTCCCGAGACACCAAGCAGGCGCTTCAGACACCGCCACGGTGTATCTACCGCATCATAGCCCACCCCTAAGGTCAGCGCTTCGCACGGCCTCCAACACATATCCTACAAACACCGGAAACTAGTTGCAACTCCTGGGCCGAGAGATCAGGTTGGTTAATAAGTCGAGAGCTTGGGCGCCTTGAGCCCAATGTGGTAGTAACTGTTTCATGGATCACAAACACGTAACTTCAGTTCTGAGGGCGGCTGCAATGAGACAACCCACCATGTACTCCTACATGGCCTCTCACCGCTACCTTTACCAAATCGTGTTCACACACTTAGCTCACACACAAGAGACATGTTCACACACCTCTCGATTCATCCCCGATGAATCGGACCCGACTCAACTCTAAGCGATGGCAGGCATGACAAACAAGCATGAATGAGTAGGCACAACAGGCTCAAACAACTCCTAATCATGCTAGTGGGTTTCATCTATTTACTGTGGCAATGACAGGTCATGCAGAGGATAAGGGGTTCAACTACCGCAGCAAGTAACAGATGATTCGTTGTTGTCCTAATGCAAGAAAAGAGAGCAGGCGAGAGAGTGGGATTGTATCGGAATGAACAAGGGGGTTTTGCTTGCCTGGCACTTCTGAAGATAATATAGCTCTTCATCGGTGTCATCAAACTCATCGTCGGAAGCACGTCTATCGAGAGGGGACAGATATCGGCAACAGAGAAATAAACATAATCAATGCAATGCACAATATCATGCATGATCATGACATGGCAATATGTTGTTATTTAGTCTAATGCAACTAGCAACAAGTTAAATGGAGCTGGTTTGGACACTAGGTTCAAATTCAAACTCCATGTAAGGCATTTCAAATGCCATTTATTCAAATTGTCTTATACAGCAACTTTAGGTTGTTCAAACATGCATGAAAAAGTATGGATGGATAGATTGCATTTTTCCGATAATTTTTCATATATAAATTATTTCATTTGGAGTTATGGTTGATTTTCTATGATTTTTTTAGAAGTTTTGGTTATTTTCTGGAATTTCCTATATAAGAAAAATTCCAGTAATTAGTTATTCCGTCAGCATGATGTCGTGGTGACGTCGGCGAATCAAAGGCGCGGTCAGGTCAACCCTGACCTGTGGGTCCCTTTGTCGATGAGTTAGATAACTAACTAAATTTAGTCAGCATTAAACTAATACTAATCTAGTTTAGTTAGTGGCCTGGGGCCCACGCGTCAGTGACCCAAGGGGTCAAACTGGGCCCACCCGGTCAATGGTCAGCGGGGTCAAACCCACCGGCGTCGAGTCGCCGGCGAGCGACAGGCAGCGGAGGCGTTGAAAGCGCTCTCGACCCGCTGGTTGATCGCTGGTGGGTGCTACTGGTCGTGGGAGTGAGCGCGTCCAAGCGGTCTGTCAGTTAGTCATGAGGTGGCCGAGAATCGTCGGCGGCGTCGAGCTGAAGCGGTGGCGCTCGGGCACTTTATCACGAAGTGAATGCGGTGTGCAAAGCGAACGCGGTGAGGCACTGAGGAGACTTCTGCTGGCAGCGGCGGTGAAATCGTCGGGCGCATGGCCGGGACCAAATGGTCACGGGCGTCACCGGCGGCAGCGCAGCGAAAGAGTGAGCTTCGGCATCGATGGCGGCGACGGTGGCTATGGGGCGAAATGACACGGGAAGAGAGGGAAAAGCGGCGGAGCTCACAGGGAGTTCGGCGACGGTCTCAGCGGGCTCGGGGAGGCACGGACGCCGGTGAATCAACGGTTGCGGTCGTCGGGGCAGAGGTTGATGACGACGGTGATGGCGATGTTCTAGGGCCTCCCGGGATGCGTGGCTCGGTGGAGAGGAAGAGGGGTCGAGGCGGAGCCTCTGGGCGCAACCAGCAGGCGAGGCAATAGGCGTGGCCACGGCGGTGCTCGTCGGTGGCGGCAGCTGCGCTTCGGGTTCGGAGAGAGAGAGAGAGATGAGGCGGGGAGAGAGGCGGTCGAGGGGTCCAAGGGTGCGTGGCGCCCACGGCGTCGAGGAAGCGACGGAAGCGAGGAGGTGGCCGGGCGCGTGGGCGCAAGACGGCTACGCCTCTCGCCCCATCTTGGCGAGGTGGGAGATGACTGGCAGGCGCCAGTGGGCTGGGCCGGCATAGGTGAGGCCCAGGTGGGCGCCAGGTTAGTGGCCCAGGTATCTTTCTCTCTCTCTCTTTTTTTAATTGTTTCTGTTTTCTATTTTTCTGCAACTGTTGGGCTTTATTAAAAATACTATAACGTTCCAGAAATCCTGAAAATAATTATGTGGCTAGATCTAAAATATACCAAACCACATAAAATGTTCCAGAATTATTTGACATATATTAATTATATATAAAATATATATCCAATGCAAATAGTTATTGAATTAATTCAAATGGCCAGAATAAATACTTCTGTGACTCTGAAAGTATTGGTTTGAATATCACCTCATGCCAATATTTTCACAGAGTAACAGGAACATTTTCTTGGACTCATTTGATGAGATTTAAATGTTGGTTATTTTTAGGGGTTTTCGAGGCTTTGAAAATTCCTCAATTCAAATTTCATTTGAATTTAAACATGATGCACACATGGAAGTCTGGCATAGGTCGACCAGAATTAGGGATGTGACACATCACCGAGGTCATCTCATACGATCTTATACCGCAATGCACCGCATACCGGGCATGCGTTGAGATCCTTGTATGCACCGCATGATAGAGGATGCACGATCATTAGGGCATGCATGTATCTTCTCCACCTCCAATTCTAGAGGGCATACGACCTTCTTTGCTGCGTATGTATCTTGTCAGGCAATTCGTTATCCTTTGGAAGCTTCTTCTTCATTATTTTCAGTAGCTTCTCAAATCCTTTATCGAGCACAAAGCATTCTCCGCTTCCAACCGCAGCAATTCCAAATGACAAGACCGAGCTTTGTGTTGCCATCTTCGCAATTGGGGTACAACCCTTTTTGTGATCCTCTAACATGCGATCGAACTTCAGCTTCTCCTTTTGACTTTCGCATTCGTCCTTGCATCGACAATGACCCGGCGGAGATCATCATCATCGGCACATCGTCTGGTTCCTCTTGATCTTCAGCGACTTTCGCGCCGTTCACGGCACCATCGTGCACATCGTCTGGTTCCTCTTGATGTTCAGTAGCATCACCGTATTCAGGGGGCACATAGTTGTCATCGTACTCTTCTTCTTCGCCGTCTTCCATCATAACCCCAATTTCTCCGTGCCTCGTCCAAACATTATAGTGTGGCATGAAACCCTTGTCAAGTAGGTGGGTGTGAAGGATTTTCCGGTCAGAGTAAGACTTCGTATTCCCACATATAGGGCATGGACAACACATAAAACCATTCTGCTTGTTTGCCTCAGCCACTTCGAGAAAATCATGCACGCCCTTAGTGTACTTTCGGAGGTGTGTCCGTCACCGTACATCCATTGCGGTTCATCTGCGTGCATTATATATAATTAAGTGTGTCAAAAATCATTACGAACATCATGAATAGATAATTAAGTGACCAAATTAATAGAAGTTCATCATCATATAAAAACCAAAGTACATACATAGTTCTCATCTAACAACATAAAAGCTCTGCGAGCATCTAAATTAATTAAACCATACATTGAAACTATGTAAAACATTTCAATGCGAAAACAAATGCGATCATAATCGCAACCAAGGTAACAAGCGATCCAACGGCATAATGATACCAAGCCTCGGTATGAATGGCATATTTTCTAATCTTTCTAATCTTCAAGAGCATTGCATCCATCTTGATCTTGTGATCATCGGCGACATCCGCAACATGCAACTCCAATATCATCTTCTCCTCCTCAAGTTTTTTTTATTTTTCCTTCAAGTAATTGTTTTCTTCTTCAACTAAATTTAACCTCTCGACAATAGGGTCGGTTGGAATTTCCGGTTCAACAACCTCCTAGATAAATAAAATCTATGTCACGTTGGTCGGCATAATTTTCATAAACAATAAATGAACCAATAGTTATGAAAAGATAATATATACCACATCCGAATCATAGACAAGGCGAGGGCCGACGGGGCGGATACCAAAACCATCGCACTATATAAGATGCAATAATAAAAGTAAGAAAATAATACAAGTATCTATCTAAACATACAAGTAAGAATATTTTTCCTTTCGGAAAGAAGATAAGAACAAGAGGCTCACCACGGTGGTGCAGCCACGATGAGATCGGCGCGGGTGATCGGACGGCCCGGTGAAGACGGGACGAGGCGTGACGGACCGCTAAACCTAGACAAATATTGAGGAAAATGGAGCTTGGAGGTAGAGCTTTGAGAGGAGAAAGCTTAAGTAGTGTGGCTCGGGCATTCCATCGAACACCTTGTGTGCATAGGAGGTGAGCTAGAGCACCACCAAGCCCTCTCCCCTCGGCTAAGACAAAAAACAGAGCAAACAGAGCAGTGTGCTCTGCTCTTACGCGGGGGGTATATATAGGCAGCACTATTGGTCCCGGTTCGTGGCATGAACCGGGACTAAAGGGATGCCATTGGTCCCGGTTCATGCCACCAACCGGGACCAATGATGGTGGGCCAGGAGCGAGGCCCATTGGTCCCGGTTCGTCCCACCAACCGAGACCAAAAGGGCCAGACGAACCAGGACCAATGGCCCACGTGGCCCGGCCGGCCCCCTGGGCTCACGAACCGGGACAAATACATCCATTGGTCCCGGTTCGTGGCAGAACCGGGACTAATGGGCTGAGCAGGCCTGGGTCATTGCCCCCTTTTCTACTAGTGTGTATTAAGACTGAACCTCAACACCCCAAGTGTTTTTCTTGTTCTTATAGCTTCAAAATTTGTCCAGTTGTTCAAAAGATCCCAAATTCTTTATCGCACTAAAGGCTTTCGAGCTTCTTGAAGTACAGTTTGAAAAAATCCTTCTATGAAATAACTACTCCAACCATGATCATAAACACATCTGGAATGTATATAGTACTGCCTCCGTATCAAAATATATGAGCCTACAAAAACATCTTATATTTTGATACGGAAGGAGTAGTTAATTAGGTAGCCACTGAAATTAGAATAGCTGATGGTTTTAGGATGGTAACTTTGTAAGTTGCAAGATTTAGAATAGAATAGAACTTTGCATGACATAACCTAATGCAAAAAAGGTAACAGTTGCAACACGTAGTGGTATTTCACAAGTTTCTGTGATAGAAGGCCTATAGGAAACTATCCTTACATGGAAAGAAAGGTGACACATGCAACTTGATGCCGTATCTCGCAAGTTTCTATATCTGGTCAGTTATGTGTAGGCAATTTATTTGCTTAGAAATAGAACAAAAGGACACATCTCATAGTTGCAACTAATTTTAGAGGAAACATAGTGGGCCGCATAGTTGAATTTGAAGGGAACAATTATAGTGAGGCAAGTATTTTCATCTAGCGTGCTGCAGAGACTCTCGTCACAAGTCTATATTGTAAGTAGTTGATTTGCTTTGGATATTTGCCCAAGAAGTTGTATTACTTTACTTGCATCTTCTTTCCCTCTCCCTCAAAAGGTTTATACAATTAATCAGTATCTCGTGATCTGTCGAAGTAGAGTCCTTGCATCTTCTATAGCATTTGTGATTAAGATTTTTACATTTAGCTTCTATTTGACAAATGAATCTCTAATTCAACATGTAGTTCAACAGAAATCTAATGACCACATATATTTTGTCTATATAGAAGATATTATAGTCAAGCTGACTAAAACTTGATGGGACAAATGCATCACGCGAGGAGCGGGATCAAATTCAGCAACAACGACGCGTCTTGCATGTTCGATGAATGTTCTTTTCATATAAATTTTTCACTAAATTTTAATTTTTCCCGTTGCAACGCACGGGCATTTGTGCTAGTATTTTTTTCAAGGTTGCATAGGATAGTTGGTATCTTGTGTCTAAGACGCTCCACAGCATCTATCCTGATATTTCTACTGCGGAGTTCCCTGAAGAATCAACTCTGCAACTGCTCTGTATAAGTTAGGGCAGCCCAATCCTCTAAGGATAATAGGTAAAACCCATTGAAATAGGACGTGGCAGTCATGAGTTTTCAACCCTTATATCTTGTTTTTCATCTGCACTGACTCTCCTTTCAAGGTTGGAATCAAATCCATGTGGGAATCTCACACGTGACAGGACCTTGCAGGATTCTTTTCTTTTTACCTTGTCCAAGACGTACACACCTGGTGCCATATCCCGTGATGAACCATCATCTTTCACCTGCAAATCGTATCTGATACCCAGGTGTGTCAAATCAATCCTAGATTTTAAGGTATCTTTCGTCTTGCCTTCAATATTAAGAAGTGTGCCGATAATGTTGTCACATATATTTTTCTTGATGTGCATCGCATCAAGATTATGCCGCATATCCAAATCTTTCCAATACTCCAAGTCCCACAAAGTGGACCTGCGGGTAAACAATAATCTCTCTTCTGCCCTGCCACGCTTCCTTTTCCCGCTACCATTATCAGGATAGTTTCCTGGCGTAATATCTCTGGCCTTCTGTAATTCCTCCTGCAACTCATCCTAGCCTCTTTGGCGCATCATGGTTTTCATGAGCTGCATCGAACACAAGTCTTCGGTATTTTCTAGGACACGGCTTGTCCTTGGCAAGGAAACGGTGGTGTCCGATGTAATATATCTTGCTAAGTATTGCGTATGACAGCGGATTCTTGTCACAGTGAACACATGCGTTGTAACCATGTGTCGTTCGCCCTGACATAGTGCCCAAAGCCGGATAATCATGGATGCACCAAATTATAACAGCACGCGGAAAGAAATCAGCTAATGGATTGTTATATTGGTCTCGAGTGAGAAAACCCCTCCATAGCTTTTGAAATTCCTCCACAAGAGGCTCCTTGAATAAATCAAAATTCTTTCCAGGACTTTTTGGACCTGGGATGAGCAAGGCCATCATGTAGTTTGATTCTTTAGTGCAGACATTTGGTGGCATGTTGTAAGGGATTGTTGAAATATATTGCTCATCTCGTTCCATCAGTTCAGACTTTTGAATGAGTTGGCTGAAGCATGAATTCAATATGATATCTGAGCCAAGAGGTCTTGAGTTCAAGACCCTTCCAATGCAGTATTAAATAAACGATTCTGCGGCCTACATCGATCCCACGTCTAAGGACTAAAATAGCTTAGACGTGAGGGGGAGTATTTTAATATATTGCCCGCCTTCCTCCATCAGTTCGGACTTCTGGATGAGTTGGCTGGAGCACGAATTCAATATGGTATCCGAGCCAAGAGATCTTGAGTTCAAGAGCCTGCCAACGCAGTATTATAAAAAAATAATTTTGCAGCCTACATCGAACCCACGTCTAAGAACTAAAATAGCCTAGACGTGATGGGGAGTGTTGAAATGTATTACCTATCTCGTTCCATCAGTACTCTGGTGGCCAAATGGGTTGAATCCATCTGAAACTAAGCCAAATCTAATGTTTCTCGGCTCAGCAGTAAATTTTTTGTGTTTCAGATTGAAACTTGTCGAGTCACTACAATGAGATGGATGGTTCATTACATTCTGATTTATGTACTCCTGGTTACTAGAATGCCACGGTACATCCTCTCTTATTTGAGCATCATAAAATAACTTCTACAATTTTGGTATAATTGAAAAATGTCTCAAAAGCTTATGAGGAATCCTCTTCACAGTGTGGCCATCAACAAGCGCAACATCCATTTATCTTCATCTGATCTCTTCATGCATCTACCACACGTACATATACACATAATGAAATATAATAATAACTACACAAAAATAAGTTTAACTATACGCAGCAACACGTACGTAGTCGGTGACAGCACGACACCTTATATATGCAGCCTAATCCGTACTACTATATACTCGGCACGGCAGTATATGCATTCACGAGACGAGGGGCAGTAGGTATCTGAAGTCGGCGTCGTAGGGCTCGATCTCCACCATCTTCTCCGGCGCCGGGGGCCTGCCGCGGTGGAGGAGTTCCCTGATGGCCCTCTTGAGCTCGGGCGCCCCGGTGGCGCGCAGGGAGCTGGCTGTGGACCCACTCCAGCAGCGACTCCACGTCGTCGGCGAAGCACCGCATGTGCCAGTGCAGTAGCTTCGGCAGCACGATCGTCGCCGCCGCCGCCGCGGCCTTCGACTTCGTCTTCTTCCTCCTCGCGCCTGCCACGCGGACGCACCGCTCCAGGTACTCCACCTTGGCCGCCTCCAGCTCGCTCGACACCTCCTCCGCCGTGTACACCCGGACCTGCACTTCGTACGCCGTGGATCATGTCAAGCTCGGCAAGAACAGTTAGCCATGGCGATCGGTCGAGCTGACACGTACGGGTGGCGAGGAGCGGCTGCCCCTGCAGAGCGCGAAGACGACGTTGGGTTCAGGGTACCCTAGCCCGTAGCAGAGCTCCATATCCCGCTCCCCTACTTCCTCCGTCATCATCCCCTTCTCAGCCAATTTCCATGCATCCAAAATGTTCAGGTTAATTAACAATGTCACAAGATTGATGTGGAATTCGCTTGATAGATTTGTTACCTGCCTGTTGCCTTCAGCAGGGGGGTGCCTGAGGAACAGACGCTCGATCGACAGGACGCTCAGCACCCTTCCTCCCACATTCACTGAAGCCTGATTCAGCAGAGCCAGCAGTTTGTCCGGCGATGGAGGCAGACCGTGCTGAAGAAATGCCTGAAAAATTGATAACATGGCAAAATTCACAGTTAATTTCTTGACGGATTATATGTATCTTGCAAAGTTGCATTCACCAAGTACTCCCTCCGTTCCAAAATAGATGACCTTGGGTCATCTATTTTGGAACGGAAAATTGATTAATGGTGTTCATGTGTTGATCAGAAAATAGCTCAGATTAATTTCCATACATGCATCACGCAGAAGTTGTAGATGTTGAGCCAGAAGGCCAGCTTCTGCTTGTTGGTCAAGAAGCTCGGATCCACGGTGCACAGCTTGTTCATCAGCACTCTGAAGAAACAAAAATAAAATTTCAGTACATTGCAACAAATTAAAATTTGTCCGTCCTCCGGCAATGACGATGATCAGGGCCTCACACTCTGACCTCAAGTTCTTGATGTCAACGAGGCACAGCTGCACGCGGCTCGAGTCGAACGAGCTCCTGGTGAACTCGACGAACCTATTGCACCGGCCGGCCGTCTCCTCCTCGTCACCGCCGCACTCCGAGGCCGCTGCTGCACGGCTCTTGGCAGAGCGGATGGGCGGCGCCGCGCCGTCGCTCGACGACGACGACGACAGCTTGGGGGCGAGGCTTCTGGAGGAGCCTATGCAGGAGGTGATGTTGAGCTTCGACGCGCTGCTCAGCGCCAGCTCCGAGTCTGCATGATTCGTTGTCCTGCTCAGCTTGTGGAAGATGGTCACCGTCAGCTTGATGAGCTCCTCTGAGAGCTTGTTTGGGCTGCTCGAGCAGATTTTCCTTTCAGGAGGCCTAAGATTTTCAAAAGAGTGGCTGCTTCTTCTGCTCTGATCAGTCTCCTCGCCTGTCCTCGAAAGATTTCAAAATCAGAATCAACTTGTTGTTCTGCAAGAACTATTTAAGCAACCTATAAATTCTGCAACTGCATCTGCTGAACATTTCGTTTCATCTGTACCTTGCGAAGAGACAGACCCAGCAGAGGCCTTGCTCTCACGCTCGAGACCTCCTGAATCGCCGCCGCCTGGACCGGGCAGCCTTGGGAGCTGCTCGCCGCAATGAAGCTCCCTCCGGCCAATGCAGTGCCGGCCCGGCGGCCAGTCCTGCTGCCGCTGCCGCTGCTGCTGCTGCTGCTGAAGAATGCAGTGATGGGTCCAGTTGCGCTCCCGGAGGAGGCGCGTCCGCAGGTCGTCGACCTTCTTCTCGAGGTAGAATATCTCGTCCTCCACGATCGCCAGCTCCGCGAGGAGCCCCCTGATCTGCAATAAGAATCGATCTAATTACCATCACTTACAGTGGTCAGAACTTCAGAACTACCTATGGTTGGTATGAGCACAGATTAGCATGCCGCCTAACAAAATTACTGAAGAAATGGTGTATGGACTGCATAGTTAAGTTACCACTTAGTGAAGCAAACCGTACAGGTGCAATCAAGTGATTTGTCAGGTACGAGAAGGCAGGCAGGCAGGCAGGCAGGAATCCTAGGACATGAGGTGTGGCGGATAATGGGGGATGGTTGTGTGCGGACAAATCCGGCATTGTGGCGTGCAATTTGGGAATAGTCCTCCTGTGACTCCTGTCGAGCTAGATGTCCATGTGCATGCCACACAGCATTCATCCGTCCGATCCGTCCATAGAACTATTTTTCGTAAGCTAGCTAATACCGCAGGCAAACAGACAACGAGGTGGTAGCAGGCATGATCATGGCCGACTGTCAAGTCCTGTGATGCACGGCGAGTGATGTTGCATCTGCCTTCAAGTTTCTACAGTTCAGAGTTGGGACTGAATGTTTGGAACACTTTTACACTCGGTGACAGAAAACAGTGGCGGCTTCGAACCGAACGTGGGACGAATGAAGTGAGAATGGGGTAAATTCAGAAGTATACCAGGTAGAATCAATTACCTTGGATGGGACGAGGTTGGCGGAGAGGCAGCAGCGGCAGGCGGCGGCGTCCAGGCGGCCGGCCTGGAGAGAGCAGCGGAGGACCCGGCTGAGGCGCTCCTCCTTGGCCAGCACGGCCTCCAGCTCCGACACCTCCAGCCGGAGCTCCTCCGCGCGGCACCGCTGCTCCTCCCCCTCGCCGTCCATGAGAAAGTACATGAGCTTCATCTTGCCCCGCGGCGGCCTCCTTCTTAAACCCGCCACCGCCCGCCTCCGGTGGAGGCGCAGGGAGTAACAGCTGGCCCGTGATGATGGCGTCGGTGGCGGCGGCGGCGTCGGCGACCCCATTCAATCCCGCCGCCGTGGCACGGCACGGGTTGCCGCTCGGGGAGGGAGCACGAGAGGACTAGCTGCCAGAGATAGAGGTGGAGGAGGACGGAGGCGATCACATTCGCATGTGATGCGAGGACGGGCCGAGGCGAGGCTTCACGGAAGCGGGCGGCGTCGGCGCACGCATGAAACGCATATGAGCGGCTTCAATTCCCGGGCGGTTGCGGATACGTACGGCTGCGGATTTATGCCCGTGAGCCCGTGATCCGTCTTCTTCAGCTTTACTGCTACTGACTGATAAAAAAGCTTTTCTTTCTTCGCCGGGGCGAAACCCTTACTGTTCCCCTACGAAAAGGAAGGAAGCCATTTTCGACCTCGCGTTCCAAACAGAGCACTGTGCAGCTCAACGTCCGTATTGCCGTGCCAGTGGACATTTCGTGCCCACGTCGTACAGATCTGGCCGTCGGTCCGTGCAAATACTTTGGTGTTTCTCATGTGTGACACAAACGTCGCAAAGAGATTTACCATTTTTGTTTTCCAGGCGCAAAGCATCATAGAATTTTTTGCTCTTGTGTCCAAAATAAATTCACTATGTGCTTGTCAGCTCAGCGTTCAGCATTGTCATCACAGAGAAAATTGTGTACCCACGGCCATTTTTGTTGGAGGGTTGAGTGCTATCGTTAGGTGTAGTAAGGGCTAAAATGTAAAATAGGGCGTGTGCATGTTGTGGAGAAAGAAAAATAAACCCTCCTCTCTCTTGTTCTCCACCTGCTAGTTGCGCTCAAGATATTCTGGATGATTAGTTACACTATCAATATAGTATCAGAGCCTCCATTCAGGGAGCTCGGCCGATGTTCGACATGAGGGCATCCTCGCGGCGCTCAGGGTCCTGGAGGCACGAGTGCGAGATCCCGTCTGAGGAGGTCAATCTGGGGCTAAGATCTATGTGTTGCGGGATTGTGTGAATTGATCCGGGTAAAGATCCTTCTAGCAGAGATTAACATGTTTGATGGTGCTCCCCTCCAATTGTATTGTGATAATCAAGCAACTAACCCAGTCCTTCATGAGAGAACGAAGCATAAAGAGATGGACAAACACTTCATAAAAAAATAGATCAAGGAGTAATGCAAGTCGTGTTTGTGAAGTCTAGGGATCAGTTGGTTGATATCTAAAAGAGTTTGTAACATGACTTTTGTAAAACTCTATAGTAACGGGGGTAATCAGTGGCGTAGCCAGCCCAATAAACCAGGGTGGTCCATCAATAGAAATATTTACATAAGTTTATTTATTTTCAAAGAAATATATTTTTACTACATTATATACAAATTATGGGGAAATTCCAGGGTGGTCCATGGACCACCCTGGCCACCCCCTAGCTACGCCACTGGGGGTAATAGACATTTCTATCCCATCTTGAGGGGGGCTGTTAGAGGGTTGAGTGCTATTGTTAGATGTAGTAAGGACTAAAATATAAAACAAGCGAGTGTGTGTGTGTTGTGGATATATGCAATGTATAGGCGGGAAAGAAGAATGAATAAGAAAGATAGCAGAACTTACCTGAACTCTCCGCTCTCTTCCTCTCAACCTGTTAGTTGCGCACCTAAATTTCAACCCGCGGACATGAAGAGAACATATAGGCCCCATGTTTGCACTCAGGCTTAATCATTTTTCGACAAAAAATGAATTTTATTGGTTTAAAACAAAGCATCAAGAGGGTATAAACAAAATGAGCGCACACACAATCTCTATGCAACCAACACCTACACCAACCCATGCACACACAGAACTCGCCAACAGATATAGCAAAAAAATATAAAACAAAGCTATGCGTAGGCAAGGAGAAAAGAGCAAGGAAACCAAATTGATCATATATGTGATCGGCAAACTACAAAAATGACTATATTCACACCAATTATCTCATGACACCACATGAACGACAAAGTTCTTCAACAACAACGGAAGGGAGCCACACTTAAGCGCCCCCGTCGCCAGATCCAACCAGTCAATGCCAGAATTTAGGTTTTCACTCTGAAGAACCAGCCCGAGCATATCCGAACAATGCCTTCAACAAGATAACGACATCAAAAACATTGTCATTGCCAGGTATAATCAACTTGGGGTCAGACTTAGGCTTTCACCATGGATTTCGAGACCGGGTGCTCGAGTAGCACCACCATCGTGGCCAGTCATGCGTTGCCGCCATCATTTTTCAAGATCCCAACAGCGACACGATGCGGCCGTTACCGCTGTACAACCACCCCTATGCTTTAGCCGTCATACATAGTTTAGTTCGCTTCTCCAGCCAAAACCAAACCATCTATGATATGAAGAAAAAAAAACTCTTACATAAAGACCTTTCGGTTGCCACCGCAATCTGCAGTGATGCGGCCGTCTCTGGCCGGACGAATTTATGCCCGTGAGTCCGTGAACCTTGCTGTTTCCCCTACAAAAAGGAAGCCATTTTCGACCTTGCGTCCCAAACAGGGCACTGTGCGTGTGTTTGTCACCTCAACGTCCGTACTGCCGTGTCGGACGAAATTGCGTGCCCACGTCGTACATATCTTGCCATCGGTCCGTGCAAATTCTTTGGTGTTTCTCATGTACAGTATGTATGACACAAACGTTGCAAAGAGATTCCACGTCGTTGCCATCTTTGTTTCCATTTCAGGCGCAAAGCGCCAAATAAATTATTTTCTTGCGTCTAAAAAACCAAATCACTGTGTTCTTGTCAGCTCGGCGTCCGTATTGCCGTGCCAGAGGAAATCTTGTACCGACGGCCATTTTCACGGAGAGAAATGCGTCGATCCGTGCAAAGATTGGTTGCCAGCTTCGCATTCATGTGACAGACGTTGAAAAAATATCTCATCATCCACAGTGCTAAAAGGGCCCTGCTAGGTGCCGGCCGATCGGCCCAGATGCCAGATCGGTCCCGTCTCACGACCGTTGGATCATGCATGGTGAACGCCTACGATGGACTCGCGGAACTTGGAATGTCAGGGCAACTCCAACACACGATCTCAAATGGTCTGGCTGCGTCCGTTTGAGGGTAAACGGACACAAAACGAAGCCCAACGCGTGGGAGCAAACGGATATATGTTCGCTTTCCTAGTCAAAATTTCAGCCGTGCTTGCATCGAAACGGATAGCGCACGAACGGGCGGGACACACGCGTCGCACTTTCCCATAATTTCACCAAAACCCTCCCGCGCCCCTCTCCCCTCCCTTCCCTCCTTCCCCCATGGCCGGTGACCCGGTCGCGGAAACGCGCCCCGGGGCGAAGAAGAAGGGTCCCAAGAAGCCGCGGTCGGAGCTCACGCCGGTGTAGCTTGCCAAGCTCGACGCCGAATCGACCAAGAGGAGGAACCGGCGAACAAAGGTGGCAGAGAAGAAAGCCACTACTAGCTACGCCGCCGAGGAGGCCGCTTTGCGTGCCACGCAGCACCAGGCCGATGTCGACGACAAGGAGTCCATCATCGCCAAGGCGCACGCCCTCCTCATGTTAGGGTTGTGCCGACCCCCATCGGCCATTCTCTCGGTCGCTACCATGGCTGCGGTGAGCACAGGATCGTCGACCGTTCACCCTCCGCAGTACCGGTGCCTGAGCTCGTCCGTCACACCGGAGACGCCCAGGTATCATGTGTCACCGCTGCATGGCTATGGCCAGACCCGGTTCTCCACGTCGTCGGACGGCAGCGTGGACGTGCCGTCCACCCCCACCATCCCCACCGTGGGCATCATCAACCTCAACGTGACGCTGGGGTACAGTGGCGCTGGCCAGCTGTCTGATGGGACGCAAAGGAAGCAGCCCCGGTCGACTCCTACGGCCAACCTTGCCGCGCCCGCAAGTTGTTCGATGAAATGCCAGTGCCGACGCCGATGGTCAACGACCCTGACTACGTCGCTTTCATGGAGAACGTCATCTTCGAGGGCCGTGGTGAGGCCTTCAACGTCATGGAGGAGGCCGCTAAGAGGAGCAAAGAGGCTTGACATGGAGGAGGAAGCTTAACATTGAGGAGGCTGCTCAATTGAAGAAGCTCGTGATCGAGACCACCAATGCCGACACCAAAGCAAAAGAGGTGGCGCTCGCGATCATGAGCATCGACCAGACCAACATGTCACCGGAGAGGAAGGCTTGGTTCGCGAACCGGTAGAAGAAGATGTTCGCCCAAGACAGCATGAACTAGGCGAGTGGCCTCGGCCGTGGACTATGTGAAGGAAATATGCCCTAGAGGGAATAATAAAGTAGTTGTTTTATATTTCCTTATTTATGATAAATGTTTATTATTCATGCTAGAATTGTATTAACCGAAAACTTGATACATGTGTGAATACATAGACAAAACACTGTGTCTCTAGTATGCCTCTACTAGACTAGCTCGTTGATCAAAGATGGTTAAGTTTCCTAGCCATGGACATGAGTTGTCATAATGATCGTTCCGTTTTATTGCTACTGCTTTCTTCATGTCATATATATATATCCGACTATGAGATTATGCAACTCCTGGTCACCGGAGGAATGCCTTGTGTGCTATCAAACGTCACAACGTCCGAAGGTGTTTGCTGGGTTGACATAGATCGAGAAGGATTTGTCACTCCGAGTATCGGAGAGATATTTCTGGGCCCTCTCGGTAATGCACATCATATGAAGTGGAGCGGGTTGGTTATGTTCCTATGTACGGTTGGGATAATTATGTGGAACGGAATGGCTACGTTCTAGTGTTTGGTTAGGGTAATGGAACGGAATGAATTTGGTTAGAAATGGCCAGATTATCTCTCGAATTGCCTCATATAAATAGAACGACTTTTTATCAATAAATTATTTGAATTGTCAGCGAAAATTCAATTGTATTATGCACCCTTCGTGGTTCAGACTCTCGCATCTACGAACAATTCGGAGTTCAGATTCCCTCATGCACCAACAATTCAGAGTTCATACTTGACATTACAACACACGCATTTGCTAATTGCAGTTTACAATCAGTAGCAATTTCCCCCCTCTTTTTTTACTAGCAAAAGAAGATGAAGCTCTCGAACGGCACGGCGTACAGCACCAGCACGCACACCACGGCGAACACCCCCATGGCGCAGAGGTCTGCAACGGCTTCCTTGTCGGCTCGCTCTCGGCCAAATGGGCCACCGCCATGCCTCTCTTCCACGCGAGCCGCCCCCGCTCGCCCGCTGCTAGTCTGCTGCCGGTGCACGCCATTAGAGAGGGAGAGTCGACGCCAAAGAGGGAGAGAGGTGGGAGCAGCCGGCGGCGTCGCAGATCAAGCGGGAGAGACAAGGGGGTGGCCACGGGCGTAGCAGATCGAGGGGGAAGAGACAAGGGGGTGGCTGGCGGCGTCGCTAATCAAAGGGGGGATGCAAGGAGGTGGCCGTCGGCGGCGATGAGATTGGGGGTGACCGAGAGTCAGGGGAAGGGGTGAGACTGAGGCATTCCGCGTCATCCGGCCAATTCGGAGGAACAACCAGGTTCAGCATATCGACCGAATATGCCATTCCAGCAACGAGTGGGTTTCGGTTCCTCGGGTCAACCATACGAGAATGGTACTTCGGGACAGAACCAACCCATGCGTTGTCAGCGTAAGGCGCAGCTGATCGGCCGATTCAGCTTATTGTGTTTGCCAAAAGGAACGGCCATTGGAGAGAAAAGCAGACAAGATTAAGCAGCAACAAGAGCTAAAGATAATTGCTGATATATGTTCAGTAGTAAACATTATCATTATTGGCTTGCAAGCTCAAGTCAGGGGGAGGAAACACAGTAGCAGCTGCTCCACCACAAAATTACTAGCATAGTACACATAATAAACACAGGAGAAAAAAGGAGTCTCTTCATCGTTGCTGTCTTCCTCCACGCCGAGAGGAGCCACACATCGAGATCTTGCTTAGGCAGACTTCACAGTGGCGGCGTTGATGATGTCGATGAACTCAGGCTGCACGAGCGAGATGAGAACAGCGTTTAGTCATATGGGTGCAGTCTAGTCACGCATGATGATGAATACTAATATTGTGTGTTTTGTGTTTACCTTCAAGGAAGCTCCACCGACGAGGAAACCATCGACGTCGGGCTGCGCGGCCAACTCCTTGCAGCTTGCGCCAGTTACAGATCCTATAGCAACAAGGCGTATATCAAGATGACTTGGCAGTAAATGCGTGGATAAGGAGGAATTTGTGTTCAAACAATGGGTATACATACCTCCATAGATGATCCGTGTGGATGCAGCAACCTCGGGGCTCACATTGGTCTTGAGCCAGTCCCTCAGATTGGCATGGACCTGCCAACATAGAACAAGTCCGAGTATTAGCCAATGGAAAATATGTTTGGAATCAAAGGAGCACACTTCAATCTTCAAATGCATTAACACTTACTTCCTGCGCCTGAGCCGGTGTCGCAACTTTACCGGTGCCAATGGCCCACACTGGTTCGTACGCAACGACCACGTTAGTCCAGTCCTTGATCTTGCCTGCAAAACAATCAATCATCTCAGCCTACACTATCAGGTGATATTTTAATATTATATACAAAGTCTGCATTGGTCACAGAAAACAGGTATGGCAAAGCATAACATGTGGATTCATCCAACCATGAACAGCAGATATGAGCAATTTGTGATATGCATGTTCAAAGTAAATAGCAATGCCAAATTGATCATAATGGGAGTTACTTTGAGTTTGTTTCTTCACTTTATAGTCTTAAAGTATGTCAAGATTTAACCAACGTGAAGTAAAATTGTCAATGAAGAAACAAATGTAGCTAGTTTTTGCAAGCATAAACTTCATGCCAGGAAATTAAACACCCAAAGCTGAGACCATTCATCACAAACCATCAAGATCATTGGTAAGAAAATAAACACAATGATACAACAATTCAAAGGTAAATTTGTGTATGTTCACAAACTAAAGGTCCGTACCAGTAATTGCTTTTGTCTGTTCAGCGACAACTTCCATGGTTGATCCAGCCTCTCGCTGCTCAAGAGTCTCACCAACACATGCAATGACCTTCAGGCCCTGAGCGAGTGCATATGCAACCTTCTCTCCAACAAACTGCCATTCAAGAAAGGGGAGACGATTTAGCGCTGAAAACTCTTTAAATCAGTCAGGTTATTGCAACTATTTACAGAAAACAAAATCAACTGCAACGAATTATCCACCAAATATATTGCAGGAAATCCCCATCAGAATAATAGTGATTTTTCCACAAGTTGGTGTTACCATAATATTGTAGGTTTGTCTTCCAATAGCAGTATTTCATAGTTTGGTTGTTTGCTGCATTTGCAAATGGAAAGGCACCTGATTTATGAATAGCATGGTGTGAAAAACTGAAGCATACCTCACTTGATTCTCCCATCAAGCTCCTCCTTTCAGAGTGTCCAAGAATGACCCAGGGAACGCCGAGGTTGACAAGCATCTCAGCACTGCATTAGCAACAGGTTTTGAACCAACATATAAGTTGAGTGGGGAATAAACTTAACAGAAACTGATGTAAACATAAGAACTATTCATCTGGATTAGATATTAATCACTAACCAAATCTAACACCAATACTGAATGTGTAAAGAAAACAAATGAACATTGGTTTAGAAGTGAGAGTCCTATTCCTGGACTGTGTTAAAGCGAACATGTGAAAGACAGCATATGTTTGCCTTGCAGGTTTGTAGTTAATCCATGGCACTAAAACATATTGGCAGAGAACAGAATGCTAACCTGACTTCACCGGTGAAAGCACCGCCCTTCTTCACCCAGCAGTTCTGAGCAGCAACTTGGATCTCTGGGCGCAGCTTAGCCTTGACGGTGGGGAGGAAGACATAGGGCGGGCTGACGACAACCTCTGCAGTTCATCAGCCAATAAAACCATAAGTACATCTTGCAATGCAGCTTTAAGCGTCGCCAAAATTTGACACAGAGTGACCAAAACATACAAAGCCGTGCACAGAAAGGGCAGGCATCCATACCGACAACATCCGGAGAGGCGATCTGTCCAGCGTTCAGAGTGTTGACGATACTCTCTACCTGTTCGACAGTTCCATTCTGCACACATCAAGAACAGCCATGTCAGCATCAAGCAATCAACTCATCAGAGATAACTCACACTAAACTGTTCCAGACTAGCTGCAAACAGCTAGCAAGAACAAACTTCCGAACCAGGTATCAGCTAGCGAGATCAAACTGTTTTTCAACCTAGATGAAATAACCCTACAGACCCCAAGCTAGATGCATGCATACACAGTAATAATAGCTCTAAGCACCCCCAAAAAAACAAGCACCGGTAATTAATGATGCATCAAACGATCCCAACGCTCGGCATCAGAAATAAGACAAGATCGATCATTGGAATTATCGCCCAGGTCCTCACAAGAAATCGCACCTTCCGACTATCGCATCCAGCCCTCCCAATTAAAAAAATAGCCGGCGCACACACTAAAACAGCTAATCTCTGCACCGATCTGAACCGAGAGGGGCGAAGCTACCGCTCAAATCTAAGGACAATCTTCCCGATTTCACACTTGAATAACCCTCCAGATCCACCAAGCAGCACACCC
Organism: Aegilops bicornis; assembly: GCA_021605145.1. NCBI lineage: Eukaryota > Viridiplantae > Streptophyta > Magnoliopsida > Poales > Poaceae > Aegilops > Aegilops bicornis. The sequence goes on from JAHIAL010000045.1 coordinate 874,160, forward strand.
GATTCATCCACGCCGACCCATCCCCCGATTCAAGACAGGAACGGAAACGCGGAGCTACGACGAGAAATAAAGAGGGATCAGGGGCGCGAGACCACGTACGCATTTCCAGTTGCCGCCGACGAAGAACTTGCGGCCCATGGCGACGGAGGAGGGGGAGATCGGATCGGGTTGGGACGGACGGGCGGACGGGAGAGGGGGGATCGAGATTGGATTTGGTGGCCGGCGTTTCTTCTTGTGGAGGAAGAAACACACGGCGGGGGCAGGGGCGAGGATATAAAGGGAGGGGGCTGCGATGTGGCCACATGAGGCCGGCCGGCCTCGGGCGACCATGACAGGTGGGCCCCGCTGCCACCGCCGAATTTTCTGGGTTTCTCTCGCGCACACAGCTATTATTGGGGAACAAGAAATGTGTTGGACAGCTTTCTTTTTTGGTTTTATTACAGCTAGGTGTACCAAGAGAGCAATGCTTCTTTTCGAGGGACTAAGAGAGAAATACTCCAATACAAATGTTGTTGTTGCTGCTGATCTGTCCGTTGGCTTTTCCAAAGTCCTCTATAGTTTTTAAGGAATATATTGATTTTATTTTTAGACTATGAAGTATAGCAGTCATTGAGCATTTTATGACCACACAATTATACTCATATAGGTGCATGATTTTCACAAATATTATCCGAATGACACCACATTGCATGAGTGGTTGTTGATCAAAATTATGTCTTGACGAAAGAAATTACGCTCTATAAAGAGCAACGAAGAGCGCGTCTTTTCTACAGTTCTAACGGTTATTTCTCTCTTTTTTGGTTCTTTAGCCATTATATCAAGCGAGTAATTTTCCCAAAAAAAATTATATATTTTACAGGAAAGTTACGTACAGGCTGAGTGGTTGTTGATCAAACGATTAATTTTCCCGCAGAAAGTTATATATTTTGAAAATCAATCCAATAACAACAATCTTATGTCACAAACTTGCATACAAGCTGAGTGGTTGTTGATCAAACGAGTAATTTTCCCGTGAAAGATTATATATTTTGAAAATCAATCCGTTAACAACAATCTTATGTCACAAAATTGCATACAGGCTGAATGGTTATTGATCAAAATTATGTCTCAACGATACAAATTACGCTCTAGAAAGAGCAACAAAAAACACATCTTTTCTAATACTTCCAACGATTATTTCTCTCTTTTTTGGTTCTTTAGCAGTTATATTTCAGCAGAATGCTAATCTTTGTATTGATTTTAGAGTGTGGCTGTCAGCCTTCAAGAATCCAGCTGCAATTGTATATTTTCTCTACTCTTCTCGGCCTCCCAGCTTTATGTAACCTTTTGTGTTCTTTAAAGAGTTATGTTACAACATGTCTTTTGTCCAACTATTATTCAGGAAAAAGAGATGTGGTGACAGCTGCGTACGCCAACACCAAGAGGGCAATGGTAGTACTTATTAATTCTCTGTTGATCTGTTCCTTGCTTTGGCATCTTCAAAGCTGGTTATTTTTTAAGCAACAGGTACTCTACCGATATGTGTGGTTTACAAAGTTGTATTCATACTAAGTAAATGCTTTTGAAAACGAATCTTAGGATACCAACTTTATGTCAAGTAAAATTTACATGATAGAGTAAATTGTTAATCAAAGGTTTTGTCTTCGTGTACCAAAATACGCTCGAGGAAAGCAAAATTCATGTACGGGCTAATTCGAACGATGAAATCTCATACAGTTGTTTCATACGTTACTCCCAAGTTCTTGTATTCGCTCCGGATAATCCCATTATAATTTGATAGTTTCTCTAGCATGTTGTGGTTTTTTAGACCTCGCGTGTCTGCGTTCTTTTGTTAGAAGCACCATACAATGTGTCGCTTTGCCACTCCGCTTTCAGTCTCTACTCACCACACTTCAACAGCTATCTCATGTAAAAACCATGCAGAGTAGGAATTTTTAATTGGCCGTGTAATGGTTGGCACCAAAGTATGACTTGTTTTCCAATCGATAATTGATCCTCGCGATGCCGCATCACCTATATTTTGTAAAGGGAGGCACCAAAGTATGACTTGTTTCGCAATCCAATATAAACAAGAGTCACCAGGAGATGCTCTTTTATTATTACAAGTATTTTAAAGAATAAATACGGAGATGCTTTTGCTTGGGGAGCATGACGGGTGGCCGTAGCAGCAAGAAACGAGACAATGGGCGGCGTTTTCTTTTCTTTGGGCGTACGAAAACAGCGGGCGGCATATGCCGCGGCGGATGGTGCGTGATGCGCTGATGCGCATCTGCCTCCTGACGATTCCCTGGGCCTCATCTTAAGTGACGGGGCTGAAGGATAGCTTAGGAAAGAGCCCACACGTCTAGCTCTGGTAAAGTAAAGTACCTCATATTATGGCCCATATTACGGCCAGCCGAAGCACTGGTATCAAAATGGCCCGGCCCATGTAGGGTATTTTTCACGGCTTCTCATTTGGTTTTTCCTTTTTATTTTGGACAATGCTAACGCCCACACGTGTGGTGGGAGCCAAATCCGCCCACACGCCCTATAACATACAGACTGCGCCACGTCGCCGCGTGCATGTGGGAATCTTTTTGGATTTTCAGTTTTTAAAATGTTTTATCTCTTAAATGAAAAATCCGATTGAAAATCCGTTTTTACCATTAAATCCCTCGCGACGAGATCTTCAAAACTAGATCTCATATCAGTATATTTTAATGAATTTCTTTTAAAACGAGGGCCGTTTTTATCAGTTTTTAAAACGAGGAATTAAGAAACTAGACTTGCCATGAACCATAAATTAATTGTCATGATACATACACTTAAAATTGCCATGGTTCATAAAAAAATAATTTTCATGATCAAAGCACTGGAATTGCCATCATCAAAAAACTAAAATTGCCATATGGCAACTTTAGTTTAAGCACTTTGGCTACTAACAGTGTAAACATCATGGCATTTGGGCAAAAAAAATTGTCGAAACATATCAACATGGGGTCTAGTTTTTGAAGATCTCGTCGAGGCGGATTTAATGGTGAAAATGGATTTTTAATTTGATTTTTTAATTAGAAGATAAAATATTTTTAAGCCGAAAATCAAAAAACTTCATGTTGATGCCATTTGTTCATATGTGGCAAAATGAGTGATGATGGAGGTGTGTGGGCGATGTGCAAGATGCCACACATGTGGGCGTTACTTTTTTTGTTTATTTTTTCTCTTTTCGTTCCTTTTGCATTTTCTGCTTTTACTAAATTCCTAAAATTTTCACAATTTCGCGAGTTTTTTCCCAAAAGAAACCAACTTTTGTTAATATTTATTTTTTTAATCTGTGATTATTTTTTCTCAAATTTGTGAACTTTTTCCAAATTTTGTGCACATGTTTGTATTACGAACTTTTTTCAAATTTTGTGAACTCTTCTCCATTTTAGCGAACCTTTTCTCAACTAAGAACTTTCCAAGTCTTGAACTTTTTCAAATTCATGAACTTCTCTCAAATTAGTAAACTTTTGTTCCAAATCTTGTGAAATGTTTTGAAATTAGTCATGAACTTTTTTTTATATTGTTGGGAAAAAAATTGAACTTTTTTCCTTCGTGAAATTTTCCCTCTTTTGGAAAGGTCAATTGTCAACTCTCTATGGTCAACGGTCAACGGTCTCTGGTGGCCGAGTCAACGGCCGTAGGTCCACCAATAGAACATTTTCTAAAAAGAACTCAATTTGGCCGGACCATACGTTATGTGTGTGAGCGCCACTTTTCCTAATTGATGTCAAAGACGCCAGTTAGGAGCTCCCCAAATGCCATAGGTTGTTCATTGCATTTTCCACTACACGCTATTACCAGGTCGGGCATTTAACAGGTGGAAGCGACCCCCTAAAAAAAGCAAGTGGAAGCGAGAGACTAAAGCTGGTTTTAGAAACCTTCTAAACCTTCCTTCCGGTTTTAGTAATGTTTCAAGAGGTTTTACTTTACTTTATCATTTTCAGATTTAATTCCAATTATTATTTTCTATTTTTTTCCTTGCTTTACGAACTTTCACAGACTTTTCAAAATTCCAAGCATTTTGTAAATTCACGGACTTTTTTTCAATTTTGTGTACACGTATTTCATTCATTAATATATTTTGAACTAAATAACATTGAAAACATTGTGAACATTTTCTTGAACTCTTGAATATGTTTCAAATTTTAATATGTATTCAACCGACTAATATTTTTAATAACTGAAGATTTTTTAAAAATACATGAATATTTCTAAAATTAGCAACAAATAATTCTTGAACATTTCTTCAATTTGCGAGCAATTTTTAAAATGCTTGAATATTACCGTCAAAATATTTAGAATTGATGAAAAAAAATCAAAATTCGTGAACACTTTATGAATTCATTAGCACTTTTCAAATTTGAACATGTTTTCAACTTTGTGCACATTTTTTAACTTCATGAACTAATTTTCAAATTCAATTTTGAATTTAAGAACATTATTCGATTGTCATACGTTTGTTTAAAATTCATGAACAGTTTTCAAGTGCAACGGATTTATTTGGAAAAAAATCAATAACTTTTAAAAAATATGATTTTTCCAACTTTTTTAATATTTTTGAATTTAATTTAAAAACTTATCAAAGTTAAGAACAAAGTGATGAAAATGGGGAAAAATGTGGTCGCTCGTTGGTTGCTGCTTGGGCACTGAGAATACACGGCGGCTGGCTGGAGCGGAAGGCACGCACAAAAGCGACACTGGCCTTCCTGCTCGCTGCAAGCAATATATAGCACTGCCTGCGCTAACGACCGATCATGTGTATTTACTGCCCTTGAGAAATTGTATGTACTGTGCACTGCGATTTGATGCTCTCTGTGTCAAGTACGAGTGTTCACACACATGCGGGTGCTTTGGTGGGCCGGCCCATGTAGCAACATACTGTAGCGAGTTTTAACTCTATGTTTCTTTTGTTTCCCATGTTTTTTTTATTAAAATTATGATATGTATTTATTTTAAAACCTTATTTTAGATTTTTTGAAGTTTTGTATTCTTTTAGAAATATAAAAACAAATGGAGAAAATTAGCACTTTCATATATTCTGAAATTTTTAAAAATTCTAAAATAAAGGAAAAAATGAACCGAAACCTTCTAGATGGTTCCAAAATTAAATCAGTAAAAATGTTGAATCAGAAAAGTTGGAAAAAACAGAATCCCTATATGGCTAAATAGGCTGGCCCACCTGACCGCTCGCTTCACTCCTCTGTGCAAATGGCCAACACTTTTGACTTAATGTGCGTCAATTTGGAAATGCACGTGCACTCTCTATGGCTCAACTTGTTAGCTTGGTTATATCTAAAATAATTGTATGTGTTTTTTCTTTGCTCAACTGTGTTCCACTTCTTTATGCTGCTTTTTACCTCGATGTATTGATAATTAAACCCCTATATAGCTAAATAGCTGGCCCATCCGAGCGCTCGATACACTCCTTTGTGCGAAAGGCCTGCATACAATGTGCGTCAAATAGGAAATGCACTGTCCACTATACTTTTTTTGGCGGGTGCACATGCGGCTTGACTTGTTAGCCTAGTTATATCTAAAATAGTTGCATGTATTTTTGCTTTGCTCAATTGTGTTCCATTTATTTATTCAGCTTTTTGGCTCGATCTATTGATTTAATTGAAAAGAGTTGTTACATTGATAAAAAATACACTGGCAAAAATCAGTGACTGTAGCTCGGTCACTACACAAACTCCGGGCTCCGGCACACATCGATGAGAAAACATCTCCGCAGAAGTCATCCGTGATGTCCTCAATCCAGCAACTCCGACTTCACCGCAACCGACCACTATCAAGCTGATCATCATGGTTAGCTTGATTTTATTTACTTTTGACGGGATGGTTCTTGATTCGATAGCTAGAAAAAGGCTCCATGATGCATACATGGATGATTCGGGAATCGAAGTGATCGAGACTTGGCCGTTGGAGCCGTCCTGTCCAAGTCCGAACACGCATCATGCACCACGACCTACTAGCTAGAATGCTCCCCTGAGTACGTGGTAGTTTGCGTACGACTGGATGCTCCTTAAGTTATTTTCTAATAATGAGAACCGGATGATGCTTGCTTGATTCATCAGTCTGAACTCAACTAGATTCGAGATCAGTTCAGCGCTTCTGCTTCAGCTTCAACAACAACTCCAGAGGGCCAGACTCCAGTAATGATACTACTATTTGATAGGTGTGTACATATGATGATGCCTCATGACCACGATAGTTTATAGTGCACTTATTGATTGATTATTAGTGAACGGCTGCTTTCACCACATGAAAATATCTCCCCATCCCGTCGATTCTTAGCTAATTATAAACTCCATAACGTCCTGTCTCTAACATGTGTTGCTTTCATCTCCTCTTTGCATTTTCTCCTTGTGCCACGACGCATCTCTATGTAGAAAACATTGAGTAGGATAATAAGAACTTTGAAAGCTGAAAGGAAGAACATTCTACGTGTGAAGTGGACGGCTTCTCCTTCTCTTCTCTGGGTTCAGGGGACTTTCTGTTCAAATTAGCGATGTCGTCAACACAATATTGAATATTCCATCGTATACAATCCAACTAGCGCAACAACTTTGTTGCCTCTGCATCAGGTGATGCATGGTGGCCATTGCCTCAATGTTGTCGGAGAGCTGAAATGTTCTAGCTTTCGCCTCTTTTGGATTTTTTTATTATTGATTGCCTAACATATCGAGAAACAATGAGTTCATCTGTGATTCTACCTTTGCACTCCTTCGTCGCTGGCTAACACATTACCCTCTCATAAAGCCTAGACCAAAGATGGCTAATAGCCTAGCCAGACTCATCGGGTAGGGAATCCCATCCACAGTGAAGCCAGTAAGCAAGCCCTAATATCATACCAAGTGTTATGTACATGAGTCTCAACAGACATGCTATGGCTGGAGTAGACGGATTTATTGTTGCTCTTTATTAGAGTTGTTATTGCTCTTTTTATGGGAGCTTTGCTTATTTATATCTCGACAAGTGCTATGCACGTGAGTCTCAATTGCTAGTTGCCAGTTTGATGATGTCCGGCCCGCTGGCTATTCGTATATACAGTCGCTAGTAGTTTGCTATTGATATGTGATATATAGCCACGATCAGACTATAAAACCTTAATAAAAACTATTCAACTAGCCTAAAAATAAAAATAAAACCTTAGACGAAATCAGACGTACTTTGTTGCAGATCTACACCGTGGTACTCCCTTCGTCCCAAAATTCTTGTCTTGGATTTTGTCTAAATACGAATGTATCAAGTCACATTTTAATAGTAGGTATACGTATATGCATGTCGACAAATGTAAAGACAAGAATTTTTTGGAGACGGAGGAGAATGCGTCGCATGTTAGAAATATACTCCTATTATAGTCCGCCTCAATTTCCTCCAGAGTAAACACAATTCATCAGTGTAAAGGACACTTCAACAGCTGTAGATGGAACCAAACAATCGTTCTGCGTTGATGGAGGTAAAACTAAGTAGCAATGTTTCTCAGAAGGATTAAAATTTTGTAATGTTCGAAAGGGCAGCTGTTGCCCACGTACGCAAGAGAAGCTGTTGAAGGAAGAAAAGTAAAGTCAAGGTTCCAACAAAAGACTGAGCTGGTTGGAGGTTGGGGCCGGCAAGCCCTTTGTAGGTCAATGTTTGATCGATGCCTACTGAATACCTTAACTAGCTAGAAGCTAGTGGTACTCTTTCACTAAGATTAACTTTTAAAAGTGTCTTAGAAACTTTCTTGAAAAGTCAAACTTTTTTATATTTGACCATGTTTATATAATAATACATCAACATTTATGCCATCAAATTAGTAGCATTGGATTCGTGGTAAAATATACTTTCATCATATACCTATTTGATTTCACAAATATTGATATATTTTTGCACAAACTTGGTCAAACTTTGAGATAATTTGACCCTCCAACAAAGTTGAAAGTACACTCTTTAAAGGACGGAGGGAGTAGCCAGCTAGCTTGTGTCTATAATTTTGATTTTACAATGCTTGGGATGAACCCCCTCCGTTCACAAATATAAAATATTTTCGATATTGCAATATGGAATTTTCTGAGAAATGAGAAAGCCCTCCGCAAGACTCAACATCCTCCAAGATGCTTTGCCAACTGTCGCCATTGGCTGTTTATACTGCCTGAATCTAAGCCTGAACTGGTGCTGACATACAGACCGAAATTAGTGAACAAACACATTAAATCGTGTATGCCACAAGAGCAATTGTCTACTCAACTGCCTTAAAAAAACTAGCTAGTAGTACCGATACAAGCCGGCTACCCTGTAGTATAGTTGTGAAAAATGGAACACCATTTCGATCTTCTAATGCTTGGGACGTACTAGTATATGTTATAGCTAGTTAGATGGCTGCATAGCAACTAATCGTACGCACGTTTGGTTGATTAACTGCTGATTGAAATAAGCGTCAAGGTGGATGGATCGACGATGCTACGTGTGCGCATGTGCCCTTGTCGATCCTACCGTCCGCAACCACCAGAGCGAATCCAAGTTTTTCTTCTGTCGTATGGTTCCTTTCCCCAACGCAAGCTAAGGGCCAGTTTTTCTTTTGAGGTGCAGCTGCATAAGCTGCGATGGGAACAAGCCTTAGAGAAGCTGCCATAGAAATAAGCCCATAAGAATAAGTCATCCAGTTCTTTTCAGCTTCCGTCGTTTGGCTTATTTTCTCATACTTCCGGTGAATAGTCTGTTATACCCTTGGGCACAGTGACGGAGCTTCTTGGAGTGCAACTTGGGCCACCGCCCCCCAGCCCATGAAGAAATCCCTCACTACCCCTAGGTATTTGGGCCATAAGAACAGGAAAATAAGGCCAGACCTCATAATTTAGCCCCCCTCAGCCCATTGCCCCTCCAGAATTTTGGCCCAAGCTCCGCCACCGCTTGGGCACTGGTGGAATTCGCATCAATTTCTGAATCATATCATCCAAGTCACTAACAGATCTGCAGGTGGCTCACTAATCACTAATAGACCATGATTACTAGAAAGAGAACGAAATGGCTCATCCAAATCGAAGCATGTCACAGCAGATCAGGAGGATGGGAGGAAGGAGAGGGTGGGAGTGCAGGTTTGAGCAGGAACCGGTGGGGGGATAAGATGGTGGTCGCCCTGGTCCACAGGTGGAGCTGGATGCGGCTGTCGGAGTGGGGCATCAGCCGGAGCAACTGGAAAGGCTGGAGGCAGATGGGGAAGATGTTTTGCCCAGTGAGGCGGGAGAGCGAGGTGCAGCGACGGAGGGTGGCCTACCCGCCGTCCATCTTGGCGGCGTCGAAGGAACGTCTTTGGATCAGCGGAGACAGTGGTCTTGTGGCAATGGCCAAGGTGGCTGGGAGGAACCCTAGCTTCTCTGTCCATTGGGTCGCCTCTCCCGTGAGACAATGAAGCGAGACAACAATGGGGGATCGAGGGAATCGTTTTTCTCGGGGGGTCGAGGGAACTGGCCAGGGGCTGGGCGGTGGCATTTTTTCTGTAAAATGTGCAAACAACAATGGCAACAAGATATACCCTTTCATCTTAAGTGGGCTTCTGCGGGAAGGAGCTCCACCCCCAGCTTATTTTTTTTTTGAGGTGAACTAGGGATTTTATTCAAAAGATAACACAGAAGGAATACAAGTGATGTTCGGTAGGATCCCTAGCCACAAGCGGCGACAGAAGGGAGAGTGAAGCAGCCTTTGCAATGGCATGAGCTTCAAAGATTGGCCTCCCTACACTCATATCTAAAACTAGCACTCACAAAATCTTTCATAGACTCTAATTTCACTAATAACTTCTGACATAAGATGATAGCACATTCTCCACGATGTCCGAGACCACTTGCATACAATCGTAACCTATGATCACATCGTGAGAGGTTGAGGTCCTTTGCGGAAGCTAATGCCTCATTTGCGCATAAGTGCTTCCAGATTCATTGCATCAACCAAACCATCAAAAGTGACACCGAAGAGCCCAAATACCTCCCTTCCTTGTCCCTCGCTATCGCCGAGGATCGCACCCCTTTTGCCGTTCCGCGAAATTGCACCATCCACATTGATTTTAACCGCATCCCCCTCTGCGCCTTCCACACAATGGGATCGGCTAACTGTGGTGGCCGTCCATTGCAGGTTTGCTCCATAGAGACAATGTCAAGGTCCTCTAGGTATCTGTTGATAAAACACATAGTGGACAAGGGGCTTTGAAATTCTTCCTCATGGATCGCTTCTCCTCCTTGCCCACCAGATGGCCCACATGGTGACCAAAACTTTTGCCAACTCATACATTTCCTTTGTATCAAACAGCCAAAGAGCCACAACTGGGATCATCGGAGTTATTAGATAGCACATGCTCCACTTGGTCTCCCTCATCACCCAGGCGCCCACACACCTTGCCATCCGGCGGTCAAAAGTGAGTGTCTCCAAGTATCATTCTCCGCACCACACAAAGAACAAGCTGCCGAGTCCGCCATCTTCCTTCCATGCCTCGTGGTACCAGTCGGCAAGGACGTATGTGATAGCCTCCATACAAAAATTCTGACTTTTGAGGGGACTTTGACCTTCCATAGCAAGGACCACGACTTCTTCTCCCGAGCTTGATTCGAGTGGCCTCCCCTGTGTTGCAGCCAATCTTCCCTATGAAATTTGATAGTGTTGATCATCCTATATGCCGACCGGACCGAGAAAAAACCCTTTCTGTCATAGTGCCATGCCCAGAAATCTGGTTGCACCCTCGAACTCAAAGGTATATTAAGAATCACATCGACATCTGGTGCAAGAAAGTGTTGTTCTATCACCTCCCTCCTCCACGTCCTCGTTACGGGATCAATGAGTTACGAGACAAATTGTGGTGGGTTTGTCGATATTAGGCGAATAGGCCTTAACACTCGTAATCACGAGGTAGCAGTTATCCTCCCAGATCGTGTACCTATCCAGTAACCAATCCTCTTAATCGGTCCAAGAGCAAGAATGTCTCTTCCCTCAAGTATTGAGCGCCACACACACATGTGGTGTGGTCCTAAGGTTGCATCAAGAATGTCCACCAAAGGGTAATATCGGCTTTTAAAATCCGTGCACTAAGTGTGTGCAGTTCTGGAGCCGGTACGCCATACCTGCCTGGATAAAGAGCGAGGTTGAAAAGTTCAATATCTCTGAAGCCTAAACCCCCCATGAACTTGGGCTTCCTCTGACCTTGCTTGCTACCCCACCAAAACTTTCGTAGTAGACCATTGATATGTTCACATAATCCACGAGGTAGCTTAAAACATGCCATGGAGTATGTTGGTATGGATTGAGCAACCGACTTTTATGAGTACTTCCTTGCCTCCTGTTGAAAGACACTTGTCCATCCATCCTTGGATGTGCTTCCAAATCCTGTCCTTCAAATACCTGAAGCAACCCTCCTTCGCCTTGCCAACATCAGTAGGAAGCCCAAGATATTTCTCAGTCAATGCCTCATTGTGAACATCAAGCAGCAGTTTAATCTCATTGTGTTGGGCCTCCTGGACCATTTTACTAAAATAAATGGATGATTTATCAGTATTAATGCGCTGACCAGATGCATCACAATACATCTTCAAGAGGCTCTGGACCTTCTCTTGCACTTGCCCTTGTTGCCTCAAGAAACGAGAAAGGCGTCAGTCGCTGACGACAAATGATTGGTGATGGAGCCGTAGGTGCAACCGCCGGACCATGTACTCCTGTATTTGCTGCCTTTAACAAGCAAGATAGTCCTTCTGCGACAATGAGAAAGCAGATATGGAGAGATCCTGAATTCATCCATTATACCTCCATTCATGAACCGAAAAAGCGGATGAGGCGCACCTCATTACGATGTCACGTAAAAGCGTGGGCTGATTCCCAACTTGAGCATTACCGCCTTTAAATACGACCACTCTAATCGATCATAAGCCTTCATCATGTCAAGCTTAAGCGCACAAAAATGGTTGCCCTTTATCCTTCTAGACTTCATGTAGTGCAAACATTCATAGGCTGCTATAAAGTTATCCGTGATAAGGCGACCAGGAACGAAGGCCGACTGCTCTTCGGAAATTACCTCGGGGAGAATAACCTTCAACCTGTTGGCTAAGACTTTTGACACGATTTTGTAAACCACGTTGCAAAGACTTATAGGTCAAAATTGTCCTAAAAGTTTTGGACTTGCTGTCTTTGGAATAAGAAGGATGAACGTGCGGTTTATATCCTCTGGTGAGTCCTCTCCATTAAGCACCCGAATGATCATGCCTGTAATCTCATCACCACATAGCTCCCAATGCCGCTGGAAAAAGTGTGCCGGGAAACCATCCGGTCCCGGAGCTTTTGTGAGAAACATTTGAAACAAAGCCTCTTTAACTTCTTCTTTCATAAAAGCAGCATTCAGACGGGCATTCATGGCCACGTCCACTCGAGATGGTATATGTGAGAGCACCTCCTCGATGCCAATGGTTCCCTCGAAGGTGTATAATTGCTCATAGAAGCTTGTGGCCATGCCGACCATCTCCTCAGGATCCGATGTGTCCGAACCATCCCCTCTAGTCAGGCTAGAGATTGTATTTTTTGCTCTTCTCGCGCTCGCCTTTTTCTCGAAATACTGGGTATTACTATCTCCTTCTAAAAGCCAGCGGATCCTAGACCGTTGCCGCATCATGATCTCTTCACGTAACATAACTCCACAATCCGGTCCTGGACCTTTTTCTCTTCTTGCCACGGTCCAACCCGATCAGTGCAGCCCTCAACTCAGCTAGTCTCCGTAGTGATTCATGAAAGCTCATCTGGACCGAACCACAAGTAGTCCGTCCCCAATTCTTAAGAGATGCAGACCACGTTACGTAAGTTTATCCATGAAGTTCATGTAACGTTAGTTGTCGGCTGATCCACCGCCAAGCTTCTGTGCCCTTTGCGAGAGAAAGATTCTTCCTGCTCCCACATGCACTCATACTGAAAGGCTTCCTCAAAGCCAGCCTTAAGTTATTTGACTCCAATTCATTAAGCAACGAGGATAGGGCTATGGTCTGATTTTCTTTCTTTGTTAAATTGCTCGAGAGAGGCAAAAAGAAACATAGAAGACCAGCTCGAGTGCATAAAGGCCCGATCGAGGCGAACCACAATAATCTCCCCAACAATTCTTTTCTCAAAAGTCCAGTCTAGTCCTTTATAGCCAAGATCTGCTAACTCACATACATCTACTGACTTCTCTGAACCACCGCAATCATGCACTATCTGTTGGGGAATGTAGCGAGAAATTCAAAATTTTCCTACGTGTCACCAAGATCTATCTATGGAGAAACCAGCGAGGGAAGGAGGAGTGCATCTACATACCCTTGTAGATCGCTAAGCGGGCGTTCAAGTGAGCAGGGTTGATGGAGTGCGTGCTCGTCGTGATTCAAATCACCGGTGATCCTAGTGCCGAGCAGACGGCACCTCCGCGTTCAACACACGCGTTCAGCCGGTGGCGTCTCCCATGCCTTGATCTAGCAAGGAGAGAGGGAGAGGTTGAGGAAGACTCCATCCAAGGCGGCGGCCTGGCAGGCGTGGTGGTGGTGGTGGAGGCGTGGCAATCTGCGAGGCTTCGCCCAAGCACTGCGGGAGAGGAGGAGGTGTCACGGGAGGAGGGAGGTGCCGGGGACTCAGGTGTGGCTTCCCTCCTCCCTCCCTTTATATAGGTGCAAGAGGGGAGGCGCCGCCGTGCCCCTTCCTCCAAGGAAGGGGTGCGGCCAAGAGGGGGGGAGGAGTCCATCCTCCCCAAGGCACCTCGGAGGTGCCTTCCCCCTTTTGGACTCTTCCCTCCCCAAGTCTCCTTGGCGCATGGGCCTCTTGGGGCTGGTGCCCTTGGCCCATATGGGCCAAGGCGCACCCCCAGCCCATGTGGCCCCAGGGGCAGTGGACCCCGGACCCCTTCGGCACTCCCGATACAATACCGATAATGTCGCGAAACTTTTCGGCGACCAAAATAAGACTTCCTATATATAAATCTTTACCTCCGGACCATTCCGGAACTCCTCGTGACGTCAGGATCTCATCCGGACTCGAACAACATTCAGTAACCACATACAAACTTCCTTTATAACCTAAGCGTCATCGAACCTTAAGTGTGTAGACCCTCTGGGTTCGGGAACCATCTGGAACATGGCCAAGGCGTTCTCCGGTCAATAACCAACAGCGGGATACGGATACCCATGTTGACTCCCACATGTTCCACGATGATCTCGCCGGATGAACCCACGATGTCAAGGACTCAATCGATCCTGTATACAATTCCCTTTGTCTAGCGGCATTGTACTTGCCAGAGATTCGATCGTCGGTATCCCGATACCTTGTTCAATCTCGTTGCAAAGTCTCTTTACTCGTCCGTAACACATCATCCCGTGATCAACCCTTGGTCACATTGTGCACATTATGATGATGTCCCTACCGAGTGGGCCCAGAGATACCTCTCAAATCCAAAGCGAATTGACAAATCGAGTCTCGATTCGTGCCAACCCATGAGACACTTTCTGGAGATACCTTAATGCACCTTTATAGCCACCCGATTCGTTGTGACGTTTGGTACACCAAAGCATTCCCTACGGTGTCAAGAGTTGCACAATCTCATGGTCTAAGGAAATGATACTTGACATTTAGAAAAGCTTTAGCATACGAACTACCGCGATGCGTGCTAGGCTTAGGATTGGGTCTTGTCCATCACATCATTCTCCTAATGATGTGATCCGTTATCAATGACATCCAATGTCCATGGTCGTGAAACTGTAACCATCTATTGATTAACGAGCTAGTCAACTAGAGGCTTACTAGGGACATGGTGTTGTCTATGTACCCACACATGTATCTGAAGTTTCCTATCAATACAATTATAGCATGGATAATAAGCGATTATCATGAACAAGGAAATATAATAATAACTAATTTATTATTGACTCTAGGGCATATTTCCAACAGTCTCCCCACTTGCACTAGAGTCAATAATCTAGTTCACATCGCCATGTGATTAACACTCCACAGGTCACATCGCCATGTGACCAACATCCAAAGAGTTTACTAGTGTCATTAAACTAGTTCACATCATCATGTGATTAAGACTCAATGAGTTACGGGGTTTGATCATGTTTTGCTTGTGAGAGAGGTTTTAGTCAGCGGATCTGAACCTTCGAGATCCGTGTGTGCTGCAAATTTCTAGGTCATATTATAAATGTTGCTTCCACGCTCCATTTGAAACTATTCCAAATGGTTGCTCCACTATCGTATCCGGTTTGCTATTCAAGTCATTGGATAGGTGTCAAAGCTTGCATCGGCGTAACCCTTTCGCCGAACTCTTTATCACCTCCATAATCGAGAAACATGTCCTTATTTACTCCAAGGACAATTTTGACCGCTGTCCAATGATCCCCATTCTGGATCATTCTTGTACCCCTTATAGTGACTCATGGCAAGGCACACTTCCGATGCGGTACACGGCATAGCATACTATAGAGCCTACGTCCTAAAGCATAGGGGCGGCCTTCGTCCTTTCTCTCTTTACTGCCGTGGTGGAGCTTTAAGTCTTAACTTCATACCTTACATCTCGAGCAAGAACTCCTTCTTTGGTGATCCATCTTGAACACCTTCAAGATCATGTCAAAGTATGTGCTCATTTGAAAGTATCATTTAGCGTTTTCGATCTGTTCTCATAGATCTTGATGCTCAATGTTTAAGCGACTTAATCCGGGTTTTCACTTGAAAACACTTTTCAAATAACCCTATATGCTTTCTGAAAATTCTTCATCATTTACGATCATCAATATGTCAACGACATATACTCATCGAAATTCTATAGTGCTCCCACTCACTTCTTTGGAAATACAAGTTTCTCACAAACTTTGTATAAACCCAAAATCTTTGATCATTTTATCAAAGCGTATATTCCAACTCCGAGATGCTTACTCCGGTCCTTAGAAGGATCATTGGAGCCAAGATACCTTTTAGCATCCTTAGGATCGACAAAACTTTACGATTGTATCACATACAACCTTTCCTTACAAAAGCTGGTAAGGAAACTTCGTTTTGACATCCATCTGCGGATTTCATAAATGCAGCTAATGCTAACATGATTCCGACGGACTTAAGCATCGCTACGGGATGAGAAAATCTCATCGTAGTCAACTCCTTGAACTTGTGAAAAACTCTTACGCCACAAGTCGAGCTTCATAAAGCGGTGACATTGCGAATCCCGTCCGTCTTCTTCTTAAAGATCCATTTATCTCAATGGCTTGCCTATCCAGGCAAAAGTCCACCAAAGTCCATGCTTTGTTCTAATACATGGATCCTATCTCGGATTGCATGGCTTCTAACCATTTGTCGGAATATGGGCCCACCATCGCTTCTCCATAGCTCGTAGGTTCATTGTTGTCTAGCAACATGACCTTCAAGACATGATTACTGTACCACTCTGAAGTAGTACGCATCCTTGTCACCCTCTGAGGCACGGTAGGGACTTGATCCGAAACTTCATGATCACTATCATAAGCTTCTTCTTCAATTGGTGTAAGGCGCCAAGGAACAACTTCCGTGTACTCGGCCGCACACTATTTGAAGTGATGGTTCAATAATCTCATCAAGTCTCCACCATCCTCCCACTCAATTCTTTCGAGAGAAACTTTTCCTCGAGAAAGGACCCGTTTCTAGAAACAATTACTTTTGCTTCCGGATCTTGAGATAGGAGGTATACCCAACTGTTTTGGGTGTCCTATGAAGATGCATTTATCCGTTTTGGGTTTGAGCTTATCACGATGAAACTTTTTCACATAAGCGTCGCAGCCCCAAACTTTTAAGAAACGACAACTTAGGTTTCTCCAAACCATAGTTCAAGCAGTCTTAGTCTCAGCGGAATTACGTGGTGCCCTATTAAAGTGAGTGCGGTTGTCTCTAATGCCTAACCCATGAGCGATAGTGGTAATTCGATAAGAGACATCATGGTACGCACCATATCTAATAGGGTGCAACTATGATGTTCGGACACACCATCACACTATGGTGTTCCAGGCGGTATTAATTGTGAAACAATTTCCACAATGTCTTAATAGTGTGCCAAAGCTCGTAACTCTCTATGATCATATCATAGACATTTTATCCTCTTGTCACAATGATCTTTAACTTCACTCTGAAATTACTTGAACCATTCAATAATTCAGACTTTGTGTTTCATCAAGTAAATATACTCAACATCTACTCGAATCATCGTGAAGTCGAGAACATAGCGATATTCACTTTGCATGCCTCAAAGACTCATTGGATTGCACACATCAAAATGTGTTACTTCCAACAGGTTGCTACCTTGTTCCATCTTCTTTGAAACCGAGGCTTTTCCGGTCATCTTGCCCATGTGGTATGATTTGCATATCTCAAGTGATTCAAAATCAAGTGAGTCCAAGCGATCCATCTGCATGGAGTTTCTTCATGCGTATACACCAATAGACATGGTTCGCATGTCTCAAACTTTTCAAAGCGAGTGAGTCCAAAGATCCATCAACATGGAGCTTCTTCATGCGTTTATACCAATATGACTTACATGGCGGTGCCACAAGTACGATGGTACTATCATTACTATCTTATATCTTTTGGCATGAAAATGTGTATCACTACGATCGAGATTCAATAAACCATTCCTTTTAGGTGCTAGACCATTGAAGGTATTATTCAAATTAACGAGTAACCATTATTCTCCTTAAATGAATAACCGTATTAGCCGGACATAATCCAATCATGTCTATGCTCAACGCAAATACCAAATAACAATTATTTAGGTTTAACACCAATCTCGATGGTAGAGGGGGCGTGCGATGCTTGATCATATCAACCTTGGAAACACTTCCAACACGTATCGTCAGCTCACCTTTAGTTAATCTCCGTTTATTCCGTAGCTTTTGTTTGAGTTACTAACACTTAGCAACCGAACGGTATCTAATACCACAGTGCTACTAGGAGTACTAGTAAAGTACACATTAACATAATGTATATCCAATATACTTCTATCGACCTTGCCGGCCTTCTTATCTACCAAGTATCTAGGGTAATTAGGCTCCGATTGGCTGTTCCCCTTATTCTGAAGCACTTAGTCTCGGGTTTGGGTTCAACCTTGGGTTTCTTCACTGGAGCAGCAACTGATTTGCCGTTTCATGAAGTGTCCCTTCTTGCCCTTGCCCCTCTTGAAACTAGTGGTTTCACCAACCATCAACAATTGATGCTCCTTCTTGATTTCTACTTTCGCGGTGTCAAACATCGTGAATACCTCAAGGATCATCATATCTATCCTCGACATGTTATAGTTCATCACGTAGCTCTAGCAGCTTGGTGGCAATGACTTTGGAGAAACATCACTATCTCATCTGGAAGATCAACTCCTACTCGATTCAAGTGATTGTTGCACTCGGACAATCGAGCACAAGCTCAATGATTGAGCTTTTCTCCCTTAGTTTGCGAGGCTAAGAAAATCGTCGGAGGTCTTATACCTCTTGGCGTGAGCACGAGCCTGAAATCCCAATTTCAGCCCTCGAGACATCTCATATGTTCCATGACGTTTCAAAAACGTCTTTGGTGCCTCAACTCTAAACCGTTTAATCGAACTATCACGTAGTTATCAAAAGCGTGTATGTCCGATGTTACGTAACATCCACAAACAACGTTTGGGGTTCAAAGACACTGAAAGCGGTGCATTAAGGACATAAGCTTTCTCTTGTCCGCGCATAATCGTCTTGTCAATCATCAACTATATTTTTCTAGGAACATATCTAAGCGGTGGAACTAAAGCGCGAGCTTACGACATAATTTGCAAAGATCTTTTGAATATATTCAGGATAATTAAGTTCAACTCATGAACTCCCACTCGGATAGACATCCTCTAGTCATCTAAGTGATTACATGATCCGAGTCAACTAGGCGTGTCCCATCATCACGTGAGACGGACTAGTCATCATTGGTGAACATCTTCATGTTGATCGTATCTACTATACGACTCATGCTCGACCTTTCGGTCTCTTGTGTTAGAGGCCATGTATGCATACATGCTAGGCTCGTCAAGCTAACCTAAGTGTTCTCGTGTGTAAATCTGGCTTACACCCGTTGTATGTGAACGTAAGAATCTATCACACCCGATCATCACGTGGTGCTTGAAGCAGCGAACTTTCGCAGATTGCGGTGCAGTTAGGGGAACACCTTCTTGAAATTTTAATGAGGGATCATCTTATTTACTACCGTCCTTCTAAGCAAATAAGATGCATAAACATGATAAACATCACATGCAATCAAATAGTGACATGATATGGCCAATATCATTTGCTCCTTTTGATCTCCATCTTGAGGCTCCATGATCATCATCGTCACCCCGGCGCATGACACCATGATCTCCATCACCGTGTCTTCATGAAGTTGTCTAGCCAACTATTACTTCTACTACTATGGCTAGGTTAGCAATAAAGTAAAAGTAATTACATGGCGTTAATATAATGACACGCAGGTCATACAATAAATAAAGACAACTCCTATGGCTCCTGCCGGTTGTCATACTCATCGACATGCAAGTCGTGATTCCTATTACAAGAACATGATCAATCTCATACATCACATATCATTCATCACATTCTTCTTGGCCATATCACATCACATAGCATACCTTGCAAAAACAAGTTAGACGTCCTCTAATTGTTGTTTGCATGTTTTACGTAGCTGCTATGGGTTTCTAGCAAGAACGTTTCTTACCTACATAAAACCACAACGTGATATGTCAATTGCTATTTACCCTTCATAAGGACCCTTTTCATCGCATCCGATCCGACTAAAGTGGGAGGCGGCACCCGCTAGCCACCTTATGCACCAAGTGCATGTCGATCGGTGGAACACATCTCCACGTAAGAGTACGTGTAAGGTCGGTCTGGGCGCTTCATCCCACAATACCGTCGAAACAAGATTGGACTAGTAACGGCAAGCATATTGAACAAAATCAACGCCCACAACTACTTTGTGTTCTACTCGTGCAAAGAATCTCTACGCAATAGACCTAGCTCATGATGCCGCATTTGGGGAGCGTGGCGAGAAATTCAAAATTTTCCTACGTGTCACCAAGATCTATCTATGGAGAAACCAGCAACGAGGGAAGGAGAGTGCATCTAAATACCCTTGTAGATTGCTAAGCGGGCGTTCAAGTGAACGGGGTTGATGGAGTCGCATTGCCGTGGATTCAAATCACCGATGATCCTAGTGCGAGCAGACGGCACCTCCGCGTTCAACACACGTTCAGCCGGTGGCGTCTCCCATGCCTTGATCTAGCAAGGAGAGAGGGAGAGGTTGAGGAAGACTCCATCCAAGCAGCGGCCTGTGGCGTGGTGGTGGTGGAGGAGGCGTGACAATCCTGCGAGGGCTTCGCCAAGCACTGCGGGAGAGGAGGAGGTGTCCACGGGAGGGAGGGAGGTGCCAGGGACTTAGGTGTGGCTTCCTCCCTCCCTCCCTTTATATAGGTGCAAGAGAGGGGGGAGGGCAGCCTTGCCCTTCCTCCAAGGAAGGGGAGTGCGGCCAAGAGGGGGAGGAGTCCATCCTCCCAAGGCACCTCGGAGGTGCCTTCCCCTTTGGACTCTTCCCTCCCAAGTCTCCTTGGCGCATGGGCCTCTTGGGGCTGGTGCCCTTGGCCCATATGGGCCAAGGCGCACCCCCACAGCCCATGTGGCCCCCTCGGCAGGTGGACCCCGGACCCCTTCGGCACTCCCGATACAATACCGATAATCTGCGAAACTTTTCCGTGACCAAAATAAGACTTCCTATATATAAATCTTTACCTCCGGACCATTAGGAACTCCTCGTGACGTCCGGGATCTCATCCGGACTCGAACAACATTCAGTAACCACATACAAACTTCCTTTATAACCCTAAGCGTCGCCATCGAACCTTAGTGTGTAGACCCTACGGGTTCGGGAACCATCTGAGACATGGCCAAGGCGTTCTCCGGTCAATAACCAACAGCCGGATCTGGATACCCATATTTGACTCCCACATGTTCCACGATGATCTCATCGGATGAACCACGATGTCAAGGACTCAATCGATACCATATACAATTCCCTTTGTCTAGCGGCATTGTACTTGCCCGAGATTCGATCGTCGGTATCCCGATACCTTGTTCAATCTCGTTACCGGCAAGTCTCTTTACTCGTCCCGTAACACATCATCCCGTGATCAACCCCTTGGTCACATTGTGCACAGTATGATGATGTCCTACCGAGTGGGCCCAGAGATACCTCTCCGTCCAAAGCGGAGTGACAAATCCCGATCTCGATTCGTACAACCCAATGACACTTTCGGAGATACCTTAATGCACCTTTATAGCCACCCGATTCACGTTGTGACGTTTGGTACACCCAAAGCATTCCCTACGGTATCCGGAGTTGCACAATCTCATGGTCTAAGGAAATGATACTTGACATTTAGAAAAGCTTTAGCATACGAACTACACGATTCCGTAAGCTAGGCTTAGGATTGGGTCTTGTCCATCACATCATTCTCCTAATGATGTGATCCCAGTTATCAATGACATCCAATGTCCATGGTCGAAACCGTAACCATCTATTGATTAACGAGCTAGTCAACTAGAGGCTTACTAGGGACATGGTGTTGTCTATGTATCCACACATGTATCGAAGTTTCCTATCAATACAATTATAGCATGGATAATAAACAATTATCATGAAGAAGGAAATATAATAATAACTAATTTATTATTGCCTCTAGGGCATATTTCCAACACTATCCCTCTCATTTGGGCCAAATTGTTCCTCAGGCCTCAAGATCTCATTGAAGTCGCCTAAGCACACCCATGGCAAAGTACTTTCTCCTCTTAAGAACTTCATCGTATCCCAGGTTTTGTATCTCATACTTCGGTTTGCCGCACCATAGAAACAAGAGAGGCGCCACGGGTCCTTCCCCTGTCTCCGTAACCATTGAATCAATGTGATCTTGAGAAAAGGTTTTATTTCAAGATTAATATTATTCTTCCAAGAACAAGCATAAGCCTCCACTTCACCACTACTACTTACTCCAAAGCTACTAGAAAACCTAAACTACCCGCCGGACCTTCCACCATGCCATTTTCGCAATTTGTGTCTCCACTATGCAAAGCACCGTCGGCGCACAAGCCTCCACGAGATCGCGGAGCTCACGAACTATCGCAGGATCGCCAATTCCTCGGCCCAAAGACATAGTCCTCATTGGGCTCGGCGGTCCTCCTCCTCGAGGCCATGTAGATGCAAATCCAATACCATCCACAACCATCCCCTCATCATGTTTCCTCCTTTTAACCACCTGAACTTTCTCCGGTGTAGATGATGGTTCGTTGGCGCTTGCTGTAGTCGCCCCTTCAATTCGCAAGACCGAACCAGCCACTCTACCTGCTAAATTTGGGACCGGCTGGCCCCTAACATTGACAGTACCATCCGCTGCCACAAGCCGTTTGCGAGCTCCCTTCTCACATCCATCCTCGCTAGACTGCCCCCTAGGATCATCATCCACTCCATCCATCTCCGTACGCTGAGCATCTGTCCCAAAAACCTCCTCTGCATGCTCACCTCCTCTTCCACCTCCCGAACGCCTTCCTCCTCTGCCTCCTTTGTTCTCTCGACCAGCATCCCTCCCTCTACCTCTTCCTCCTCCGTCACCTCTCCCACGCCCCCTACGCCTTGAGCTAGTGAAATCTCCGGCTCCCAAAGCAACCAGTCCCCCATTCGAAGGACCTTGGATCATGCA
Organism: Aegilops bicornis; assembly: GCA_021605145.1. Taxonomy (NCBI): domain Eukaryota; kingdom Viridiplantae; phylum Streptophyta; class Magnoliopsida; order Poales; family Poaceae; genus Aegilops; species Aegilops bicornis. The sequence continues at coordinate 896,916 of JAHIAL010000045.1, forward strand.
CCCCGTCACCACATTCATCAGCTAGGTGGCCCATTCTTCCACATGCAAAACAAAAGTCTGGGAGCTTCTCATAGTAGACACTATACCTCTTGTACTCTTTTAAAGTGATTGGCACAAAGCGGACCAGAGGGATGTTAACATCCACATACACCCTAACTCGTAGGGTAGAAGCTGGGTTTATCCTTCCCTCATTCATAATCACATTGAAAGGTGGATCACCCACCTTGGCAGCAACTTTTTCAGCCAACTCTCTCCTCCTTGTTAGGCCATCCGCAGCCCCTTCACTCTAGCCTGCATAGGTATCTTGTTTAGTCTGTAGCTCTTGACATCCTCGAGAAACCATCGTATTCTTGGCAAAGACCAACCGAGCCCTCCTGAACAGCCACGGCCCCCCGTCCATGATCTTCCTCCAATCGCCTAAACAATGGCACTGAACTAAGAACAAATTAGGGCCCTTTATATTGAAGGTGACCCTTGTGCCGCTGCCCAAGCATTACGCATCTGTGTCATCAATGCGGCATGGCTAAATGGCTTTTTGGTGTGTACCCGAAAGATAGCCACCAACGCCTTGCGTCCCATGAGATCATCCACTTCCTCACGAGAAGTCAAGCTCTTCCTCCTCCGCCATGCGGCTTCATCCCGCCAATTGATCTTCCAAGTCTGGATCAGGGCCATAATAATTGCCATACTCCTCCTCAAAGTCCTCTGCCTGGTTCCTCACATCTTGCGAGCTTCGATCTTGCCTCCCCTTCCCGCTAATGTCTTCCTCAGCCCCTCCTCTCGCCAGCCCCGATCCACTTGGTGAGACCGCCACTCACTTTCTACTACCCCATCGTCAGCCTCCTCCCTCCTCCTTGCACCTGAGACATCGGGTCCGCCATGCACACACGCACACACGGCGGAAGGTGGTAGATCTCACCGACGGCCAGAGAAGACCAGCAGCCGGGATTTTACGTGGACTCCGGCAGTTGCGCCGCCGGAGGATAGATGGAACCCTAGGCGAAACCCTAGGGGAAAAGACAACTGAAGACCATCTCTCCCCCAGCTTATTTTTATTGTGAAGGAGGTTGCTGTGAAAATAACTTAAGCCCAAGACCCCCAAACGAGTTCTTTTGGGCTTCTGGCTTATTTTCACAATAAGCTGTCAGAAGCTACAAAAGAACTGGCCCTTATTAGCTAATGTAGGTGTTACTTTCTGTGCAAGAAGTGTGCTGGTTGAGAAAGCAACGTTTTTATTTATTTATACTATCTACTCATATTTGTCTGTGTGCATGCGCATAGAACCTTCTTCAGCCGTGCAAGACGAGTCACCATCCTCCGATTCATCAATTCCTATCGTGCCATTCGTTCTTCGGTCCATGGATGGCTGCTGCTGCCTGCTTCTCGTAGGTGCCTGCTGCTAGTAGGATAGTAGAGAAAAATTAGGTAAACAAATGCATCCATGCTACTGGGTAGGCTTTTTGACGACCAAACCAAGACATCTCTTTCACGGGGGAGAATGGCGGACAGAGATCAGGTGACATGCACGTTTGCATGTCACCGTGTGCCTTGCGGACGGAATTCAAATTTAAACATTGCGAAAATATCTGAAAAAAATCATGCATGTTCACAGCACATATTAAGATAACTTTTAAAAATTCAGATCAAAATTCGAAACATACATCTTGATTTCTCTTTTTTGTCTCTCAATGTATTTTTCGAATTTTGATCTGAATTTTTTAGGGGTTATCTTAATATGTGCCGTGAACATGCCTGATTTTTTTCAGATTTTTTCACAATGCTTAAATTTGATTTCCGGCCGCAAGGCACACGGTGACATGCAAAACGTGCATGTCACCTGATCTCTGTCTGAGAAGGGCTTCCTCGGCGGCCGACCAACGACGATGACGGAACCGCCGAGATACATCGGACACATCAACCTTACGAAAACACACAGACACATCTTGTGTTCGTCTGGCAGAACCATACTCCCTCATGTACTACCTCTATCTCGAAAAACTCGTCTTAAGACGTGTCTAGATAACATTTTAGTGCTAGACACATTCGTATCTAGACAAATTTAAGACAAGCGTTTTGAGACGGAAGTAACACATCTGAGTAGTAACATCATCGACCGACTTGGACAACCTACTAAAAGATAGGTTAAGCCGGAAAATGCATTGCAACTCTCGCGTGTCACGCACCCCTATATGAATATAGTATTAAAAGAATATCAGAGAATTTCAAAAAAATCTAAAATTTTGGGATATCAAACATGGGTGCCGGTTGTACGCCTGTATTCAGTTTCGTGAGGAATGGGTGCCTGTGGTATCCGTGGCGAAGGAAATACGGTCCAACATACGATCCATCCAATTTTTTTCTTTATACACAGGAATGTTTTTAACTTTTTTACTTAGATTACCACGGGCATCCATTCCTGACGAAACTGAACATGGGTCTAGAATAGACACCCAGGTCTGATATTCCAAAATTTCAGTTTTTTTTTAATTTCCTGGTAAGTTTTTTTAATGTTATATTCATGTAGGGGTTTGTGGCACCCGAGAGCCACAAATCCTCCTCCAGGTTAAGCCAACGTTGGCAACAAATATGAGCCATGGATTGCTAAGACCATCTGTTGCTGAACATCAAGAAAACGTACGATGTTTGGGTGGAGAAAAAAAGATTTGACAACATCCACATAGATAGTAATATGTGAAAACGATAACACGAAAGAACATGGTTAGCCGTAGGATAAAAAGTCCATACCATTTTGCAAGTTGACTGTTGGTAGTATAACAGTACTATGTATGGGATGAAGGGGCAACCACAACTATCTTGTCATACAAAGATATCACTATTTTTCTCCGGCGAAGACATATAACTAATTGAGGGTAAAGTTCTTTAGTATCCACTACTTATTGGTGCGGTTATAGTAAAGCATAGTGGGGTATAGAAATTCTGAAATGCTGGTATCCATGACCCACAACTACAAAAACGGAAAAAGGAAAATGTGTGTGGAGAAAAGTGAGGAATATTTGCTTTATCGAAGTTCTAGGCGGGTTGAAAGAACATGTAAAATTATACATAGAATCTCTTAATTAACTTTAAATAAAAAATACAAGAGAAACCATCTCACAACCATCGAAGCATCCATGACTTCTTCATAAATTATTAAATTCGTTAGAGGAATAAGAAATAATCATATAACTAAACATGGAATGTTCATAATTAAAAAAAGTATAAAATGAATTTGGTTCTAAGACACAGAATAGTAAAACTGGTGAGAAAAATAGTTGGTGTACAATTAATTGGTGAAGCACGTAAGCTACTCCCTCCGTCATAAGGGAGTAATTTTAGGGCCCGTTTGGAAGTCCGCTGGCTTCTCCGAAAGCCAGCTTCTCGCGCGAGCTAGTGCTAGCTGGCTTCTCACGGGAGCCAGCGAGCGTTCGGCAGCGACTTGGTACACTGTAGCGAGAGAAAAACTATTTGATGGGGCATTAGCGATAGGAAAACGGTTCGTTGGGTGGGCTGTAGCACTTCGGGATGGCATGGAATGTAATATCCGGGAACTCCCGCTTCTCCAGAATCTAGGAGCTGGTAGGGCTGCTCCCTGAAATTGCACCGAGCCGAGTCGATTCAGAGCAGATTCCGGTGAGCCGGTCGTTCGACTGGCTTCTTGCTAGCTTCTCGAGAAGTTGGATCGTGGAGGAGATCCGAACGGGCTCTTAGTATGATAGAGTTGGTATGGTAATGATGCTTTGATGGAAGTGAACATTGCTGAACCTAGAGTTGGTAGGATGGGACAACACATTCCTGCATGTAACATCATGAATTATACTTTGTCCATAACTTGGGGCAATACATAAGTTATAGAAAAGTAAAAGACGTGACAAAAGATACATTAAAAAATCATGTTTTTAAATGCAATTATAGGAGTCAAGTATCCAAAAAAAAATGAGACGCAAAAATGGATAACATTGTATAGTTTACTAAATGAGGGAAAACGAGACGAGTTTAATTCGAAGTCAGTACTAAATGACATACCTAACATCGATGCCCATAAAATGATCTTCTCTAGCCTCACGATGCATTGATAGTCAGTACCCATGGGACATAGCATCCAAATGCAGAATCCAGAAACAAATAAGTCATTTCAGATAAAATCACATACTAACTCTCATATTTTAAGGAAATATTCAAAATGATCGGATCAATTGATAAGTAACTATAGGCTTCTTCAATTAGTCATCACATGGTGAGCGGTATCATTGGAGCAATGGGGCCCATTTGATTTATGCGGTTTGATGCTTGGATCCTCTGAATTAAACACCACTGGTGTTTTAATATTAGCAGTAGGTAGATATATAGTTGATGGATCGAGATTTGCTCGAGCTCAAACAAAAGAGATAGTACTGTGATACACCCCCTGAGGGAGTCCTGGATTAGGGGGTGTCCGGATAGCCGGACTATAACCTTTGGCCGGACTCCTGGACTATGAAGATACAAGATTGAAGACTTCGTCCCGTGTCCGGATGGGACTTTCCTTGGTGTGGAAGGCAAGCTTGGCGATACGGATATGTAGATCTCCTCCCATTGTAACCGACTCTGTGTAACCCTAGCCCTCTCCGGTGTCTATATAAACCGGATGGTTTTAGTCCCGTGAGGACTAACAACAATCATACCATAGGCTAGCTTCTAGGGTTTAGCTTCTCCGATCTCGTGGTAGATCTACTCTTGTACTACCCATATCATCAATATTAATCAACCAGAGTAGGGTTTTACCTCCATCGAGAGGGCCCGAACCTGGGTAAAAACATCATGTCCCTTGTCTCCTGTTACCATCCGCCTAGACGCACAGCTCGGGACCCCCTACCCGAGATCCGCCGGTTTTGACACCGACATTGGTGCTTTCATTGAGAGTTCCGCTGTGACGTCGCCATTAGGAAGGATGCCTCATCCCGTCTTTAAAGACGGCACTGTTGCTAATGGAGCTTTGGCTATCGGCCAAACTCTCCGGCTAGGCGGTTTTTTTATGACCGCCTGTTCGGCGGTCGCGCCAACGATGACTTCTCGGGTCATCGAAAGCAATCTTCACGTCAACTCGGAGCTCGCCGAGTAGTTAGCCGATGGAGCTCTCTTCCTTAAACGAGCTCTTGGATCGCATTGCCGCCCTGGGAGTCGCTACCGACTATGATCAGATTGGGCCTAAACCCGATCCGAGAGAGATTAACTCTCCCCAGGTCACCCATCACGTTGCAGTGGTGGAGGAACAATCTGACAAGTCTTCATCTATCTTAAGGACTAATTATGTCCGGATTCACGATCTCTCCAAGCGGATACCATGCGAGGGGAGGACGCGTCACTCAAGCCATGAACCTAAAGTCAGGCAATGGGCTAGATTCAGCTGGCAACATCCAAGAACCCAAACTTCCGAGTTCGGAAACTCCTTGGCCCCCGAGTCTCGATTGGGCGAGGTTCGGTTAATTCCACCCGCCCACCCAAACATAAGCGATCTATCCCAAATTCGGCAAGAGCCCGCAGTAAGCGATTACACCATTCTTGGGCGATTCCTCCTAATCATGAATGTGGATAAAGGATCGCCAGCGAGGAGGATGCAATTTCATTCTTACGCAATAATTGCATGCATAACGGAATCCTCAACGCCATAAGTCGCTGCGGAAATTACGCTTGCTGACTTGGCGTCCATAGTACGAAAGTATCTTGTGCGATGGAAAGCGCTGGAAAACCGAGATAAAATTTTGGGACAATCCGCCCTCAATACAACCTCATTCGAAATAAAAGGGTGCATTATCGCCAGCACTGGGTTAAACACCAAAAAGAAAAAAACCCTCTATAGGGCATGGAACCGTCTTTGGAGGGATGGCTCAATGAACCTGTAAAATTCATAGTATAGAGGGCGCCACACCAACTCATAGCCTTAGAGCATGTTGGATACTCCGGTGAGGTGGCGAAGTGGCGAAGAGCTTCTAACTCCGTAATCCACGAGCACCAAACCAAGGATACCCGATGCAGATAACAGACTTGAGACTTTCACATCAAATAATATGAAGCGAACACTCCAGCCTTGCGAAATCTACCAAGTAGCAACAACAAACCCATGGAGTGACACGGCTATTACCTTTAATGCCGGTGATGAACCTAAATTCGAACAAACCCGAGCACCAGCCGATTGGTCCTCGATCCCAAGTGATCGCTTCGCTTACCAAGGTACTCATGGATCTGGTGGCGTGATTGAACCTCATTTACGAGGAAACTCTTTGAAAAATGGAAATAGACCGGAGCCGCATTGAGCGGCAACACAACCTTTAGAGGGATAATCCCGATCGGGAAGCGCGTTATGCTGGGACAAATCACACTTTGGATGTGGTGTTAAGCACGCCCGGATAATTACAGTCCGAGGAGGTCACGTTCCAAGTGGCCCACGTTCAAGAGCGGATACCACGCTCTATTAGGCGAGAGGCATTTACAATCTTTCAAGCTATACCCCATTACGGGTACATGAAGCTCAAAATGCCCGCCCAGCGGAATCATCACTCTTGCTAGTGACCCGACATAGCACTCGCCGAAAAATAAGACAGCCGTGCCGCCCTTGAGGCACTATCCGAAGCCCTAGCGGCCGAGGAACTGCGCTGCGCTCCACGGTGAATGGGTGGACGACGTGATACTCGATAAAAGATCCAAATCCACCTCTTTTAAACCAGCGATCGAAATAGTCAAATTCCATGTCCATCCAATAGACCCTACAAACGGCCTCCATCGGCGCAATTAAACCCTGATGTAGAAGCGCAGACTACGGGAATTCCTACGCGAAATTGGGACATTTTGCTCGGCACCCTTCGGACATGCCAGAATCCCACGCCCGGTGGCCGAAAGCCTCACCCTAAACATCCTAAAAGGATTCAAGCGATCACCAAGCAGGCCCTTCTTGGCGTTTCTCTCGAACCTAAGAGACAAGTCATGGGAGAGGAGCTAGCCAACCGTTGGAGGCGGATTCATCAAAGATATAAAACATCCGGACCGGCTAGCAAACACGGTGATGGTACCAAAGAAGGACAAATCCTGGTGCCTATGCGTCGATTTCAAGGACCTCAACCAGGCTTGCCCAAAGGATCCCTTCCCCCTCCTCCGCATCGATCAAATTATCGACGCTACCGTAGGACACGATTCATTGTGTTTCCTCGACGCATACTCCGGCTACCATCAAATTAAGATGGCAAAGCCAGACCAAGCATAGAACGACATTCATCACCCCATACGGCCCATTCTGCTTCAACACAATGCCCTCCGGCTCAAAAGCGCCGGTATGACATATCGGCGCGCATGATTCGGACATGTCGGCAAACCGGATCGTCAAAAGCGGTGGAGGCATACGTAGATGACGTGGTCGTCAAAACCAAGCATGTCGAAACTCTAGTAGACGACTTGAAGCTCACATTCGACAACCTCCGAACATATGACATCAAGCTTAACCTGTAAATGTGTTTTTTCGTACCGGTAGGAAAGCTCTTGGGCTTCATTGTATCCGGTAGAGGAATTGAAGCAAACCCGCCAAGATCCGAGCTCTGTCACAATTGGATATCCCAAAGGACCTCAAACAAATACAAAAATTGATCGATGCGTGGCGGCTCTAAGCCGCTTTATCTCCCGCTTGGGAGAAAAGGCATTACCCTTTATCGCCTCCTCCCACAAGCATCAACACTTCGAGTGGGATTGATACGCCACTGGCCGACTCGAAGAAATAAAAGCCATATTGGCAACAAACCCGGTCTGGCCGCGCCTAACATCGGCAAACCAATGCTATTATACATTGCGGCAACTCATCAAGTTGTAAAGCGCGATTAACAAATCATCGAGCGAGAAAGCGAACGCACACAAATTCCCCTTCAAAAGCCCGGTTTACTACGTGTCCCTTGTCCCTCCTCCATGCAAGTCGCGGTACCCACATTATCAAAAGATAGCATACGCGGTATTTATGGCATCTCGAAGCTGCGACACTACTTTCAAGAGTGTTCGATAACAAGAGCCTCCTGAAAGTACCTCTTAAGCTGTTGGGGAACGTGGCGAAATTCAAAATTTTCCTACGTGTCACCAAGATCTATCTATGGAGAAACCAGCAGCGAGGGAAGGAGAGTGCATCTACATACCCTTGTAGATCGCTAAGCGGAAGCGTTCAAGAGAACGGGGTTGAAGGAGTCAGACTTTCGTCGTGATCCAAATCACCGGAGATCCTAGTGCCGAATCAGACGGCACCTCCGTTCAACACACGTGCAGCCCGGTGGCGTCTCCCACGCCTTGATCCAGCAAGGAGAGAGGAGAGGTTGAGGAAGACTCCGTCAGCCCAGCAGCAACTGACAGCGTGGTGGTGGTGGAGGCGTGGCAATCCTGCGAGGCTTCGCCAAGCACCATGGGAGAGGAGGAGGGAGAGAGGTAGGGCTGCGCCAGGGAGAGGTGAAAATCATGTGTTGGCAGCCCCAAAGTCCTCAAGTATATATAGGGGGAGAGGGAGGGCTGCGCCCCACCTAGGGTTCCACCCCTAGGGGCGGCGGCCAGCCCAAAACCCATCTAGGGTGCGGCCAAGGGGGGAGAGGAAACTTGCCCCCCAAGTTGGGTGGGTGCGCCTCCCCAAACCCTAGGCGCCTTGGGCCCCTTGTGGGGGGGCGCACCAGCCCACCTGGGGCTGGTCTCCTCCCACACTTGACCCATGCAGCCCTCCGGGGCCGGTGGCCCCACTTGGTGGACCCCCGGGACCCTCCCGGTGGTCCCGGTACGTTACCGATAAAACCTGAAATTTTTCCGGTGACTAAAACAGGACTTCCCATATATAGATCTTTACCTCCGGACCATTCCGGAACTCCTCGTGACGTCCGGGATCTCATCCGGGACTCCGAACAACATTCGGTAACCACATACAAACTTCCTTTATAACCCTAGCGTCATCGAATCTTAAGTGTGTAGACCCTACGGGTTCGGGAACCATGCAGACATGACCAAGGGCGTTCTCCGGTCAATAACCAACAAATGGATCTGGATACCCATGTTGGCTCCACATGTTCCACGATGATCTCGCCGGATGAACCACGATGTCAAGGACTCAATCAATCCCGTGATACAATTCCCCTTTGTCCAACAGAGTATTGTACTTGCCCGAGATTCGATCGTCGGTATCCCGATACCTTGTTCAATCTCGTTACGGCAAGTCTCTTTACTCGTTCGTAACACATCATCCCGTGATCAACCCCTTGGTCACATTGTGCACACTATGATGATGTCCTACCGAGTGGGCCCAGATACCTCTTCGTCAACCGGAGTGACAAATCCCAATCTCGATTCGCCAACCAAACAGCAGACACTTTCGGAGATACCAGCAATGCACCTTTATAGCCACCCGATTCGTTGTGACGTTTGGTACACCCAAAGCAATCCTACGGTATCCGTGAGTTGCAAAATCTCATGGTCTAAGGAAATGATACTTGACATTTAGAAAAGCTTTAGCATACGAATCTACGATCTTTGTGCTAGGCTTAGGATTGGGTCTTGTCCATCACATCATTCTCCTAATGATGTGATCCCGCTATCAACGACATCCAATGTCCATGGTCGTGAAACCGTAACCATCTATTGATCAATGAGCTAGTCAACTAGAGGCTTACTAGGGACATGGTGTTGTCTATGTACCCACACATGTATCTGAGTTTCCTTTCAATACAATTATAGCATGGATAATAAACGATTATCATGAACAAGGAAATATAATAATAACTAATTTATTATTTCCTCTAGGGCATATTTCCAACATTAACGATATTATAAACAACCGTGACCTTGACGGGCGGATTGCCAAATGGGCCATCGGTGCTCCTCCCGATTCGACATAACCTATAAGCCGCGAAAGCCATTAAGTCGCAAGTTTTGGCCGACTTCGTGCAGAATGGATCAAGAACTCCCTAAAGAGTATGCGGCACATATTCCAACCGGATCATGCACTTCGACGGCTCCAAAATGTTGGTCGGTCTGGGGTCAAGGCGTCGTTCTTACGTCCCCCAACAGAGATATGATTCAATACGTACTCCGAGATAATGTATACGGACTCCAACAACGCAGCCTCGAATATGAGGCCCTTCTACATGGTCTCCGGATGGCGGTCTCCATGGGCATTCAACGCCTTAGAGGTGCGCGGGATTCGAACCTCGCAATTTCCCAAATAAATGGAGACTTTGATGCCAAGGATCCGAAAATATCAGCTATCGCAACGCCGTCCTAAAAATGTCACTCGGTTCGAGGGGCTCAATTTCACCATATAGCCCGGAAAACAATCGAGTGACGGGCGTCTTAGCTTGGCTAGCGTTGGCATAGCCAGCCTTGATCTTGTCCTCCCAACATCTTCTTGGAAAGGATGTTCAAGCCATCCATATTATGGGAAGGGGAATCCTAAATAATAGCCCTGGACCCAACCACACCGCCCGACAATCAACATTCTCGACACAACAGAGGCTCGCCAACGAAGTAACATCTTTCATTTCACGTAATAATGGCGGTCATTGCCCCGTGGATGTAACCATTCCTAGCCTACCCTAACTGTGCAGAACTCCCCGAGGACCAAAATGAGGCACGCCTTGCATAGTGCGGCGATCTAAAGCCTATAAAGTCCATGAGGGAGAGCTTTATAAGAGAAGCACCACCGAGTCCTTCAAAGGTGTATCTCCCAAGAGGAAGGGCGGAATATTCTGGCTGAAATTCATGCCGGACTCGTGAGCACCACGCCGCAGCCCGGGCCCTTGTAAGCAAGGCCCTCCGTCTGAGGATTTTATTGGCCGGCGGCCGGGCGGATGTTTCCAGACTTAGTCCAACGATGCGTCGGTTGCCAGCTCTTTGCTAACCAAAGCCATATGCCACCCAACGCCTCCAAACTATACCCATCACCGCCCTTCATGGGTGCTGGGCTTGACATGGTTGGACCCCTTAAAGGAGGAACCCACAAGCAAAAATACCTATTGGTCATGGTGGATAAATTCACCAAATGGATAGAGGCCAAGCACATTAAGGCGGCGAATCCGGACCGATGATAGACTTCATATCAGGGTCGTGACACCGCTATTGCTATTCCCCAACAAAGATCATCATCGACAACGGCCATTTAACTTTACTGACCGACGAGGTAAAACTACGGTGCAAAAACATGGGCATCAAGCTCGACTATGCTTGATCTATCACCCACAAACTAACGGTCAAGTCGAGCGAGCAAATGGTCTAATCATGAGCGGCATCAAAACCCGCATTAGTGCGGTCCTCAAGGAATCTAACACACACTGGGTAGAGGAGCTCGACTCCGTACTGGGGCTGCAGACCACGCCGAATCGCACCACACGGACACACACCATTCTTTATGGTATACTACGGCAGAGGCGGCTTTGCCTGCGACATAATTCATGACTCACCTCGTGTGCGCATGTATCGAAGAACAAGAAGTCGAACTTCGATCGGCGGGACAGTTTGGACGCCTTGGAGGAGGAGCGTGGCGTGGCAAAAAGCCCGTTCCACATTTTATCAACAGCAGCTCGAAGATACCAAAGCAGAAGTACGGGCCAAAACTTACAATGTTGACGAAGTTAGTTCTCGCTGCGGACAAGAAAAAGACAAACTCAAGCCCAAATGGGAAGGTCCCTTTATTATTGACCAAGTCTGGACCGTGGAGCGTCTGCGTCTGCGAGATGCATCGGATAACCGACTCGAGCCGAACCCATGGAACGCATAGCCCGCCTCCAGAAGATTCTACGCCTAGCGCCCGGACTCGTGTTCGTCTCCTTCCTCTGTCTATTTTTACACATTAGCTATCTTTTATTTCTCTCCTTCTCCCTCCTTTTCTCTTACAGCCTTTAAGGCCTGCTCACGCTTTGTTCGCATTGACACAATTGATGCGCTATCCGCGCTCATTATACTGAGGGCTTCTTTAATGTGTTTATTTATACGGGCTTCATGCCCAACACATGTGTCACACTTCCGCATGTACCTTTTATTCACCATTATATGCATCGATATGACTTAAGTTTTGGCCAAGCTGGGTTGCACGCTCTGGCTTACCCTACGCTCCCGATTGTTCGGCTAGGCGGTAAAGGAGCACCTCTGCGATTATTATCGCCGGTCACCGGATGTGTACCTCGACCGGGTGAAGCCGAAAGCTAGCGTTCTTAAGGGAATATTCGATCGTTGAACTAAAGATGATTTCTCACTTGTTTATTTATCCGCCCCGGATGCTTTTACGCTTTTTCGCGATCCGGACATGCACTTTAGCATGCCTCCCGAGAAAGGAACCCCTAACGGAACTATTCTCCTGGAAGATGTTTCTTACTAACCATGTAATATAACATAACTAGTTGGGCACTTGTGCATTTCAAGAACTAATGACCCCTACGCCCGGTCTCCACGCATGCCCCGGTTCTTACATAACCGAGAGGGTATTCGGACACACTCCGGACTATCGGGTCCCGAGGTTGAAGCGAAAAGGTCCGCCATGACAAACGATCTACAATCCGGCTAAAAGGCATTTTTACATGTCATCTTAAATTATAGTCAATTTGACTGGGTATATTCCTCTTCAATACCATCCAACAGGCTGTCTAGTTTACAGTCTTGTTGGGAATATTTGGCGGCCAGCTCTACCTGGTCGTACACTAAGCTCACAGGATCTCCTTCCCATTAGGCCCCACAGTCCGACCTCGGCCATGTGGTTTGGGTCACCAGTGTACCGCGTCTTTACTATGGCCTGTGCCTCCTGGCGCCTTGACGGCAGCCGATATCTTCCATAATTGAAGCGCCAAGGCCCCTTAAGCCTCTCTGCAAGCTCTCCAAGGCCTTCGGGCATGGAGACAGATAGCCACAAGGCTTGGGCGACGCCTTTCATCACCGCCGAACTCTGCTTGTGTAGTTGTAAGAGCTCAGAAGAAGATCACCCAGAACCGGGCATTTCCTCCGCAGACGACTGTGAGCATACCTACGCACATAACTCGTTAGTCGACTTCCTCGCCGAACTCTTTTCAAAGTTCGCTCAAGCACTTACTAAACATGTCGCGTCGAAGCCGATTCTCCTTAATCTGAGTCCGGCTAGTTGGGCACGAACATCCTTTAGTTCCTCGCCCAAATTGGGTCTTGGCATCTTGGAGATTATTCTTCTCCTGCCTCACCTTTGTAAGCACGCTCTCGCCGGCCTTTAACCGGCGCAAGAGTTGTTGCTTGTCCGGATCTACTCCGGCGCCATAAGCAATGTTATTGTCGACGGTACACATGCCGCACTTCACAACATACTTATCTTTCAAGCATCTATTACCAGAGGGGTCTCCTTGGCCTCCCCTATGCCGCGGCTAGTGCGGCCTCAAGTTGGGCTTTGCACTCTTCCAGCTCCCGGATAGTTGGGTATTCTTTTTCTCAGAAGATCCTCAGATAACAAATGATCCTTAAATCGCTTATCCTAACTGCTTCCAAGTCTCGGGCCACCGACATATATAACTATCAAATTTTTCTCACCAGTATGTCTTTCACATACTGCCCGTGGCTCTGGCTAGACCATTTTGAGCGGCACGGAGGCACGCATCTCCCGAGTTGAAGGCATCCAATGCCTCTTGGGAGAAATAAGCATTATGAAGAACCGTCCGGCCTGGCGCTCAGATTCATGGCACTCTCCACCTCGGAATTGGTGGCGGATGATCTGTCAAGCATCCTCTATCGGAGGAGCGCCGGACGCGCCTTGCGCCTCGTGTTCGCCTCTGCTTCCGGACCCGAGCTTTGGAGCACAGGCTGGTGCAAAGCGATTGGCAACCTCTCCGGATATAGTCCGTGAGCCCTCTTTTTCCTAAAAAGAGCACGGGCGTTAGTATGCATCGCAAGAATAATACCTTGGAATAAGGCGGCACGCCTTACTGCAGCGCCGGTGCCTCGACCCGGACTGCGTGTCTTTTTAGCCTGCCCGCCCTCGCGGTCCCTTGTTGGCTAGTCGCCGCAGGCTCGGCATTCCGTCTCGTAATCCTCCCCTGCGAAACACCATTGGTATGCGGTGATAAAAAATAAGCATGGACGGATCGTCCTCGAAGTATTGAGACTTCGGTCTCGGTTACCTGTGAGGCGGGAGCAGTCAGGATAATCGGCTGTAATAGCCACCAAGGCATTGTCGATGCTCATTTGGTAAAATACCCCATCGATCAGCTCCACGGATATGTCCGGATCCTCTTGGGAGGCCGGATCGAGGGACCGTTCCGGATCCTCAGGTTGTGGAGGAAGGCTGTTTATATCCTTTACCGGCTGGCGCTTGATTCCTGCGTCGGAATCACAAGATGAGATGCTTAACCAAGGGAATATGGAGCGGATGGGCAAAAAGAAGTGTCCGCTTACCCGGTTTGGGGATTGTACATAGAAAATCTGCCATGTGGATCGACGCAGAAATTCCTCCTCTTCTCCCTTATGCAGTGCACAAGATCTTCGTCGAGCTAAGAATGATCCCGCCCCTTACGGCCGCATGGGTGGCATCATCCTCCCCGTTGAAATCCCACATGGGTTGGCCTCTATACTGAAGCGGCTGCACCCCCCGCATAATACACGTGGCCATGACCTCAATCATGGTCAGTCTGGAATGAGCTAACAATTTTATCCGGCTCATCAGGTAAAGGACATCCTTGTCATTTTCCTCCTGAGGGCTCCGTGGACGCCTTGACTTAGGCGCTTCTTCGCAGGAGGAGCACTATTGAACCTGTGGAGGCCGATCCGAATAGGATCCGGCAGGGACGTCTTCTATGTAAAACCATTACGAAGGCCGGTCTTGGACGCCTTCTTTGGGGTTCCGGATAAATATCCGGTCCCGGGCGATCACGCCATAGTTCGGCTCCGCCCACTTGATATATCGACCCCTCCCGAGAGCGGGGCACAAGGCGTAAGAACTTCTTCCACGGCCGAAATGAGCCTCGATGCCCAAAAACAGCTCGCAAGGGCTACGAAGCCCATAATATGCAATATGGAGGCAAAGGAGGTTGTGCAACTGGAGGCCGTGGGACTCTGTGAGCCCCCAGAGAAACAGATGAATTGGAAATCCGAGCCCTCTTATCAAATAAGGGACAAGGCATACCCGCTCTCCTTTGGAGGGATTGGGAACGCTCTCCGCTTGCTCTCCACCATTATAGGTGGCAAGCCCGGCTCGAACCGGGACCATGCAGGCCGGGGAGAAACCCCTTGGCTTGGAGCGTCACTAGCTCACAAAGGGACGGAGCATCTCTCCCAATCTCCAGGCTGAGGGCTGGGAGGGCGAGAGGAGGAGCTGTGTCGACTGGCCATGATGGAATGGATCTCTGTCGGATGCGCTCTGATGAATGCTCGCGAAGGGAGGATGGTGTGATTCGGATCCAAATCCTCGTCTATTTAATAGACAGCTCATTTGTGCAGCTAGGGGGGTAAACGTAAAACACCCTGGCTTTTCGTGATCTGCTCGACACGTGGAAGATGGCCATTATTGGGCGCGAAGCCAAGGAGCACGATATTTACAAGGAGCCGACACTATTCAACAGTACACGGAATTTGGGGAAGAACCCGCCTTGCAATGCGTCAAGACAAATCTGCACGCCGACTCATCGTCATTGAAGCCTCGGTTGGGGCTACCGAGGAGTCCTGGATTAGGGGTGTCCGGATAGCCGGACTATAACCTTTGGCCGGACTCCTGGACTATGAAGATACAAGATTGAAGACTTCGTCCCGTGTCCGGATGGGACTTACCTTGACGTGGAAGGCAAGCTTGGCGATACGGATATGTAGATCTCCTCCCATTGTAACCGACTCTGTGTAACCCTAGCCCTCTCCGGTGTCTATATAAACCGGATGGTTTTAGTCCGTAGGACGAACAATAATCATACCATAGGCTAGTTTCTAGGGTTTAGCCTCTCTGATCTCGTGGTAGATCTACTCTTGTACTACCCATATCATCAATATTAATCAAGCAGGAGTAGGGTTTTGCCTCCATCGAGAGGGCCCGAACCTCGGTAAAAACATCGTGTCCCTTGTCTCCTGTTACCATCCGCCTAGACGCACAGTTCGGGACCCCCTACCCGAGATCCGCCGGTTTTGACACCGACACCCTCCAACATTGATTTTGTTAGATCACACACCCCGTTTTAATTCACATTTGTCATTTCTTTTTTAGTTACATTACGCATTAGGAAACCGAGCCAGGGAAAAAATATAATGTGTTCCAAATCATCAAAATCTTGAACAATCGAAACCTTTTAATAATGTGTTTATCTTTGTTGTTGCACATATGACAATTTACTTGGAATGCCCTTTTTCAGCCATATGAATAGGTAGGCACAGGGGACTCTTATGGCAAAACCTGGCTCAAGTTTTTTGATGCACATGCAAAATTCATGCTTAGAGACGAGTGTTTTTGACACTCATTTTTACCCGCGTTTAAACCATATATTTTTAGATATTTTGAGCACTTTGATTTTTTCACTAATAAATAATAAATGCAAATGTTTGCACATTAGTGACATACCAGGCGTCACCGACTCCGAGACATCATCTCTGATAACTTTAGTAAAGGGGCTCGAACCAAATTCGTATAACAGAGAAGCGCGGAAACCCTATCCCATCCGTTTGCATTACATAAAAGTAGGGGACGGCCAAATAGTTATTGAACTCTTACTATAACGTTAATGTTTAGGTCCTATAGGTTCACTAGCCGCGCCCTTTCTTACATTGTGTAAACTTACTACCACTACACCACCTCATAGTATGCCGCTTGATGAGACATGGTGTTTTACTCCATCCGTTCCTTTACGTAAGGTGTATTATTTTCGGCACGGTGACCAAGGCACATAATTATAGACATGTTAGGACGAAATTATCCCTGACAAATTTGTTGGTTAGTGAAAAATAAATCAGTTAGTCCAGAAAAGTAAGAGATACATGCAATCGACACAGAGATAGTTTCCTTATTTTGCTACAAGAGAGATACAGAAAATCAGGAGAGAGATACTTTTCTTTTTTTACGGCTAACAAGGGAATTATAAGAGCAACTCCAACGCAGGGACCCAAACGGACACGAATTTTTGTCATTTGGGTCTCATGTCCGCTTAGGACATGGGGGGCGGACTACGAGCATCCAACGCCAGAACGCAAAAGCGGACAACAACTACACCAGGCGCCCCACCTTCTCCGTGCCGGCCGACACCTCCTCCCGCCGCCCTCTCCTTCCTCGCGCCCGCCGTGCATTCTCATACCCATCGCGCCCGTCGGGCCCGCGGCTCCCCTCGCCTTTGCTGGCCCTAACGCTCCCATTGCGATCGCCCGCACTAGCGACTTGGCGCTACTTGCTCGTCCGCCCGCGGCTGCATGTGCTTTCGCGCCACAGCCGCCATGCTGCGGCCCCGCCGCCACTCCCCCTCACGCCTCTGCTGCGCCCCAGCGCCGCTTCGGTGCCGCTTTGCCGGCCCGTCCCGTACGCCACGCCAGCACGCCTCCACGCCATTCGCCCGCTTCGGCCGCCTTGCCGCTCCGCCACCGCCCCTCCCACCGCCACGCTTCTCGCCGTGGGCGCGCACCGGGGCATTGCGAGTCGTGCGGAAGCGGCGCCTCCGCATCTGCCTGGCGTGAAGCTCTGCAGCTCCCGCACGACTCGCCGGCGGAGCCCAGGCTGCTCGTCCCACCATGCGCCGCCGCCGCCGAGATATGCAGTTCCCCGGCTCTTCCCGGCGCCGCGCCAACCTGCGTGCAGTTCCCCGGCCCCGTCGGCTCGGCTCAGAACGGGAGGCGGCAGCGGAGATCTCCCCACCGTCCTGGACCATGGCGTGGGATGCAGCTTGCGCCACTGAGCGCGGCGGCGGGCCTCGAGGACGGCGGAGGAGGCGGGAAGGAGGACTGGGTGGGGATGGCGGCGGCCTGCGCCTGTGAGCGGGACGGCGGAGAAGGCGGGGAAGGAGGACTGGGTGGGGACGCCAGCTTCGTCTTGTCTCCTTTGCTAGAGTGGGACCAAAAAGAAGCGGAACCGGCCAGACGATAGAGGTCGGCGAAGGCCCGCTTTCATTCCGCTTGCATCCATTTCTTCCCAGATTTGGGCCAAGTTTGGGTCGAGGGGCCAGACGACAACGCAGCGGACTGAAGCGTCGTTTGGGTCGCCTCGTTGGGCCAAGTTTTGTGTCCGGATAACCCAAACGGACAAAATGGGTCGCCCCATTGGAGTTGCTCTAAGGAATTAGAAAAAAAATGCACCTTACATTCTGGAATTTTATAAAAAAAATACACCTTGTATAAAAGAATGGATCGGGTATTTAGCTATGTTTAAATTTGAAACTCTCAAATAATTGGTTATTTAAATACATCAATCACATCATATGGCTAAGAAGTTTCTCACATCTTTCTTTCCCCTCTCGCAGGGCGACTAGGGCAAAGGCTTCACCCTTTCGATCATCATAAGTGAGCCCGTGGATTTGCCTCCCATCCGTCGGCTGGTTGAGGGTAGGGGAACCATGGTGCCTCGGCTACGACTAGTTAATAGGGCAGGGTTTTTACTCCTCGTAGCGGCGGCGCTCGAACGGATGACAACACTTCTTATTCGAGTCAGTCTTTCGGGTTATGATCATTCTCAAGTTCGTCCATCGGGTTGGATTAGACGGAGCTCTGACGTAGATTCTTGCCAGCTCCTCGGAACCACGAGGTTAGGGTTCTCATCGTGCATACACAACAATGAGATTTGGTGTCAGGTTCTTCAGACCAATTCAAGGGGTTCAACGACGACGACTGCAACTCCACGCTGGCCCTTACAGGCACATGCTCGAAGACTTCTCGTATGTCATCGACAAGGTTAGACTGATTCGCATGGGAGTGGCGACAACGACACGTCGACGACTCGTTCTGGCGGCGACAATGGTCGTTCTATAGTCCAAAGGCCTCAATGTATTTTTTTATTATGTTTATTATGGTGCTTTTGTACTTCTAGCGAACCTCCATAACATTTATTTTCCTTTCAAACAAATGTTTTTTTTTGCTTGCTATGAGTGTTTACCAGTGGAGGAAGCAACGAGAAGTGGGATTTTTGTTTTAGCTTTTGTCACTCTAATTTGTGCACATTTTTAAGCCACTCTAGCTCTTAACATTTTACTTTTGCCACTCTAGCCTTGTCAGGTTGGTATAATAATTAACTTGCCCTCCATTTTTTCTTGTTTTTGCCACTTGGAATGGCATTTGTGATATAATTTCTAAATATAAAAGTGACAAAAGTGATATGTCAAATTTTATAATGGTATGAGAAAATAGGCAAAGCTAGGGCAGCGCAAGGAGAATTTCCCCATGAGAAATGCGGTTACGGCCCAGTAACGAAAACCCTAATTTTCTTTCAAGAAACAGTAACCAAAACTTTGATCTAACTAACTCCCCTTTAATTCCTTCTCGAAGACACTCTCTCCTGAATAGCAAGAGCACCTAGAACGGGACCCCCATACCTGCCTCAAACACTCGGACGGGTTGCCCTGTCAGTGTCCGAACGCAAAAAGCCACCCAACTAGCCTTCGCATAGGCGGTCCAAATGCTCGGACTGACCGGCACTCCCCATATCTAGCGCAAATCTAGGGCGGATATGGGAACACCCGGGCACGCTCGCCACGCCGGATCTGGCCCACGCTGGCCCACCCGGCTCCACATAAAATGGACCCTATCTGCACTTCGGCCGAAACCCTAGCCGCATTCTACTCCACTCCCCTCTCCTCCTGCACTACCAACCTCCTCGCCGGCCAGCTCTGGCGTTCTCCTCCATGGCGGCGCCTGGATCCGACTCCGACATGTCCGGATCCGAGGACTAGGAGCTCATCCCTTGCAGCCTCGAGGAACAGATGCCCGTCCGCGATCGCTTCTTTGACGCCCCGGAGGAGCGCGCCTCCCACTGCCTCTCCGAGTGACAGAATCCGTTATTGCCCAATGGCGGCGGATCCGGCCGGAGGATAAAGTCGCATGTCGCCGACAGTGGTCACCATGGCCGCATGGCGCAACCCCCGCCATGTCGTCGGAACCTTTTAGGTGGCACCTGGTCCCCGCGTGGATCAACTTCTCCGGTCATCGTTTCTTTCATAGTTAGTAGAGACATGCCATTTTTTTTTGCAGTCTGATGACATGTGTTTAGCTGCGCACAACGTTGCATGATGTGGTATGGATTTGAGTATTCGGTTTGGATGCAGCCGGTTGTGGAGGAGCTATTTCGTGTGTCGTTCGGTCAGTGCCCACGGACGCTCGGGGTGTCTGGGAACCAAAATTCAGTACTTGTGGTCGTAGATGCTCTAACCCTATTTTTCTGGAATTTAAAAATCAAGGGTAACAACTTTTAAAGTTTTCTTTATTTTTTTTGCGGGTGAACTTTTAAAGTTTTCAGACTTAAAAAGATCGAGATTAACAATTTTTGAAGTCCGAAAAAAATCAGGCACCGATTTGCGAGGGCGACCCAAGAGCCAATTCGCCCGATCAAATCAAAACAGTGAATGATCAGCGATCCCTCCCGACAGACGGGCCCACGCGGCAGCAGCAGCACCGAGGCCGCACGTGACAAGCCCCCCGCATCTCCACCGATCGATCGCGTCCCGTGTCCCTCCGTCGCTGCCACGGGCCCCGCCCGCACCCATCACCATCCCCCGCCCACCTGCCCCCTCTCCGCCATTGCCGCAGCAGCAGCAGTAGCGGGATAAGCACGCACGGCAGGCCAAGCCCAGGCCCCAAGCCGCCATTCCCATCACGCAAACAGTTCCAGGATAATCAGAAAAAAAAAAGATTACTTCCTCCCCAGGACAGGAGAGGAGGAGGCGGAGGGCGAATCGTCCCGGCGCGTCTCGCCTCGCCACTTCTTCCTCCTTCGTCCCACCCCATCCCATCCCATCCCTGCGCCCGAGTTTATTATAAATACGCAGACCCCAATCGCGCCGGGTTTCGCTAGGGTTCGCGAGATTTCTCCTGCTGCCGCTGCCGCTGCCGCTGCCGGGGTCTGCTCCTCTCGCCGGTGGCTGGAAGCGGTTGGATCGATCCGGGTGTGCGGGGAGTGAGGGGATTTGTGCGGGGTTCCGGAGGGGCTCGATTCGGCGAGGCTGGGGCGTGGGGGCGGGCGGTCGGGCCACTGGACCTGCGCCCACTGGCTGCGGGCCATGGCCGGGATCGACGGCGCCGGGGACGCCCCCGCCGCGCGGCTGCCCGAGTTGACGCCCGCGGAGCGCGTCCAGCAGGTGCGTCTCCCCTCCTCTGATCTAACCACCCGTGGCGGCGGTTGCCTGTTTGCGCCTCTGCCCGTGCGCTCCTCTGTTTTTCTCTTGTGCCGTCGGTTGGTTATTAGTCCCGTGGTTCTCCGAGCCGCGAGGGTTCCATACATAGCCAGCGCGATTCCTTCCCTGATCGCTGGGACGGCTCGCGATTTGCGTTTGTGGAATCGATCGATGGCCGTGTTTGCTGGCCGATGCAGTAGGACATTGGGAATTTTTGTGTGAGAATAACCAAACTGTTGTAGGCTTTTATTGGAAGTTTCGATGATTCAGTAAGGTAGTACAACTGTTTGCAGAATCCTTCAATTTTGCTAATGTAGTGGCATTGTATTCCTCCCTGCAGAAGCTGATTGCCTGTGGAGTTCCGGAAGAGCAGCTGCGGGAGGACCATCAGGAAGCCCTGCTCATGTACTTGGAGGAGCACACCGATAAGATTTCTGAGGTCACGGCGGCCATCTTGTCAGCGGGCACCGATATATCGGAGGCCCGCAAGTCCTCGAAGAAGGATGAAGACAGCAGCAGCAGCGACAACGATGCGTACAGCGAGAGCTTGTCGTGGTTGCAGTGGATTATGTTCCGCAACGAGCCGGATGCCGTGCTTGATGACATGGAGCATAGCAGCGCGGGAGAGCGCGCTGTCTGTGGGTCTGTCTGGGGGCAGAACGACCTCGCTTACCGCTGCCGGACCTGCGAAAACGACTCCACATGCGCCATCTGTGTTCCATGCTTCCAGAATGGTAACCACGAGGATCATGATTACTCCATCATGTATACAGGTGGTGGATGTTGTGACTGCGGGGATGCTACTGCCTGGAAGCGGGAAGGGTTCTGCTCGAGGCACAAGGGGGCCGAACAGATTAAGCCTCTTTCCGAGGAGCTTGCAAGCTCTGTGGGGCCTGTGTTGGATGAGCTCTTGCTCTTCTGGAAGGAGAGGATTTGTCTGGTGGAAGCCCCAACTCGGAAGGCTGACGAGGGTACCCCCTACAAGAGTGTTGCTGAGGAGTTGACGACTTCTATTGCTGACATGCTGCTTCGCTTCTGCACCTCTAGTGAAAGTCTTCTTAGTTTTGTGTCCCAAAGGATCCGTGAGTCACCAGATCTCTTGGATGCATTGACGAGGGCGGAAAGGTTGCTGGACAAGGAAGTTCTGAAAAATTTGCACGAGCTGCTATTGAAACTTATCACTGAACCAGCTTTTAAGTATGAGTTTGCCAAAGTTTTCATACAGTACTATCCTGGTACATTTTCTCAAGTTATTAAAGGGAACAATGATAATCTGCTGGACGAGTATCGACTGATACCGACTTTTTCTGTCCAAATATTTACCGTGCCTACGCTGACTACAAGGCTTGTGCGGGAGCACAATTTGTTGGGTATTCTTCTTGAATGTTTGACAGTTCTATTTCTTTCTTGCGTTGGTGAGGATGCTCATTTACAGGTATGCTTGACTTCTTTCCGTCGCTCAAAAAATTAGATGTTTATGCTTTACCCAGTCACTGTGCACTGATGGGATATTATTACTTTCCAAGCATAATTGCTATATTTTTTCAAAGCTGCTGGTACAATTCGCGTCGAACATATTTCTGTTATCCGTTAATTGTATAACACTTATAACTCAGTAACAGGGCATAGGCCTGAATGTTGGCTTGTCATAAACATCAGCGCACCTATCATCTCTCCAATTATTGCATAAATAGCATGCCAACATACTTGGATTACTGGGGGTGGATGATCAACGTTTAACAGAAATATGTTCAAACACTTCAGGACAATATTTTTGTTGGTTTTCGATAAATGTGTGTATGCTAACAGATCCCAGAAAGATTTTGGTTTCACTTTGGTGTTCTGCACGATGTATATAGCTACTTAATATATTGTGATTAGTACAGTGTAATGTGATTTCATATGGTCACAGGAATATTTTCACTTTGTTATTTGCAGACAAGCAAATGGGGAAATTTGTATGATTCTTCTCTTAGATTATTGGAAGATACACGCTTATGTCGTGAGCCATGAGGAGGTTTCCAAGTATGTTGCTTATGAGAGGCCTGATCTAACAAGGTCATGGATTAAGCTATTGTCACTTGTGCAAGGAATGGATCCTCAGAAGAGAGTGACAAGTATTCATGTTGAAGATGAGAATGAGAATCTAGCTTCGCCTTTCATGCTAGGACATTATCTTGGGATCATTCAGAATCTTTTTGATGAAGGGAGCCTTTTCTTCTCCTGGGCAACAAGAGTCAACTGATGTTACTGTATGCTCCACTGCAATAAAAGGCATGGAAAGTGCCGAGAATCAGCGTCATGCTAAAGTTGGAAGGGTCTCCCAGGAGAACTTGGTATGCAGTTCAAGTACCAGAGAGAGTTCTTCGAGCAGTGAATTACCAGCACCTGCTACCTGTTTAATTGGCCAGTGCTTGAAAGCTATTGAGAGCTGGCTGGAACCTGGTCCTCGGAGGAGAAAGTTGTCGTCCCTCGATGCTAGCAGCACTGATGCTCGCAATTTTCTGGCCTTGCTTGAAGACACTTTGACTATTAACAAAGGTGGATCAAGTAAACAGATTGGTGATGTGGGCATGAAGTTGAATGAAGGATCCCAAATAGATGCTGCTGCAGATTATCCTGAAGTGGTCGGTTCTCCTGCCCAAGAATCCGACGACATGATGCTGATAGATCAAGTAGGATTGCCTCAGGCTGGAAATGACGCAGGCAAGGGAAAGATGAACAAAAGTAGCAATGGATTAGATGTACAATTACACTCTGAAAATGCCATTTCTGTTGCTCTGACCGATGGCAGCCTTCTATACGCTCACCCAGATTCAAGAATTGATGAACTAGGAATACTGAACATGACAAGCTGGCCTCGTGTTGTCTTTGATGTCGGTTCACAAGAAACATCTTTTCATATCCCATTACACGTGATAAGCTTTCTTTACTATTGCGTAAAGCAATGAAGAAATGTTTCGGAGAGGATGCCAAACCAGAGGAATGTTCAGTTGTGCAGCCCAAGGAGTTTTTCTCTCAGGTACTTGGAGGTTTCAAGCCTTATGGGTTTGCTTCAATTGTAATGGAGCATCCATTAAGAGTGAGAGTATTTTGCTGAAGTCGTGCTGGAATGTGGCGTGAAGAACGGAGATGCAGCTATACTGAGTGCTGAGTGGTACCGCTCTGTGCAATGGTAATTTCTTTGCTCACCTCAAATAAATTGCTATTCAACTAACAGTCCTGAAGTTATATTGTTACCCATCTTTCCAGGCTTGAACAGGGCTTGGAGTCGGATCTGTTTCTGCTGCAATGCTGTGCTGCATTATCTTCTCCAGAGTTCTTTGTGAAGACCATTCAAGAAAGATTTGGTTTGTCGAATTATATATCTCTGGTTCTCACGGAACAGAATGAGTAAGCCCAAAGTTGTTCTGTAATGACATCTACTTCTATTTCTGTTAACATATTGCTTCCTTCAATTTTTGGTGGTACATGTATGTACTTTTTGTGTTGATAATCCAGTCAACTGCTTGTTGTCACTACTTGCCACATGAAGGTTTTCATTGATCACATAAGTTAAAAATGACTTAAACCCTGCATTCATCAACATACTTCTTGTGTAACCATGTATTACTCTCTATTTTATATTCTGGTCTTGTGGAGTATGCTCAGTTTTATCTTCATTGATCTATTTTCTGTCATTACCACTAAGCTATTGTCGTTAACCATTCCATTTGATTGTTCTTTTGTGACGGTAGGAAGTACACAGCTTGTCATGCTGTGATATATTGAACTCTTTTAAGTTTACTGTGTCTTTTTTTAGTTGCGCATTTGAGTGATGTTCAGGTCAACTTTTTTTTGTTTATCATATGATGACACAACAGCCTTAGGCAATATCTTCTTGTTGCTTCTGTGCATTTCCTGTCAATGTTTTCATCATATCCAGATTATAATAGTTTGCCTGGACAGCTTTGTTAAATGCTGATTTTTTTTATGTCTTTCAGATATGAGCCAGTTCTGATGCAAGAAATGCTAGTTTTTCTTATACAACTAGTCAAAGAACGCAGATTTATTGGGCGTTCGACAGCAGACAACTTGAAGAGAGAATTGATTTATAAATTGGCTGTTGGAGATGCCACCCATAGCCAGATTGTGAAGTCTCTTCCCAGGGACCTTTCGTCAAGTGACCAACTTCAAAGTGTTCTAGATTCACTCGCAGTTTACTCTAATCCATCTGGAATGAAACAGGTTTTAATCCTTGAAATTGTATAACATGCTTCAGCGATTCCTTCTTTACATTTGAATGCATGACTAATAAGAAGACTTATCACAGGGCAAGTATGTGCTTCGCAAAGCATTCTGGAAGGAATTGGACTTGTATCACCCGCGCTGGAATTCCAGAGAAATACAGATTGCTGAAGAGAGATATTACCGTTTTTGCAAAGTTTCTGCTCTTAACGCTCAACTACCTCAATGGACTCATGTTTTTAGCCCTCTGCGCAGTATTTCTAAGATAGCCACCTCCAAAGCTGTCCTTCAAATTGTTCGTGCTGTTCTCTTCTATGCTGTTTACACCGAAGCATCATCGGTATCACGTGCCCCGGACAATGTTCTTGTGATGGGTTTGCACCTTCTTTCGTTGGCACTTGATATATGTGAATCAGAGAGTCAAACGTATGCGGACAAATATGGGATGGACATAGTGCAGCATGATGCTGAATCATGGGTTGTCCTGTCATCGTATGCAGAAGAGACTTTTCCCATATTGACCTACTCTACTGAATCAGTCTCTCCAGAGTCTGACAAAGTAAAGAATGAGAGCATGCTAACCTTGCTTGTTTCACTAATGCGCAAGTACAACGAAGAGAATGACAGCACCTTTTCTGGATCCAAGTACTGCAATGTTCCATCTCTAGTTGAGAGTTTGTTAAAAAGATTTGCCAAGTTAAGTAAGCAGTGCATGTCTGCATTAAGACAAATGGCACCGCAAGTAGTTCCATCTATTCCAGATCATGGTAGCACTAAACAGAATTCTGGATCTCCAGATCTGATGGACAAGAAGGCAAAAGCGCGCCAACGTCAGGCCGCAATCATGGTAAATGCTTAATTAAAAAAGTTAACTATATATTCTCGAGGCATCTTGAGTTTCAGCTTTCGTCAAATAAATTGTTTGGATGGACTTACAAAACCTGGGCATATAATTTTTTGTATCTAATCTGTATGTCAGGCGAAAATGAAAGCAGAGCAGTCAAAATTTGCTGAAAGTATGAAGGCATCAGAAAATGAAGGGCATCCTGATGCAACATTTGAGCCAGATGCATCCAGTTCAACCGCCGTTGCCTCTGAGGAGTCACGACCAGTTTGCTCTCTATGCCGGGATTCAGATTCCAAAAGTCCACTCTGCTATTTGATTCTTCTTCAGGTAATAATCCTTGACTCGACAATGGTGATTCTCTTTTCTGTAGTAATTTGTCAACATAAAGTACCTTTCTCTGTCCCATGTGCAAAAGCATGTCAATTGTACTACAAATTTTCTGTTATGTTATGTTGGTCGTATAGTATTCTTACTTGTTCTATAATCTAGAAATCTCGGCTTGCAACTTTTGTTGAAACGGGCAATCCGTCCTGGGATAATTTGAGTCAATCAAAGAAGACATCTGGGTCCATCAGACGGGAAAAATCAACTGATTCCTCGGGTGCTGGGTCTTCTAGTTCAGAGGAACTTGTCAGGGATACAACGATAGAACCTTCCTTTGAATTAGACAGCATGGAAGTTGACGCATTTCTTGATTTCTCAAATGAGCAACATCCACTGATTAGATATATATCATGTTTCCCAAGTGGACGCTGTACTGGCAATGCAGATGACAATATCTCCCTTGAGACAATTGAGGCTGATGTATACAAGTCTATCGTAAATGATCTGGTTGGCATTCAAGGTGGTGAGCAGTGTTTGTCTACTTCAAATCTCACAGCTGGCTCCAAGACAAGCACAAGCCCTAAAAGTTCTGTTCTGGGAACATATGTTACTTGTCTTTCAACAAAATATCGTCTTTCTTCTTTCTGTGATGTAGCCTCCAAATCTTCTGCCCCAGTAACAATAAGAAACAGATTTGGTCCTGTTGATTGTGATGGCATCCACATCAATTCTTGTGGACATGCTGTACATCAAGAATGTCATGATCGATATTTGTTTTCCTTGAAACAAAGGTATGCTGCACGGTTTCCATTCAAATCCCTTGAATTCATTCTTATAAAGTTCAAATAGGATACACTATTTCATATTGTGCCTTTGAGTAGTTTTCTGTTTGAATTGGCATCTCACAATTATCCATACGAATATAATAAGCATGAGTTGTCTTTGATCCAACCAATTCAGACCATCCAAAAAGCATTGATCCAATGGAGCCTGCATTAGTGGTTGTCTTATGATGGCTTCTCACACTTCTCTTGATTGAATCTACAATTTCAGTGCAGCAACTTTACGTTTTTGTTTCTTGACAGATATATCAGGAGACTAGGTTTTGAAGGAGGTCAGATTGTCGATCCTGATCTGGTATTTTCTACTGATGCATTAGACACTTTTGTCTTCTTTCTTTTGCTAATTATGTACTTACACCTAGCTTTGTACAGGGAGAGTTGCTGTGTCCAGTGTGTCGCAGACTTGCAAATTCCATTCTTCCAGCATCACCGGATTTCTCTGGTATAACTAGGAAGGCGATGCCAATTGCTCAAACCATGTCTACTGAAGCTGCTGCAACTATACACAATTTACAGTTCCCTCGCGCACTGGCCCTCCTTGAAAGTGCCAGAAAAATTGTTGGACAAAGCACATTTCTAAAAGCTTTTCCTGGGAATGTGAATGACATCATGGAGCCAGCTTTAGATCCTTCCCTTCGAAGACTCACTATGCTTTACTATCCTCGCAGCAAAAGCAGCTTTTCAGCATCTGAAAGGCTAAGCCCATCCTTGTTTCTCTGGGAAACACTTCGGTACTCTGTCGTTTCAACAGAGATTGCTTCTCGTGATAGAATGTCGAGCTATTCTGCTCAATCGAAGTCTTGCTTAGAATCTCTGCGCAGTGAATTGAATTCATCGAGTGGATTCATATTGTCTCTATTGTTTCGTGTTTCTCACTCTGCACGTGTTCTAAATCGCCGTGAGGTTCTTCTGAGATTTGAAGGTATCCAACTGTTAGCAGGGTCTATTTGCTCTGGTATTTCTGGCGATAAAGATCTTCTGGATGCTACCAAGCGAAAAGGTATATAGGGCTCCTTGGCCCCCTTTGTACAATCTTCCTACCGCAAGATTTTTTCCAGTGTTGTTTCTTAGTACTCACCTACTATAGCTATCACGGTAAATTATATAGTAATTAAAAAGATCAGATGGGTAACTTGTATGATGTACCTAATTTTGTGTTTTTGGATCTTGTTTACTGGAAATTCAGATCACTATAACTTGCATGTGCAGGAATATACCATATTTATGTATCCTCTTTCTCACATTTCCGTTTTTGATAGGCACTTCGCTACCTATGGTTGACCCGGAAAGTGAGGGTGAAATATTTCCTGATATTCAATTTTGGAAGCAATGTGCTGATCCAATCCTTGCTCAAGATCCATTTTCTTCATTGATGTCAGCGCTTTTCTGTCTACCTGTTGAAGTTTTGACATCCACAGAATTCTTCATCCCTATTGTTCATCTATTCTACATTGTTTGTGTCATTCAGGTATACTGTTCTGCAATCTCCCACCACCTACATATTTCTGTTATGGTGTATTTCTCTGTTAACATATGCATTGTGCTGTAGGCACTAATAACATGCTATCGGGAAGAAGCCTTTGACAGATCAAACTTCTGTAACTGCCTTCTCAACGATGTTTGCCAGGAGATGTCAGGATATGATATTGCTAGAGAATATTTTGTATCTAAGCACATCGATCCCTCTTGTGATCCAAAAGATATGGTTCGGAGATTAACACATCCTTATCTTCGGAGGTGTGCATTGCTTTGGGAGCTGCTAAAATCCTCTTCCTCAGCACCCTTATATGACAGTTCCAATATTTGGGAAGGGTCACATCTTCACTTAGATAGTAGCACAGCGGAAGGCAATTCTTCACTGGCAATTGAGCTGGATGGAGTGCGAGAACTGGAACACCTCTTTCAAATTCAGCCAGTGGACCTGATTCTCAAAGATGAGTGTGTACATATGCTTGCCTTAAGATGGTCTCAACATTTCTGTGAAGACTACAGATCTCAAGTATAGAGGCATCCTCTTTTCTACCCTCATGGTCCCATTCAGGCTGATGCAGTTACCACCTGTCTACCAAGTTCTCCTAGAAAGGTTTAATTTGAATCTTCTAAGTTTTCTGGTCTGTGTACGTGTGTGTTCAGTGGCTTCAGGAGCTTGACTTTGGTTTGCAACTTAACATCTTACTCTTTTGTCCACCAGATATGTCAAGATGCAATGCCCTGATTGTGGTTCAGTGCCGGATGAGCCAGCGTTATGTTTGCTTTGTGGCAAGCTATGTTCACCTAGTTGGAAACCATGCTGCAGGTGAGTGTTTCAGCTTTTGTTCTCCCCACTCCACCAATGTTTGTTCTTCTGTAATTTATGAAATGTTAAACCTGTTCTTTTTCTAATGTTTAGGGCTGGTAAATGCCTAAATCATGCGTCTCAGTGTGGTGCTGGTGTTGGCATATTTCTTTTGGTGAGGGTATGTGTCACATCATTCCTCTTCATCCGATGAAGTTACTGTCACATTTTTCTGCTCTTTTTTTTGTGATATCAAAAGATCTTGTCGGTTTTGATAGTTGCTCTTTGCAGAAAACAACAATCCTGTTGCAAACGATCGCCTGCCTTACATTTTGGCCATCTCTGTACCTTTGATGCTTTTCGGTGAGGAGGTATTGGACTTACTAATGAACATTTTCATTTAATACTTGAGCCTTTTTTCAGCCACTCCGGATATATTTCATCCATGTATGATTCCATATCAGTACCTGCTGCCAAATCAACTGAAGAACATAGGCAATGTAGTATATCTGTTATACTGAATTAATGTGAGGAACCGTCTCCACCAAATAATCGAGTGAACTGACCAACCAATATTTTTTTCGACTGAAAACTGACCAACCGATATTTTTTTTGACTGAAAACTGACCAACCAATATAGCTGCCGGGTCCATGAGGGACGCTATCAAAGAATCCGGCGACACTTAGACTGC
Organism: Aegilops bicornis; assembly: GCA_021605145.1. Classification (NCBI taxonomy): domain Eukaryota; kingdom Viridiplantae; phylum Streptophyta; class Magnoliopsida; order Poales; family Poaceae; genus Aegilops; species Aegilops bicornis. The sequence continues at coordinate 927,383 of JAHIAL010000045.1, forward strand.
AGTCTGCTGCACCACCACCATCCTAGAATATGCACCATGATATGATGCAAATATGATTTAACCTAATCACACAATAGTTGACATTGAGGGTTTGAGCATTGCATGTAGAGTGAATTGCGTGAACTGCCACATACTTAGCTGTAAATCTTTTGAAGCATATCATGGTGTTCCATTTCCTGCCTACAAAAAGAGAAATGGTTCTTTTTGATGGTTACCTCGTGATACAAAGCTATGAAAGTATATGCAACACCTCGTGATAGTATGCGCTGCCAAGTGGTGCACCAAACAAATGATACGACCAAAGGCTGTTGGGATTTTTTCTTTTCTTTTTTAGAGCTACCTTGTACCCCTTGCTTATGCATGTATGTACCTTTTGGATGCAGGATCATGAAATGCACAGAGGAAAGCCCTTGTATCTTAGCCAAGAAAGATACGCAGCCCTCACATATCTGGTAACAGTCTCCTTTGCTTATCCTCTATATTTTTCAAGGATCTATGTTCAAGATGGGATAACATGTTTTCTTTTGATTTGATAGGTGGCATCTCATAGCCTTGACCGGACTTCTGAAGTTCTGCGGCAAACAACCATCAGCTTTTATACATCTGATTAAGTGCATCGTTTTGAGGAACAATGCCCAAAGGTTTGGATAATGTTTTGTTTTTATCATGGAATACTTGGAAGTGCCGTGAAGCATTGTACTCCCTCCGTCCGAACAAGCTTGTCCCTCAAATGGATGTATCTAGCACTAACTTGGTGCTAGATACATCTATTTGAAGGACAAGCTTTTTCGGACGGAGGGAGTATGTTTTCCAGGATTAAGATAACTGGCACATCACCCATCCCATAGTAGCCCTGCTGTTACTATTACCTCCCTCCCAAAAAGCTATTCTTACATTTGTCTAGATACGGATGTATCTAGATACGTTTTAGTGTTAGATATTTTTCCGTCTTCTTGTCTTAGATTTGTCTAGATACGGATGTATCAAGTAGATACATCGGTATCTAGACAAATCTAAGACAAGAATTTTGGGACGGAGGGAGTACATGTGTATATTAGACAAATCTAAGACAAGCTTTTTGGGACGGAGGTAACATTCCTCTACTGACTGTTCTAGTCGAAGCATATGGGTTCAGAAACTATTTTTTTACAACAGAGCTCATACAGTACATAACAAGAAAGGATATGGTTTGACATAGTTAGGTACTCTCTCTGTAAAGAAATATAAGAGTGTTTATTTCTTTACGGAGGGAGTAGTTTGCAGTATATATTTCATCTCGTTGTTTGTTATGGGCTCATATTATATATCCCCACCGTTTATGTCTGCATTTCTTGCCGTGGTACGAACCATGGTAACCATGTTGACCTTGGTGTAGCTGTTTTATTGACAGGATCATGTGATGTGCATATTTTCTGGGAACTGTGGTCTAGCTTCAAATTCATGCTTTCCAGTGATGGTGAATTGCATCCATTCCCAAGGTGATAATCACAGCATTTTGTTCTGCACATGCATGGGCACACATGTTTTCTCTTTGATTTCCCCTTTCTGAAACTTGTCTCCTCTTAGGTGGCGCGGATTCTGCCAGACTATCGGGCCATGCGTCGGTGTTTCAGACCTTGTTCTCGTGCCCAATGTACAGCGGTGCCTATGGTGCCCCCCTTTTCTTTCCTTTTTCGTTCTGTTAGCATGTGACCGGATGGTTGGTTGAACTGTTCACATTGTACAAATCCGCCGTGCGAAACTATCTGCAAGAAATGTAGGCTAATTAAACTGGCAACTGCCGTCGTTCGCAGCATCATGCAGTATGCATCCCTTTTTTGCTTGGAAATCCCCCACTCACACACAAAAAGAACAAACTTGAACCAAAGTAGATAAATCTGGGAATAGTATGTGATCCAGTCAAAAGGCAGTAACCCTAGTGATTTTATAAAATCTCAATTCTTCAAAAGTTGTAGGTAGGTGTAAACCAGAAGCATATAGAATGGGAAACGCTTGTGTTCACCCTACGGATCCCGTGCAATGCCAACCGCTTCCGTGGCCACCATCTTATCTATTTTTGATCAGATGGCCTCAGGAGGGTTCTCCTCCGAGCCCATCTCCACCGCCGCTGGGGAGAGGAGCTCCCACCTGCGCTGCCTCCAGACAGTGCGCCACTGGCCATGGCGTCGTCGCCCTAGCCCTGCCCTGTCCTTGTGTCATCCGGTGGCTGCCGTTGGTCGGCGTCCTTGAGGTCATCCCCGTCGCGCCCCTACTCTTCCTTCTCGGGCTCCTTGCCATAATAATCTCTCTAGGATTTGCCTACTCTTCCTTCTACGGCTGGGCAACCTGTGCCCTGGCCCGCCCATGCCATGCAAATTTCTGTAATATAGACCTGCTACTGGGCCATGAAATAATAACCTAGTAGTAATTTCCTTCAGCTATGGCCCATTGGCCCGCCCAACAATTTGGGTGAAGCTCCGCCACTGTAGTCCTTGCCATAGTCTCTCAATAGGATTGGGGCTGGGATGTTTTGTTTCGAAACAAAGGGCCTATTACAATTGCAAAAGAGTTTTTGTTCCCATAGGGCCTCGCAAAAGAAAAAAATAACTTTTTTTTGCATGGTAATATGTGTCTCATTTATATAGAATAAAGATCAAGTTACAAGGCACGTAAGCACCGACCATACATGACTGAAAAGACAGGAAAATCCTATGCAAAATACCGGCGCCTGTCCCTTTCCTTCGACACCACCGAAGCGGCCATCAAAGGGTAAAAAGACAGATCACCTCTTCGCCCAAGCTTGACGCGGCTCCATCGCTGATCAGCAGCTTTACGGACCTCCAAAGTAGTTTGCCAAAAGCAAAACCATAGCCGTTGAAAGAATCGCATCGGGCAATATGTCCCCGGACACGCCATCGAACTTCGTAACTAACACCCTCGCATGACGACAACGTCGAGAAGGAAACCAGAATCGCCCGCCTTCGACCACGGACCCAACACAAGATACTCCATCTTCCATTTGTCACTATGTAGGGCAACCGCCACGCTGCCATACTCGAACGACAAAACCTCCTCGCTTCCACCATGACGTCGGAAACAACGCCACAAAGAACGGGGATGAGCGAAGGAGACACACCGATGGAGTCGCCGCCGCTGCCTCATCGGACACCATCCATGAACCCTAACGCTGCCGATCTGAGGGATCGACAGAGACACGATGCCATCAACTCCGAGACGCCGCCATGAAGGACACCGCCAGTGTGGGAGTGGGGTTGAGGCAGATTTATTCGTCCGGGCGCCGCTCCCACCACCCCAACGACGCACCACGACCTACAAATTCAAAACCTAACTACAGAGCGGAGGAACGGGGTCCCCCCTCCCTCCTGCCGCCGGAGCAGCAGCCGAAGGGAGAGGGGGCCAGCGCACCGGCCGGTGGAGATCGCGCCTCAGATTATAGAGCGGTTGTTGGGGCGCTACTTTCGACAGCGCGCGGCTTATCTAGCGCATCTGTTGGAGATGCTCTAAGTGACTACAATCTAGGTGGCATCGGTTTGTAATCATGATGTCCTTCATTATTTTCTTATTGCTTGACTTTATAATTCATCTCACTTCAGTTGACACCAACATAGGACGTTTTGCCTTTTTTTTTCTTCTTCATGTTTATCATTTTTTTTCTCTTAATTTTGCCTTTTTTGTCGCTATTTTTTTGCGCGTCTGATGAGAAATGTGCAAGTGCAGTTGCATGGTTAATAGAGGATGTGCAACTGTTGTTGCATGGCCGGCGCGTGTGCAACTGTAGTAGCATGCGATCGACAAGGTATCGTTGTGTGGCTGACGGGCTATACAATTGTAGTTTTTTTCGCAAATACGCAAAGCTTGCGTATCATTGCATTGATAGAAGGAGTTAGAATGAGTACAGAAGATGGTACAACACATGACACGGACGCAAGAGGCGTTAACATGGTGCACAAAACAGAGAAACATGAGAAACTCGACCCAAACATAAAAAACACAGCTAAACTCTCCGACCGAAGAAGCAATCCAACCAACAACTAGACGACCGACATCACCAAAGACAACACCGAGGACGCCGCGAGCAAACAAGACAACGCCTTCACGAAGGAGAACGACACCAAGGCGCCGTCGTCGTCCGATCCGGAAAACCGGACCTAGGGTCTCGAAGAGGGGCACAGATAATCGCCATAACAGCGCCTCCAAGAAGGGAACGGCACCCGCGAGTGTCGCCGCTGTCAGCACAAGATGCAAGGATTTCTCCCTCGCCAAATTCTGAGCAATCCCAAGCCGTCGGAGCACAAGTCGGAGAAGAGGAAGTCAAGCATATGCCGGAACTGCGACTGCATGAAGGAGAGCCACGCCCAATGCCAAAGAAGGCATCGGCCATCGCCGGACGTGCGAGCTTCGGAGGAGGACAAGGTTGCATGGCTGAGCGGAATGGGATGCAATGCGGATGCGGCGATGGCCGGAGCCCAGAACAAGCCGGGATCTCGAAGGGAGCGCAGATCCAAGCCACTAGGACCGGAGCAGCACGGGCACCAACGGGCCAAAGGAGCTGGAAGGGGACGCAACTCCCAAAGCGCGTCGGACCCAAGGATGCACCGGGATGGACGGCCAACCAAGGCACCGCAGGGTGTTGGGTGCGGAGATGCCAAGGAGTCAGCGAGCAATAGGAGCCGGAAATAGCGCAGCTCCTGGGCTGCGCCGGATCCGAAGCCACGCCGGCCGGCCATGGGCGCAGGAAGGGGACGCAGGTCCTTGGCCGCCGGGTCGAAGCCGCCGCTGCGGGGTCGGTGGATGATGAAGGTTCGCACGCAGCCACAATCCCGGCCGCGCTTCTGAGGAAGTAGCGGCCACGGGCACAACTGCGTGAGCCTCTGTGCCACCTCCGAAGAGGGGCAAACCCGAAGCCGGCCAGTAGTGGAGGGTCGGGTGGGCGGGCGCAGCAGGAGGGCGCGACCACCGCCATGGCGGGGACGGCCGGGAACACCACAACCACCGGGGAGGCCCCGGATCCAATCGGGCGGAATTGCACGGGCGCCAAGAGCCGGGCGAGGCCACCATGTTTAAAGAAGTCGGGAAGAGGTCGCTGGGCCCAGGGAGGCTGCTTCCGCCGCCGGTGTGGGCCGCTGCGCCGCAACGAAATGATCTGGGGCGGGCGGGTCGAGGAGGGCAGGTGGGCAAGGAGGGAGGAACAGCCCCGCCGCCGCCATCCCAGTGCACAGTGCGGCCGGGCCGGGCCTCCGCGACGGGCGACGCGGGAAGGCGAGGAGGGGTGGCGAGCCGCCGGCGGCTGGGTTCCCCCGAGTCGCCCGGGTCAGGCGACGCGAGGGTCGGGTCGTCAAGAGGATCCGCCCCGAGTCGCACTGTCATACAATTGTAGTTGGACACGAAAAAAAGAAAATAGGAATCTAAGAAAGAAAACACAAAAGATGAGCTAAGAAACATATACTTCTCCGTCTTCATAATATAAGAGCGTTTTTTACACTAACTAAACCAAAAATGCTCTTATATTGTGGGACGGAGGGAGTAGAAAACAAAAGAACCAAGTAAAATCGTACGAATCTCCTAAAAATGTACTGGTTAACTGTAACAAAGTAATGGAACGAAAAATAAACTTGGTTACCCACAAGACAAGATAAATGTAATAACCACCATTACTTCTTCATGTTGGCGGTGGAGGTCGCCTGTTGGCGATGAGTTCCGCGATGTTGTACGCCATGCCGGAGAGCAACTGGTTAGCATCGTTCTCCTCCGACACGGGATCCTTGTTGGTGTTACTCTCCATCATGGCCAGTTCGCAGAAATCCGGCTGGAACGAGGCGCGCTTGAGCTTGGGCGACGCCACGTCGAGGCGGCCGGCGCTGAGGTCGTCGAGCGCGCCGGCGACGTCCCCTTGCATGAATTGGTACGTGATGATGCAGTTTTGGAGGGCGTCCACGAGCAGGTTGAGCACGTGCAACGTCGACGAGACGTTGGTGGCGGTGAGCTTGGCGGCGGCAATGGCGAGCCCGCGGGCGTCCCTGGCGGGCGCGGCCGCCGGGTCGGCGGCGAGCGTGCGCACGCAGTAGCGGTAGGGGGTGCCCACGGTGGCATTGGTGATCGCTACGCACGTCGACTTGATGACGTACGAAGGCCGGGCCGCCGCCGTGGACGCCGCGAGGAGGAAGGTGAGGAGAAGAAGGGGCATGTGCTGCTGCTGCTGGTGGATCGCCGCCATGGCTTGTTGGATCGTTAACTGATTACTCGTGCGGTCCTGCCGCACTGGGCGGATGTAGCCCCAACATATGCTTGCATGCAGGCATACATTATAGAAAAGGAGGCTTACCCCGGCCTCTACATCTGAAAGATGCTTGTGGCCAAAATCCAGACATGCATATGCGTGAGGGATGGAGTAGTTGGTTGGTTGACGGGTGGCCGGGATCGATATTAGGAGCAACCAATCTTTGTTTTGTTGGGAGCCAGTCCAAGTGACGGTGGCTGGATCACCGGACGGCACGCCACAGCACCGCCATTTCTCCTACGGCGAAGCGAGCGAGATGCTGGGTTAATGGAACGGATGGCGGTGATCGCCGGTAGCACGCTCGATCTGCCTGCCCGTAGGAGGGAGGAGCCGCGCGCTCATTCATTTCTTTGTTGTTAGTTTATTTTTTCTAACCTCTCAATTTTATTTTCTTTTTCCTTTTTCTATTTCTGTTTATATTTGAGATACTAGCTTGAGAAACGATCTTACATTATGGGGACGGAGGGAGTATATTTCAAACATCACATTAGCTAACGTTTAGAAAATGTTCATCGTGAATTTACAGTGTCCATGAAGTGTAAAAGTTTTGTTCACACAACTTTTAGAAAATATGAATAGCATTAAAAAAAAAATGCTTCCTGACATTTTAAAAAATGTTGATCCGTTCAGAAAAAGGTTTGTGACTTTTCAATTATTTTTTACAAAATGTAAAAAAAATGCGCATAATTTTTTAAAAAACTTTCCTGCCATTCAAAAAAATGTTCACATGAGTTCATCGCATTTTAAAAATTGATTATGTTATGTAAAAGCATATTGGTGTAGTTTCAAAGACGTGTTTTGTCTAATTCAAAAAATGTTCACGCATGTCAAGAATCTGTTCTTGACATTAAATATATTTTACAGTGTAAATAAATGTTTACATAGTTAAAAAAAACGATTCATATTATTCAAAAATGCTAAATGCTTATTGGAATTAGCATTTTGAGAAAATAATTTAATTTGTACTTCTAAATATTTCCATCATGTATTTGGGAAATGTTCAACGTGCATTAGTTTCTTTTATTACAATGTTTATTCAAAAAAGTCGACATGTATTGGAAAAAAGAGAAAACAAAAGAACAAAGAAATCAAAGAAACTCGAAGGTAACTGAAAAAACCCATGAAAACCAATAAACACAAACACACACACACACACACACACACACCCGCGCGCGCGCGTGCGTGCACGCAGGCACGCAGGCACGCAGCAACCACGCGGGATCTTCCGTAACCGGACCAAGCCAGTTCATAGAATCTTACCAACAAAACTGCTTGTGGTGGCTACAGTACTGGGCTGGCCTAGTAACCCTGCCAACCGCCATAGGCGACACCGAAGGATCTCTCCCGATACCTCCAAGCTATATGTTGCCTCGGAATCACTAGTTAAAGGTCACCCTTTGCAAAGATCATTTCCATTTTCTGGCAAGTGGCGCACTGTATGTGCGTCACTTGTAGCAACCTCAGAGTTTTATATTTTTTCGTACATTCGTTTATCATTTTATCTCTTGAACCACGCGTCCAAACTCTGAACTGTTTTCACCATTAGATTTTTCGCGTCGAGATCTTTGAAACTAGATCCTATGTTAATTGGTTTCGAGAAACTTCTTTATGAAAAAAAACCCGAAATAAACCAAAGCCGGAGGCATGGTTTTTTCTCTCTCACTTTTTTCCCTTTCTGTGCTTCTCCCATAACCAATTCCGTGTCCCAACGAGAAGCAAATTTGTACTTCTTGTGGAAGCACAGATTTTTCCCTTTCTGATAAGCACAACTACGCTTTTCGCGGAAGCAAATCTATGACTCCACGATATACCTGGCCATAACTCGGGCCGGGCCTAACAAAGCCCGCAGCAGAAAACCCAGGCTGGGCCCGGCCCGGCCTTCGGGCCTAGATTTCAGGCCCAAGCCCGCCCCATCCGTGAAAAAGCCCATTAGGCCTCCGGCTGGGCCTCTTCCCTAAAACACACATATGTCAAGCCCTAGCCCAGCCTGTCCGGGCATTCGGCTCAAATCTAGGCCCAGGCTCAGCCCGCGGGCAAGAGCGGACCGGGCCGGGTCAGGCTATTTCGGTCGGGTCGGGTTGGGCTGGGTTTCCCATGGCCAGGTATACTTCACGAGAAGAAAATATGTGCCTCCACGAGAAGCAAATACGTGCTTCTCGTGAAATCAACTTTATGCTTCTCATGGAAGCAAAAACAAAATCACAAAAAAAAAAGTCATGTTTTCCCCTTTTTGCTATGCTTACAGCGGAAGCAAAAAAAATCACACAAAACAAAATTGGTGACCTTTTTTTCCTTTCCAAGAAAGACAACTGTGGTCTCGCAGAAGAAAATCCGTGCCTTCATGAGAAGAAAATCTGTGCTTTTCATGGAAGCAGAATTTTTTTTCCGCGCAAAAAGAAAAATCACGCAATTTTTCTTCTTCTCAAATCCTAGGGAAAACCGAGCAAAAACCAAAAAGCCAAAAACAGAAAAACCCCATCTAAAACCCAAAAAAGCGTACAAAATAAAAAATGAAATCTAGAGGAAGCTCCCAGCACACGACATGTGGTGGCCACTGGACGGACTACTTGGCATGCTGTAAGGGCCCCATAAGTGACCATTGGAGGTTCCCCGCCAGGGGTAACCTCCAGTTAGTTGCTCTCACATTGCGTACTGCGATCTGTAACACAGCGTCGCCCCAATTAATACCCTTAATGGCCGGCCCAATCACAAAGTATTGTTTCGGTTTTTCTCCTATTTTCTTTTGGTTTCCGTTTGTTTCTTTGGTTCGTTTTGTCGGGTTCTTTATTTTCCTTTTCCTTTTTCCCTTTTTTCAACTCATGTATGTTATTTTCATTGTACAATTTTCATATACCTGTGGAATTTGTTTTATATGCATTGAATATTTTCAAATGCATGATGTATATTTTTTTCAAATACATGTTTTAAACATTTTTTGAAATACATGCTAAACATTGTTTTACTACAAGGTGAATATTTTTAATGGCACAAAATAGTATTTACGCAAACCATGGAATATATTTTCTACCTTGTACAAACATTATTTACATTGAACCTTGTTAAAAATCCCACATACATCTTTTGAATGGTACAAAACATTTTTTAAACTACATAAACATTATTTTTACATTTTATGAATTTTTCTAAATGTCATAAAACATATCCTATATATACCTAGGAGAGTCATCCCCACTAACTTATTTATCTCAACATGTAAGTATGCCACCTAATCATATGATTATGAATGAGATAAGGCCCACCCAAACATGCAATCATGTTTGGGATAAAACCCACCACAACATTCAACCATGCATGGGAAATGTTTTCCATTAAATTATTATACATTTATATTCGATAAATTTGACAACTCTACACAATCAAATATAATAAGTCATATGTCCTTTTAATTTTTGTGCTCATGCTATCAACCCAAATTTTTATCAACCAATTCTCGCTGCAACGAATGCATGAACAATATTCAAAAATGTTGCGTGCATTTGTTTCCAAAAGTTGCGTGAACATATTTTATACAACGCGTTAATGTTTTTTTAACGTTTGATGAATGTTTTAAGTAAAATAATTTTTGAAATATACAATATAATTTTATAATATTTCAGAATGTTAAGAAAAATATAAAAAAGAAAAAGAGAAAAAAAAAGAACCTACCACTAATTGGGCCCGCCCACCGTATGCTTGCTTGAGGAGGGCTGATAAACTATGTTCCAGATCACAACAAGTGATATATTGGGAGTGTTTGGTAGCCTGCATAGAGGCCAGCCTGGCCCGGGTGGGAAGAAAATTGGTTGTTTGGTTGCCTGCGTTCACTGTTGGGCCTGCATCGCATGGATCTTAAAATAGCTCCCAGCCAGGCCCGCTTGGAACGTCCAAATCGATAGTTTTTCAGAGCCGGGCCCACGGGATGAAGCGTGGGCGGTGGCTGCACACGAGGAGCCACACTTGAGAAGCCGCTTTGTTTCCCGAAGCGCATGCAATAATTACCCTTACCTTCCATCACCGCTCTCCCCCTCTCTCCACTCTTCCATTTCACACCAGCAGCAGCGATGATCCGTGAACTGGAGATCAGCAAGGTGACCACCAGCTGGACTTTACCGGCGTTAGCAACATCACCCGCAACACTTCGACAATGGGGTAAGCTGTATTTTCACCTCGTAACCTACTATTTCGCATTCGATTCACGTTATAGAGGAATGGGGAATCGGGGTAAATAGGCATAGAACTGACCATAACTTGATGATGATTACTATGTAGCCATGTATTTTTAGGGTTCCGATCCATATTGAGTACAAGGGGAATGGGGATTGGGGGTTAATATTACACAATAGATTCTAATCTTAGCCCCTGTGATCCTGGAGGTGGTTGGAGCAGCGGGGACCCGTGGCATTGTTCTTGTCCTCCGATTGGACCACCGTCTCGCCGGAGTCCAGATCGATTGGCAAAGTACGGCGGCCTACCTCCGGCGCCCTACCACCATTTCTGCCACTTCTTCTTCCTCCTCCAGCTCCAAACCGATGACCTCCGACGCCACTAAAGTCCTAATAATCTAGTATGCTGTGGCACGATGGTCATAAGGAGCCCTGTACACCCTATACTTGGCCCACCTTACCCTCTGTCCAGCATCGTTGGAGTCGGCCTGATTCATTGCCCAATGAAGGATATCGACTGACATAGCACCCTTCACCGGGCCAGGAATCAGCGTCTTCAACTCCTTCGCCGTCGCCTTCTTCACCAGATCATCTACCTCCTTGTGCATGTCTTCGATGCTGCTGAAGTTCGAGCACACTTCCATGGTGTTCTCGAACTTGGTGCGATTACCAAGTGAGTACTGAGGAAGAAAGCCCTCCATCCAATACCCCAAGGGAAGGGGTTGGGGTTGGAGTTGGAGTTCATGGCGATGGATAGGGGGAAGAATGAGAGACACAGAGGAGAGAGGGTTAACTGAGTGTGGTTGTGGGTAAGTAGTGATCGTCAGTAGCCCTGGGCATTTGGTTCCCCCGGACTGACTGGTTTGGTGCTTCGGGTTTTAAAGAATTTTGGCTTCTAGATTTGGGTAAACGATCAGTTTCCTATAAAAACGCTAACCGAGAGATCCGTGCACCGATGCTTCGGTTTGAGCCTCGGTTAAGACCAAACAACTGATGAAAATGAAACTGAGTAGGCAATGAATATCTAGAAAATATGAGAATGGCGAAGATCAATTGTGGCAAACACGTTACAAGTTGTAGTCCATTAGCCGTGTCCACCACCTCATCCCTCTATGCTCTCTACCCCTGCCAGTTGCACTCATAAATCAGATCCTTAGATCCGTGCGCCTCCCAGCTCCCCCTCTCTCTCTTTCACTTTGACATCATATACCAAGATTCACAACTTGGTTCTGGGCTCGGCAGGTGGAAGAGTTGGTCGCCGCCTCGCCGGTTATCTTCTGTTTCCACGAGTAGCAGCACTATTCATCGTCACCCCGACTAAGAGGTGGAAGTGGAGCACTGCCGCTGTCAGCCATGGAGATGGAAGAAGTCAAAGGCAAGGGCGATGGTCGAGAGACTAGCGAGCGAGAGCTAGGGTGCGGTCGTGTGTCTAGGATTGGGACAACGATTTCACCGCTCTATCCAGGTTGAGTAGTTGGGCTGTGGGCTACATAGATTTCTCGGGAGTTGACCATTGGTTCGGTATTTTGGTGTGTTCGATTGATCGATGCATACACCAGAATTGACCAAACAAAGTTCACTTTCTCAGATTGGCTGACCGAATTTACGACCAAAGGTTCAATTTCTATGCGTTCAGTCCCAGTTAGTTCGGGTCGATACTCCGGTCATCGATTTATATGCCCACCCCTAATCGCCAGTTTCGGTAAATATAGGGGTTTTGGGGACATGTTTTAATACCGATCAACTTTTGAACTTTGTGCTGTTCATAACACCATGCACTTTGTGCTATTCATAATGTAGATCGAGATAGAGAATAATGACAAGGGCAATGATGTTGGTGCCTCCCATGAACAAGGGCAAGCAGGTGGTTCTTCCCTTAGAGGTGGTGCCACACACGACCGAGGAGGTGCCTCCCATGGACGACGAGATCGTGGTGGAGGAGCCCCCCAACGGCAACCGGCAAGCGCTATAACTACGGGCACTACCATGAGGAGGGTGGGCCAACTCACTTCTGCAAGGTAATTGTTGCCCCGAAGCTCGAGTGCATACCAATGCCCCTAGACTCCACCAAGCACTTCCCGGCCGTGCTAATGGAGTTCAAGATCAAGACGAACACCGACTACTCATGGAGGGTAACTGTGAGGCTGATGAACGCAGGGTCACCCTCGAACAGGGTTGGACCACCTTGTTTAGTATCGACTATATCGTACTATTTTGCTTGAAAGCTGCTATGTTCAAGTGTAGTACTATGTTCAAAACTGCTTGCTATGGTTTAGAACTGTGTTAATATGCTATCTTTTTGTGTCTTTGGGTTGTTCTACACACCCACGTGTCTTTGGTAACCTCACCACCTCATTGAATAGGTTACCGGACAACATGTGTTGCATGAAACCAAACACCATGCCTTGTGATTCTGCCTAAACAAGCGGGCAGCCAAACAAGCCACCTTTCGTTACGCCCCATGCCGACAAACAAACAACACGCATATGTTGGTTTTTTGCCTGTTTTCTCCCAGTCAGGCTCAACTTGGAAGTGTATGCTATGCAGGCAAAATTTTCTACCAGAACCAAACACGCCCATAGTAGCGCACCTCTTAATACGGGCAAGATATAGCCCGGGTACATATCAATGGGAGGGGGGCTATATGTCGTTTACTGCAACCCGGAAGGAGGTCTCACCTCATGCAGTGCTGCCTTCCCGTCGCTATAGAAAAATGTTCATTGTTTTTACATTCATTCGTTTTTTTCTTGTGTTCATTGTTTGGAAAAATATTCTAAAATACATATATTCAAAAACTTAAACTAACTAAAAATATAACAAAAACCGTGCATTTAGAAATTGTTAATGCAGTGACAAAATTTGTTAGCATAGTTTAGAAAAATATTGATCCCACTCAAAAAAACATGTTAACGTGTTCCAAAAATTGTGTTCGTGAAATAGATTTTTGTACATTGAAAAACAATGTTCGCGTAGTTTACAAAAAAATGTTTTGTATAATTTAAAAATAATTTAACGTGTATTATAAAAATATGTTACACGTTTTATGTTTTGTGTAGAATGTGTTTTGAATAAAAATTTTAACTATGCATTTATAAAAAAGTTAAACAGGTATAATTTCTTTTTAGTTGTATATGAATAATCTACAATGTGTATAAAAATGCAGACATCAAACATATATTTGAAAAAATATTAATCATGTATTTAAAAATGTTAATGTTGTGAAAAAAATCATTTGTTTACAAAAAAATGTATTGTATGAGAAAACTAGATGCTAAATCATAATTTTGAAACAGGTAACTTACGTAAAAGAGTTGACATGTATTGAAAAAAAACATGAAGAAACCAAGAAAGAAACAATGAAAGATGAAGATGTTGGAAATATGCCCTAGAGGCAATAATAAATTAGTTATTATTATATTTCCTTGTTCATGATAATCGTTTATTATCCATGCTATAATTGTATTGATAGGAAACTTCAGATACATGTGTGGATACATAGACAACACCATGTCCCTAGTAAGCCTCTAGTTGACTAGCTCGTTGATCAACAGATGGTTACGGTTTCACGACCATGGACATTGGATGTCGTTGATAACGGGATCACATCATTAGAAGAATGATGTGATGGACAAGACCCAATCCTAAGCCTAGCACAAAGATGCGTGGTTCGTATGCTAAAGCTTTTCTAATGTCAAGAAGTATCTTTTCCTTAGACCATGAGATTGTGTAACTCCCGGATACCGTAGGAATGCTTTGGGTGTACCAAAGCGTCACAACGTAATCGGGTGGCTATAAAGGTGCACTACAGGTATCTCCGAAAGTGTCTGCATTGGGTTGTACGAATCGAGATCGGATTTGTCACTCCGTGTAAACGGAGAGGTATCTCTGGGCCCACTCGGTAGGACATCATCATAATGTGCACAATGTGACCAAGGGGTTGATCACGGGATGATGTGTTACGGAACGAGTAAAGAGACTTGCTTAAAGCGAGATTGAACAAGGTATCGATACCGACGATCGAATCTCGGGCAAGTACAATACCGCTTAGACAAAGGGAATTGTATCACGGGATCGATTGAGTCCTTGACATCGTGGTTCATCCGATGAGATCATCGTGGAACATGTGGGAGCCAACATGGGTATCCAGATCCCGCTGTTGGTTATTGATCGGAGAACGTCTCGGTCATGTCTACATGTCTCCGAACCCGTAGGGTCTACACACTTAAGGTTCGATGACGCTAGGGTTATAAAGGAAGTTTGTATGTGGTTACCGAATGTTGTTCGGAGTCCCGGATGAGATCTCGGACGTCACGAGGAGTTACTCTATTTATTTGAATAACACCTTCGATGGTCTTGCACCTAAATGAATGGTTTATTGAATCTCGATCGTAGTGATATACATTTTCATAAGATAGTAATGATAGTACCACTTACTTGTGGCACTGCCATGTAAGTCATATTGGTGTAAAACGCATGAAGAAGCTCCATGTTGATGGATCTTTGGACCCACTCGTTTTTGAAAAGTTTGAGACATGCAAACCATGTCTATTGGTGTATACGCATGATGAAACTCCATGCTGATGGATCGTTTGAACTCACTTGATTTTGAATCACTTGAGATATGCAAATTCATACCACATGGGCAAGATGACTGAAAAGCCTTGGTTTCAAAGAAGATGGAACAAGATAGCAACTTGTTGAAGTAACACATTTTGATGTGTGCAGTCCAATGAGTGCCGAGGCATGCGATGAATATCGTTATGTTCTTACTTCACGGATGATTTAAGTAGATCTTGAGTGTATTTACTTGATGAAACTCAAGTCTGAATTATTGAATGGTTCAAGTAATTTCAGAGTGAAGTTGAAGATCATCGTGACAAGAGGATAAAATGTCTATGATATGATCATAGAGATGAGTATCTGAGTTACGAGCTTTGTACGCAATTAAGACATTGTGGAAATTGTTTCACAATAAATACCGCTCGAACACCATAGTGTGATGGTGTGTCCGAACATGATAGTTGCACCCTATTGGATATGGTGCGTACCATGATGTCTCTTATCGAATTACCACTATCGTTCATGGGTTGGACATTAGAGACAACCACACTCACTTTAATAGGGCACCACGTAATTCCGTTGAGACGACACCGTTTGGACTATGGTTTGGAGAAACCTAAGTTGTCGTTTCTTAAAGGTTTGGGGCTGCGACGCTTATGTGAAAAAGTTTCAGGTTGATAAGCTTGAACCCAAAGCGGATAAAATGCATCTTCATATGACACCCAAAACAGTTGGGTATACCTCCTAATTCAGATCCAAAAGCAATAGGGATTGTTTCTTGAATCAGGTCCTTTCTCGAGGAAAAGTTCGTCTCGAAAATTGAGTGGGAGGATGGTGGAGACATGATGAGGTTATTGAACCATCACCTCAACTAGTGTGTAGCAGGGGCAGTGAAGTTGTTCCTATGGCGCCTACACCAATTGAAGTAGAAGCTTATGATAGTGATCATGAAGTTTCGGATCAAGTCACTACCGAACCTCGTGGGATGACAAGGACGCCAGATCGCTTGAGTGGTATGGTAATCTTGTCTTGAAGGTCATGTTGCTAGCCAACAATGAACCTACGAGCTATGGAGAAGCGATGGTGGGCCCGTATTCCGACAAATGGTTAGAAGCCATGAAATCCGAGATAGGATCCATGTATCAGAACAAAGCATGGACTTTGGTGGACTTGTCTGATGATTGGCAAGCCATTGAGATAAATGGATCTTTAAGAAGAAGACGGACGTGGATGGTAATGTCGCCATCTATGAAGCTCGACTTATGGCGAAGAGTTATTCACAAGTTCAAGGAGTTGACTACGATGAGATTTTCTCATCCGTAGCGATGCTTAAGTCCGTCGGAATCATGTTAGCACAAGCTGCATTTATGAAATCTGGCAGATGGATGTCAAGACGAGTTTCCTTACCAGTTTTCGTAAGGAAAGGTTGTATGTGATACAATCAGAAAAATTTTGTCGATCCTAAGGATGCTAAAAGGTATGCTAGCTCCAGCGATCCTTCCATGGACTAGAGTAAGCATCTCGGAGTTGGAATATACACTTTGATAAGATGATCAAAGATTTTAGGTTTATACAAAGTTTATGAGAAACTTGTATTTCCAAAGAAGTGAGTGGGAGCACTATAGAATTTCTGATAAGTATATGTTGTTGACATATTGTTGATCAGAAATGATGTAGAATTTCTGGAAAGCATATATGATTATTTGAAAAGTGTATTTCAATGGAAAACTTGGATTAAGCTACTTGAACATTGAGCATCAAGATCTATGAGGATAGATCAAAAAACGCTTAATGGTACATTCAAATGAGCATATACCTTGACATGATCTTGAAGGTGTTCAAGATGGATCAGTCAAGGAAGGAGTTCTTGCACGAGATGTAAGGTATGAAGTTAAAACTTAAAGCTCGACCACGGCGAAAAGAGAAAGAAAGGACGAAGGTCGCCCCTATGCTTCAGACGTAGGCTCTATAGTATGCTATCTTGTGTACCGCATCGAAGTGTGCCTTGCCATGTGTCACTATAGGGGTACAAGAATGATCCAGAATGGATCATTGGACAATGATCAAAATTGTCCTTGGAGTAAATAAGGACATGTTTCTCGATTATGGAGGTGATAAAGAGTTCGCGTAAAGGGTTACGCCGATGCAAGCTTTAACACCTATCCGAATGACTCGAGTAGCAAAAGCGGATACGAATAGTGGAGAAACCATTTGGAATAGCTTCAAGTGGAGGCGTGGAAGCGGCAGTTTACAATATGACCTAGAAATTTGTTAGCACACACGGATCTGAAAGGTTCAGATCCGTTGACTAAAACCTCTCTCTCAAGCAAAACTTGATCAAACCTCTAGAGGAAATATGCCCTAGAGGCAATAATAAATTAGTTATTATTATATTTCCTTGTTCATGATAATCGTTTATTATCCATGCTATAATTGTATTGATAGGAAACTCAGATACATGTGTGGATACATAGACAACACCATGTCCCTAGTAAGCCTCTAGTTGACTAGCTCGTTGATCAACAGATGGTTACGGTTTTCTGACCATGGACATTGGATGTCGTTGATAACGGGATCACATCATTAGAAGAATGATGTGATGGACAAGACCCAATCCTAAGCCTAGCACAAAGATCGTAGTTCGTATGCTAAAGCTTTTCTAATGTCAAGTATCTTTTCCTTAGACCATGAGATTGTGTAACTCCCGGATACCGTAGGAATGCTTTGGGTGTACCAAACGTCCTGGCGTAATCGGGTGGCTATAAAGGTGCACTACAGGTATCTCCGAAAGTGTCATTGGGTTGGCACGAATCGAGGCTGGGATTTGTCACTCCGTGTAAACGGAGAGGTATCTCTGGGCCCACTCGGTAGGACATCATCATAATGTGCACAATGTGACCAAGGGGTTGATCATGGGATGATGTGTTACGAACGAGTAAAGAGACTTGCCGGAAACGAGATTGAACAAGGTATCGGGATACCGACGATCGAATCTCGGGCAAGTACAATACCGCTAGACAAAGGGAATTGTATACGAGATCGATTGAGTCCTTGACATCGTGGTTCATCCGATGAGATCATCGTGGAACATGTAGGAGCCAACATGGGTATCCAGATCCCGCTGTTGGTTATTGACGGAGAACGCCTCGGTCATGTCTACATGTCTCCCGAACCCGTAGGGTCTACACACTTAAGGTTCGATGGCGCTAGGGTTATAAAGGAAGTTTGTATGTGGTTACCGAATGTTGTTCGAGTCCGGATGAGATCTCGGACGTCACGAGGAGTTCGGAATGGTCCGAGGTAAAGATTTATATATTGGAAGTCCTATTTTGGTCACCTAAAAGTTTCGGTTTTATCGGTAACGTCTGGGACCACTGGGAGGGTCCCGGGGGTCCACCAGGTGGGGCCACCAGCCACAGAGGGCTGCGTGGGCCAAGTGTGGGAGGGGACCAGCCCCAGGTGGGCTGGTGCGCCCCCCACCAGGGCCCAAGGCGCCTAGGGTTTGGGAGGCGCGCCCACCCAGCTTGGGGGCAAGTTTCCCTCTCCCCCTTGGCCGCCACCCATAGATGGGATTGGGGCTGCCGCACCCTTGGGGTGGAAACCCTAGAGGGGCGCACCCTCCCTCTCCCCTATAAATAGTGGGGTTTTGGGGCTGCCCAACACATGAGAACCTCTCCCTCTTGGCGCAGCCCTACCTCTCTCCTTCTCCTCTCCCGCGGTGCTTGGCGAAGCCTGCTGGATTGCCACGCTCCTCCATCACCACCACGCCACAGTTGTCTTTGCTGCTGGACGGAGTCTTCTCAACCTCTCCCTCTCTCCTTGCTAGATCAAGGCGTGGGAGACGCCACCGGCTGTACGTGTGTTGAACGCGGAGGTGCCGTCCGTTCGCACTAGGATCTCTGGTGATTTGGATCACGACGAGTCTGACTCCTTCAACCCCGTTCTCTTGAACGCTTCGCTTAGCGATCTACAAGGGTATGTAGATGCACTCTCCTTCCCTCGTTGCTAGTTTCTCCATAGATAGATCTTGGTGACACGTAAGAAAATTTTGAATTTCTGCCACGTTCCCCAACAAGGTGGCATCATGAGCTAGGTCTATTGCGTAGATTCTTTGCACGAGTAGAACACAAAGTAGTTGTGGGCGTTGATTTTGTTCAATATGCTTGCCGTTACTAGTCCAATCTTGTTTCGACGGTATTGTGGGATGAAGCGGCCCGGACCGACCTTACACGTACACTTACGTGAGACAGTTCCACCGAATCGACATGCACTTGGTGCATAAGGTGGCTAGCGGGTGCCGCCTCTCCCACTTTAGTCGGAACGGATTCGATGGAAAGGGTCCTTATGAAGGGTAAATAGCAATTGGCATATCACGTTGTGGTTTTATGAGGTAAGAAACGTTCTTGCTAGAAACCCATAGCAGCCACGTAAAACATGCAAACAACAATTAGAGGACGCCTAACTTGTTTTTGCAGGTATGCTATGTGATGTGATATGGCCAAGAAGACTGTGATGAATGATATGTGATGTATGAGATTGATCATGTTCTTGTAATAGGAATCACGACTTGCATGTCGATGAGTATGACAACCGGCAGGAGCCATAGGAGTTGTCTTTATTTATTGTATGACCTACGTGTCATTAAACAACGCCATGTAATTACTTTACTTTATTGCTAACCGGTAGCCATAGTAGTAGAAGTAATAGTTGGCGAGACAACATCATGGAGACATGATGATGGAGATCATGATGATGGAGATCATGGTGTCATGCCGGTGACGATGATGATCATGGAGCCCCGAAGATGGAGATCAAAAGGAGCAAAATGATATTGGCCATATCATGTCACTATTTGATTGCATGTGATGTTTATCATGTTTATGCATCTTATTTGCTTAGAACGACGGTAGTAAATAAGATGATCCCTCATTAAAATTTCAAGAAAGTGTTCCCCCTAAGCGTGCACCGCTGCTAAAGTTCGTCAGCTTCTAAGCACCACGTGATGATCGGGTGTGATGGATTCTTACGTTCACATACAACGGGTGTAAGACAGATTTACACACGCCAAACACTTAGGGTTAACTTGACGAGCCTAGCATGTATGCATATGGCCTCGGAACACGTAGACCGAAAGGTCGAGCATGAGTCGATAGTAGATACGATCAACATGAAGATGTTCACCGATGATGACTAGTCCGTCTCACGTGATGATCGGACACGGCCTAGTTGACTCGGATCATGTAATCACTTAGATGACCCGGAGGGATGTCTATCTCGAGTGGGAGTTCATAAGATGAACTTAATTATCCCGAACATAGTCAAAAGACCTTTTGCAAATTATGTCGTAAGCTCGCGCTTTAGTTCCACTGCTTAGATATGTTCCTAGAAAATATAGTTGAAAGTTGAAAGTAGCGATTATGCGGACGTTAGAAAGCTTATGTCCTTAATGCACCGCTCGGTGTCGAACCCCAAACATCGTTTGTGGATGTTACGAACATCGGACATACACGTTTTGATAACTACGTGATAGTTCAATTAAACGGTTTAGAGTTGAGGCACCAAAGACGTTTTTTTCGAAACGTGCGGAACATATGAGATGTTTCGAGGGCTGAAATTGGGATTTCAGGCTCGTGCCCACGTCAAGAGGTGTAAGACCTCCGACGATTTTCTTAGCCTGCAAACTAAGGGAGAAAAGATCAATCATTGAGCTTGTGCTCGGATTGTCCGAGTGCAACAATCACTTGAATCGAGTGGGAGTTGATCTTCCGGATGAGATAGTGATGTTTCTCCAAAGTCATTGCCACCAAGCTGCTAGAGCTTCGTGATGAACTATAACATGTCGTGATAGATATGATGATCCTTGAGGTATTCACGATGTTTGACACCGCGAAAGTAGAAATCAAGAAGGAGCATCAATTGTTGATGGTTCGTGAAACCACTAGTTTCAAGAAGGGCAAGGGCAAGAAGGGATACTTCATGAAATGGCAAATCAGCTGCTGCTCTAGTGAAGAAACCCAAGGTTGAACCCAAACCCGAGACTAAGTGCTTCGTAATAAGGAACAGCCAACGGAGCAGAATTACCCTAGATACTTGGTAGATAAGAAGGCGTGCAAGGTCGATAGAAGTATATTGGATATACATTATGTTAATGTGTACTTTACTAGTACTCCTAGTAGCACCAGGGTATTAAGATACCGGTTCGGTTGCTAAGTGTTAGTAACTCGAAATAAAAGCGCTACGGAATAAACGGAGACTAGCTAAAGGAGAGCTGACGATATGTGTTGGAAGTGTTTCCAATTTTGATGTGATCAAACATCGCACGCTCCTTCTACCATCAAGATTAGTATTAAACCAGAATTATTGTCATTTGGTGTTTGCGTTGAGCATAGACATGATTGGATTATGTCTATCGCAATACGGTTATTCATTTAAGGAGAATAATGGTCACTCTATTTATTTGAATAACACCTTCGATGGTCTTGCACCTAAATGAATGGTTTATTGAATCTCGATCGTAGTGATACACATTTTCATAAGATAGTAATGATAGTACCACTTACTTGTGGCAATCGCCATGTAAGTCATATTGGTGTAAAAAGCATGAAGAAGCTCCATGTTGATGGATCTTTGGACTCACTCGTTTTGAAAAGTTTGAGACATGCAAACCATGTCTATTGGTGTATACGCATGATGAAACTCCATGCAGATGGATCGCTTGAACTCACTTGATTTTGAATCACTTGAGATATGCAAATTCATACCACATGGGCAAGATGACCGAAAAGCCTTGGTTTCAAAGAAGATGGAACAAGATAGCAACTTGTTGAAGTAACACATTTTGATGTGTGCAATTCAATGAGTGCCGAGGCATGCAAAGGAATATCGTTATGTTCTTACTTCACGGATGATTTAAGTAGATATCTTGAGTGTATTTACTTGATGAAACTCAAGTCTGAATTATTGAATGGTTCAAGTAATTTCAGAGTGAAGTTGAAGATCATCGTGACAAGAGGATAAAATGTCTATGATATGATCATAGAGATGAGTATCTGAGTTACGAGCTTTGGCACGCAATTAAGACATTGTGGAAATTGTTTCACAATAAATACCGCTGGAACACCATAGTGTGATGGTGTGTCCGAACATCATAGTTGCACCCTATTGGATATGGTGCGTACTATGATGTCTCTTATCGAATTACCACTATCGCTCATGGGTTGGACATTAGAGACAACCACACTCACTTTAATAGGGCACCACGTAATTCCGCTGAGACGACCTTTGTTTGAACTATGGTTTGGAGAAACCTAAGTTGTTGTTTCTTAAAGGTTTGGGGCTGCGATGCTTATGTGAAAAAGTTTCAGGTTGATAAGCTCGAACCCAAAGCGGATAAAATGCGTCTTCATATGACACCCAAAACAGTTCGGTATACCTCCTAATTCAGATCCGAAAGCAATAGGGATTGTTTCTTCAATCGGGTCCTTTCTCGAGGAAAAGTTCGTCTCGAAAATTGAGTGGGAGGATGGTGGAGACTTGATGAGGTTATTGAACCATCACCTCAACTAGTGTGTAGCAGGGCCGTGAAGTCGCTCCTATGGCACCTACACCAATTGAAGTAGAAGCTTATGATAGTGATCATGAAGTTTTGGATCAAGTCACTACCGAACCTCGTGGGATGACAAGGACGCCATCGCTTGAGTGGTACGGTAATCTTGTCTTGAAGGTCATGTTGCTAGCCAACAATGAACCTACGAGCTATGGAGAAGCGATGGTGGGCCCATATTCCGTCAAATGGTTAGAAGCCATGATATCCGTGTTAGGATCCATGTATCAGAACAAAGCATGGACTTTGGTGGACTTGCCTGATGATCGGCAAGCCATTGAGATAAATGGATCTTTAAGAAGAAGACGGACGTGGATGGTAATGTCGCCATCTATTGTAACACCCGGATAATTAAGCTACAGTAATCCCTGCTAATGATGCCACGTCACTGTGATTAAACTCACGTGGATTCAAACCCGGTTCAAATTCAAATTGAAAGCATAGGCAAACAATAAAAGTTTTCAAAAATTAAAACTAAAATGTTCGGGGGTTGTCAAATATTACAAAGCTAATTATGGTGGGGTGCACACATTTTTGTAACGGGTCTAAATATTTTAATTAAATTAAAACAGAAAAGAAAAGAAAAAAAGAAAATAAAACCAAATGGGAGAGGGGGGGAGAAACCCCCCCCACTGGCCCAACTGGGCCAAGACCCCACCTGGCCCAGCCGGCCGGCCCATTGGCCCAACCGGCCCCCCTCACTCCCTTATCCCCTCGGTCCAGCCCGCAGCCCCCCCACCGACAGCCTCCACTCCCCCCCGATCTGGATCGGGAGGAGACCACCGACCGAGCCCCGCCCCCATCGACGCCACGAATCTGGCTTTACTCGAAACGCCACGCCCCACCGCCGAACGCCTCACTGGCCGCTTCCTCAACGGTCGCCACCGATCACGACGAGCAGTCCTCATAGACCCCGCGCACTTCGTGAGCTCTCCTCTTCCTCGCTCCTTCTCCTCGCCTGAACCTCGGCCCCGGCGAGCACGCCATACCGAGGGCCGCCCGTCGCCGCCACGCCGGCACCCTACCGCACCCCCGCCTCCCTCTCGCCCCATCCTCGCCTCTGCCTCGTGGCACGCCGTCGGGGCCCGAAACCCCGCCACCTCCGGCTGGTTGCCCGCCATGTCCGTCAATTCCTTGCTCCCCATCGGACGCGCCCTCTCCTCTTCCGAACGCTGGGCCACGGCCAGTAGGGCCACCGGAAGCGAGTCCGCGAGCCTCGCGCCCGCCATTGGAGGCCACCGAGCCGATTACGCCTCGCCGACGTGGCCACTGGGCCCGCTCACATCGATCGCTGGGCCCAGGGGCCCCTCGCCTCTGTTGACTCGGTCAACAGAGCCGACCGGCCCAAACCCCCCATGCCATCGACATGGGGCCCCGCCTCATGCACTGCTTTTAAAAAATAAAAAGGAAAAGGAAAATAAAAAATTAAATAAAGTGAATAAAAACTAATTAATTAATTAATTAATTAATTAAGCAATTAATTAATCTAATTAATCCTGATTAATTAAACCTAATAACTAATTAACCTAATTAACTATCAAGTAATTAAACTTAATTAGGTTAATTAGTTAGCAGGCGATTAATGACGGGTCCCACATGTCAGGTTGACTTAGTCAACCCTGTTGACCTTGACGTCAAAGATGACATCATGTCGACGTCATAAATACATTTTCGAATTAATTAATTAATTAATTAAATTCCGTAAATTATTAAAATCTTTAAAATCATATCTTTTAATCCAGTAACTTCGGATTAAAATATTTTCAACATGAAAGTTGCTCGTAACGACGAGACGAATCCGGATACGCAGTCCGCTCGTCCGCCACACACCCCTAACCTATCGAACCTCCAACTTTTCCTCCGCCTTCCTCCGCCTTAAAACTCCTAAACACCGGAATACTTTCCCGGATGTTTCCCCCTTAACCAGTACCCCCTCATACCACGTTAGGGCACGCCTAGCATCGCTTCTTGACATGTCATGCATCGCTATGCATCTGTTTACTTGGTATTCATTGTTTCTTCCCCCTCTTCTCTCCGGTAGACTACGAGACCGACGCTGCTGCTGGCGATTCGACCACGGTGTTGTGACCCTCTCTCTTGCCAGAGCAACCAGGCAAGCCCCCCTTGATCACCAGATATCGCCTACTCTTATCTACATCATTGCATTAGAGTAGTATAGCATGTTCTTGTTTTCAGATACTCCTATACCGCCGCATAGCCCTGCCCTTGTTACTTCTGTTGTTACCTTACCTGCAATCCTATATGCTTAGTATAGGATGCTAGTACATTCATCTGTGGCCCTACATTCTTGTCCGTCTGCCGTGCTATACTATCGGGCCGTGATCACTCGGGAGGTTATTACGGGTATATACTATACTTATACATGATACATGTGGAGACTAAAGTCGGGTCGGCTGATGGAGCACCCCATGAGTGGATCTTTTTGAGGCGGAGCGACAGGCAGGTTGAGACCGCCTAGGAGAGAGGTGGGCTCGGCCTCGTTCGCGCTCGCGGATACTTAACACGCTTAACGAGGTCTTGGTATTTGATCCGAGTTGGCTACGAGCTTATACGCACTAACCATCTACGCTGGAGAAGTTATGGGTATCCCGGCGCCGTGGTATCACCGAAGCACTTCAGCACGTCAACACGGAGCGGCGCTACCGGATTGGACCGAACGCCACTAGGCTAGGTCTGCTTCCGGCCGCTTGACGCAACGCAAGTGTGTGCTCAGGCGATGGGCCTGCACTTCGCACGCTTAGGTTTAGACCGCGTGTTGGCCTCTCTTGTGCCTAGGTGGGGCTGCGACGTGTTGATCTTCCGGCCGGGCATGACCCAGAAAGTGTGTCCGCCAAATGGGATCAAGCGGCCGGGTAAGATGGTGCACCCCGCAGGAAGTTAATCTATTCGGATAGCCGTGATCTTCTGCAATGTGACGACTTGGAGTTGTACCTTGAGCTTATGACAACTAGAACCGATACTTGATAAAACACACCCTTCCAAGTGCCGACATAACCGTGGTCGCCTCGCTTCGTGGTTATGAGCAGGGATCACTGGTAGGATTATTGCTATGTGATGTTACTTGGAGGACTTCAGATCGTCCTCTTCTACCTGCTGGCAAGATTGGTGACCGTGTTTAGTCTTCGTTAAGACTAGCTATCCCCTCTTATTCTCGCATTCTCTCGCAGTTCAGTCCATCGATATGGCCCATTACACATATATCCATGCATATGTAGTGTAGTTCTTGCTTGCGTAGTACTTTGATGAGTACTCACGGTTGCCTTGTTCCCCTTTTCCCCTACCTCTACTCGATTGCCGCAACTGCATTTATGGAGCCCAGAGCGACGCCACCGTCGATGACGACTACTACTCCGGAGGTGCTTCTACTACTACGCAAGAGTGCAGTCACCGACGATTTACTCTGTAGAGTAGCTTAGGGAGGATCCTGTGCAGGAGGCCTGCTCCTCTTCGATCTCAGATCCCGCCTTTGTGCTAGCCATCTTATGGCACCTTGTTTAACTTATGACCGCATTTCAGATATTGTTGCCTTCACGACTCGCCTATGATCGAGCAGTTGTATTCGAGCCCTCGAGGCCGCGGGCTTGTATTATGATGCTTGTATGACTTATTTTATTTGTAGAGTTGTGTTGTGATATCTTCCAGTGAGTCCCTGATCTTGATCGTACACATTTGCGTGCATGATTAGTGTACGATTAAATCGGGGGCGTCACAAGTTGGTATCAGAGCCGACTGCCTGTAGGAATCCCCCTTCCACACTCCTTGGCCGAAGTCGAGTCTAGACATTGCAAAAACTTTTACTAACTTGGCTGTGTGCCTTACGGGCCCACGTCGCCATCGGGTGGTACTAGGATCTTTTACCTCGACCCTTACTCGACTCGAACTCTCTTCTACTCGGGTTAAACGGTTTTACTAACTATCACTAGGATCCCGTGACCCCATTCACCCCAAAGTTGGATAAAGCCTTAGTTGTTCTTGGAATTGTATTTGAACAATTTCCACACCGGCATTTGACTCCTTTGAAACGCCTTTTGTTTCGTGATGGAACCCACGAGGCAGGTCGTGGCGCCACACGACGGCATTGGTGCCTCGGGATCATTCGCTGTGCTAGCCGAGATGATGACCTATCCGGTTATCGCCGCACCCTGAGTTCACCGCCTATGAGGAGTACCAGACTATAACCGTGGAGCAAGCATCGCCGCCATCGCTCCACCTCTACTCTCGAGTACGAGTCCACCATCGTGGCCGCACACCGCATATGGTGTTGGGGTGACTATCGATATGGCGGCGTCCACGATGCTGCTTATGCTGCTCGATACGCCTTCGTGCGTAGTATCGAGAGTTGGACACCTCCCCTTCGTGCACATTGCTATCACGCCCGATGTTGGTGAGGAGGGTTACTACACCGCTGCCTACCCATCGTTACCAGAGAGCCCTTCCACCATCGTAACTTTGTTCTCGCATGTCGATGGGCTGGATCGAGCTAACCGAAGCTCTTTTCGCCACGAAGTTGTACATCACCCGTCAAGACTTTTACTGCGTTCGACGCTGATGCACCCTTTGTCCGATCCGGAGAGCTGCCGCGTGCTCGCGATCTACCCAGCCAGACCGTGATGCCCCTGGGGTGTCGGTTTGCCAGCTGACGTGGAGGCTACTCTCCCGCACTTGGCCCCTTTCGCCACCGACATCGGATTCAGCACTGTGAGTATCCGCGCCCCCTGTGTCACCGACGTGGAGGACTATCCACGCCGCGACTATCAGCTTTCAAAGTGCTACAGCCACCTCCGCAGCATCAAGCTGGGACCTGATGTAGACTTGCTTGTTAGTGTTTGATGTATTCGCCATGAGCTGCAAGGCCGCCTATGATGTAGTAGTCTATGTAATCGACTCTATGTATCAAACTCTATGCATGATTCCTCTTGTAAGATATGCCAACTACTATGTAGTTCCCACCATGTCGCTTTCATTATGCATGTTTCATCATGAATGATTCTCGCCTCTTGCTTAATTTCTCAAATGCCAACTACCTCGTTATATAATAGCAGGATGGTTAGGCCAGCAGTGTCGTGGTCGTGGTGCCAACTTCCCACCACCGCCTCGAGTACATGGCTGGTATGATCCAACAGCTCGAGATGAACCGCCAGTTCATGGAGAACATGATGGCTCGCTTCTCGCCCAATGTGAACCAAAGACCCAAACGGAACAACTCACAGGATTTCATACGCCTGAACCTCAAATGTGTACCGCAGCTCAACTCAGCTACCGGATGCTGATGATCGCTCCGTGACATCACCTATGAGATGGAGTCCGCCGATGTAGCCCTCGCCAGCTATGTCACCTTTGCATCCTTCTTCCCGAAGGGACCCGCAGCTCAATGGTGGGACAGCCACAGCGCATTTCCGCCAGCTTGGAACACTCATCACCTGGCCAGACTTCCAAGCTGCCTTCCGTGTCTGATTCATCCTCAAGGGGTCATGGACCGAAGAAGCGTGGAATTCCGCAACCTCACCCAAGGCAACAAGATCGCTGAAGCTTATCAGCGGGAGTTCCTGGACTTGTCTCGCTATGCTGAAGAGGACATTGCAACTGATGCACGCAGACATGAGAAGTTCCGTGACGGCCTTCAAGCTGACATCAAGCTCGCACTTCTAGTGCACGACTTTGCTGATTTCGCCACCTTGGTGAACAAAGCTATCAATGTCGAAACCGGTCTCGCAGGAATACCAGAGCTCTAACAGCGCAACCGTGACACGGGCTCATCTTTCGGGCCCATCCTCGCAGGTTGCAAGATATGATTCCCAACAAGATGTACCAGCCAAATGCACCTCGCTTCCAAGGCGTAATCCATGCTGCACCTCGCCCGCTTACAACTACAGCCAAAGCTTCCAGCTCCACCACCCTGTGCCCTGCTCCCACCCCCAATAATGGCTTGTGCTTCAAAGTGACAACCAGGCACCGTACAGAGAATGCAACCAGAACTTAATCACCGGTTCTTCCAAAGAATGGCCCGTGGAAACACCCAGCCCCGCAACAACACCGCCAAACCTTATGGTCGAAGTTCAAGCCAACCACGCTGATCTGAACGAAGCTCAAGACCAACCTGCTACCGCGTGATGGGTACACTTCTCGTGAAATTCAGTACCAAAGATGCATTTTATTTGATACAGTGCATCGCATTCATTCATGTCAAGATTTTGCATGCTTGCATCGACATTAAATGTGAAGACATGAATGCTTCACTATTAGTACACACCCTCAAGGGCCAATGTCAACCTCCATGATTTGCAACGACGCCCCTGCTGAAATCAAGGACTGGAATTTTGTCTTCCCATCGCGGTCAAGTCTTGTAGCATTGACCTCATTCTCGGGATGAATTGGTTAAAGGCGATATCGCTTCCATAGTTTGCGCCATTTAAGACCGGCCCATCTCGCTACACCCTTCGATGAAATAGTCACTTACCAAGCTCATCTCGGTGCAAAATGCCGAGGCAAGGCTCTATGCATTGAATGCATTGAACGCCGCACCCTCGAGGGCATTGAAAACATTCCTGTCGTCATCGCGATTTCCGTGACATTTTTCCTCAAGAACTTCCAGATTCCCCGCTAGAGTCAGTCGAATTCGCCATCGATTTGAAACCGTGCACCACTCCTATAGCCAAGCTTAATTCTACAAGATGTCACAAGATGAACTCCTTGAGCTCAAGGAGGAAATCGACAAATCTCTTCAAAGTGGTTTCATTCGCCCAAGCTGCTCTCCATGGGGAGCACCTTCTCTTTGTCAAGAAGAAAGATGGGACAAACCGATTGGTCCAAGACTACCGCCCCATAAACCAAGCTACCATTCGCATTAAGTATCCTCTTCCTCGGATCAATGATCCGTATGATCAATCGGCTGGTTCGCCGTTGTTCTCGAAACTCGACTTGAGGTTGGGTTACCACCAGATCCGTGGTTCGCGAGGAGGATATCCTCAAGACCACATTCGTGACTCGTTATGGTTCATAATGAGTACACCGTCATGTCTTTCGGCTTAACCAATGCTCCAAACACCTTCTCTCGCCTCGATGAACTATATATTCATGGATTACCTCGACAAGTTCGTCGTGGTTTATCTCGATGATATCCTCGATCTTTTCCAAGAATGAAGAAGAACATGTCAACATCTTCGCCTTGTGCCGGAAAAGCTACGAGAGCATCAACTCTATGCCAAGTTCTCCAAATGTGAATTTCGCTTCCTCAAGTAACCTATCTCTGCATGTCATATCTAAG
Source organism: Aegilops bicornis (assembly GCA_021605145.1). Taxonomy (NCBI): domain Eukaryota; kingdom Viridiplantae; phylum Streptophyta; class Magnoliopsida; order Poales; family Poaceae; genus Aegilops; species Aegilops bicornis. The sequence continues at coordinate 957,271 of JAHIAL010000045.1, forward strand.
GATGGTATTGCCACAACCCTAAAATAGTTCAGGCTATTCTCGATTGACTCCTCCGAAGAACGTTAAGCAAGTCGAAGTTTTTCTCGGTCTCGCCAGCCATTGCCGCCGATTCGTTGAGAACTTCTCCAAGATTGCTGTGCCTCCGACTAACCCGCTGTATAAGGGCGCTAAATTCCAATGGATGTATAAGTGTCGTGAAAGTTTCAGCACTCAAAGACAAGTTGACTTCTGCCCCAAAGGCTAGCTCCTCCTCGATACTAAGAAGGACTTCACATTTATCGCGACGCTTCTCGGCCAAGGATTAGGCGGTGTCCTAATGCAAGAGCGCAAAGTGGTTGCTTATGCCTCTCGGCTAATTGGCGCCTCACGAAGAGAACTACCCAGTTCACGCACCTCGAACTTGTCATTGCTGTCATTCATGCTTAAAGCAAAGGGCGACATTACCTTCTCGGTAATCGCTATAGATCTTCACCGACCACCAAAGTCCGGCAAGTATCTGCTTACTCAGCCAGACCTGAACCTCCGCCGCCAGAGATGGATGGAGACTGCTACACTTTGATTTGGGTATTTCATACGCCAGTGCAAGGCTAATGTAATGGCTGATGCCTTGAGTCGCAAGTCTTATCGCAACCACCTTCAGTTCACAAAGTTCAGCCCTCACTTGTTGAAGAATTCAGAAAGCTGAACCTCCATATTGTTCCTCCGGTGCACTCACTCCCTCCTCCGAGTTCCACAAGATGAATCTCCGTGTTGTCCCCTGTGGTTCCCTCTATACCTCGGGCCGTTGAACCCGATCTCGTGGCACTATAAAGACAATGCAGGATTTGACTCGAGGTCTACAAGATCAAACAAGACCTCAAAGAAGGAAATCCTCATTCTTCATCAAGTTGTCGATGATGGCGCCTTTGTACTTCAAAGGCCGCCTTAGTGGTGCCGTAAGAAGGAAAACCTGAATATGACTCTAAGGTTATGAAAGAAGCTCATGATACGCCTCTATGTATCCATCCTAGTAGTACAAAGATGTATCAAGACATTCGCCGAGATTCCGTGGTCTAATATGAAGCAAGACATTGCTTTCATTGTGTTGTTGAGTGTGACGCTTGCCGTCAGATCAAAGCAGTAACATCAAAGGCCTCATTGAACTCGCAACCTATCTCTATTCCCGAATGGAAATGGGACCATGTTGAAATGGACTTCGCCACTAGATTTCCCAAATCGCAGAAAGGTAATGATGCAATTCTTGTCGCCATTGACCGCTTTCTAAAGTTGCACATTTTCTCGGCGGTCAAAGAAACGATCACCGCTAGCCAGCTTGCAACTCTCTATATGTCCGTAATTGTTTCACTTCACGGTATTCCACCGTTATCAGCTCGGACCGCGGCAGCTTATTCACTTCAAGATTCCGCAAGTTTTCAAGAAGCCATGGGGACTCATTTATCTTTCAAGATCGCTGCTTCATCCGCAGTCGCAAGGGCAAGTTGAACGTGTCAACCAAATTCTCAAGACATGCTTCGAGCTTGTGTCATTTCCTTCGGTAAGAAATGGAGGAATCTCTCCCAGATGTCGAAGTTCTCTTATAATAATAGCTATCAAGCTAGTCTCAAGATGGCCCCTTCGAGGTGTTATATGGACGAAAGTGCCAACCCTCTCGAATCGGGTCGAAATCGGGAACGCCCACTCTTCGGTCCGGATATTATCCAACATGTCAAGAACAAGTCCGCATTATTCGCGAGAATCTCAGACCGCTACCACGCTAAAAGAGTAATTATGACCGTCATCACAAAGACATGGTCTATCAACTCGGCGAAAAGGCCTATCTTCGTGACACACCAATGAAGGGTGCTTCACCGCCGGATCAAGGGCAAGCTAGCTCCTCGCTATATTGGCCCATTCACTATTCTCGAAAAGCGGAAAAGTGGCTTATCAACTCGAGCTTCCGTCAACCTTTCTCGTGTTCACGATGTGTTCCACGGTCACAACTCCGACGCTGTTTCAAGGACCCAATCCGAGCAAAGGACCACGGCGCTCGAATTGCAACAGACCTCTCCTATAAAGAGCATCCGTCCGCATTCTCGACTCAAGCTGAACGCCGCATTACGCCGTAGGCGATCAAGTTCCTCAAAGTCCAAAGTGGTCAAATCACTCAAGACGGCCACCGGGAACGCGAGGATCGCCTTCGAGATGAATACCTCAAGACTCTTTCCTTCTACCTCCTAAATCTCGGACGAGATTTCGTAGTGGAGGAGATTTGTAACACCCGGGTAATTAAGCTACAGAATCCTCGCTAATGATGCCACGTCATCGTGATTAAACTCACGTGATTCAAACCGGTTCAAATTCAAATTGAAAGCATAGGCAAACAATAAAAGTTTTCAAAATTAAAACTAAAATGTTCGGGGTTGTCAAAAATTACAAAGCTAATTATGGTGGGGTGCACACAATTTTGTAACGGGTCTAAATATTTTAATTAAATTAAAACAGAAAAGAAAAGAAAAAAGAAAATAAAACCAATGGGAGAGGGGAGAAACCCCCATCGGCCCAATCGGGCCAAGCCCCCACTGCCCAAATTGCCGCCCATTGGCCCAACCCCCTCACTCCCTTATCCCTCGGTCCAGCTTCAAGCAACCCCCACCGACAAGCCTCCACTCCCGAATATCTCCTCCCCGATCTGGATCGAGGAGACCACCGACCGGTGCCCCGCCCCATCGACGCCTCACGAACCGCCTCTACCTCGATTTAACGCCGGCTACTTTCACCGCCGAACGCCTCCCCTTTCCTCAACGGTCGCCACCGATCACGACGAAAGCAATCCTCATAGACCCACAGACCCCGTGAGCTCTCCTCTTCCTCGCCCTTCTCCCTCACAACCTCGCCCATGAGCACGCTGCCATACCGAGGGTCATTGCCGCCGCCACGCCGGCACCCTACCGCACTTCGCCTCCTCTCGCCCCATCCCGCCTGCCCAGGCAGACGCCTTCGTCAGGTTCAAACCCCGCCACCTCCGGGCCTCACGGCTGTTCTGCCATGTCCGGCCGACCCTCTTGCTCCCCATCGGACGCTGCCGCCTCTCCTTCTTCCGAACGCTGCTCAGGCCTCAGAGGGCCACCTGGAAGCGAAAGTCCGCGAGCTCAAGGCTTCTCCGCCATGTGAGGCCACCGGAGCGATTACGCCGACGTATACTGGCTACTGGGCTCGGCCACATCGATCGTTGGGCCTGTGGGACCTCGCTGCTGACTCGGCCGCCAGAGCCGACCGGGTCCAAACCCCCCCCATCACATCGACATGGGGGCCCCGCCTACGCACTGCTTTTAAAAAAATAAAAAGGAAAATAAAAAAATAAATAAAGTGAATAAAAACTAATTAATTAATTAATCTAATTAATCCTGATTAATTAAACCTAATAACTAATTAACCTAATTAACTACTGTTAATTAAACTTAATTAGGTTAATTAGTTAGCAGCAGTATGACTAACGGGTCCCACATGTCGTGGTTGACTTAGTCAACCCTCGTTGATCACCGACGCCAAGATGACATCATGCCGACGTCAGAATACATTTTCAATTAATTAATTAATTAATTAAATTCCGTAAATTATTAAAATCTTTAAAAATCATATCTTTTAACCAGAACTCGGATTAAAATATTTTCAACATGAAAGTTGCTCGTAACGCATTTAGACGAATCCGGACACGCAATTGCTCGGCTCGTCCGCCACACACCCCTAACCTATCGAACCTGCAACTCTTCCTCCTCCGCTCCTCCGCCTCGAAAATCCCTAAACACCGAATACTTTCCTGATGTTTTCCCCTAACCAAGACTTCATACCACGTTAGGGCACGCTTAGCATCGCTTCTTGACATGTCATGCATCGCTATGTATCTGCTACTTGGTATTCATTGTTTCTTCCCCTCTTCTCTCCGTAGACTACGAGACCGACGCCGCCGCCGGCCGCCCGATCACGGTGTCGACGACCTCTCTCTTGGAGCAAGCAACCAGTGCAAGCCCCCAATTTCTTGATCACCGATATCGCTTACTCTTATCTACACCGCTTGCATTAGAGTAGTATAGCATGTTACCGCTTTTCGTGATACTCCTATACCGCCGCATAGCCTGCCCTTGTTACTTCACATTGTTACCTTACCGCAATCCTATATGCTTAGTATAGGATGCTAGTACATTCATCTGTGGCCCTACATTCTTGTCCGCTCTTGTGCTATACTATCGGGCCGTGATCACTCGGGAGGTTATTACGGGTATATACTATACTTATACATGATACATGTGGAGACTAAAGTCGGGTCGGCTGATGGAGCACCCGCGAGTGGATCTTTGAGGCGGAGCGACAGGGCAGGTTGAGACCGCCTAGGAGAGAGGTGGGCTCGCCTGCTCGGGCGCTCATGGATACTTAACACGCTTAACGCAGGTCTTGGTATTTGATCTGAGTTGGCTACGAGCTTATACGCACCAACCATCTACGCGGGAGTAGTTATGGGTATCCCGCGCCGTGGTATCACCAAGCACTTCAGACGTCAATGACGAGCGGCGCTGCCGGATTGGACCGGAACGCCACTAGGCTAGGTCTGCCTTCGGCCGCTTCACGCAACGCAAGTGTGTGCTCGTGGCGATGGGCCTGCACTTCAAGCGCTTAGGTTTAGACCGCGGTTGGCCTCTCTCACAGTGCCTAGGTGGGCTGCGACGTGTTGATCTTCCGCGTCGGGCATGACCCAGAAAGTGTGTCCGCCAAATGGGATCAAGCGGTTGGTAAGATGGTGCACCCCCTGCAGGAAGTTAATCTATTCGGATAGCCGTGATCTTCTGCAACAGGACGACTTGGAGTTGTACCTTGAGCTTATGACAACTAGAACCGGATACTTGATAAAAACACACCCTTCCAAGTGCCGATATAACCTGTGGGTCGCCTCGCCGTGGTTATGAGTGTGGGATCGCTGGTAGGATTATTGCTATGTGATGTTACTTGGAGGACTTCAGATCGTCCCTCTTCTACCGTTGCAAGACAAAGACCGTAAGCGTAGTCTTCGTTAAGACTAGCTATCCCCTCTTATTCGGCATTCTCAGCAGTTCACCCACCGATATGGCCCATTACACATATATCCATGCATATGTAGTGTAGTTCCTTGCTTAAGTAGTACTTTGGATGAGTACTCACGGTTGCCTTGTTCCCCCTTTTCCCTACCTCTACTCGATTGTCGCAACTGCACGATGGAGCCCAGAGCCAGACGCCACCGCCGATGACTTCCACTACTACCCGAGGTGCCTATTACTACGCAGCAGCCCGCCGATTTACCTAACAGGAGTAGCTTAGAGGATCCTGTGAGGCCCTGCTCCTCTTCGATCTGTATCCCAGCTTTGTGCTAGCCATCTTATGGCACCTTGTTTAACTTATGTCCGCATTTCAGATATTGTTGCTTCCGCTGACTCGCCTATGATCGAAAGCACTTGTATTCGAGCCCTCGAGGCCCTGGCTTGTATTATGATGCTTGTATGACTTATTTTATTTGTAGAGTTGTGTTGTGATATCTTCCCGTGAGTCCCTGATCTTGATCGTACACATTTGCGTGCATGATTAGTGTACGATTAAATCGGGGGCGTCACATCTATGAAGCTCGACTTATGGCGAAGAGTTATTCACAAGTTCAAGGAGTGGACTACGATGAGATTTTCTCATCCGTAGCGATGCTTAAGTCCGTCGGAATCATGTTAGCACAAGCTGCATTTATGAAATCTGGCAGATGGATGTCAAGACGAGTTTCCTTACCGGCCAGAAGGAAAGGTTGTATGTGATACAATAAGAAAATTTTGTCGATCCTAAGGATGCTAAAGGTATGCTAGCTCCAAATGATCCTTCCATGGACCGGAGTAAGCATCTCGAGTTGGAATATACACTTTGATAAGATGATCAAAGATTTTAGGTTTATACAAAGTTTATGAGAAACTTGTATTTCCAAAGAAGTGAGTGGGAGCACTATAGAATTTCGATGAGTATATGTCGCTGACATATTGATGATTAGAAATGATGAAAAATTTTCTCAGAAAGCATATAGGGTTATTTGAAAAGTGTTTTCAAGTGAAAACCTCGATTAAGCTGCTTAAACATTGAGCATCAAGATCTATGAGAATGCATCGAAAACGCTAAATGATACTTTCAAATGAGCATATATTTTGACATGATCTTGAAGGTGTTCAAGATGGATCACCAAAGAAGGAGTTCTTGCCTGAGATGTAAGGTATGAAGTTAAGACTTAAAGCTCGACCACGGCAGTAAAAAGAGAGAAAGGACAAAGGTCGTCCCTATGCTTCGCATTTAGGCTCTATAGTATGCTATGCCGTGTACCGCATCTAAGTGTGCCTTGCCATGAGTCACTATAGTACAAGAATGATCCAGAATGGATCATTGGACAGCGGTCAAAATTGTCCTTGGAGTAAATAAGGACATGTTTCTCGATTATGGAGGTGATAAAGAGTTCGCGTAAAGGGTTACGCCGATGCAAGCTTTAACACCTATCCGAAAGTGACTCGAGTAGCAAACCGGATAATGATAGTGGAGCAACCATTTGGAATAGCTCCAAGTGGAGCGTGGAAGCAGCGTTTATAATATGACCTAGAAATTTGTAGCACACACTAATGAATCTGAATGGTTCAGATCCGCTGACTAAAAATCTCTCTCACAAGCAAAACATGATCAAACCCCGTAACTCATTGAGTCTTAATCACATGGTGATGTGAACTAGTTTAGACACTAGTAAACTCTTTGGATGTTGGTCACATGGCGATGTGACCTATCAGTATTAATCACATGGCGATGTGAACTAGATTATTGACTCTAGTGCAAGTGGGAGACTGTTGGAAATATGCCCTAAATTAGTTATTATTATATTTCCTTGTTCATGATAATCGTTTATTATCCATGCTATAATTGTATTGATAGGAAACTCAGATACATGTGTGGATACATAAACAACACCATGTCCCTAGTAAGCCTCTAGTTGACTAGCTCGTTGATCAACAGATGGTTATGGTTTCCGACCATGGACATTGGATGTCGTTGATAACGGATCACATCATTTGGAGAATGATGTGATGGACAAGACCCAATCCTAAGCGTAGCACAAAGATCGTAGTTCAGATGCTAAAGCTTTTCTAATGTCAAGTATCATTTCCTTAGACCATGAGATTGTGCAACTCCCGGATACCGTGAGGAATGCTTTGGGTGTACCAAACGTCACAACGTAATCGGGTGGCTATAAAGGTGCACTACAGGTGTATCTCCGAAAGTGTCTCGCGGTTGGCACGAATCGAGATCGATTTGTCACTCCGTAAACGGAGAGGTATCTCTCCGCCCACTCGGTAGGACATCATCATAATGTGCACAATGTGACCAAGGGGTTGATCACGGATGATGTGTTACGGAACGAGTAAAGAGACTTGCCGAAACGAGATTGAACAAGGTATCGGGATACCGACGATCGAATCTCGCAAGTACAATACCGCTTAGACAAAGGGAATTGTATACGGATCGATTGAGTCCTTGACATCGTGGTTCATCCGATGAGATTATCGTGGAACATGTGGGAGCCAACATGGGTATCCAGATCCCGCTGTTGGTTATTGACCGAGAACGCCTCGGTCATGTCTACATGTCTCCCGAACCCGTAGGGTCTACACACTTAACGCTCGATGACGCTTAGGGTTATAAAGGAAGTTTGTATGTGGTTACCGAATGTTGTTCGGAGTCCCGATGAGATCTCGGACGCCACGAGGAGTTCCGGAATGGTCCGAGGTAAAGATTTATATATGGGAAGTCCTGTTTGGTCACCTAAAAGTTTCGGGTTTTATCGGTAACGCATCGGGACCACCGAGGGTCCCCTGGTCCACTATGGGGCCACCAGCCCCGGAGGGCTGCGTGGCCAAGTGTGGAGGGAGGGGACCAGCCCCCCTGCCAGGCTGGTGCGCCTCCACAAGGGCCCAAGGCGCCTAGGGTTTGGGAGGGGCGCCCACCCAGCTTGGGGGCAAGTTTCTCTCCCCCTTGGCCGCCACCCATAGATGGGATTGGGGCTGCCGCACCCTTGGGTGGAAACCCCAGAGGGGCACACCCCTCCCTCTCCCCTATAAATAGTGGGGGTTTTGGGGCTGCCCAACACATGAGAACCTCTCCTCTTGGCGCAGCCCCTACCTCTCTCCCTTCTCCTCTCCGCTGTGCTTGGCGTAAGCCTCACCGATTGCCACGCCTCCATCACCACCACGCCTGGCTGGTGTTGCTGTCGGATTTTGGGAGTCTTCCTCAACCTCTCCTCTCTCCTTGCCGGATCAAGGCGTGGGAGACGCCACCGGCTGTACGGTGTTGAACGCGGAGGTGCCGTCTGCTCGCACTAGGATCTCCGGTGATTTGGATCACGCATTTAGCACGACTCCTTCAACCCCGCTTCTCTTGAACGCTCCGCTTAGCGCATCTACAAGGGTATGTAGATGCACTCTCCTTCCTCGCTGCTAGTTTCTCCATAGATAGATCTTGGTGACACGTAGGAAAATTTTGAATTTCTCGCCACGCTCCCAACAAAGGGCACCATGAGCTAGGTCTATTGCGTGAGATTCTTTTGCACGAGTAGAACACAAAAGTAGTTGTGGGCGTTGATTTTGTTCAATATGCTTACTGCTACTAGTCCAATCTTGTTTCGACGGTATTGTGGGATGAAGCGCCCTGACCGACCTTACACGCATTTCACGTGAGACAGTGTTCCACCGACCGACATGCACTTGGTGCATAAGGTGGCTAGCGGGTGCCGCCTCTCCCACTTTAGTCGGAACGGATTCGGCGAAAAGGGTCCTTATGAAGGGTAAATAGCAATTGGCATATCACGCTGTGGTTTTATGTAGGTAAGAAACGTTTGCTAGAAACCCATAGCAGCCACGTAAAACATGCAAACAACAATTAGAGGACGCCTAACTTGTTTTTGCAGGTATGCTATGTGATGTGATATGGCCAAGAAGAATGTGATGAATGATATGTGATGTATGAGATTGATCATGTTCTTGTAATAGGAATCACGACTTGCATGTCGATGAGTATGACAACCGGCAGGAGCCATAGGAGTTGTCTTTATTTATTGTATGACCTGCGTGTCATTAAACAACGCCATGTAATTACTTTTACTTTATTGCTAACCGTAGCCATAGTAGTAGAAGTAATAGTTGGCGAGACAACTTCATGACGACACGATGATGGAGATCATGATGATGGAGATCATGGTGTCATGCCGGTGACGATGATGATCATGGAGCCCCGAAGATGGAGATCAATGGAGCTATATGATATTGGCCATATCATGTCACTACTATATAATTGCATGTGATGTTTATTATGTTTATGCATCTTGTTTACTTAGAACGACGGTAGTAAATAAGATGATCCTCATAACAATTTCAAGAAGTGTTCTCCCTAACTGTGCACCGCTGTTAAAGTTCGTCGCTTCTAAGCACCACGTGATGATCGGGTGTGATGGATTCTTACGCTCACATACAACGGGTGTAAGATGATTTACACACGCCAAACACTTAGGGTTAACTTGACGAGCCTAGCATGTACGCATACATGGCCTCGGAACACGTAGACCGAAGGTCGAGCATGAGTCGATAGTAGATACGTATCAACATGAAGATGTTCACCGATGATGACTAGTCCGCCTCACGTGATGATCGGACACCCACCTAGTTGACTCGGATCATGTAATCACTTAGATGACCGTAGGGATGTCTATCTCGAGTGGGAGTTCATAAGATGAACTTAATTATCCTGAACATAGTCAAAAAGACCTTTTGCAAATTATGTCAGAAGCTCGCGCTTTAGTTCCACTGCTTAGATATGTTCCTAGAGAAAATATAGTTGAAAGTTGAAAGTAGCGATTATGCGGACAAGAGAAAGCTTATGTCCTTAATGCACCGCCACAGGTGTTGAACCCCAAACGCCGCTTGTGGATGTTACGAACATCGAGACATACACGCTTTGATAACTACGTGATAGTTCAATTAAACGGTTTAGAGTTGAGGCACCAAAGACGCTTTTTTCAAACGCGGAACATATGAGATGTTTCGAGGGCTGAAATTGGGATTTCAGGCTCGTGCCCACGCCAAGAGGTGTAAGACCTCCGACGCATTTTCTTAGCCTGCAAACTAAGGGAGAAAAGATCAATCATTGAGCTTGTGCTCAGATTGTCCGAAAGTGCAACAATCACTTGAATCGAGTGGGAGTTGATCTTCCAGATGAGATAGTGATGTTTCTCCAAAGTCATTGCCACCAAGCTGCTAGAGCTTCGTGATGAACTATAACATGTCGTGATAGATATGATGATCCTTGAGGTATTCACGATGTTTGACAATCGCTGTAAAGTAGAAATCAAGAAGGAGCATCAATTGTTGATGGTTCGTGAAACCACTAGTTTCAAGAAGGGCAAGGGCAAGAAGGGATACTTCATGAAATGGCAAATCAGCTGCTGCTCTAGTGAAGAAACCCAAGGTTGAACCCAAACCCGAGACTAAGTGCTTCCGTAATAAGGGAATAGCCACCGAGCGTAATTACCCTAGATACTTGGTAGATAAGAAGGCAGGCAAGGTCGATAGAAGTATATTGATATACATTATGTTAATGTGTACTTTACTAGTACTCCTAGTAGCACCAGGGTATTAAGATACCGGTTCGGTTGCTAAGTGTCGCGAACTCAAATAAAAGCGCTACGTAATCAAACGGAGACTAGCTAAAGGAGAGTCGACGATATGTGTTGGAAGAGTTTCCAATTTTGATGTGATCAAACATCGCATCGCCTCCTTCTACCATCAAGATTAGTATTAAACCAGAATTATTGTCATTTGGTGTTTATGCTGAGCAAGAGACATGATTGGATTATGTCTATCGCATACGGTTATTCATTTAAGGAGAATAATGGTTACTCTATTTATTTGAATAACACCTTCGATGGTCTTGCACCTAAATGAATGGTTTATTGAATCTCGATCGTAGTGATACACATTTTCATAAGATAGTAATGATAGTACCACTTACTTGTGGCACTGCCATGTAAGTCATATTGGTGTAAAACGCATGAAGAAGCTCCATGTTGATGGATCTTTGGACTCACTCGTTTTTGAAAAGTTTGAGACATGCAAACCATGTCTATTGGTGTATACGCATGATGAAACTACATGCAGATGGATCGTTTGAACTCACTTGATTTTGAATCACTTGAGATATGCAAATTCATACCACATGGGCAAGATGACCGAAAAGCCTTGGTTTCAGAAGATGGAACAAGATAGCAACTTGTTGAAGTAACACATTTTGATGTGTGCAGTCCAATGAGTGCCGAGGCATGCAGTGAATATCAAGTTATGTTCTTACTTCATGGATGATTTAAGTAGATACCGAAAGTGTATTTACTTGATGAAACTCAAGTCTGAATTATTGAATGGTTCAAGTAATTTCAGAGTGAAGTTGAAGATCATCGTGACAAGAGGATAAAATGTCTATGATATGATCATAGAGATGAGTATCTGAGTTACGTAGCTTTGGCACGCAATTAAGACATTGTGGAAATTGTTTCACAATAAATACCGCTCGAACACCATAGTGTGATGGTGTGTCCGAACATCATAGTTGCACCCTATTGGATATGGTGCGTACTATGATGTCTCTTATCGAATTACCACTATCTTTCATGGGTTGGACATTAGAGACAACCACACTCACTTTAATAGGGCACCACGTAATTCCGCTGAGACGATTAACTGCTTGAACTATGGTTTGGAGAAACCTAAGTTGTCGCTTTCTTAAAGGTTTGGGGCTGCGACGCTTATGTGAAAAAGTTTCACGCTGATAAGCTCGAACCCAAAGAGGATAAAATGCATCTTCATATGACACCCAAAACAGTTGGGTATACCTCCTAATTCAGATCCGAAAAGCAATAGGGATTGTTTCTTTAATCGTGTCCTTTCTCGTGTATAAGTTCGTCTCGAAAATTGAGTGGGAGGATGGTGGAGACTTGATGAGGTTATTGAACCATCACCTCAACTAGTGTGTAGCAGGGCACAGGAAGTTGTTCCTATGGCGCCTACACCAATTGAAGTAGAAGCTTATGATAGTGATCATGAAGTTTCGGATCAAGTCACCATCAACCTCGTGGATGACAAGGACGCTGCATCGCTTCAGAGTGGTACGGTAATCTTGTCTTGAAGGTCATGTTGCTAGCCAACAATGAACCTACGAGCCATGGAGAAGCGATGGTGGGCCCATATTCGGCCAAATGGTTAGAAGCCATGAAACTGAGATAGGATCCATGTATCGTAACAAAGCATGGACTTTGGTGGACTTGCTCGATGATCGGCAAGCCATTGAGATAAAATGGATCTTTAAGAAGAAGACGGACGTGGATGGTAATGTCGCCATCTATGAAGCTCGACTTATGGCGTAAGAGTTATTCACAAGTTCAAGGAGTTGACTACGGCGAGATTTTCTCATCCGTAGCGATGCTTAAGTCCGCCGGAATCATGTTAGCACAAGCTGCATTTATGAAATCTGGCGATGGATGTCAAGACGAAGTTTCCTTACCAGCCAGAAGGAAAGGTTGTATGTGATACAATCAGAAAAATTTTGTCGATCCTAAGGATGCTAAAAGGTATGCTAGCTCCAGCGATCCTTCCATGGACTGGAGTAAGCATCTCGGAGTTGGAATATACACTTTGATAAGATGATCAAAGATTTTAGGTTTATACAAAGTTTATGAGAAACTTGTATTTCCAAAGAAGTGAGTGGGAGCACTATAGAATTTCTGATAAGTATATGTTGTTGACATATTGTTGATCAGAAATGATGTAGAATTTGTGGAAAGCATATAGGATTATTTGAAAAGTGTATTTCAATGGAAAACCTGGATTAAGCTACTTGAACATTGAGCATCAAGATCTATGAGGATAGATCAAAAAACGCTTAATGGTACATTCAAATGAGCATATACCTTGACATGATCTTGAAGGTGTTCAAGATGGATCAGTCAAGGAAGGAGTTCTTGCCTGAGATGTAAGGTATGAAGTTAAAACTTAAAGCTCGACCACGGCAGAAAATAGAGAAAGGACGAAGGTCGTCCCCTATGCTTCAGACGTAGGCTCTATAGTATGCTATGTCAGGTACCGCACCGAAGTGTGCCTTGCCATGAGTCACTATAGGTACAAGAATGATCCAGAATGGATCATTGGACAATGTCAAAATTGTCCTTGGAGTAAATAAGGACATGTTTCTCGATTATGGAGGTGATAAAGAGTTCGGCGTAAAGGGTTACGCCGATGCAAGCTTTAACACCTATCCTAATGACTCGAGTAGCAAAATGTATACGATAATAGTGGAGCAACCATTTGGAATAGCTTCAAGTGGAGTGTGGAAGCAGCGGTTTACAATATGACCTAGAAATTTGCCAAGCACACACGGATCTGAAAGGTTCAGATCCGTTGACTAAAACCTCTCTCTCAAGCAAAACATGATCAAACCTCTAGAGGAAATATGCCCTAGAGGCAATAATAAATTAGTTATTATTATATTTCCTTGTTCATGATAATCGTTTATTATCCATGCTATAATTGTATTGATAGGAAACTCAGACATGTGTGGATACATAAACAACACCATGTCCCTAGTAAGCCTCTAGTTGACTAGCTCGTTGATCAACAGATGGTTATGGTTTCCTGACCATGGACATTGGATGTCGTTGATAACGGGATCACATCATTTGGAGAATGATGTGATGGACAAGACCCAATCCTAAGCTTAGCACAAAGATCGTAGTTCAGATGCTAAAGCTTTTCTAATGTCAAGTATCATTTCCTTAGACCATGAGATTGTGCAACTCCGGATACCATAGGAATGCTTTGGGTGTACCAAACGCCACAACGTGAATCGGGTGGCTATAAAGGTGCACTACATGTATCTCCGAAAGTGTCTGGCGGTTGGTACGAATCGAGATCGATTTGTCACTCCGTGTAAACGGAGAGGTATCTCTGGGCCCACTCGGTAGGACATCATCATAATGTGCACAATGTGACCAAGGGGTTGATCACGGGATGATGTGTTACGGAACGAGTAAAGAGACTTGCCGGAAACGAGATTGAACAAGGTATCGGGATACCGATGATCGAATCTCGGCAAGTACAATACCGCTAGACAAAGGGAATTGTATACGGATCGATTGAATCCTTGACATCGTGGTTCATCCGATGAGATCATCGTGGAACATGTGGGAGCCAACATGGGTATCCAGATCCCGCTGTTGGTTATTGACCGGAGAACGCCTCGGTCATGTCTACATGTCTCCAACCCGTGAGGGTCTACACACTTAAGGTTCTGGCGACGCTTAGGGTTATAAAGGAAGTTTGTATGTGGTTACCGAATGTTGTTCGAGTCCCGGATGAGATCTCGGACGTCACGAGGAGTTCCGGAATGGTCCGAGGTAAAGATTTATATATGGGAAGTCCTGCTTTGGTCACCGAAAAGTTTCGGTTTTATTTGAGACGCATCTGGGACCACCGGAGGGTCCCGGGGTCCACTAAGTGGGGCCACCAGCCCCGGAGGGCTGCGTGGGCCAAGTGTGGAGGGGACCAGCCCCTGTGGGCTGGTGCGCCTCACAAGGGGCCCAAGGCGCCTAGCTTGGGGAGGGGCGCCCCACCCAGCTTGGGGGGCAAGCCTCTCCCCTTGGCCGCCACCCATAGATGGGATTGGGGCTGCCGCACCCCTTGGGGTGGAAACCCCAGAGGGGAGCACCCCTCCTCTCCCCTATAAATAGTGGGGTTTTGGGCTGCCCAACACATGAGAATCTCTCCTCTCTGGCGCAGCCCTACCTCTCTCCTTCTCCTCTCCCGCGGTGCTTGGCGGCGAAGCCCTGCCGGATTGCCACGCCTCCATCACCACCACGCCACAGTGCTGCTGCTGACGAAGTCTTCCTCAACCTCTCCCTCTCTCCTTGCTGGATCAAGGCATGGGAGACGCCACCGGCTGTACGTGTGTTGAACGCGGAGGTGCCGCTCTGCTCGCACTAGGATCTCCGGTGATTTGGATCACGACGAGCACGACTCCTTCAACCCCGTTTCTCTTGAACGCCTCGCTTAGCGATCTACAAGGGTATGTAGATGCACTTTCCTTCCTCGCTGCTAGTTTCTCCATAGATAGATCTTGGTGACACGTGAGAAAATTTTTGAATTTCTGCCACGCTCCCCAAATGTAAGAAACCCGAAAGAAAAAAACACCACATAAAACTGAAAAAAGAAACGAAAAACAAAGAAAACAAAAAATAAAGGAAAAATAAAGAAAAGTGAAAAATGAAAGAAAAGTGAAAAATGAAAGAAAACTTAGTGCGCCGGCCCAAAAGAGCGAGCAAGGCAGGTGCCAGAGGCGAGATGTACTTAGCAATCAGTACGGGATTCAAAAAAGCAATGGCGAGGGGCCGTGGTAAGTTTCGTGTCTGAATGTGGCAGCATTCCCTGACACTCTCTCCTCTCTTTCGGCTGCAGTCTATCCCTTTTTTTCCTCACTTTCTTCTCTATCTTTCTTTCGGGAAATCCTTATTTGCCGATCACGGCAGCAAGTAGTCCAAAATCATGAGTGAAGAGTTACTTCTTGTAAAGGTCATCCCTGTTGGAAAACATAGCATTCAATTTAAAAAAAATTCCTACGCTCACGGAAGTTCTATCTAGAAAATGCATAACAACGAGAAGAGAAGAGTGTGTCTACGTACCCTCCTAAACTGAAAACGGAAGCGTTTGACAACACAGTTGATGTAGTTGAACTTCTTCTCGTTCTGACCGATCAAGCACCGAACGCATTTAAACCTCCGAAGTTCTCGCATATCGCTCAGCTCGATGACGTCCCTCGAACTCTTGACCCAACAAAGTGTCGAGGAAGTAGACGAGTTCCGTCAGCACGAGGACGTGGTGACGGCGATGGTGAAGTGATCCGCGCAGGGCTTCGCCTAAACACTACGAGAATATGACCGAGGGTGTAATTTGTGGAAGGAGGCGCCGCACACGGCTAACAGATGTTGTTGTGTGTTCTAGACGCCTCCCCTCATATATATAGGTGGGAGGGAGAGGGAGCAGCCAGGGCGCCCAAGTAGGCCGAATCCTACTTGGGGTTCCTTCCCACCCGTCTCCCCTTTCCTTTTCACCGGAGGGGAAGGAAAGAGGACGGAGGAGGGACGGAAGGGGGAGGCTGAATCCCTCCCTTTCCTTCTCTCTTCCCCTCTTTTCTTTCTTCTCTGGTGCGGCTCATATGGGGTGCGCAGCAGTCCCTGCTGGCTGTTGCGTTTCCTCTCTTGGCCCATTAGGCCCATGCCTTTGCCGGGGTGCCCGGAACCCCTTTCGGTGACTCGATATGTACCCGGTACCCTCTAGAACACTTTCGGTGTCCGAATACTATCGTCCTATATATCAATCTTTATGTCTCGACCATTTCGAGACTCCTCGTCATGTCCTTGATCTCATCCGGGACTCCGAACAACATTCGGTCACCAAATCAGATAACTCATATAATACAAAATCGTCATCGAACGTTAAGCGTGCGGACCCTACGGGTTCGAGAACTATGTAGACATGACCGAGACACATCTCCGGTCAATAACCAATAGAGGAACCTGGATGCTCATATCGGTTCCTACATATTCTACGAAGATCTTTATAGGTCGAACTGTAGTGACAACATACGTTATTCCCTTTGTCATCGGTATGTTACTTGCCCGAGATTCGAGCGTCGGTATCTTCATACCTAGTTCAATCTTGTTATTGGCAAGTCTCTTTACTCGTTTCGTAATACATAATCCCGCAACTAACTCATTTCTCACATTACTTGCAAGGCTTCTTATGATGTGCATTACCTAGAGGGCCCAGAGATACCTCTCCGATACTCGGAGTGACAAATCCTAATCTCGATCTATGCCAACCCAACAAACGCCTTCGGAGATACCTGTAGAGCATCTTTATAATCACCCGATTCGTTGTGACGCTTGATAACACAAGGCATTCCTCCGCATCCGGGAGTTGCATAATCTCATAGTCGAAGGAATATGTATTTGACATGAAGAAAGCAATAGCAATAATACTGAACGATCATTATGCTAAGCTAACGGATGGGCCTTGTCCATCACATCATTCTCCTAACGATGTGATCCTGTTATCAAATGACAACTTATGTCCATGGTCAGGAAACCTTAACCATCTTTGATCAACAAGCTAGTCAAGTAGAGGCTCACTAGGGACACAATGTTTGTCTATGTATTTACACATGTATTTATGTTTCCGATCAATACAATTCTAGCATGAATAATAAACATTTATCATGAATAAGGAAATATAAAATAACAACTTTATTATTGCCTCTAGGGCATATTTCCTTCAGTCTGCCACTTGCACTAGAGTCAAAAATCTAGTTCACATACCATGTGGTTAACACCCAATAGTTTACGTCGTCATGTGATTAGCACCCATAATTCACATCGCCATGTAACCAACACCCAAAGGGTTTACTAGAGTCAATAATCTAGTTCACATCGCCATGTGATTAACATCCAAAGAGTACTAAGGTGTGACCATGTTTTTCTTGTGAGAGAAGTTTAGTCAACGGGTCTGCTATATTCAGATCCGTATGTATTTTGCAAGTTTCTATGTCTACAATGCTGTGCATAGAGATACTCTAGCTAACTGCTCCCACTTTCAGATTGAGACTCAGAGTCATCTGAATCGGTGTCAAAGCTTTAGCGTGCCTCTGCGCCATTTGGTGCAACAGGTCCACTAGTATTAATAAAGGCTCCACATAGCAAATATCAAACAGTTTACACATAAATTCATAAGTTGGAAATAGCAAATAGCAAACTTGTCCACATAGTTTGACAACCCCAACTAACGCAAGTAATTTCGCAAAAAGCTTTCGCAAAGCCAACAAACGGTGCAACAAGTTCTTAAGACAAGTTCATAGGGCGGGCAAAACATCTTCCCGTCGTATGTTAGGCCTGGCCGTGGAGACAGATACGGCAGCGGATCCATCGGTTCAGGCGGAGGCGGAACGCTGGTCGGCATCTGACCGTTCAAGCACTCCCACCTTGCCTTGCCCGTTGGAGTTTTCGCCTCCGCCCTTCCCTAGCTGATGATATCGAACGCCGATGCACTTGGGGGCGTATCCTCGCTCTCCTCCGCATTGCTCAAATAGATCCTCCGCCCAAATTGCGCAGCTCCCGCTTGAGTGCTGCTTGGCAGCTTCAATGGTCCCTTCCCGGCATTCACGGGAGATAGTTGGATCTCCCTCCATCTCTGCAGTCACTCTCTTCCACTCCTTCACACTCTGCGACCAACACTTCACAACGTCGGAGATCCACTCTGCCCTCTCGTGCCACTGCACTGCCCTTGTCGCCTTTAGGAACTCGTCCCAAAAGCTCGCACCGCCGCGTAAGCTCAGGAAGGACTCGTGACACGCACGGAAGTGGCAAGGCGGACGGGTCGTGTTGGAGATGAATTGGCGATGGTTGCGCCCACGCTTGCGCAGACCTAAACATATGGATGCACGACACATTAGGGTTCATCATATCCAAAAAAATCTAAACCTAGGGTTCATCATATGGTCAAAAATTCTAAACCTAACTTGTATTCAATTAGGGTTCATCACCTTAAAAAAAACCTAGCTTGTATTAGGGTTCATCATGTGTTCAAAAAATCAACTAGGTTCATCATGATTCATCATATCAACTAGATGCAATCACCTAGGTTCATCATATCAACTAGGGCTCATCATGATTTTGAACATGAACATGAACATGAACCAATCTTAGGCTACAAAAAAGAGGAGTGATTTGACTCAAAGTAATTGGGGGATCGGAGGAGCTTACTTTCCTCTTTTCGGAGCCATCTCGATCTGCCAAATCCGTGAAGAAACGAAGAAGATCGGAGGGAGGAAGTGGAGGAGATGAGAAAGGGGCGAGAAGAAGAAGGCGGTTGGGTGGGGGGATAAGGGGGTGGGGTGGTTGGGCGGGGCGGCTGTGTTTATAAATGCCCAAACCCTACCGCCAGGGACCACAGTGGTAGGGAACGGCAACCTACCGTCATAGGGCACGACGGTAGGGTCGGAGCATCTGTGTTAGGTTGCTGTGACCAAAACTGCCAGCAGCTCAGCGGTAGGGTTTCACCCACTACCACCAGGGCCTATGGCGGTAAGGTCCTACCGCCGAAGGTTGTGGCGGTAGGGTGTGCAACCCTACCGCTGAGCTGCTGGCAGTTTTGGTCACAGAAAGGGGCGTGCTGGGGGAGGCACCCTACCACTGGCAGGCATGGCGGTATGCTGTACATACCTACCGCCGTATGGCCTGGTGGTAGGGTGGCCCATAGTGCATTTTTTGCACCTCCTAATTTCTCTTGTCTTCAATTTTTGCACATAACAATTAAATACTTATAAACATGAACCATATGTATCACATAGCAAGCACACATCCACGAATCCACAAATAATAAAGTTGGATACATAACAAGCACACATCCACGAGCAAGTTTTACATAGCAAGTTCACGAAAAAGTTTCACGAGCAAATTGTTCACGAAGCAAACAACATGAAATGTTTATATTTCAATGCCACGCCACGGCAGCAACTTCAGTCCCTCCTTCCCCTCTTCGATGTTCGGTCCTCGTTGGTCTTGGATCACTTCTCGGCCGCCGTCTTCTTGCGGTGAGTAGGACGTGCTTTCTGAAACGGGGATGGACTCTTCCAATCCTTCTTCGGCACAATCCTCTTCTCACGCTGGGTTGGCTGAGTTGCTGGAGGTCCGTGGTCATCATCGTACTCCTCCTCCTCATCGTCCTCTTTCTCTTCTTCACCATGTTCTTCTTCTGCACCCTCTTCTTCATCTTCCTCTTCATCATCATCGTCCTCGCTCTCCTCCTCGTCATCTTGAACCGCCCTAGACGACGAGGCTGCATGGCTCGATGAAGCGAGGCTACGCATCGGTGCAGGAGGGAAAACATCCTCGGTGTTTGTAGTGCACCCAAGCAGGCCCACAAGCCTGCGTGCTTTGTTGACGTACTTTTGCAATGATAACGAAACAATGTGAACTTCAGCAATGTCCAATTTTTGCAAATGAACTCCATATTACCTTCACCGTTTCCCTCAACTTGTTCTCACTAGCTCGAGTCCCAGGGATACCACTAAGTGCATCAGAGGCTTGAAAAATGCTTTTGTTCAGCTCCGAAGACTGCAAAGTAATAAAATGAGTCAGTAGGACTAAAAGCTGATTTCATCCAAACCGTCGGTTCAAAAGAGGTGAAAACAACTTACCACTCTGTTCATGAGGGGTCCGTACTCCCTAAACCCGCCTTGAAGCTCTCTGATGCTCTCGTTGTAGGCTTCATTCTTGGAGTCGTCATCGAACAGGTCTTCGGCATCTGGCCGTCGTCCATCGGGGCCTCGAGACGCAGACGATGCTTGATGCCATCGTCATACCACAGCATGTGATCCTCGTACTCTTCCCACCAATCACTCTCCTCTCCATGTCTTTGCGTCCTTTCCACTGCTCCATTCCTTCACGATTCGGCATGTTCGCCGCAAGCTGTGATTGATTGATTCTTCTGCCTCCTCATCTTGCAATGCATAAGAAAGAATGTAAAACACCCTTCTTGTATAAACGTAAAACATCAAAACAAGAACTTAGAATCGATGAGGACGGCTTGTGGTACTCACTGGTGTTGGTCGTAGCCACCCGTATCGTGGCCGGCTGGTGGTGTGTGTTGCGCCTTACCAAATTGTGCGGCAACGTGCTGTGGCAAGTGGTACTCCACGGCATAGACACAAATCATGGGCACGATCCACCGGAAGAGAAGCCGGTCCTGCTTGCACATGCTATTCAGCTCGAACCCCCACTCTCGATCATCATTATACGACCGCCAAGTAACCTATAACCAAACAATGGTAAGCTCAAGTGAAAGTGCTATCGAAACTATTCAAAATGTAGTTCTTATACCTGGAAAGGCGTGAGAGCATCAAGCTCGTTGCTGAAGACCTTGTACAAGGCCTTAGATTCGCCCGTGTAGACACGCTCCACGTCCCAAGCGTATGCGACGGTCGGGTTCCGATCATCTTCGTCATCTCCGCCATAGTCCGTCCATGCACGCGAGCGCAGCTTCTCCGGACGGCCCACCTGGATTCGCTCCCACATCCAAATGGAGAGGCCCCATACACATCCATCGCATAGCCAGACGTGACTTCCGCCTTCCGGGTCGCGTCGTCAAGCTACAAACCAAGTATAGATGATAAGATGTCAAAATCTAAAGCAGCACACATCCATGATATTTGAAAGAAAGTGATATTCACTTATCGAACGGTATAGGTAGGTGAGTCCCATGGCCCACCAAATTGCATTGTACCCGCATCCTAGTCCTTTAGGAAGTCGAGATACATCCATAGGGCGGTGTTCCTGAGCACTCCTAAACACTACCTCCGTGAGAAGATACCACAGGTAGGCCACAGCGTCGCTCCACCACCCGGGGCTCGGCATCTTCCCACACTTGCTCCGCACTCGAGGAGCCATGCCAGCGGTATGCCTAAGTCCCGGTTGCTCTTAACGGGGGCAGTCACCGATGAGGTTGACAACCCTATCGTGCCAGTTCGCCCTCTCCACTCTTCCTCTGAGAGCACGACCCTCGAGCGGTAGGGCCGATGTCATCGCCCAATCCTCGAGGGTCACGGTCATCTCCCACCATGGAAGATGGAAGATGTGCGTCTCGCCGCCACCGTCGATCAAAGCCGTGAGAGCTGGGTGGAGCGGCGTCGGCTTACGCTTGAGCTACGTGATTTAAACCCAATAGTCGGGCGCCTCGAAGAACGGTGCGCATCAGCTCGTCGTACTCCATCTTAACCGTCGTCTTGTGAGCCCTCATCCGCAATGGCGGCAACATCTGTGAAAATCAATAACCAAAGCATAATTAGCATGGACATAATAGTTAGCAACTTGTTTTCATCAATTCAAAAGATTTGGTTTAAAATGGTAATTACCACTCCATTCTCAATGAAACGGGCATGGTGACGCTTGTCGAACCTAGTGTCAAGCATGGTGTACTTTATGCCGATGTCGTCGAGGTGGCCTCCTAAAAGAATTGCATAAGCATATCAAAAGATTTTTCAACATGAACTAGGGTTCATCATTAACTAGGAAACATATCGATGCATAACAAAGGTTCATCACATCCAAAAAAACCTATGAGTAGAATCTTTGAATAATCATATATCAAGATGATCATGAACATGAACTAAATACAATACATATATCAAGAACTAAATAAAATACATATATGAAGATGCAATCACCATGGTTCAAATGCATCATATGATATCATATTTCTCCAACAACATCCAACATGCATCATATCATATTGTTTTCAAAAACAAAAACCCTAATCTAGGGTTCATCTTGAGGGATTAACCATGTTTACTCCAACAAAATCCACTACTTGCATCATATTAGATCCACATGCATCCTATATCAAAAGAAATATCTCCAATATTCATAAATCTTTTTAACAAAAAAAATGAACTAGGTTCATCTTGAGGGTTCAACATTTGTTCTCCAACTATATCCACTACTTGCATCATAGCATATCAACATGCATCATCATATCACAATAAATTCCTCCAACATGTACCATATCAAAAGAAAATCCTCCAAAAATAATACGAACTAGGGTTCATCTTCACATAACCATACCAAATAGTGACTAGAGTTCATATTTAACACAATATAACATATATAATCAACCTTAATCAATCCTAGTGTTCAAAATATTTAAATCTAGTTCAAGAGGGGGGGTGATTTGAATCAAATAATGCTATTTAATCGGAAGCTATTTGACTTTTTTTCTTTGGGGCCATCTCAATCCGCAAAAACGGTGAAGAAACGACGAAGATCAGAGGGGGGGAGTGGAGGAGAAGAGAGAGGGGCGAGAGGAAGAAATCCTCTTTTCTTGGGGCGGGTGGTTGGGGGGGGGGAGGGGATGGGTGGGACGGCCCGCGGCTTATAACTGCCCGCACCCTACCGCCAGGGACCCCGGCGGTAGGATCGACAGCTACCGCCATGACCGGGCGGCGGTAGGGTGGGACGGAGGGGGATGGAGGCCGTTAACACCATCACCGACGCCGATAAGTTTCCTACTGCCAGCTCAAGCGGTAGCCTAGGTAATCCTACCGCCGGGCCTCGTGGGATGGTAGGAAAAGGGTCAAATGTCGTAATTTTTTTCAAACATGGGTCGATCCCGATTTTGTACCAAAAAAGGGTCAAAACACGAAATTTTGCCCTCCACCGCCGCCGGGAGAGGAGTTCCCACCTGCATCAAGGCCCCATTGAGGCGCCAAGTGGTCATGGCATCGCTTAGCCCGCCTCGACCTCAAGCAGCCTCTGTCACACATCCGGTGGTTGCCATTGGTCGCAAGATCCTTGATGTCGAGTCAGCCCCTGCCGTGCCCTACTCTTCCTTCCCGGTTCTCCTCACATAAAGGTTTACATTTGCAACAAGGTTTTTGTTATGAAGGTATAATGTTTTAGCCTCAAGAAAAAACAGAACTTGCAAATTTTTTCTGCAACAACAGCTATGTTGCAGAAATTTTCAGGGTGTGGCTAGATCTCAGACTCAGAGTCAAATGATATAACATGTAAAAAACAAAATTAAGGATATTTTTGCACGGATCTCAATGGAATAACATAACAAGTCTCAGTCGACCAAGATTTAGGAAGAATGTTAAGCTGCAGAAAATATTGCAACACCACTCTTGTTGCAAAGGGGGCTGCTCATGTGGGCACATCAGATGGTCATTAGCGGGTCCATCCAATGTTCATGAAGGCAGTCAATTTATCTCTAAATCCAACATACATAATTTTTTTTGATGAGAAGGCTTACTTTATTAATCAAATAATAGTTACATCGCCCGCTAACAGTTTTATGATGAATTTTGCACGTCCCCATCTAGTCAACTCATGAGCTACATAATTTGTCTCTCTACTATAATGCTCAATATTAACCCTACCGAAATCTAGTAAAATACTACGACAATCATCAAGAACCGTGCAGCCACCATAGAATACCCTTCGTTGCAGTTTATATCATCCACCACCGTCTTTGTTGTCCGATCTCACCACCAGATTAGAGCATCCCGTATTTCTTGCTAGCTTCAGCCCTCAAGCAAGACAGCTGCTTCGCCGTGAACACGCCAGCCTACATGTTCCAATCCCGCCAGAGATGCTGTTATAAGACTTCCCCGATGGTCACGGATTACAGCTCCACATGAGCCTGCATAGTCACCCTCGGTAAATGATGCATCAACATTTAAAATTTGTTGTCCAGAGAGAAACACCGGCCACTTGTTGATTTTAGGTGTGTTTTTTATCTCTGCTGCACGAGCAAAATTCAGAGTTAAAGCAAGGGCCGCCGGCGCAGTTCTTTCTGGAGACAAAATGTCTTCTCCTCGAATGAATTGCCGTCTTTGCCACCAAAGCTACCAACACACCGTAGAGATGAGCTCCGGCAACTCCAACGGTCTAGAATACAATCTCTGATAGGATAATTCGCATAGGGTAAACTCCATGACCTCGGCTCCCGACCAATCGATCATACTAGCGAAATTGATATTTGATGCAATCCCGAGAGCATCCCAAACTGCTTTTGATCTAGTACAATTAAACAACATGTGAAAAATGTCTTTCGCCCCGGCTTGACAGGAAGGGCATTGAGAAACCCTTCCAATGTGGCGATTCATAAGAACATTGTAGCATGGGATGGCGATGTGCAGACACCTCCAAATGAAAATTTTCACTTTGGCTGGTACTTTCATATTCCATAAATTCTTCCAAATTGGATGGGGCGCCGTGGAGTAGCGAGCCAACCCACTCTCCTCTTGATCATAGTTTGCTTCCCATTGCTTGTAATAAACCGAACGCATCAAAAAACTCCACTCTTCATGAGATGCAATGCGACATAATCCTCCGTCTCCTCCTGAAATAATGGAATCTGTAGTATGCGATCCACATCAATTGGCCAGAAATTTTCCCGAACTAGCATCTCATCCCACTCTCCCATTATTGGATCAATTAGCTCTCCAACTTTCGTGAGTACTTGGTTTCCCCAAACTATAATAATTTTCTTTGAAGCACTGTTCGGAATCCAACAACCTGTCCAAATATTGATCTTTTCTTCATTATCTACTCTCCAAATACATCCCTTCTTGAACGTTTGGATGCCGGCCCAAATACTCTGCCATACATAAGATGACCCCTTCTTCAGTTGACAGTTTAAGATGTCTCCTATAGGGTAATACCTTGCTCTTAACACTCGTGCACACAAACAACCATAGTTATCAATAAGTCTCCAACATTGCTTGGCCAACATTGCCAAATTGAAACTCTGGATATCACGGAATTGGGAGGGGAATTATCCATCGATGGGTTAGGCCAAAACACTAGGAAGGGGGATTACGCCCCCCTTTGGCCTCCTCAAGGCTCCACCAGTGTGTCTTATGATATGCACTTTGAACTGAGTGTTCATGTGTTACTACAATAGTTCACAACTACCATAATACTAGCTTGCAAAAACGTCTTATATCGTGGGACGGAGGGAGTACCGCCGGTTTCCAATATTGAAACAAAGTTGATGTCAATCGAGTGAGTTGAACCAAATCTCACTTAGTTGGCACCAACATAGGACGTTTTGCCTATTCTTTTCTTCATGTTTCAATTTTTCTTTACTTTTACCTTTTTTTTGTCGCTATTTTTTGCCCATCTGATGAGAGATGTGTGCAACTGCAGTTGCATGGTCAATAGAGGATGTGCAACTGTTGTTGCATGGCCGACGCGTGTGCAACTGTAGTGCATGCGATCGATAAGAGATGGTTGTGTGGCTGACAATAGAGGATGTGCAACTGTTGTTGCATGGCTGGCGTGTGTGCATCTGTAGGTGCATGCGATGGACAAGGGATCGTTGTGTTGCTGACGGGCTATACACCTGTAGTTGGACAGGAAAAAAGGAAAATAGGAATCTAAGAAAAAAAACAAAAAAGATGAGCCAAGAAACGTATAAAAAACAAAAGAACAAAGGAAAATCGTACGAATCTCCTAAAAAATTGCTCCCTCCCTTCTATATTACTTGTCGCCCATTTAGTACAAACTCCTAAAAATTATTCCCTCTGTTCCATATTACTTGTCGCTGATTTTGTACTAAATCAGGAACAAATAATATGGAACGGAGGAAGTAGATGCTTATAGCGTTGACTGAGACTTAATTGTGAATTAGTAAATTCGTTACAATATAACTGTAACAAAGTAATGGAACGAAAAATAAACTTGGTTACCCACAAGACAAGATAAATGTAATAACCACCATTACTTCTTCATCTTGGCGGTGGCGGTCGCCTGTTGGCGATGAGTTCCGCGATGTTGTACGCCATGCCGGAGAGCAACTGGTTAGCATCGTTCTCCTCCGACACGGGATCCTTGTTGGTGTCACTCTCCATCATGGCCAGTTCGCAGAAATCCGGCTGGAACGAGGCGCGCTTGAGCTTGGGCGACGCCACGTAGAGGCAGCCGGCGCTGAGGTCGTCGAGCGCGCCGGCGACGTCCCCTTGCATGAATTGGTACGTGACGATGCAGTTTTGGAGGGCGTCCACGAGCAGGTTGAGCAAGTGCAGCGTCGACGAGACGTTGGTGGCGGTGAGCTTGGCGGCGGCAATGGCGAGCCCGCGGGCGTCCCTGGCGGGCGCGGCCGCCGGGTCGGCGGCAAGCGTGCGCACGCAGTAGCGGTAGGGGGTGCCCACGGTGGCATTGGTGATCGCTACGCACGTCGACTTGATGACGTACGAAGGCCGGGCCGCGGCCGTGGACGCCGCGAGGAGGAAGGTGAGGAGAAGACGGGACATGTGCTGCTGGATCACCGCCATGGCTTCGGTCGCCAACTATCCGCTATTGCCACACCGGGCGGATGTAGCCGTCCCCAACATATTGCTTGCATGCAGGCATGCATATGCGACGTGAGTGATGGAGTAGTTGGTTGGTTGACGGGAGGCCGGGATCGATCTTAGGAGCAACCAATCTTTGTTTTGTTGGAAGCCAGTCCAAGTGACGATGCCTGGATCACCGGACGGCACGCCACGACACGGCCATTTCCTACGGCTATTCCAGGGCGTAGAAGCGAGCGAGATGCTGGGTTAATGGAACGGACGGCGGTGATCGCCGGTAGCACGCTCGATCTGCCGTGGGAGGGAGGAGCCGCACGCTCCTTCATTTCTTTGTTTGTTAGTTTATTTTTTTCTAAACTCTAAAAAAAAATTCTTTTTTCTTTTTTCCATTTCTGTTTATATTTCGAGATACTAGCTTGAGAAATGATCTTATATTATGGAAAGGAGGGAGTATATTTCAAAAATTACATTAGCTAACTTTTAAAAAATGTCCATTGTGAATTTACAGTGTCCATGAAGTGTAAACATTTTGTTCACACAACTTTTAGAAAATATGAATAGCATTACAAGAATTGCTTCCTGACATTTTAAAAATGTTGATCTGTTCAGAAAAAGGCTTGTGACATTTTCAAAAAATATATTTACAAAATGTAAAAAAATATGTGCGTAACTTTTAAAAAACTTTCATGCCATTCAAAAAAACGTTCACATGAGTTCATCACATTTAAAAATTGATTATGTTATGTAAAAGCATATTGGCGTAGTTTGAAAGACGTGTTTCGTCTAATTCAAAAAAAATGTTCACGCATGTCAAGAATATGTTCTTGACATTAAATATATTTTTACAGTGTAAATTAATCTTTACATAGTTAAAAAATGATTCATACTATTCAAAAAATGTTAAATGCTTATTTGAATTAGCATTTTTGAGTAATCTGTACTTCTAAAAATGTTCATCATGTATTTGAGAAATGTTCAACGTGTATTACTTTTTTTATTACAACGTTTATTGAAAAAAGTCGAAAAGAGAAAACAAAAGAACAAAAGAAAATCAAAGAAACTCGAAGGTAATTGAAAAAACCCATGAAACACACACACACACACACACACACACAAAGCAACCACACGGAATCTTCTGTACATTCCTTTATCAACCTGAGAGTTTTATCTTTTTTTCGTACATTCCTTTATCATTTTGTCTGTTGAACCACACGTCCAAATTCTGAACTGTTTTCACCATTAGATTTGTCACCACCGGCGGAGCTTCAGCAAGGCCGAATGGGCCGTGGCCCGCCCAGCCCATGAAATTTTATGTAGTATACATCTACTCCTGGGCCTTAAAACAGCAGCCCATGTGATATTTTCTTCTTGTTTGGGCTGCAAGCTCCGCCACTATTTGTCACGTCGGGATCTTTGAAACTAGATCCTATGTTAATAGGTATCGAGAAACATTTTTATGGAAAAAACCCGAAATAAACCAAAGCCGGAGGCATGGTTTTCTCTCTCACTTTTTTCCTTTCTGTGCTTCTCGCACAATCAAATTTATGCCTCCATGAGAAGCAAAACTGTGCTTCTTGTGGAAGCAAAGAGCTATGCCTCCATGATATACCTGGCCATAACTCGGCCGGGCCTAACAAAGCCTGCAGCGTAAAACCCGGCTCGGCCGTCCCGCCTTCGGGCCTAGATTTCGTGCCCCACTGTGCCCATCGCTGAAAAAACCGTCGGGCCTCGTGCCAGGCCTCTTCCCTAAAACGCACATATGTCAAGCCCAAGCCCGGCATGTCCCGGCATTCGTGCTCAAATCTATGCCTGTGTCCAACCCATGGGCAAGATCGACCGGGCTGGGTCAGGCTATTTCGGTCGGGTCGGGTTGGGTCGGGTTTCCCATGGCCAGGTAGACTCCATGAGAAGCACAAGCACATCTGTGCTTCTCGTGGAAGCACATTTGTGCTTCTCGCTAAATCAAATTTGCTTTTCTCATGGAAGCAAAAACAAAATCATGCAAAAAAATATATCATGTTTTTTCCCTTTCTGCTATGCTTCTCGCGGAAGCAAATCTGTGCTTCTCATGGAAGCAAAAACAATTCGCACAAAACAAAATTCGTGACTTTTTTTCCTTTCCAAGAAGGATAATTGTGGTCACGCAGAAGAAAATCTGTGTTTTTCATGAAGCAGATTTTTTCCTGCGCAAAAGAAAAATCACGCACTTTTTCTTCTCCAAATCCTAGGGAAAACCGGACAAAAACCAAAAAGCCAAAAACAGAAAAACCCCAATCTAAAACCCAAAAATGCGTACAAAATAACAAAATGAAATATAGAGGGAGCTCCTAGCACACGGCGTGTGGTAGCCACTGGACGCACTACTTGTCGTGCTGTAAGGGCACCAAAAGTAACAATTGGAGGTTCCCTGCAAGGGGTAACGTCTAGTTAGTTGCTCTCACATTGCCTATTAGATCTCTAACATAGTGTCACCCCAAGGAGTACCCTTAGTGGTCGGCCCAATCACAAAGTATTGTTCCGGTTTTCCTCCTATTTTCTTTTTGGTTTCCGCTTGTTTCTTTAGTTCGCTTTTGTCGGGTTTTTTTACGCTACTTCAATGCTCTTCTTTATTTTGCTTTTCCTTCTTCCTTTTTTCAACACATGCATATTATTTTCAATACACATTGTACAATTTGTCATATACCTGTGGAATTTGTTTTATATGCATTGAATATTTTCAAATGCATGATGTACATTATTTACAAATACATGTTTTAAACGCTTTTTGAAATACATGTTAAACATTGTTTTAATACAAGGTGAATATCTTTACAAAATAGTCTTTACAAAAACTATGGAATATATATTTTACCTTGTATAAATATTATTTACATTCAACCTTTTTTAAAACGCCACATACATCTTTTGAATGGTACAAAACATTTTTTAAACTACACAAACATTATTTTTACATTGTATGCACTTTTTTTAAATGTCACTAAACATATATTGTATACCTAGGAGAGTCATCACCACTAACTTATTTATCTTAACATGCAAGTATGCCACCTAATCATACAATTATGAATGAGATAAGGCCCACCCAGACATGCAATCATGATTGGGATAAAACCCACCACAACATTCAACCATGCATGGGAAAATGTTTTCCATTAAATTATTATACATTTATATTGAATAAATATTTTACAACTCTACACAATCAAATATAATAAGTCATATGTCTTTTTAATTTTTATGCTCATGTAATCAACCCAATTTTCCATCAACCAATTCGCATAGCAACACGTGGGGTATTCTCTAGTTTCTAAAATGCATGACAACAACTGATATATTGGGCATGTTTTGTAGCCCGCATAGAGGCCAACCACGCCTGGGTGGGAAGAAAATGGGCTGTTTGGTTGCTCGTGTTCACCGCTGGGCCTGCATCACACGGATCATAAAGTAGCTCCCAGCCGTGCCCTCTAAGGAACGCCCAAATCGATAGTTTTTCCAGAGCCAGGCCTGCAGGATGAACATGGGCGGCAGCGGCTGCACACGAGGAGCCATGCTCGAGAAGTCACATTGTTTCTCGAAGCGTAGGCAATAATTACCCTTACATTCCCACACCGTTCTCCCCCCTGCCGCCCCCTCTCTCCACTCTTCCACTTTCACACTGGCGGTGATAGCGATCAACGGACCAGAGATTAGCAACGCGACCACCAGCTAGACTTCACCGGTGTCAGCAACATCACCCGCAACACTTTGGCAATGGCGGTAAGCCGTAGTAACCTACTATTTCGCATTCGATCCACGTTCTAGAGGAATGGGGAATCGGGGTAAATAGCCATAGGACTGACCATAACTTGACGATGATTACTAAGTAGCCATGGATTTTTAGGTTCCAATCCGTATTGAGTACAAGGGGAATGGGGATTGGGGGTTAATATTACACAATAGATTCTAATCTTAGCCCTCATGACCACAAGGCGCTTGAGCGGCGGGGACCCGTGGCCTTGTTCTTGTCCTCTGACTGGACCACCATCTCGCCGGAGTCCGCTCGATTGGCAAAGTACGGCGGCCTGCCTCCGGCGCCCCGATGATGTCTACTACGCAATCTTATTCTTGTAGACTCGTTTTGGGCCTCCAAGTGCAGAGTTTTGTAGGACAGTAGCAATTTTCCCTCAAGTGGATGACCTAAGGTTTATCAATCCGTAGGAGGTGTAGGATGAAGATAGTCTCTCTCAAACAATCCTGCAACCAAATAACAAAGAATCTCTTATGTCCCTGATGCGGCTTGAACTACGTCGGTATTTCCCCAAAGAGGAAGGGATGATGCAGCACAGCTAAGGTAGGTATTTCCCTCAGTGATGAGACCAAGGTTATTGAACCAGTAGGAGAACCACGCAACACTATGTAAACATTACCTGCACACAAAGAACAAATTCTTGCAACCCGGCGTGTAAGAGGGGTTGTCAACCCCTCCCGGGTAAAAAGATAGATAAAATTGTAGTAGATTGGATAAATAGATCTCGCGGGAACGCTAAATAAATTAAATAACAAAAAAGTGCAGCAAGGTATTTTTGGGTTTATGGATTAATAGATCTGAAAATAAAAGCAAATAAAAAAAGATCTCGAAGGCAAATATGATAAAGAAGAGACCCAAATGTAGATTTCAATAGTGGCTTCTCTCGAGAAAAATAGCATACGGTGGGTAATTTTTTTACTGTTGGGCAATTGATAGAACTTCAAATAATTATGACGATATCCAAGCAATGATCATTATATAGGCATCACGTCCAAGATTAGTAGACCGACTCATCCTGCATCTACTACTATTACTCCACACATCGACCGCTATCCAGCATGCATCTAGTGTACTAAGTGAAGGAAATATGCCCTAGAGGCAATAATAAAGTTGTTATTTATATTTCCTTATATCATGATAAATGTTTATTATTCATGCTAGAATTGTATTAACTGGAAACTTAGTACATGTGTGAATACATAGACAAACAGAGTTTCCCTAGTATGCCTCTACTTGACTAGCTCGTTAATCAAAGATGGTTAAGTTTCCTGATCATAGACATGTGTTGTCATTTGATGAACGAGATCACATCATTAGAGAATGATGTGATGGACAAGACCCATCCGTTAGCTTGGCATAATGATCGTATAGTTTTATTGCTATTGCTTTCATCATGACTTATACATGTTCCTCTGACTATGAGATTATGCAACTCCCGAATACCGGAGGAACACCTTGTGTGCTATCAAACATCACAACATAACTGGGTGATTATAAAGATGCTCTACAGGTGTCTCCGAAGGTGTTTGTTGAGGTTGCATAGATCAAGATTAGGATTTGTCACTCCGTGTATCGGAGAGGTATCTCTGGGCCCTCTCGGTAATGCACATCACTATAAGCCTTGCAAGCAATGTGACTAATGAGTTAGTTGCCGGATGATGCATTACACAACGAGTAAAGAGACTTGCCGGTAACGAGATTGAACTAGGTATGAGGATACCGACGATCGAATCTCGGGCAAGTAACATACCGATGACAAAGGGAATGACGTATGTTGTTATGCGGTTTGACCGATAAAGATCTTCCTAGAATATGTAGGAGCCAATATGAGCATCGAGGTTCCGCTATTGGCTATTGACCGGAGATGTGTCTCGGTCATGTCTACATAGTTCTCGAACCCGTAGGGTCCGCACGCTTAACGTTCGATGACGATTTGTATTATGAGTTATGTGATTTGATGACCGGATATTGTTCGGAGTCCCGGATGAGATCACAGACATGATGATGTCTACTACACAACCTTCTTCTTGTAGACGTTGTTGGGCCTCCAAGTGTAGAGGTTTGTAGGACAGTAGCAAATTTCCCTCAAGTGGATGACCTAAGGTTTATCAATCCATGGGAGGCGTAGGATGAAGATGATCTCTCTCAATCAACCCTGCAACCAAATAACAAAGAGTCTCTTGTGTCCCCAACACACCCAATACAATGGTAAATTGTATAGGTGCACTAGTTCCGCGAAGAGATGGTGATACAATTGCAATATGGATGGTAGATATGGGTATTTGTAATCTGAAAATATAAAAACAACAAGGTAGCAAGCGATAAAAGTGAGCGTAAACGGTATTGCAATGCTAGGAAACAAGGCCTATGGTTCATACTTTCAATAGTGCAAGTTCTCTCAACAACGATAACATAATTAGATCATATAACAACCCCTCAACATGCAACAAAGAGTCACTCCAAAGTCACTAATAGCGGAGAACAAACGAAGAGATTATTGTAGGGTACGAAACCACCTCAAAGTTATTCTTTCTGATCGATCTATTCAAGAGTCCATAGTAAAATAACACGAAGCTATTCTTTCCGTTCGATCTATCGTAGAGTTCGTACTAGAATAACACCTTAAGACACAAATCAACCAAAACCCTAATGTCACCTAGGTACTCCAATGTCACCACAAGTATCCGTTGGTATGATTATACGATATGCATCACACAATCTCAGATTCATCTATTCAGCCAACACAAAGAACTTCAAAGAGTGCCCCAAAGTTTCTACCGGAGAGTCAGACGAAAACGCAGCCAACCCCTATGCATAAGTTCACAAGGTCACTGAACCCGCAAGTTGATCACCAAGACATACATCAAGTAGATCACGTGAATATCCCATTGTCACCACGGATAAGCACATGCAAGACATACATCAAGTGTTCTCAAATCCTTAAAGACTCAATCCGATAAGATAACTTAGAAAGGAAAACTTAATCCATTACAAGAGAGTAGAGGGGGAGAAACATCATAAGATCCAACTCTAGTAGCAAAGCTCGCAATACATCAAGATCGTGCCATATCAAGAACACAAGAGAGAGAGATCAAACACATAGCTACTGGTACATACCCTCAACCCCGAGGGTGAACTACTCCCTCCTCAACTTGGAGAGCGCCGGGATGATGAAGATGGCCACCATTGATGGATCCCCCCCTCCGGCAGGGTGCCGGAACAGGGTCCCGATTGGTTTTTGGTGGCTACAGAGGCTTGCGGCGGCGGAACTCCTGATCTAGGTTATTTTCTGGAGGTTTGGGGATTTATAGGAGAGGTTGGCGTCGAGAACAAGTCAGGGGACCCCACGGAGAGTCCACGAGGCATGTGGGCGTGCCCGAGGTGGGCGCCTCCACCCTCGTGGGGGCCCACGGGACTCCCCTCCGATAACTCTTCGTTCCAGTATTTTTTATATTTTCCAGGAAAAATCTTCGTTGATTTCAGCGCATTCCGAGAACTTTTATTTCTGCACAAAAACAACACCACGGTAGTTCTGCTGAAAACAACGTCAGTTCGGGTTAGTTCTAACCAAATCATACCAAAATCATGTAAAAATATTATAAACATGGCATGAATACATAAAAAATTATAGATACGTTGGAGACGTATCAGTATCCCCAAGCTTAATTCCTGCTCGTTCTCGAGTAGGTAAATGATAAAAACAGAATTTTTGATGTGGAATGCTACTTAACATATTTATCAATGTAATCTTCTCTATTGTGGCAAGAATATTCAGATCCATAAGATTCAAGACAAAAGTTTAATATTGACATTAAAATAATAATACTTCAAGCATACTAACAAAGTAATCATGTCTTCTCAAAATAACATGGCCAAAGAAAGTTCATCCCTACAAAATCATATAGTTTGGCTATGCTCCATCTTCGTCACACAAAATGTTCAAATCATGCACAACTCCGATGACAAGCCAAGCAATTGTTTCATACTTTAGTGTTCTCAAACCTTTTCAACTTTCACGCAATACATGAGCGTGAGCCATGGACATAGCACTATAGGTGGAATAGAATGGTGGTTGTGGAGAAGACAAAAAAGAGGAAGATGGTGTGCATCCAACTTGCTTGCTCACGAAGACCTAGAGCATTTTGAGGAAGCCCATTGTTGGAATATACAAGCCAAGTTCTATAACGAAAATTCCCACTAGTATATGAAAGTGACAAAATAAGAGACTCTCTATCATGAAGATCATGGTCCTACTTTGAAGCACAAGTGTGGAAAAAGGATAGTAACATTGACCCTTCTCTCTTTGTCTCTCATTTTTGGGCCTTCTCTTTTTTTATTTGGCCTTTCTCCCTTTTTTTATTTCCTCACACGGGACAATGCTCTAATAATGATGATCATCACACTTCTATTTATTTACAACTCGATACTTAGAACAAAATATGACTCTATATGAATGCCTCCGGCGGTGTATCGGGATGTGCAATGAATCAAGAGTGACATGTATGAAAGAATTATGAAGGTGGCTTTGCCACAAATACGATGTGAACTACATGATCATACAAAGCAATATGACAATGATGGAGCGTGTCATAATAAACGGAACGGTGGAAGTTGCATGACAATATATCTCGGAATGGCTATGGAAATGCCATAATAGATAGGTATGGTGGCTGTTTTGAGGAAGGTAAATGGTGGGTTTATGGTACCGACGAAAGTTGCGCGGTACTAGAGAGGCTAGCAATGGTGGAAGGGTGAGGGTGCGTATAATCCATGGACTCAACATTAGTCATGAAGAACTCATATACTTATTGCAAAAAATCTATAAGTCATCAAAACCAAGAACTACACGCATGCTCCTAGGGGATAGATTGGTAGGAAAAAGACCATCGCCATTCCCCGACCGCCACTCATAAGGAAGACAATCAAAGAAACACCTCATGCTTCAAATTTGTTACACAACGGTTACCATACACGTGCATGCTACGTGACTTGCAAACCTCAACACAAGTATTTCTCAAATTCACAATTACTCAACTAGCATGACTCTAATATCACCATCTTCATATCTCAAAACAATCATCAAGCATCAAACTTCTCATACTATTCAATGCACTTTATATGAAAGTTTTTATTATACCCATCTTGGATTCTCATCATACTAGGACTATTTTTATAACCAAAGCAAATTACCATGCTATTCCAGAAGACTCTCAAAATAATATAAGTGAAGCATGAGAGTTCATATATTTTTTCAAAATAAAACTACCGTCATGCTCTAAAAGATATAAGTGAAGCACTAGAGCAAACGACAAACTACTCCAAAAGATATAAGTGAAGATCAATGAGTAGTTGAATAATTATGTAAATATGTGAAGACTCTCTAACATTTAAGAATTTCAGATCTTGGGATTTTATTCAAACAGCAAGCAAAATAAAATAAAATAAAATGACGCTCCAAGCAAAACACATATCATGTGGTCAATAAAAATATAGCCTCAAGTAAAGTTACCGATAGATTTAAGATTTAAAGAGGGATGCCTTCCGGGGCATTCCCAAGCTTAGGCTTTTGGTTGTCCTTGAATTTTACCTTGGGGTGCCTTGGGCATCCCCAAGCTTAGGCTCTTTCCACTCCTTATTCCAAAATCCATCAAAACTCTACCCAAATACTTGAAAACTTCACAACACAAAACTTCAACAGAAAATCTCATGAGCTCCATTAGTATAAGAAAATAAACCACTACTTTAAGGTACTGTAATGAACTCATTATTTATTTATATTGGTGTTAAACCTACTGTATTCCAACTTCTCTATGGTTCATACCCTCCGATACTACTCATAGATTCATCAAAATAAGCAAACAACACATAGAAAACAGACTCTGTCAAAAACAGAATAGTCTGTAGTAATCTGTAACTCCTGAATACTTATGTAACTCCCAAAATTCTGAAATAAATTGGTGGACCTGAGGAATTTGTCTATTAATCTTCTGCAAAAATAGTCAACTTAAAACCACTCTTCTGTAAAAAATGACAGCTAATCTCGTGAGCGCAAAGTTTCTGTTTTTACAGCAAGATCGCATTAGCTTTCACCCAAGTCTTCCCAAAGGTTCTACTTGGAAATTTATTTAAAAAAAGCTATAAAACATGATTACTACAGTATCTTAATCATGTGAACACACAAAAACATTAGGGGTAAATATTGGATTATCTCCCAACAAGCGCTTTTCTTTAATGCCTTTCTAGCTAGGCATGATGATTTCAATGATGTTCACATAAAAGATAAGAATTGAAACATAGCGGGAGAATCATGAAGAATATGACTAGCACATTTAACTCTAACCCACTTCCTATGCATAGGGATTTTGTGAGCAAACAACTTAAGGGAACAGTAATCAACTAGCATAGGAAGGCAAAACAAACATAACTTCAAGATTTTCAACACATAGAGAGGAAACTTGATATTATTGCAATTTATACAAGCATATATTCCTCCCTCATAATAATTTTCAGTAGCATCATGAATGAATTCAACAATATAACCATCACATAAAGCATTCTTTTCATGATCCCCAAGCATATAAATTTTTATTACTCTCCACATAAGCGAATTTCTTCTCATGAATAATAGTGGGAGCAAACTCAACAAAATAATTATCATGTGAGGCATAATCCAATGACAAGTTTCATGGTTACCATTATTATTTATAGCATACATGTCATCACAATAATCATCATAAATAGGAGGCATGCTATGATCAAAATAAATTTTCTCATCCAAACTTGGGGGACTAAAAATATCATCTCCATCAAACATAGCATCCCCAAGCTTGTGGCTTTGCATATTATTAGCATCATAGATACTCAAGGAATTCATACTATCAACATTGAAATCATGCTCATCATACAAAGATTTAGTGCCAAACATTCTAATGCATTCTTCTTCTAGCACTTGAGCACAATTTTCCTTTCCATCATTTTCACGAAAGATAATAAAAAAGATGAAGCATATGAGGCAACCTCAATTCCACTTTTTTTGTAGTTTTCTTTTATAGACTAAACTAGTGATAAAACAAGAAACTAAAAGATTCGATTGCAAGATCTAAAGATATACCTTCAAGCACTAACCTCCCCGGCAACGGCGCCAGAAAAGAGCTTAGTTGACGGGGTGTTAGTGCCGCTTACCTAGCCTCCCCGGCAACGGCGCCAGAAAAGAGCTTGATGTCTACTACACAACCTTCTTCTTGTAGATGTTGTTGGGCCTCCAAGTGCAGAGGTTTGTAGGACAAGAGCAAATTTCCCTCAAGTGGATGACATAAGGTTTATCAATCCGTGGGAGGCGAGGGATGAAGATGGTCTCTCTCAAACAACCCCGCAACCAAATAACAAAGAGTCTCTTGTGTCCCCAACACACCCAATACAATGGTAAATTGTATAGGTGCACTAGTTCCGTCAAGAGATGGTGATACAAGTGCAATATGGATGGTAGATATGGGTATTTGTAATCTGAAAATATAAAACAGCAAGGTAGCAAGTTTATAAAAGTGAGCGTAAATGGTATTGCAATGCTAGGAAACAAGGCCTAGGGTTCATACTTTCACTAGTGCAAGTTCTCTCAAGAATGATAACATAATTAGATCATATAACAATCCCTCAACATGCAACAAAGAGTCACTCCAAAGTCACTAATAGCGGAGAACAAACTAAGAGATTATTGTAGGGTACGAAACCACCTCAAAGTTATTCTTTCTGATCGATCTACTCAAGAGTCCGTAGTAAAATAACACGAAGCTATTCTTTCCGTTCGATCTATCCTAGAGTTCGTACTAGAATAACACCTTAAGACACAAATCAACCAAAACCCTAATGTCACCTAGATACTCCAATGTCACCACAAGTATCCGTGGGTATGATTATACGACATGCATCACACAATCTCAGATTCATCTATTCAGCCAACACAAATAACTTCAAAGAGTGCCCCAAAGTTTCTACCGGAGAGTCAATACGAAAACGTGTGCCAACCCCTATGCATAAGTTCACAAGGTCACTGAACCCACAAGTTGATCACCAAAACATACATCAAGTAGATCACGTGAATATCCCATTATCACCACAGATAAGCACATGCAAGACATAAATCAAGTGTTCTCAAATCCTTAGAGACTCAATCCGATAAGATAACTTCAAAGGGAAAACTCAATCCATTACAAGAGAGTAGAGGGGAGAAACATCATAAGATCCAACTATAGTAGAAAAGCTCATGATACATCAAGATCGTACATATCAAGATCTCGAGAGAGAGAGAGAGAGAGAGAGAGAGAGAGATCAAACACATAGCTACTGGTACATACCCTCAACCCCGAGGGTGAACTACTCCCTCCTCATCATGGAGAGCACCGGGATGATGAATATGGCCAGCAGTGATGGATCCCCCCCTTCGGCAGGGTGCCGGAACAGGGTCCCGATTGGTTTTTGGTGGCTACAGAGGCTTGCGGCGGCGGATGTCCCGATCTAGGTTATTTTCTGGAGGTTTGGGGATTTATAGGAGAGGTTAGCATTAAGAACAAGTCAGGGCGCACCCTCTACCCTCGTGGGGCCCACATGACTCCCCTCCGGTAAATCTTTGTTCCAGTATTTTTTATATTTTCCAGAAAAAATCTCCATTGATTTTCAGAGCATTCTGAGAACTTTTATTTCTGCACAAAAACAACACCACAGTAGTTCTGCTGAAATCAAAGGCCATCCGGTTAGTTCTAACCAAATCATACCAAAATCATGTAAAAATATTATAAATGGCATGAATACATCAAAAACTATAGATACGTTGGAGACGTATCACATGACGAGGAGTCTCGAAATGCTCGTGACATAAAGAATGATATATCGGACGATGTTATTCGGACACTAGAAAAGTTCCGAGAGGTACCGGGTAAAAACGGAGTGCCGGAGGGGTTACCGGAACCCCCCTGGGAAGTAATGGGCCAACATGGACCTTAGGGGAGAGAGAGGGCAGGCCACGAGGAGGTGGCGGCCCCCGTTCCCGCTCCCTCTCCCTCTCCCGTCCTTCTGCCCCCGTCCACCAAGTGGGATCCTACTAGGACTTGGAGTCCTAGTAGGACTCATCTCTAGCGCGCCCTCTGAGGGGGCCTGACCTCCCCTCTCCTCCTTTATATACGGAGGCAGGGAGGCACCCTAGAACACACAAAGATCAATTGTCTTAGCCGTGTGCGGTGCCCCCCTCCACAGTTACACACCTTGATATATAGTCATAGTGCTTAGGCGAAGCCCTGCGCCGGTAACTTCATCATCACCGTTGCCATGCAGTCGTGCTAACAGAACTCTCCGTCGTCCTCAATTGGATCAAGAGCTCGAGGGACGTCATCGTGCTGAACGTGTGCTGAACACGGAGGTGCCGTACGTTCGGTACTTGGATCGGTTGGATCGTGAAGACGTTCGAATGCTTCAACCGTGTTACTAAACGCTTCCGCTTTCGATCTACGAGGGTACGTGGACACACTCTCCCCGCTCGTTGCTATGCTTCTCCTAGATAGATCTTGCGTGATCGTAGGATTTTTTTTAATTACTATGTTCCCCAACATTAAGTTCATGGAGAAACGGAGTAATGCAATAAGAACGATGACATGATGTAGAAAAGATCTATTCATGTAGGAATAGACCCCATCTTGTTATCCTTAATAGCAACGATACATACGTGTCATGTCCCCTTCTGTCACTGGCATTGAGCACCGTAAGATCGAACCCATCACAAAGCACATCTTCCCATGACAAGAAAAATCGATCTAGTCGGCCTAAGTAAACCAAAGATTCGAAGAAGAAATACGAGGCTATAAGAAATCATGCATATAACAGATCAAAAGACTCAAATAACTTTCATGGATAAAAACATAGATCTGATCATAAACTCAAAGTTCATCGGATCCCAACAAACACACCGCAAAAAGAGTTACATCAAATAGATCTCCAAGAGACCATTGTATTGAGAATCAAAGAGAGAGAGAGAGGAAGCCATCTCGCTACTAACTACGGACCTGTAGGTCTAAAATGAACTACTCACGCATAATCGGAGAGGCACCAATGAGGATGATGAACCCCTCCGCGATGGTGTCTAGATTGGATCTGTGGTTTCTGGAACTTGCGGCGGCTGGAATTGTTTTTCGTCGACTCCCCTAAGGTTTCTGGAATATTGGGTATTTATAGAGCAAAGAGGCGGTGTGGGAGGCCACCGAGGTGGGCACAACCCACCAGGGTGCGCCTGGGCCCCCAGGCGCGCCCGGTCAGGTTGTGCCCCTCGAGCACCTCCTGGTACTTCTTTGGCCCATCTTGTGTTTTCTAGTCCAGAAAAAATCTCCAAAAAGTTCCGCTGTGTTTGACTCCATTTGGTATTGATTTTCTGTGAAGTAAAAAAAAGGAAAAAGCAGCAACTGGCACTGGGCACTATGTCAATAGGTTTAGTCCTAAAAAATGATATAAAGTTGCTATAAAATGGTTGTAAAACATCCAGGAATGATAATATAACAGGATGGAACAATAAAAAATTATAGA
The DNA here is from genome assembly GCA_021605145.1 of Aegilops bicornis. Classification (NCBI taxonomy): domain Eukaryota; kingdom Viridiplantae; phylum Streptophyta; class Magnoliopsida; order Poales; family Poaceae; genus Aegilops; species Aegilops bicornis. Next base: position 998,630 of record JAHIAL010000045.1, read on the forward strand.
TACGTTGAAGACGTATCAGTCCCAAACAGACCCAATACAATGGTAAATTGTATAGGTGCACTAGTTTAGCGAAGAGATGGTGATACAAGTGTAATATGGATAGTAGATATAGGTTTTTGTAATCTGAAAATATAAAAACAACAAGGTAACTAGTAACAAAAGTGAGCACAAATGGTATTGCAATGCTTGAAAACAAGGCCTAGGGTTCATACTTTCACTAGTGCAAGTTCTCTCAACAATGATAACATAATTAAATCATATGGAAATCCCTTCACGTGCGACAAAGAGTCACTCCAAAGTTCCTATCGCGGAGAACATAAGATGAAATTGCTTGTAGGGTACGAAACCACCTCAAAGTTATTCTTTCCTATCAATCCATTGAGCTATTCCTATAAGTATCACAAACAGCCCTAGAGTTCGTAGTAAAATAACACCATATGACACACACCAATCAACCCTAATGTCACCTAGATACTCCAATGTCACCACAAGTATCCGTGGGTCAATTATACGATATGCATCAAACAACTTCAGATTCATAATATTCAATCCAACACAAAGAACCTCAAAGAGTGCCCCAAGATTTCTACCGGAGAAACAAGGATGAAAACATGCATCAACCCCTACGCATAGATTACCCCAACGTCACCTCGGGAATCTGCGAGTTGAGTGCCAAAACATACATCAAGTGAATCAACAGAACACCCCATTGTCACCATGGGTATCCCACGCAATACATACATCACATGTTCTCAAATCCATAATAGTATTCAATCCGGTAAAAGTGAAACCTCAAAGGTAAAACTCAATTCATCACAAGAAGGTAGAGGGGGAGAAACACCATATGATCCAACTATAGTAACAAAGCTCGCGGTACATCAATATCGTGCCAAATCAAGAACACGAGAGAGAGAGAGAGAGAGAGAGAGAGAGAGAGATCAAACACATAGCTACTGGTACATACCCTCAGCCCCGAGGGTGAACTACTCCCTCCTTGTCATGGAGACCGCCGAGATGATGAAGATGACCTTCGGTGATGGTTTCCCCCTCCGGCAGGGTGCCGGAACGGGTTCCTGATTGGGTTTTCATGGCTACAGAGGCTTACGGCGGCGGAACTTCCGATCTAGGGTTCTTTTCGGATGTTTCTATATTTATAAGGATTTTTGGCGTCGGAAACAAGTCAAGGTGGTGCCCGAGGGGCCCACAAGCCCTCAGGGTGCGCCCAGGGGGGTAGGGCGCGCCCCCTGGCTTGTGGACTGCTCGGGACTCTTCTGGTCCAGCTCCGGTGCTTCGAGGGTCTCTTTTGGTCATAAAAAATCACCGTCAATTTTCAGCTTATTTGGACTCCGCTTGATATTCCTTTTCTCAGAAACTCAAAAACAAGGAAAAAACAGAAAACTGGCACTAGGCTCGGGTTAATAGGTTAGTCCAAAGAATAATATAAAATAAAATATTAATGCATATAAAACATCCAAAACAGATAATATAATAGCATGGAACAATAAAAAATTATAGATACGTTGGAGACGTATCACCCGACCACCAATTCCACCGCTTCTTCTTCCTCCTTCGACTCCAAACTGATGACCTCCGACGCCACTAAAGTCCTAATCTAGTGCATTGTGGCACGCTGGTCATGAGGAGCCATGTACACCTCAGACTTGGCCCACCTTACCCTCTCGCCTAGCATTGTCGGAGTTGGCATGATTCATTGCCCAACGAAGGATGTCGACCGACATAGCGCCTTCGCCAAAGTCAGGAATCGGCGTCTTCAACTCCCCGCCGCCACCTTCTTCACCACATCGCCTCGCCTCCTTGTGCATGTCTTCGATGTCATGAAGTTCGAGCACACTTCCATGGTGTTCTCGAACTTGGTGCCGTTACCAAGCGAGCACCCGAGGAAGAAAGCCCTCCATCCAATACGCAAAGGGAAGGGGTTGGGGTTAGAGTTGGAGTTCATGGGATGGATAGGAGGAAGAATGAGAGACAGAGAGGTGAGCGAGTTAGCTGAGTGCAGTTGTGGGTAAGTAGTGATCGCCAAGAGTCTCTGGCGCGGTTCCCCCGGACCGATTGGATCGGTGCTTCGGGTCTTAAAGAAATTCGGTTTCTAGATTTGGCTAACCGATCGGTTTCCTATCAAAACACTAACCAAGAGATCGATGCACCGATGCTTCGGTTTGGGTCTCGGTTAAGACCGAACAATTGATGAAAAATAAACCGAGTAGGCAATGAAGATCCAGAAAATATGAGAATGGCGAAGATCAATTATGGCAAACACGTTAATTACAACTTGTAGTCCATTGTCCACTACCTTATCCCTCTATGCTCTCTACCCCTGCACAGTTGCACTTGTAAAACATATCCTTAGATCCCCGCGCCTCCCAGCTCCCTCTCTCTCTCTCTCTCTCTCTCTAACATCAGATACCAAGATTTGCAACTTGGTTTTGGGCTCGGCAGGTGGAAGAGATGGTCGCCGCCTCGCCAGTTATCTTCTATCTCCATGAACAGCAGCACTACCATCGTATCACCCTGGCTGAGAGGTGGAAGTGGAGCGCCACCTCCATCGGCCATGGGGATGGACAAAAGTCAAAGGCAGGGGCAACGGTCGAGAGACTAGCGAGCGACGGCTAGGGTGCGGTCGTGCGTCTAGGATTGGGAAACAATTTCACCGCTCTATCCAGGTTGAGCAGTTGGGCTGTGGGCCATGGGGTACGTAGATTTCTCAGGAGTTGACCATTGGTTCGGTACTTTGGTGTGTTCGGTTGCTCCATGCATACACCCGAACTGACCAAACAGAGTTCAGTTTTTCATATTGGCGACCGAATTTACGACCGAAGGATTCAGTTTCGTGCGTTCAGGTTCGTTCCCGGTTATTTCGGTCGATACTTTCGTCATCGGGTTTATATGCCCACCCCTAATCGTCAGTTCAGGTAAATATAGGGGCTCTGGACGATAGGTTTTAATACCGATCAACTTTTGAACTTTCTGCTATTCATAACACAGATCGAGACAGAGACCAATGACAAGGGCAAGGAGGTGGTGCCTCCCATGGATAAGGGCAAGTAGGTGGTGCTTCTCTTGGAGGTGGTGACACACACGACCGAGGAGGTGCCGCCCACGGACGACGAGTTCGTGGTGGAGGAGCCCCCGGCGGCAACCGGCAAGCGCCGGAACTACGGGCACTACCATGAGGAGGGTGGGCCAACTCACTTCTGCAAGGTGATTCTTGCCCCGAGTGCATACCAATGCCCCTAGACTTCGCCAAGCACTTCCCGGCTGTGCCGACGGAGTTCAAAATCAAGATGAACACCAGCTACTCATGGATGGTACTGTGAGGTTGATGAACGACGGGGTTACCCTCGACCAGGGTTGGGCCACCTTCGCCGCTGTCCATTAGATCAAGATCGGGCACATGGTGACCTTCAAATTGCTGACTCCCCACATGTTCAAGGTCATTGTCTTCAACGACGACAACATTGAAGTGGTGACCAAGTGTGCGAGGCATGACGAGGCCTTCGTCGTGAACATCTAGGACAACTCTTTGTTGATGCAGCTGGTTTAGTATCGACTATATCATACTACTTTGCTTGAAAACTGCTATGTTTAAGTGTGCTACTATGTTTAAAACTGCTTGCTATGGTTTAAAACTGTGTTAATATGCTATCTTTTGTGTGTCTTTGGGTTGTTCTACACACCCCTGTGTGCTGGTAACCTCACCACCTCGCCGAAGAGATTACCAGACAACAGGCGTTGCATTAGACCAAACACCTTGCCTTGTGTTTCTGCCTAAACAAGCAGGCAGCCAAACAAGCCACCATTCGTTACGCCCGATGCCGACAAACAAACAACACACAAATGTTGATTTTTGCCTGTTTTCTCTCAGCTAGGCCCAACTGGGAAGTGTATGCTATGGAGGCAAAATTTGCTACCAGAACCAAACACACCCATAGTAGCGCACCTCTTAATATGGGCAAGATATAGCCCGGGTACAGATCAACGGGAGGGGGGCTATATGTTGTTTACTGCAACTCGGAAGGAGGTCTCACCTCATGCAGCGCTACCTTCGCGTCGCTATGGAAAAATATTCATTCGTTTTTACGTTCGTTCGTTTCTTTTTCTTGTGTTCATTGTTGGGAAAAATATTCTAAAATACATATGTTCAAAAACTTAAACTAACTTAAAATTTAACAAAAACCATGAATTTAGAAATTGTTAATGCAGTGACAAAATTTGTTAGCATAGTTTAGAAAAATGTTGATCCCACTCAAAAAAGCATGTTCACGTGTTCCAAAAATTGTGTTAATGTTTATACATTCCAAAACAATGTTCGTGTAGTTTACAAAAAAATGTTTTGTATCATTTAAAATAATTCAACGTGTATTATAAAAATATGTTACACGTTTTCAGTTTTATATAACATGTGTTTTGAATAAAAAAATTTAAATGTGCATTTATTAAAGGTTAAACAGGTATAGTTTCTTTTTAGGTGTATATGAATAATCTACATTGTGTATAGAAAATGCACACATCAAACATATATTTGAAAAATGTGAATCATCTATTTAAATTTTTAATGGTGTATAAAAATCATTTGTATACAAAAAAGTATTGTATGAGAAAACTAGATGCTAAATCATAATTTTGAAACAGGTAACTTACGTAAAAAAATTGACGTGTATTCAAAAAATGGAAAAAAATGAAGAAACCAAGAAAGAAACAATGAAAGCCAAAGAAACCTGAGAAAGAAAAAAATAACACCAAATAAAACTGAGAAAAGAAACAAAAAAAGAAAGAAAACAAAAAAGAAAGGAAAAATAAAGAAAAGTGAAAAATGAAAGAAAACTTAGTGCGCCGGCCCAAAAGGAGCGAGCGAGCGGGGCAGGCGCCAAAGGTGAAACGTACTTAGCAATCAGTATGGGCGAGGGGCCGTGGTACGTTTCGTGTCTGAATGTGGCAGCATTCCTTGGCACTCTCTCCTCTCTTTGGGCTGCAGTCTATCCCTTTTTCTCCTCACTTTCTTCTTTGTCCTTCTCTCGGGAAATCCCTATTTGCCGGTCACTGCAGCAAGTACTCCAAAATCACTCGTGAAGGGTTACCCACTTACCCTTGCAAAGGTCATCCCGACCTTCTCAGGCGAGGACTTTCCACGACCTATGTGTTTTCCTTTTGTTTTGTATATTCGTTCATTCAAAATGTTCTATCTCTTGAAGCATGGGTCCAAATCCTGAACCGCTCTTCACTGTTAAATTTCTCAGACGAGATCTTCAAAACTAGATCCCATGTTAATAGATTTTGACAAACTTATTTTCATGAGAAAAAAACGAAATCAGACAAAAAATAAACTGAAAAAATTAATAACAATAATAATAGTAATAATAATACAAAAACGAAGACAAAAAACCGTGGTCCGTGCAAAAAAATGAACACAAAAAAGGAAGAAAATGCCGGAGCCCGATGGTTGAGATTTTTCACTTTTTGGAGCACATGCTGGCTTTTTTCCTTTTTTCGGTGTTCCTCACTGAAGTAAAATTGTGCTTCCATGAGAAGCAAATCTCGCGAAAGCAGATATTTCTTGCGAAAGCATTCTGTGCTTCTCATGGTAGGACATATTTTCTCTTTTTCGAGCTGCGCTTCTTGCAGAAGCAAATCTGTGCTTCCACAAGAAGCAAATCTGTGCTTCCACGAGAAGCAAATATGTGCTTCTCATGGAAGATTTTTTTTGCACGAAGCACAGCTCATGGGAAGCAAATATATGCTTCCCAGAGAAGTATTTGCTTCTCCTGGAAGCCAGAGTTTTCCCTTTTCAAGAAGCATAGTTATGCTTCTAGTGGAAGCATATATTTTATCTACGCAAAAGACAAAATTCACATTTTTTTTTTCAAAACATTGGAAAAACCAGGCGAAAATCGGAAAGCCAAAAAACCCAAAAAATCCATTTGTTACCCAAAAACGCATAAAAAAATGAAACCCTGATGCACGTGACATGTGGCAGCGACTAGAAGCACCATTTGGCGACATGCCACCAAAAGTGACCCTTTGAGGACCACCTAGAGGTAACCTCAAGTATAATTTTTAAAACACCTCAGTTAGTTAGTCCCGTCTAAACACACACAGAGTCAATAGGGTGGGCCAGCCCACTTGTCATAGGTGCGAGGCCACACGTTTTTAGTTTCGTCTTCTTTATTTTATTTTATCTGTTTATCTTTTCTTCTAATTTTTGTATTTCTTAGTGTTTCTATTTTTAGAAAGTCCAAATTTTCACCTTTGTTTACATTTTTCAATATTTGTTCAAAATTTTGTATGAGTTTCAATTTTTGTTCATGCTTTTCAAAATTTCTTCATTTTTTGAAAAGTTGATCATGTTATCAAAGTTTTGATTTTTTTTCACAATTTTCAACAAATTTTCGAAAATTCAACAATTGTACGGAATTTTATTTTTGTTCACGTTATCAAAATTTGTTCCCATTTTCAAAAAAATTTCATCATTTTTAAAAAATGTTCAGAATTTTTGAATTGTGTTCGCACTTACAAAAATGTTAGAGCATCTTAAAAATATATTCACGTCTCTAAATTTTGTTTGTTTTTCTTAAAAAAATTTCAAAATTAGAAAAAAAGAAATGTTCACATCTTCAAAAAATATTTGGAATTTTAAAAACTTTTTGAGTTTTGAACAATATTTGGCATTTGAAAATTGTTTAGAATTTTCAACAAATGTTCCAAATGTTTTTCAAATCTGGACACTACAATTGTTTTTCTTAATATTTCACGCTCCAATAAATAATGAACTATTATCAGTCATCGAATGTTGATGCTACAGTGTATTCTTGGAGAGGTTATCCTTATTTTTGGAATTTTTTATCACAAAATGCAAAGTGGGCCAGCCCACTTGCGTGAACCCTAGCACGCTCCTATACGACGCAAAACATGTCATATAGGAGAGTTAATTGCTCAAAACCATCACATTTGTGACTAGGGTACTCCAAAACCACCGCTTTTGTCAAAAATCACAAAAAACCACCACTTCTATGCCAAGTTAATAACAAAACACACTAACTCGAAACTGAGCCGCGTTATAGCAAAACTGACGGGTGGGACCCATACATCTGGGCTGATGTGGCGAAGACTAGTCCTAGTCAATATTTGACCTGCTGAGGTGGACACGGGTCCCACTTGTCTGTCTCACACCTTCTTCCTCCTCAAATTTCTATCCCTCCCCATCTCACCATCTCCACTGGCGGCTGGAGGCCGAGCTCAAGGAGGTGCCACCGCCGGCAAGCCCCGCCCCTGCGTCTGCAACGCCGCCGCTCTGCCCCAACGCTTTGCCTCAAGGCCGACTGCAGGCGCCGCCACCCCGCCATCCCATGTCCGTCATAGCTTCGCCCACACCAAGACTCGCAGCTGTCATGCTCCTCGCAGTCACCGCGAAGCCTCACAGATGTGACGTCCCGATTCAATCGTACACTAATCATGCACGCAAATGTGTACGATCAAGATCGTGGACTCACGGAAGATATCACAACACAACTCTAAAACATAAATAAGTCATACAAGCATCATAACACAAGCCGTGGGCTTCGAGGGCTCGAATACAAGTGCTCGATCATAGACGAAGTCAGCGGAAGCAACAATATCTCGAGTACATACATAAGTTAAACAAGTTTGCCTTAAGAAGGCTAGCACAAATTGGGATATGATCGAAGAGGCGCAGGCCTCCCGCCTGAGATCCTCCTAACTACTCCTGGTAAATGCGTCAGTGGGCTGCCTGCGTAGTAGTAGAGGCACCTCCGTGTAGTAGGAGTCGTCGTCGACGGTATGCCCGCTCTTGGGCTCACATCCGTTGTGACAACCAGGTAGAAGGGAAGGGGAAAAGGGGGAGAAAAGCAACCGTGAGTACTCATCCAAAGTACTCGCAAGCAAGGAGCTACACTACATATGCATGGGTATATGTGTAAAGAGGCAATATCGGTGGACTGAACTGCAGAATGCCAGAATAAGGGGGATAGCTAGTCTTATCGAAGACTACGCTTCCAGCCTCTGCCTTTGCAAAGATGTAGAAGAGAGTAGATCAAGTCCTCCATGTAGCATCGCATAGCATAATCCTACCCGCAATCCCTCCTCGTCGCCTGTTAGAGAGCGATCACCGGGTTGTATCCGCACTTGGAAGGTGTGTTTTATTAAGTATTCGGTTCTAGTTCTCATAAGGTCAAGGTACAACTCCAAGTCGCCCCACATCAAGATCACGGCTATTCAATAGATTAACTTCACCCTAGGGTGCACCACATAACCCAACACGCCGATCCCGCTTGGCCGGACACACTTTTTCGGGTCATGCCCGCCGCTGAAGATTAACACGCCACAGCCCCACCTAGGCCAACAGAGAGGTCAAGACGCCGGTCTAAACCTAAGCGCACATGGGTCCGGGCCCATCGCCTTAGCACACCTCAAGACGTTATGCGACGTGGCCGGAAGCGTAACTAGCCCCTTAATACAAGAGCGGGCTTATGCTCCAATCCGGGCGAAGCGCCGCCAACATGGACGTCACGCGAAGGCTTCACGATACCACGACGCCGAAAGTGCCCATATCTTTCCCACGTAGTTGGTTAGTGCGCATGCACCAAATGGCCGCACTCGCATCAAATACCAAGATCTCGTTAAGCGTGTTAATAATGTAATCATGGACACCGACCAGGCCAGGCCCACCTCTCACCTAGGTAGTCTCAACTCGCCATGTCGCTCCGCCACAAAGATCCACACAGAGGGTCACGGGACAAAGGTCCTTTCACCCCCAATCCGTGAATCACTCATGGGTGCTCCATGAGCCGACCCGACTTTTAGTCACCACATGTATCATGTATAAAGTATATAGTATATACCGTGATCACCTCCAGAGTGATCACAGCCCGATAGTATAGCACAGCAGACGGACAATAATGTAGGGCCACTCATGGAATACTAGCATCCTATACTAAGCATGTAGGATTGTAGGTATAGGTAACAACAGTAGTAGCAAGGACAAGCTATGCATCAGGATAGGAATAACGGAAAGCAAGAATATGCTACACCACTCTAATGCAAGTAGTAGAGAGTAGAATAGGCGATATCTGGTGATCAATGGGGGAGCTTGCCTGGTTGCCACAGCAAGGAGGGGTCATCTTTGGTGTAGTCGAACACACGGACATCGGCACCGGCCTCAAAGTCTACCGGAAAAAGTAACGGAGGGGAAACACAATAAATAACAGAGCAATCAAATGTAACACAAAGCAAGACGCTGCAATATGCGGTGCTAGGGGTGACCTAACATAGTGGTAGGTGATACTGCCAAGGGGGAAACATCCGAGAAAGTATCCCGATGTTTGGCGTTCGATAGATGTGCCGAGGGGAAAGTTGCAGGTTTGGTATGCTAGGGACGTGCGGCTGACAAACGGACTGCATATTCTGATTCGTCTCGTCGTTCTGAGCAACTTTCATGTAGAAAGTATTTTCATCTGAGCTACGATTTATTTTATATGATTTTATAAAGTTTTAAATCATTTTTAGAATTAATGTAATTAATTTAATTAGAAAATGTTTATTGCGTCATCATGACGTCGGGCCGATCAGCGTTGACTGCTGACCGGTCAAACAGGCAAGTGGGGCCCGTCTGTCATTGGCTATTTATCTAATTAGGTTATTAAGGTTAATTAACAGGGCTAATTAGATTAATTAACATGATTAATTAATTTAATTAATCAATATTTTTAATTAATATCCTTTTTTTTATTCCTTTTTAAACGCTTTGGTATGCGCGGCCCTGCTTGTCAAGGCCTGTATGGCCTTAGCGGGCACCGGGCGGTGCGGTTACGGGCGTGTGGGCGCTGGCGCCCAGCCTGAACGGGCACCGATGCGGGAGCGAGCACCGGGCGGCAAAGGAGCAGCGAGGCGCCGAAGGCCTCCGCGACGACAAGGGAAGGGGTCCTCGGGCGCGGAGGGCGCCGGCGTAACATGCGCGCACGGAGGTCGGAGATGGCGGCGTCGAGGCCGCAGGGTAGTGAGCGAAGCGCGGCGTGTGCAGTGGCCGTGGATACAAAGTGCGGGCGGCGGTGGCCTTGATGACGGCTGGCGACGGCATGGATTTGACGCGCGCATGGCAGGCGCGCTGCCCGATCACAGTGAGCGCGAGGCCAGAGCGCGCGAGGCGTGGTCACGGGGCGAGGGAGAGAGGAGGACCGGGGTCCTCACCGGGATTCGTAGGGACAGGGCAGCGGGGGGTCGGGGTGGTCGACGGGGACGACGGCGGAGAGGAAGCAGGCCGGTGGGGAGGAGGACGGGGACGACGATCCGGCGAGGCGGTGAGGGTTGGTGGAGCTGGCGAGGAGCCGAGGTGGAGCAGCGACGGCGTGGGTGATGGGGTTCCCGAGGCGGCGGCATCGCTGGTCGACGCCACCCCGATCCAGATGGGATCGAGAGGTGGTGGGGAGACGGGGAGGCGATGTGGGAGAGTGGGGGTGGACCGGCTAGGGTTTCGGGGTAGTGGGTGTATAGGCGCACTGGTGGGCGGGTCATGGTGGTCTGGGTGGCTCGGGCCGTGGGCCCAAGCCGTGAGGGTTTGTTTGTTTTTTTAACTTCGTTTTATTTCCTTTCTCTTCATTTATTTTCATTTCTATTTTAATTCAATTTAAAATATTTATGCATTCTGTAAAAGTGTGTTTCCTTCACCTTAAATTCCCAAACACTAATCGACACACTCCGAACAATTTAGTTTTAAAGTTTGAAAATTTTTGTTGTTTGACATATTTTGAATTTGACTTTTGAACCGGTTTTGAACTAACGAGAGGTTAGCAACGATGCTTGGGTGACGTGGCATCGTTAACGGGATTACGTAGTCCGATTATCCGGTGTCACACGGCACCGCTTGTCGGATCCTCTCGCAAGGCGTCGCGGTGATGGGGCGGGGCTTGGCGGGCGAAGGGGTGCCTCGACCTTGATGGAGCGGGCGCGTGGGGCTCGGCCTCTTGAGCTGGCAGGGCGGCAGGGGGAGGGGAAGAGGGGCTCGGCCACGCCGGTGCATCCTGGGCGCTGGGTTCGGCCTTGCCCGAGCTAGCAGGGCGCTGGCACGCCGAGAAGGGCGCGCACGCGAGAGTTCAGCTCACGAGCGGGCAGGCGGGCGGGGGGGAGGGCTCGCCCACGCCGGAGCATCCTGGGCGCTGGGGTTAGGCCTCGCCCGAAGCTAGTGGGGTCACCGCCGCTGTTTCCTCCACCGCCTCTGTTGGAAGGAGAGGAGATAAGAAAAGGAGAGGAGAGCTGACAGGTGGGACCCCCGTCCACCTCAGCTGGTCAAAGATTGACTAGGATTAGTCTTCCCCACATCATTGGTCCCACCCGTCAGGTTTGCTGTTAGATGCCCTCAATTTTGAATCAGTGCAATTTGTTATCCACTTGGCGCAGAAGTGGTTTTCTTTTGTGATTTTTGATGAAAACGATAGTTTTGGAGTACCATAGCCACAAATGTGGTGGTTTTGAGCAATTAACTCATGCACAAACACAAAATGAAGATATGACCATGATATAATATGATGATATAGGCTCTTTATTTGATTCTAGCAATGCCATATCAATGACTGAATTTGCTAGCATAGCCTACTTATGAAAGTCTAAATACTTATCATTCTAACATGAGTAAAATGCATTAGTAGTCATTAAACTTATCGTGTACGCTCACTTTGATCACTGTACTTAAAAATACGATCAATACGATCACTATATACGTGCTAAGTTGATTATACGGCCACTGTGAAATCATACAAGTCCGCATTTCATTCATTTGACTGGTCAAACAATCCACACGGCGTGCGGCCCTACCTGTTAGTGGGTGGAAGTAAGAAGTAGAGGGAAAAATAAAAATTCTGCTGTAGGAATTCGAACCCCATACCTCACGCTAATTGTGCGCGCAGGCTAACCAGCCGCTTCGGTTCGAATCTTGTGTCGAATTAGAGGAGAAAACCTTTTATATCTTCTAGTCATTCACGTGACAACGTTGGGATATTTCTTTTTTGCGTATGTTCAGATATAAGACCATTCTATTGATTTAGATGATAGTGCATTCTAATTCATAGTGATTTCTTCCATATCAGTTTTACCGTACCAAATTGCACCGTTGCAAGTGTAATTTGGCTAACGTATATATTTCTGTTGATAGCATTTATAAGCATAATTTGGAGTACTTAACATGTGTATATTATTTTTATGCATTTAAACATTTATTAATAAAATTTTATATAGACATATGTTGACCATTTTGATAAGTACACTCCGCCATAATTAGCTACAAGATGACCGCACGCCAAATCCCTGATCGTCTCGTGCTAAAAACAGAGCAACGGCGCTCACCAAATCTACTGGAGCTGCTGCTGCCGCTGCGGCCACGTCACTGTCGAGCCGCCGTCCACACGTGCATATATTGAACAAAAGAAATTGAAGTGCTGATTCAATCTCGTTTTCTTGCGAGGGAAGTGCTAATGCAATTTTGGCCATGAATCGTATGTACAAGTACGCAGTACTGCCAAAACAGCTTTTTAAATCCTAAAAGGCCCGACCACTGAAGCCGAAACGATTATGATTTAGTACATCCCAAATGGCTCGCACGCAAAAGAAAAAAACTGCAATGGCTGTCACGTGAATCCAGTAGGATATGAATGGTTTTTTGCTCAAGTTTTACAAGGCGGGAGACAGGTGAAGCTGGTTTCCCTGCTCGCCTGGTTTCGACTCCCCGCAGACGCATAATTTTATTTCCCCCTACTCCTTTCTTCCACCCACTGACAGGTAGGGCCCACACAGTCAGAGAAAAAAAACTGACAAGGCCTTGTTTGACCAGTCAAATAGATGAAATACAAAGCTATACAATCTGGTAGTGACCGTATATTCATCTCAACACGTATATAATGACTATATTGACCGTATTCTTAAATACAATGACCAAAGTGAGCGTGTACGATAAGTTCAATGACCACTAGTGCATTTTACTCTTCTAACATAATTGCTTTATCTAAAAGCACGGTAGAATATGCATGGTTTAGCAGAATGATTAACCACACTCAAAATCATATGGTCGAGATTCATCAGAATCACATAACTTGATTTATCAAGATGCTTTCGCTTCTGTTACTCAATACCTACAGGTTATTGGAAGAGCAATATCTTAAAGCACATTGCTAAAAAATTACTTATCCTCATGAATTATAGAAAATCAAGGAAACAATTTGCAAACAAATACTGAAATCCAACAAATTATTCACAATGTCATGATCATGTCAATGGAATTGGTATGAAACATCTTCCAGATTTGCAAAGTTCACGGGAGCAACCTCCCAAACTATAACATGTTAACAATCACCAGATTGCATATCTATAATACCTAAATAGTTTATCCCCACTACCATATTTCTCTTGACATGCAAGCTATCCACCTCATCAATCTGCCACATCAGCATTCTTTTTTTAATTTCAGTTACTAATAGGACGACCTCCCTGCTACTGAAGTTCATATCAGCGTTCATCGCCCACCATTATGCTGGACGATTGTATCGACTCCTTATCCACTCCCCCAGATTGATCCCCCATTAAAGAGCCCGACCGCACCACTTCCTTCTCCCCTTCAACTTCTTCCCCGCCGTAGAAAACTAGAAATCATTCACCAATCCTTGCGGTATGGAGAGCTGGTGGCTGGACAGCGTTATTTTCTCCGTGAGGATTCTCCATGAAAACGCCTCTTAATCTCTCTCCCTCTTCGCCTTCTCTAATCTGTATCAAACCTCAATAATATCTTGATTGATTTTCAGGGTAACCGACGCACACCCCCTACGAGGCCCCTCGGCTCCTCTCCCTTCATCCCCATAAATCCATCGTCACACTTTCGATTCGCCTAAGCACCTAACTCAGGCCACCCCTTGATCCAGCTATGCCACCAGCGGCGACTTTCCACAGCCAGGTGCTCCTCCACTGCTGCGCCATTGCTGCCTCCCTCAAAACCGTCATCGCCGTCTTCCTGGGCCATTGAGGACACCGGCCCCAACAGGCAAGAGTAGCAACACCGCCAGGTCGACCTCGGCGGCGAGCAGCCGAGCCTCCTCACCGACCCGTCATCAAGCCGCGGTCGAGGCCCTGCTCACCCTAACACTCCACCGCAAACTGCTCCCGCTAGGACGAGCTACTGCTGCCTGCCGCTGCCTGCCGCTGCCTGCCGACAACGCCGACGGAGGATCAACACCACCAACAAGAGCCATTGGCAGCAACAGGGGCAGACCTTCTACAGCTCCGCGGACGACGAGTCGTCGGCCAGCCTCATCGTCATCTAGAAGCTGTGCATACGACCGCACTCCCACAGCCTCACCACCACCACGTACAACGATGGCCACGACCACATGAACTGGATCAGAAGATGGACAGGGTGGAGGACGAGTTCCTGTCCATGCTTCACTTGACATGAAGAAACTATTGGGATAAGAGGAGTCCACGGATTAGCTTGACTTTCATTCCCATCAAGCCTTCACCTTCCTGATATGAAGAAGCTTGGTTGGAGGCTCCGCCACCACGGGTATCTATGATGCCGACAGCATGTAGAATTGTAGATGCCATTTGGCTCCTTTCTAGATTCAGTTTCTGCACTCTGCCTAAATTCGTTTTACAGTATGAATCAATACCAAACTCCTTTTGTATTTTTGAAACCATGTCATGTGAGCGCATTCCTGCTTTGTTCGTGTGTTGGTGACAGTGGTTAGAAACTTTCAGATTTAGTAAAATATTTTTTTCCCACAACAGATGGATATATAAGGTTATAGTATATACTTGCATTAACATTTTTCTGGTAAGGGGGTACTACTATTAATGATTTTTTATCTCATCGGGAAAGATTCTCGGAATATTAGTCCAATAATGCTTCAACTAAGCTTTTCTCTTAATGCACATCCAACGAATATCATCTAATGATATTCTCCTGCTACAAGAGGTATTTTGCATATGTCAGAATGAATCTACGGCTACAGACTTCAGAAACTGTTCAAATATGTATGTAACTTTCTGTTGTTATCCCTGCAAAAATAAATTGTGAGGTTATTTACATATAATAAATTGTGCTTTCAATGCAGCTGGCCCGGTTGTATGTGTTAATTTTTGGTGCGCAGCATTCAAATTAATTAAACTTTTTCCGTTGCATATTTTTGTAAGAAAATATTATATTTATATATATATAAACATAATGTGGTAATCTTATTTTGCAAGCCTCAAATCTTCTAAGTGTCAAATTTGAGTTCTGCCATTTAATTGCTTACAACTTAAAATTCATCATCGAAACATATAGTTTAACTTTTTTTCGACCAAAGGCTCGCCTGGTATCGTGCTTTTTTCTTCATCTAATCATTGCCTTTTCTTTGTTATACATACACCTTCAAGAGACTTTAGGCTAATATCCCGCCGCAACGCGCGGGGTATCATCTAGTATTGTACTATTTTTCCTTCCAGTTTTTCCCTAATGGTTTCTCATAAAAGGTTTTTAATGAGACAATACAAACACAAGTTCCCGTATATGCCATGTTATTTTCTCCTTATATTTTTTCAATAGGTTTTAAAGGAGTTTTCGATGGCATATCAGATTGCACTCTTTTCGCTTACGAGTTTTCTCTCAAAGTCTCAAAACGGGTTTTAATGAGTCATTATCTTTTTAAAATCATATGAGATTTTTTTGAGAAAAAGATCAGGTCTATTATTAAAATTCACTAGAAGTACAAAGTATCTCAAACACAATAGATCAAAATTTCGAGACCATCGAACTACCACTATTGCTGCTTGAACGAGCCACAAACGCGTCGCTGTTGCCGTTCCCTACCGGAGCTGGCTTGACCTTGACGATGATAGCAGGGAAGTCTTCATGCATGTGCCCGTAAGGACCAACGTTTTGGAGCCGCATTCCTCGTCCTTGAACTCTTGCATAGATCTGAAGCATATGGCACAAACTCTCACCACACGATGAGAAACCATAACCTCACCGCCCCAATGAGACATCATGAATCTACCTAGGAGTTTCGTCGACTACGTCCAGACGGACGAACTCGAGGAGGATCAAAGCCCGAAAGACAAACTCAAAGAAGTGTCGCCATCAGCCCGAGCGCCGCACCCGCGAGGACTAGGAAACCCTAACCTAAACTACTAACCATAGTGGAGGCACCGGGATTTCCCTCCCTCATGGCCACCTGTCACTGGAGCGGCGAGATGGGAGGAAAATTCACAGGCTTGCTAGCGAGGCTTGGTGGGGAGAGTTTGCCCTAGCTGTCCAGCGTTAGGGGGGGGGGGGGACGAGAGGAGCTAGCAAAAACGTTAGCTGATAGAATCCTCCAGGATGTAAAATAAGACCATATGCGATATTTTCAAGTTTTCCCCCTTCTAGTTTTGCAAAAGGAAAGTATAAAGCGCATATTTATTATTCTCTAAACTCACTAACGAGTTTCTTCTTATTTTTCAAATGTTTACCACTTATGAGTTATCTAGAGCCAATACTCATTATATATTGCATCGTTTTCTCCTTAATATTTTCCCATTGGGTTTAAAGGAGTTTTAGCAACATATCCGCACTATTCTTTTCATATTTTTTCCATCGAGTTTAGAGGAGACTCTCAAGAGTCAAGACTATACAAAGAATTTATCAAGGTGAATAATGAATATACAAGGAGCAGACGTTATACAAGGGGAGTGTTAGGAATAAAATTAATTAGGATTAATTGTAATTAGAACCAACAAAGTTGCGTGTGTCCACCGCCTCTTCTTTTCCGTGCGGACGCATGTGTCTATACGGGCGCGTCTCTTTGTAATTATCGCCTTAATTGGCTACTGTTGAGAGGCTATATATACCCCAATCATCATCAGTGAAATCGAGAGATTCATTCTCAATCTCTTTTAACTTCTAACAATTAACTTACGGAAGTTTGAGTATTGAAATTAAACTAGATGCGAGCTAGAGTTTTTAGAGGCACTCTTTTTTCAAACCGCCTCGAGTTCTTGAAGTCTAGGTTATATACACAAAATAATGCTCTGCGCTCCATTATCTATCTATATCTATATCTATATCTATACCTTCTAATAAAGGAATTTTCTTCTACCCGAGGTGGTACTAAATTCTTATGCATTTTTTGAGCAAAATTCTTATGCGTTTGTCTGCTAGAAAAAGAATTTTCGTACGTGGGCTGCGCGCGGTGGCCCAGCAAAGCCATCCAACTTATTTTTCTGCCCATGCAGTTGAGAAAAAAAATTCTATTTTCTGCACTGGGCGACAAACGGAGTTTCACACAGAACAACCAATAATGGGCTGGCCCATTTTTTCTGTGTTTTACTTCTATTTTTTATTCTCCTTTCCATATATATATATATATATATATATATATATATATATATATATATATATATTTTCCCTTCCAAGTTTATTTTTCTTTTAGGATTTATTTTGTAAATTATAAATTAGAAAAACGTTCAGAATAAAAAATGGAAAATTTTCAGAATTCCAAAATTTTACTATATTGAAAAATATTCGAACTTGCAAAAAGTTGCCTTTTAAAAAAATTGTTTTTCAAAATTGTTCGGGATTTCTAAAATTAAAATGGCATTTCAAAAATGCTTCAAATTTGAAAAATATTCATGTTTTAGTGAAATTAAAAATTAAGAATAATGTTAATGTTCGTGTATAAAAGATACATATTTTCTAAAAACCTTATGAATTTTCAACACATGTTTCTGTTTAAAAAATATTCACAAATCAAATAATGTTCATCTTTTATAAAAAAATTGGTGTTTTCAGAAATTTTTTGTGAATTTTGAAAGATGTTTCCTTTCATATTTTGTTCACATTTTTCCAAAAGTGTACATAATTTTTAAAAAAACTGTCCAGGATTTAAAAGAATGTTCAAGTTTCCTAGAATATTCAGAAACTTTATACCTTAAAATCCCTTCGATTGAAAGGAAGAATACATTGATAATGGGCCTTCTCTGATGTACGATGACTTAACAAAACTCTTAAATGCCCTCGGGCAATGAATGAAAAAAATAAGGGATTGATTCCTTCACGGCGAAACCGATAAGCTAAATGTTCCTGTTTCGTGTGCGCACAGGGTTTTGCTTGCACATATAATTGCCACTAACTTTAAATGCATACTAGTTTATCTCCCGTTGCAACGCACGGGCATATTTGCTAGTATATTATTATTGAAAGATTTACATTAGTGATCTAATGGCATCTTCAAGACGATCCGTAAACCTCTACGCAACCATCCGGACCGCGTTGTCCGGACGTGGAAGCCATCCAACATCGACCAGACGGTCCGCGGTCCCGACGCAATTTCTTCCGCAAATTAGAGACAAAAGTGTGGGAGGTTTGCGGAGTCCGACACCCAAAATGGACTCGACACCCCCGCCCACCCAATCCCCCTCCCGTCCCATTTTCTTTCACTCCGCCTTCTCCCCTTACTTTGCATCCGCACCCTCCACCTCCACCGCTGTGCTGCTGTTCGTCTTCGCCGCCACAGAGGCATTGCCGGACGTGCCCGCTCGCCGTTCTGACAGAGCTTTCAGCCCTGGAGCCGTTTGTAACCAGGTACACTCCGCCCCCTATCGACGACCTCCATGCATGGCGAACACCACGCCCGGCAGGTGTTAGATCAAATGTCGTTGAGCTTATTTTCAAATTCTATGTCATTTTTTAGTGTACGAAGGATGGTGAGCTAGTCGAGCATGGAGGATGAGTTGTTGTGCGATGCGTGGCTGGCTGTATCAGCGGATTTCATAGGCATGACCAGAGGGCCGCCCTTCTGGAAGCAAGTGCATGAAAAGTTTCACGTAGGAAAGCACATTGCGCCCTACGACGTGTACATCATGCGGCCACGCAACATGAGGTCACTGTCGTATAGCTGGCACACTATCCAGGTCAGCGTCATCAAGTTCTGCAACTTGGTTAGTCAGCTCGAGGCAAGGTGGCCATTGCACACGGGCATGGAGGAGATGGTAAGTTTTACCTCCTCTTGCTAAACTTGTTGATTGATACATTCACTCAATGTTGGCCTACACATTATATGTAGCCCGCACGCGCCGTCGTTCTGTACCACAGGTCAGAGGGACGGCTATTTACGTGCACA
This sequence comes from Aegilops bicornis, assembly GCA_021605145.1. NCBI lineage: Eukaryota > Viridiplantae > Streptophyta > Magnoliopsida > Poales > Poaceae > Aegilops > Aegilops bicornis. The sequence goes on from JAHIAL010000045.1 coordinate 1,017,775, forward strand.
CACTGCTGGATGAAGCTGAAGGGGAAGTATGTGTGGGAGGACATGATCCGTTTCTGAAAAACTTGTTGGACATCCGGGATCTAATCGAGTTTGAGACCTTGTTGTACTTGACTTAATTTGCATGCTACGTGTGGATGATTTGTGCTATTTTCTATCCGAATTTTGATGAATATCGGCCGGTTTGCATGAATTTCGTCCAGTTAGTTAAAATGCGGTTTGAAATGTATGCGGCTAGTGTTGGATGGTCGTCTCTCACATCTCGTGTCTGCTGACGTATAATGTGCTGCCTAGTCTCTTTCATCGATCGGTTTTTGTTTGCATTTGCCAGAGCATGCACTTCTACATGGTATCGTAGCCAAGATGTTTTGAGTTCAAGACCTACCGACGCAATTAAATTGCAGCCCACTTACGGTCCACGTTTAGGCCTGAGGGAGCCACACATGAGGGGGAGTGTTGACATATAATGTGTTGTCTAATCTCTTCCATCAGATCGGTCTTTTGGTTGCATTGGTTAGAGCATGCATTTCTACAGTGTCCGCGGACTGATCTCCCTATCCACGGACGGATGTGCAAGATATTTTACGGGTTGTCGTTGAAGATGCCTAAACGATCTTATATTTGTTTATAGAGGGAGTAGCTTGTTTTGAAAGTTGAAACATATATGCTTCGGCACGAGACTCGATTTCTGAACACGATTCGTGATCTTGTTGGACCGAGGTGTGCACTGCATGATTAGGAGGGAATCTATCAGCACATATGCATGCAGGCAAAAGCAAGCAGCAAGAGGTGGACAGAGAGCAAACACGTATATGACCTCCTGCAACATAGTACTATATACCATTGTCCCTTTGTGCCTGTAGCTAGCATCCCTGCATCTGCATGATCATCATCGATCCATATGTCACGTCGTTTGGCAGGACATACCCACTCGTCGATAGGTTAGCGTTCGCGCCGTGCGGACCATGCAATGATCATATGGCACACACATGTGCCAGAAAGAGAACATTTGCAACAACGTTTATGCATAGGAGGAAAGGCACAAATCCGACCGATCTTCGGACCAACCAGTACCTTGCTTGGTGAGAACTTTTCAGCAGCAGGTTGCATATGTGGGCAGGCTGCCATGCCATGCATGATAAAAGCATCTTACAATCCTGTACATGCATGCATGCCTTTGATGGGCTTGCCAGCACAATGCCCTAATTTGTTTGCATGTGCAGCTAGAACCCTAGCAGCACTGTGTACATGTCATGCATGGAAAACCTACTGTCCGCGAGGCTCTGGTATATAGTGCGTGCGTGCAAACAGTAGTACATACAAGGTGACAATGGAATGTCCAAGAAACAGAATGCTTCCAAGCATGCATCATGTGGACGTGGTAAGAGTAATACTACTCTATACATATACTGCTACAGGTTGGCATGCATATGGTTTTCATATATTTGTAAAGCTTGATTGACATCTAACAGATCCATACGCATAATATACTAGTATATAAACACACGAGCGGCGATCCCATGTTCCTCACCTCTGCGGTTCATCTCCCCTCGCCGCCGCCGTCGAGAAAATATGTTGCACATATAATTACACACACCGATCAAAATAAATTTCTTCCACAATCATTGCCCTTGTCCACTCCTAAATTACGGGTGATTTGTTTGTATAGCATGTATGACTACGACTCTACGAGCGACTTAGGCAGGTTCATGCATATCAGGGAGCATAAGTGCTACAGAGTATGGATACAAAACGACACACCGACTTGTGGATTAAACTGTGCTCTCATGAGTCACGTATATCCTGTGAGTCATCACAGGTTAATTAGTATATAATCCACCATTGGTTGTGTTGTGTGGATCCAATGACCAGCTGACGCATGTACAAATTAAGGTTTATTGAAAAGTATATGTAGGAACTAGGAAGCATCCTCTGTATATAAATAAATGTATATGTCCCTCCAGATCTGCACGTCACATGGAATCATATTTTACTCGGAAATATTGAAGGTGAATAGACCTTGTCCTTTACGGTCACATGAAGAGCCCACCTACCTGCCCAACAAAACAGAAAACCTAAGGGCAACCACCACCTTAAGAAAAAAACTAAGGGCACGCACCAGCTCCCCAAAGATTGATCACGCCAAATTTCATGGTCCCACCTGTTCCTCTCTCTCCACCCCCTGTTCTACACACACTGAAAAGTTAGACATGCATATATGGATCTCATAAATTCTAAAAAATGTAGGAATGTTATGTTTTTCTGCAATTCCCCTAAGATAACTATGATAATTTGTACGAGAAACTAAGCGTGTCCTAATAAACCTAGTAATCACTAAAGATTCGAGTTATGGCGAGAATTTTTCTCATCCAAAGTGTAGAGCACGTAAAGAACAGAAGCATAGCGTTACAAAAATAAGCAAAGAACAAAGACATTGAAAAGATTATAACTCATGTTGAAAATATTTCCAAAATTTACCACTCTCCCGAAATCCTTTGAAGAACTTTTATATCAAAGAGTATAATAATACAAACACAGATGCTATGTTCTTCTTGAGTAAATAGGGAACAAATCAACATAATGACATAGGGAGATTAAGGACAATTATGGACCGATAACTTTCTTTAGGAAGTTTATAGCCAGAACGATGTATAGATACAATGAGAAATGAAGATTCAGTTAATAATAAGAAATAGAGTGCATCTTTTATGAAATCAATTAAAAAAGATAATACATTAATTTCTCTGTTTTACCATGTCTTAAGATCACCACTTGCATAGACAAAGGAAGCACTAAATATAAGAAAAATAAATATGGACCAAACATGCGTGACCCTATCACATGTGGTAACCATTCACAAAGCATTATTGTAGAGTTGGAGCAATCCAATTGTTACATTCTTGGTTTTTCGGTAGACGGTGAGTGTATCCAGTAGAGCAGTAGCAAACTAACAATACATTCCATCACGTAGAGCAAAATATATTTAAGACTATTAGGAAATTATGCTTATCTTTATCTAGTCACTTTTTTTCCACTGGTTGCTTGGTGACCCAATGATAACATTAGCAAATAAAGGCGTGAATCAATGAAAGAGAGTGTCCTCTAGCGAAGCGTAGCTCAGTTGGTCAAGTTGCTTGTGATGGATTTATTTTAGTATTTAATGCCTTTATGCTTTCAACTGCAAGCGTGGTGCCTGTAATAAATTTGTCAATCAAAATACTTACCGTTTCAGTCTCTTGGTGCTGCTTACAGGAGCAGTGTGTGCGCGTCTGTGCGTTCATAGGATGAGTGCTATGTACATACGTGTTTGTGAGCTATGTGTCTGAAATGCATTTATTTAAAAGAAAAAAGAGTAGCCTCCCTAACTTCCAAAAGAAAATGTAGCCTCTAACTAAGTATACGGGACGCTCCATTTATGCCCCTTCCCCCACTTGGCTTCCCTACCATCAATCCTCGTTTTTTCCTTTCGAGAAAACTCTCCCTGGTCAATTATCTTAGCTTTGAGAGCATCTCCCAGCTAGCCAACAAGCTAGGTTCTCCATGGACCAGCACAACCACGGCCAAGCTCCCGCACACCGCGGCGGCCGCAGCAGCGAGGGGGGCGAGCCGACCACGACACGGTCCCGGTGGGCGCCCAAGCCGGAGCAGATCCTGATCCTGGAGTCCATCTTCAACAGCGGTATGGTGAACCCGGCCAAGGACGAGACGGCGCGCATCCGGCTCCTCCTCGAGCGCTTCGGGGCCGTCCGTGACGCCAACGTGTTCTACTGGTTCCAGAACCGCCGCTCCCGCTCCCGCCGCCGTGCCCGCCAGCTCCAGCAGTCCTGCGGCGGCAGCGGGACGCGGACCAGCTCCCTCCAACGCAGTCGTGGCCGGCCACGGCTACCACGGCATCGGCACCTCCCTACAACACCATGCAGTACGGGCAGCTGTGCGGCGGCGTGTCTTCGGCCGCGGCCGCGGTCACCGGGGCTCCTGTTTCTCGGTAGACGACGCCGACAGCGGAGACGATCTTTTTGCCATTCCCCGGCAAATGGGGCTCATGTCACGCGGTGGCGAAAACCAGTATGGCTACACGGCTACCGACGCATCGCAACTAAGCTACCAAGCAACTGGTTAGTAGTAGTTTTAGTTGTTGTACATTGCTACTTTACCTAGTATAGCCCGTGTCCATCAAACAAAACAATGCATTGGTACTTTGCTAGTATAGCCCGTAGCCATCAAGCAAATACATATAACCGATGATCATATGGGTGATAAATTACTTATGAAAATGATGTGTGGGTATGGCTTCCAGTTCCTGGGACGACGATGCCGGTGTTCATCAATGGCACAGTGTATGAGGTGCCGAGCAACGGCGTGTTGGACGTGGCAGGAACATTCGGGAGTGATGTGATTCTGGTGCATTCCTCCGGCGAGATCCTCCCGGTGAACGAGCGCGGCGTGCTCATGAAGAGCCTGCAAATGGGGGAATGTTATTACCTGGTAATTAATCACTTCTTGTCTAGCCAATGTTAATTGGTTCTAATCTTCTACTCCCTCTCCAAGTCTCTAAAACCTCTTATATTTATGTACGCACGCAGTATTTCATTTAATAATCAACAGGACTATTAACTCGCGTTCCTATATGTGTTTGTAGGTATTCAGATCGATCTGATTAATCAGCTCCAAATCTGGCCGATTAGAAGAATCAAGGTCGCGGTATATGTACGCAAGGAAGATGCTGTAATCAAGCTTCAGTGAGAGCGATCTTGTTGTCAAGATCGTATCAGGGTGTGTACTAATGTTGTTCTTGCGTATCAATTTATGTTACTATCTCTGGAGGAATGGTCCCCTTGAGAGTTCATTCTTTCAGTGTTGGCGATGTTGTAGGAGCTTCAAATTACTGGGAGAAATAAGTTAACAAATAGTTCTGCGAGAATCTGTTTGGTTCTATTGCATTGCATTAGAGCACCTTCAACAGCAGCTCTATAATAGGGCAACAGCCAAAATACCAGTTTTTTGGGGCATTTTGACCCAAAAACCACATATCCAACAACAACCCTATATGTAAATTTTGTCGCAAATTTTTTCGGGCAGCCCCAAAAAAGGCAGCTGCGGCTGCAAATACATAGCAGGCGCGCGACTGCCGGAAAGCCAAAACAACCGCCCGCAACCGCTTCCCCTCCCGTGTCGCCCCGCCACCGGATCCGGCCACCACCTCCACCGTCGCTGGATCCGCTGTCCCGTATCTTCCAATCGACTGCAACCACCACAACGCCACCGCCCCGCCGCCGCAGCACCCCATTCAGCAACCACTGCCACCGCCCTCGCGGTGACCGAATCCGGCCACCACTGTGACTGCCGCATCGCCCCATCGCCGGATCTGTTGTCCCTCATCTTCCGCTAGAGCGGCAAAGTGATATGGTAATCAAACATCTAATATTGAAATGCATCTCATTACTCACTACAAGAAACATGTTAATGCATGACAGTTTGACTATTCATCGACCATTGAATTTGGCGAAAATGGATGATGGATTCAGAGGCGGAGACTGGGGGGTGCGAGCAGGGGTCTGACACCCCCCATCGTCTCGCCCCCCCTATATATGCTCGCTAAGTATTACACTAATTTAATATGGGTATATAATATACGTATGGCTGAGGTAATTTGCCCGCTCGAAGTTAATGGCCCAATATTCCAGCCAAAGGCCCAACAGGAAAGTAATCGCTAGGTCTACGCGCGCATCAGTCAAATGGGCATACGCGCAGCCGTCGATCGTGTAGACGGTTTCCTTCCCGAATTCTCTTCGTGCGCCGTCGCCTCTCAGATCTCTTTGCATCTTTCGTCGCCGCCGGAGCACAGGGCGCTCAGCTCTTCTCCTCCAGCGATTGAATCCATGGCTGCTTCACAAACTGACCAAGGCGTCTGGCATGAATTCGAAGGTACGATTACTCGTGTATAATGTAACAACAATAACCTACTGTACTGTACTAGATCTCCAGATCGATCGCACATTACAAATTAAGATTCTGGGTGAATTACTAATCAGATGCGGTAAGATCAGAATTTATAAATCTTATTCCACTCGTTGTGCAACCTTAGGATGAAGAGGAAATATACCAAAATAGATTCATTTTGAGGTGACTCAGTATTTAGTATTACCATTGTTCCCCAAAACTTGTCTTAGATTTATCTAGATACGGTCATATCTAACACAAAAACGTCTCTAGATAAATTCGTATTTAGAAAAATTTAAGACAAGTTTTTTGGGACGGAGGAAGTACTATCCACCCACGTATTTGTACAGGTAAACCTATAAACTATTTTTTTTTGCGGGGCAGGTAAATCTAAACTGATAGTACGCCAGTCAAAATTAGTTGTCTTAAATTTGTTTAGATGCGGATGTACATAACGCTAAAACATGTCTAAATATATTCATATTTAAACAAATTTAAAACAACTAATTTGGAACGGAAGGAGTAGAAATTTAGTTTTTTTTTGCCAATCAAATGTTGCCATACGTTTGTATGAATGCTAGTTTTGAGATTATATTCTTGTGGTGTGTCTTTTAAGTGATTATTATTTTTCTCGCCCCCCTCATGCCTTAATCCTGGCTCCGCCCCTGGGTGGATTCGAGCATTGTACATACCTTTCCTGCTAGAAAGGGCTTTGGCATCATATTATCAATTCAGTTTTAATCAATGTGTCACACCATTCAAATGTAAGCAAGATGTAATCAAAACCAGGGATACAATTAATGAACACAACGGAAACACATACAATTGTACGGATACGTAGACTGCACACAAGAGATCCTTCATTTACAATTTCGGAGACAGCACATTTCTAAAAAGAAAAAGGTTCGGAGACAGCAACGACAGTTGCATCCAAACAAGCTCCAAATTTATTGTGGACGGAGTAGTAGTCCCATTCCTCAGAGCATCTCCAGCCGCGCCCCCAACAGCCCCCCCCCCCCTAGGCGACTTATTCGGTGCCGGTATCGAAAAAACGTCCCCGTCACGTCCGCAGGATGCCGAAATTCGCCGGCTCGGCCCGTTTTTTGGCCCTGTGATTGCAGGCCGAACCCGGCGCACTAGGGGGCGCTCGGGGGCTCCGGCGCAAGGGAAAAGCACGACTGGCCCACACCGTCAGGCGAAAAGTCAAGTTTTTCTTCCAGATTCGCCTCCAACCCGCTGCGCGCTCGGCCGCCAACCGGCTGATCCTGGCGCCGCCCACCGCCCGCCACCGCTAGATAGCCCATCCCCGCCGGAAAAAGAGCAGAGGTTTCACCGAGGCAGCCCCTCCATCACCATCTGGCGATTTTTCCGGCGGTTCCGGCCGCGGAGGGGCAGTGTAGCGGCGGGTACGCGCCCACCGTGCCCGCAAGATGTTCGGCGATTTGCCTGCCTCGGCAATGGACTCGGACAACGAGGAAGCGCTTGTCGCGCTGCTGGAGGAGGAAGCCGAGGCCGACGTCCAGGAAGAGGAACACCTCATGGTCCTCGCCGTCCTCGCCGCCGGCTCATTGGCGAGCAATGAAAAGCCGCGCGAGGTGGCTCGGCCCGGGCGGATGAAAGCAAAGAACTGGCATCGCCTCAAGGCTACTGCATGCTCTACTCCGACTACTTCGCCGACGCTCGACTGCACGGTGACAAAACATTTCGGCGCCGTTATCGGATGAGCCGAAAGCTTTTCCTCAGGATTGTGAATTCCATCCGGGAGTTCGACAGCTACTTCAAGTGCAAGAAGGATTGCACCGACAAACTTGGATTCACCTCGATCCAAAAGTGCACGACAGCGATGATGATGCTTGCATACGGAGCTCCCGGTGATTCACTCGACGATATGGGCGGCACTACAACAAGGGGTACTACCTACACTAGTAGAAAACAGGGCTTTCGTTCGGGCCTGGCCAGGCCATTAGTCCCAGTTTAGTCATGAACCGGGACCCATGGGGGAATTCGTCCCGGTTCGTGAGCCCAGGGGGCCGGCCGGGGCCCCGTGGCATTGGTCCCGGTTCGTATGGACCTATTTGTCTCGGTTCCAGGCACGAACCGGGACCAATGGTCCTCGCTCCTGGCCCACAACCATTGGTCCCGGTTCGTTGCTTGAACCGGGAAAGAATGCTGGGCTTTAGTCCCGGTTTCTACCACGAACCGGGACAAATGAGTTGCCTATGTATACCCCATCGCCACAGCAGAGCACTCGACAGTGCTCTGTTTTTTCTTGCCGGCGAGGGGAGGGCATTTGGGTGCTCTAGCTCACCTCCTATGCACATGAGGTGTTCGATGAATTGTCCAAGCCACACTAGTTAATCTTTCTCCTCTCGAACCTCGACCTCCGAGCTCCATTTTCCCCGAGATTTGTCTAGGTTTAGCGGTCCGTCACGCCCCGTCCCGTCTTCACCGCCGATCGATCGCCTCGCGCCCGATCTGCCGCCGGCACCACCGTGGTGAGCCTCTTGTTCTTATCTTCTTTCGAAAGAAAAAAAATTCTTACTTCAGATAGATACTTGTCTAATTTTCTTACTTTTATTATTCCTTGTTATTATATAGTGCGATGGTTTTGGTATCCGCCTCGTTGGCCCTAAATCCTGTCTATGATTCGGATGTGGTATATATTATCTTTTGATAACTATTTGGTTCATTTATTGTTTATGAAAATTATGCCGACCAACGTGACATAGATTTTATTTATCTAGGAGGTGGTTGAACCGGAAATTCCAACCAACCCTATTGTCGAGAGGTTAAATTTAGTTGAAGAAGAAAATAATTACTTGAAGGAAAAAATAAGAAAAATTGAGGAGGAGAAGATGATATTGGAGTTGCATGTTGCGGATGTCGTCGATGATCACAAGATCAAGATGGATGCAATACGGTTGAAGATTAGAAAGATTAGTAAATATGCCATTCACACCGAGGCTTGGTATCATTATGCAGTTGGATCAGTTGTTACCTTGGTGGCGATTATGATCGCATTTGTTGTTGCATTGAAATGTTTTACATAATTTCAATGTATGGTTTAATTAGATGCTCGAGAGCTATATGTTGTTCAATGAGAACTATGTATGTACTTTGGTTTTAATGTGATGATGAACTTCTATTAATTTGGTCACTTATCTATTCATGAGAGGGTTGAAAATTGATGATGTGGCTTTTGAATGGTGCATTTTGAACACAAAAAACTATGGAGTTCAAATCAGTTCAAAAAAAATGAAATCCCTTTGTAATGCATTTAGGTTCCGTATGGAACACTTGATACTTCGAAAGAGATTGTCCGTTTTGTACACGAAGTGCATCCAGTTTTTGCCGTAACCCTCTCTACTTTCTTGCACATGCTATGTGGGTGAAATAATGATACCATGCCAACTTTCAACCTTTTCAGAATTCATTTCAAATGCTTTTCAATGTCATTGTCTTATAGCTCAAAATAATCAGCAAATGCATGAAAAATAACAAATGAAGTCAGAAAGGATTGAAAATTAATGATGTGGCTTTGAATGGTGCATTTTGAACACAAAAAAACTATGGAGTTCAAATAAGTTCAAAAAAATGAAATCCCTTTGTAACAGGCGTGTTTCCGTGATGAAACACCTCGATACTGAAAAGAGATTATCCGCTTTGTACACGGCGCATCCAGTTTTTGCCGTAACCCTCTCTACTTTCTTGCACATGCTATGTGGGTGAAATAATGATACCATGCCAACTTTCAACCTTTTCAGAGTTCATTTCAAATGCTTTTCAATTTGATGGTCTTATAGCTCAAAATAATCAAGAATGCATGAAAATAACAAATGAAGTCGAAAAGGGTTAAAATTGATGATGTGGCTTTGAATGGTGCATTTTGAACACGTAAAAGCTATGGAGTTCAAATAAGTTCAAAAAAATGAAATCCCTTTGTAATGCATTTGTTTACAGATGAAACCCCGATACTTTGAAAGGGATTGTCCGTTTTGTACACGAAGTGCATCCATTTTTTGCCGTAACCCTCACTACTTTCATGCACATGTTATGTGGGTGAAATGATGATACCATGCCAAGTTTCAACCTTTTCAGAGTTCATTTCAAATGCTTTTCAATTTCATGGTCTTATAGCTCAAAATAATCAGTAAACGCATGAAAAATAACAAATAAAGTCAGAAAGGGTTGAAAACTGATGATGTGACTTTGAATGGTGCATTTTGAACACAGAAAAACTGTGGAGTTCAAATAAGTTCAAAAGAATGAAATCCCCTTGTAACAGACGAGTTTTCGTATGAAACCTTGCTCAAAAAAAATGAAATCCCTTTGTAATAGACGAGTTTCCGTATGAAATCCCTTTGTTTCAGAGTTCATAAATAACTTTTTTGTTACAAACACTAGTAGAAAAGGGGGCAATGGCCCAGGCAGGTTCAGCCCATTAGTCCTGGTTCTGCCACGAACCGGGACCAATGGAGGTATTTGTCCCGGTTCAGGAGCCTGTGGGGGCCGGCCGGGCCACGTGGGCCATTGGTCCCGGTTCGTCCGGACCTTTTGGTCCCGGTTGGTGGGATGAACCGAGACCAATGGGCCTGGCTCCTGGCCCACCACTATTGGTGCCGGTTGGTGGCATGAACCGGGACCAAAGGCTTCCTTTAGCCCGGTTCATGCCACCAACCGGGACCAATGGTGGTGCCTATATATACCCCCTCGCAAGAGCAAAGCACACCGCCTGCTTTTTTCTCGGCCGAGGGGAGAGGGCTTGGTGGTGCTCTAGCTCACCTCCTATGCACACAAGGTGTTCCATGGAATTCCCGAGCCACACTACTTAAGGTTTCTCCTCTCCAAGCCTCGACCGCCAAGCTCCATTTTCCTCAATATTTATCTAGGTTTAGCGGTCCGCCACGCCTGGCCCCGTCTTCACTGGGCTGCCGATCACCCGCTGATCTCATCGCCGGCACCACCGTGGTGAGCCTCTTGTTCTTATCTTCTTTTCCTGAACGGAAAAATATTCTTACTTGTATGTTTAGATAGATACTTGTATTATTTTCTTACTTTTATTATTGCATCTTATATAGTGTGATGGTTTTGGTATCCGCCTGCCGCCCTCGGGCCCCGCCTATGATCTCGGATGTGGTATATATTATCTTTTCATAACTATTGGTTCATTTATTGTTTATGAAAATTATGCCGACCAACGTGACATAGATTTTATTTATCTAGGAGGTTGTTGAACCGAAATTCCAACCGACCCTATTGTCGAGAGGTTAAATTTAGTTGAAGAAGAAAACAATTTCTTGAAGGAAAAAATAAAAAACTTGAGGAGGAGAAGATGATATTGGAGTTGCATGTTGCGGATGTCGTTGATGATCATAAGATCAAGATGGATGCAATGCGCTTGAAGATGAGAAAGATTAGAAAATATGCCATTCATACCGAGGCTTGGTATCATTATGTCGTTGGATCAGTTGTTACCTTGGTTGCGATTATGATCGCATTTGTTTTCGCATTGAAATGTTTTACATAGTTTCAATGTATGGTTTAATTAATTTAGATGCTCTCAGAGCTTTATGTTGTTAGATGAGAACTATGTATGTACTTTGGTTTTATGTGATGATGAACTTCTATTAATTTGGTCACTTAATTATCTATTCATGATGTTCAGAATGATTTTTGACACACTTAATTATATATAATGCACGCAGATGAACCGCAATGGATGTACGGTGACGTATACACACCTCCGAGTACATTAAGGGCGTGCATGATTTTCTCAAGTGGCTGAGGCAAACAAGCAGAACGGTTTTATGTGTTGTCCATGCCCTATATGTGGGAATACGTAAGTCTTACTCGACCGGAAAATCCTTCACACCCACCTGCTTTACAAGGGTTTCATGCCACACTATAATGTTTGGATGAGGCACGGAGAAATAGGGGTTATGATGGAAGATGGCGAGGAAGAAGAGTACGATGACAACTATGTGCCCCCTGAATACGGTGATGCTATCAACATCAAGATGCACTGCACGATGTGCACGATGGGTGCAGCGAAGCGGCCGCTGAAGATCAAGAGGAACCAGACGATGTGCCCGATGATGATGATCTCCGCTGGGTCATTGTCGATGCAAGGACGCAATGCGAAAGTCAAAAGGAGAAGCTGAAGTTCGATCGCATGTTAGAGGATCACAAAAAAGGGTTGTACCCCAATTGCGAAGATGGCAACACAAAGCTCGGTACCGTATTCGAATTGCTGCAGTGGAAGGCAGAGAATGCTGTGCCTGATAAAGGATATGAGAAGCTACTAAAAATAATGATGAAGAAGCTTCCAAAGGATAACGAATTGCCCGACAGTACATACGCAGCAAAGAAGGTCGTATGCCCTCTAGGATTGGAGGTGGAGAAGATACATGCATGCCCTAATGATCGTGCATCCTCTATCACAGTGCCTACAAGGATCTGAACGCAAGGGCCGGTATGCGGTGCATTGCGATAAGATCGCACGAGATGACCTCGTGATGTTGACGGGCGTAGCCTCCCGTGAAGAGGGTTCCTGCGAAGGTGATTTGGTATGATCCTATAATACCACGGTTGAAACGCCTGCTCGTAAACGGAGAGCATGCCAAGTTGATGCGATGGCACGGTGAGGACCGTAAGAAAGACGGAAGTTGAGAGCACCCACGACCGGGTCGCAGTGGAGAAAAATCGAGAGAAATCTCTTGGGATGAGTTTGCAAAGGACCCAAGGAACGTATGGTTTGCTTTAAGCGCGGATGGCATTAATCCTTTCGGGAGCAGAAAAGCAATCACAAGACCTGGCCCGTGACTCTATGTATGTATAACCTTCCTCCTTGGATGTGCATGAAGCGGAAGTTCATTATGATGCCAGTTCTCATCCAAGGCCCTAAGCAACCCGGCAACGACATTGATGTGTACCTAAGGCCATTAGTTGAAGAACTTTTACAGCTGTAGAATGGAAACGGTGTATGGACGTGGGATGAGCACAAAAAGGAGGAATTTAACCTAAAGGCTTTGCTGTTCGTGACCATCAACGATTGGCCCGCTCTCAGTAACCTTTCAGGACAGACAAACAAGGGATACCACACATGCACGCACTAACAGAAAGTTTATATTTTTTTCTAAAACTAAAAGCAAAAAGAATTAAAAAATAAAGCAAAAAAACCAAAAGAAAATAAATAATGCAGAAAACTAAACAAAAAAACTGGAAAAAAATAAAAATAGCAACAATAAGTATTTTGTTGTAAGTAGAAACAAAATAAAATGAATAAAGCAACAAAGAAAACAAAAAAAGTGTTTTCAAATTTGAAAACTAATCGCACTAACAGAAAGTTAAATTTTTTTCTAAAACTAAAAGCAAAAAGAAATAAAAATAAAGCAAAACAAAAGTGCCACCTACTGGGCCCCCACGGCCTGAATACGACTAGAAACCCTACCATGGGCCAGGATTCAGGCCCGCGGAAGGCCCAGTAGGCCCACAGGCACAGATTGCAGAATTAGGCCCAGCCTGCTTTAGAGAGGAGCTCGAGAGGAAGGCGACCGCACCTTATAAACAAAAGTGCGGCTCCTCTCAACTAGCGAGGTGGGACTAAACTTTGGGCGCCAGCACAAGGCCTTTGGTCCGGGTTGGTGGCACCAACCGGGACTAGCAGTGCATTGGTCCCGTTCGTGGCACCAACCGACCAATGTCTTTAGTCCCGGTTGGTGCCTGCCAACCGACCAAAGTCCGCCGCTTCCCGCCTTTGGGCTGCTGAAAATTGGCCTTTGGTCCCGCTTGGCACCAACCGGGACTAGCAGATAGTCGGTTCGCTCGTGTCACGAACCGACTAAAGCCTTTCTATATAAGCCAACACTTAGCATTTTTCAGATTTCATCGCCATTGCCGCCCGGACGACGCCGACCTCGACGCCGCCCGCCGCTGCCGCCGCCGTCGCCTCGTGCTCCCCGAGCCCACGCCGACGCCCGTCCGCCGCCCTCGAGCCCACGCTGTCACGGCCGCGCCCTGCGCCACGCCCGACGCCGTCTCCGCCTCGCCCGACGCCTCGGGACGCCATCTGCCTGACGCCACTCTGGCCCAGCCTCTCGACACCGCCTGGGCCAGGCCCGCCGCCTCAGTGAGCACCTGCCCGCCTCACGCCTGCCTCGCCTCGCCCTGCCCCCGGGCGCCACCGCCGCCATGCCCCTGTTTTTAGTTTAATTTTTTTCATATATATATAATGTATGTGTATGTATGTGGCTATATGTTTTTGTTCATATTTTGCAATATGTTTTTTATTTTTATTAGTTTATTTTTTGTTCATATGTGATGTATATGTGTATGTGGCTATAATGTATATGTGTATGTGATGTATGTGGCTAGAATTTGCTAAATATATATGTTAAAAATGTTTTTTGGTTCATAGAAAGTTTTTTGTTCATATATAGAAAGTTACAATTTTAGAAAAGTTTTATATATGCAAAAGTTACAATTTTAGAAAAGAAGGATAGGAAAGAAGAAAATAAGAAGAGGAAAGAAAGAAGAAGAGGAGAAATAAGTAAGAAGAAGAAAAAAGAAGAAAAAGAGAGGAGAAGAAGAAAGGAATAGTGGAGAGGAAGAGAAAATAGAATATTCTATTTTCTCTTCTTCTCCACTATACCTTTCTTCTTCTCCTCTTTTTTTTCTTCGATCTTCTCCTCTAGCTATTCCTTTCTTCTTATCCTCTTTTTTGTTCTTCTTCTTCTTCTTAATTTTTATCGGGAACGAGGGTGTCGAGGATCGCCGAGGGGTCGAGGGTCGGGAACTAGGGTAGAGGGTCGATAGGCCCATAGGCCTGCAGTTCAGGGGAGTTCGAGAGGGAAGAGGCAACGGGGCTTATAAACAGGTGTCGGGCGCTTCCAACTAGCGAGGTGGGACTAAACTCCCACACCACCCCGATGTGCAAGGCCACTGGTCCCGGTTGGTGGCACCAACCGGGACTAAAGGGTGGCTTTGGTCCCGGTTGGTGCCCGCCCTTTGGGCTGCTGAAAAGTGACCTTTGGGGACTAAAGTGGGCATTGGTCCCGGTTGGTGCCACGAACCGTACCAATGCCCTGGTATATAAGAAAACACTTAGCAGTTTTGACCAAATCCATCACTTCTTCTACCACGATGCCCTTGCTCCTCCTCCGTGCCGCCTCGACGCCTTCGCTTCCACCTTGTTGCCGCCATCGACGCCTGTCAGTTGCTTAATCGCTGCTCGCCACGCTGCTGACGCCTCTTCCCCGACGACGGGCTCGACCTCTCGCCTTGCCCCGACGCGTCAGCTTCAATCACCGTGCCTCGCCGCCTCGTGAGCACCACTGCTCCTCGCGCCTCCCCACTGTCCGCGCCCGCCCTTACCTTGCTGGCGCCTGGGCGTGCCCTCAAGGCTGCCCTCCGCCTAGCGCCGTGGTAGCTATTAGATTTTTAGATATTTTTAGTTGTTTTTAGATGTTTTTAGATGTTTTTACATGTTTTTTAGATTATTTTAGTTTATGTTTAGTTTAGTTTTAAGATTAGAAAATTTTCAGATGTGTAGTTATATTTATTTAGATGTGTAGTTAATTTAGATGTTGTAATTTGTTCATAAAAATTGTGCACTTTTGTATAGAAACTTTATTTTTTTTCTTATGTATGGAAATGTAGAGTGAAAACGAAAACAAACATATAAGAAAAAACAAAGGAAAAAATGAAGAAGGAAAAGAAAACCGCCCGGCTCGGCCACCACCGCATTTTCATAAAGTGTTTCCACTGCATTTACATGAGGGGGAACGTCGGAAAAAATAAGAAGAGGAAGAAGAAGGAAAAAAAGAGGAGAAGAAGAAGGAATAGAGGACTGGAAGACTTTTTTCTTCTACTCCTCTATTCATTCTTCTTCTCCTCTTTTTTTCGTCTTCTTTTTTATCGCGAACTAGGGCAGTGGGTCGAGGGTCACCCTCTCGACCGTGATAACTTATACCATGGGAGCACCCCTCGGCCCTCTCTTTCGACCAAAACTCTCGAGGACACCCAAACCCTAGAAAAAAATGATGTCGGTCTCCTAGCCCCTCCCGCCGTGCCCCTACCCGATAAACTCTCTCGAGGCCACCCAAATTTACCAAGTTAAAAGAGCGTTGTCATCGAGGCCACCCCAAACCCTTGAAGCATTGTTGAGGCCACCCCAAACCCTTGAAACGTTTCCGAGGCCACCCCAAACCCTAGAGAAGCAGCATCGAGGCCACTAATATGATTCCTTATTGTGATTAGCTAGCTAGTTCTATGTTTGCCACTAATATATCCATCTGTCATGTTTGAATAATATTTGCCATGTTGTAAATATTTGCAGAAACTATGGAGCACCCCCGAGACGAAGCAATGGGTTTATGTTGGGGACATAATCGCACAAGGAAGTGATGCCGTCTTGTCGTTTCTCAACGACACCGATGGTCTGGAAGGACAGGGTGAAGAAGCAGGCTATGATTATGATGGCTCCGGTGACCCAATGCCGGTACAAGAAGGAGACAGTGATGACGGCTCCGGTGACCGAACCGAGTCCGGCCAGGTATATATATTAGTTAAGCCTATGCTGACTAGCTAATTGATGCATTCATTGAATTCATCGAAACTCTTGAAAAGTTCCTTTGCTTTTACAGTGAAAGCACCTTTTCGTATGTACACATATTAATTAACTCTCGTCTTTCTTCTTTTTCTAGCCCTCCGGATCGAGCACAACTTCGGTAAGAGACGAGGCCCGAAGAAAAAGTTGCGCTCGGATGAAAGGTTTGAGATCACAAAGCAATCGCTGTGATGGCAAGCCGATTGAACCCATCTGGACAAAGGAAGCATTTGCTACTCGGTCACGGGGTTCTTGTTAGGGACAAGATCCCGATCAAGATTCCACCAATGGTTAAAGCCTAAGAATGAAGACCCTGAGGTGTCTTATGTCTCCGATATGCAGAAAGATGATCTATGGACAACGCTTAAGGCAAATTTCACCCTACCGCCAGAGGAGGATCCGCAGAAGCCAGTTAAAGAGCAATTGATCAAGTCTCATGCTCTTAAGAAGATGGCAGAACTATTCTGGAGGTGGAAGAATGAGCTGAAAACATTGTTTGTTGACGAAGAAAAGACACCAGAATTCACCGGCCGGTATGATAAGATCAGAGATCACTCGCCCGCATTTGTGGCCCACAAGACATCGGAAAAGAGTAAGAAGATGTCAGCGACAAACAAGAAAAATGCTGCGAAGAAGAAGCATCACCATCGCACGGGTCGTGTGGCTACCTCAAAGCCCGACCGCTGGGCCAAGGCTGAGAATGACCTGATTGATAAAGGGGTGAACAAGAGACATTGAACTGGCTGCACCATTGCCGGACTTGGTTCTTCGGGTTGGCGGAACCTTGGACCCTCAGTATCGTGGAAGTGCGTTTGGACGGACGAGCAACTGCGAATACCCGTCACGAGGCTTCAGGAGTATATCGAGGCAGTGTAGAAAGGGACGTTCGTTCCTGACAGAGAGAAGGACGAGCTCACAATGGCCCTCGAATCCCGGGAGCACCTCTGGACCACGAGGCACGCCAGGCTCCGCTTACATGGAAGGCTGGGTTTCCGGACGCAGCGGGTTACAAATGCCAGGGGAGGAGGAAGAAAGTGGAGCATAGCCAATTGCAGGCGCTGCACGCAAGGGTACAAGCGATAGAGGAACGAGAAGCAAATCGCAGCAAACGGCCTGCTGATACGTCTCCAACGTATCTATAATTTTTGATTGCTCCATGCTACTTTATCTACTGTTTTGGACTATATTGGGCTTTATTTTCCACTTTTATATTATTTTTGGGACTAACCTATTAACCGGAGGCCCATCCTGCAATTCGCTGTTTTGCCTATTTCAAAGGTTTCAAGAAAGCAGAATATCAAACGGAGTCCAAACGGAATGAAACCTTCGAACGTGATTTTCTCACCGAACGTGATCCGTGAGACTTGAACCCTACTCCAAGGAACAAAGAGGCGGTCACGAGGGTGGGGCGCCTGGGCGCCGCCTCTACCTCGCTGGGTCCCCCTGCTCCACCGACGATTCCTTCCTCCTATATATACCTCATTACCCCCAACAGATCAAATATGGAGCCAAAACCCTAATTCCACCGCCGCAACTTTCTCAGATCCACGAGATCCCATCTTGGGGCCTGTTAGGAGCTCCGCACGAGAGGGCCGCCATCACGGAGGGCTTCTACATCATCATAGCCCCTCCGATGAAGTATGAGTAGTTTACCTCATACCTTCAGGTCCATAGTTAGTAGCTAGATGGGTTCTTCTCTCTTTTTGGATCTCAATACAATGTTCTCCCCCTCTCTTGTGGAGATCTATTCGATGTAATCTTCTTTTTGCGGTGTGTTTGTTGAGGCCGATGAGTTTGGGTTTAGGATCCAGCTTATCTATGAATAATATTTGAATCTTCTCTGAATTCTTTTATGTATGATTGAGTTATATTTGCAAGTCTCTTCGAATTATCCGTTTGGTTTGGCCAACTAGATTGGTAGTTCTTGCAACGGGAGAAGTGCTTAGCTTTGGGTTCGATCTTGCGGTGTCCTTACCTAGTGATGTAAAGGGTTGCAAGGCACGTATTGTATTGTTGCCATCGAGGATAACAAGATGGGGTTTTTATCAGATTGCATGAATTTATCCCTCTACATCATGTCATCTTGCTTAAGGCGTTGCTACTGCTTTTTAACTTAATACTCTAGATGCATGCTGGATAGCGGTCGATGAGTGGAGTAATAGTAGTAGATGCGAGAATCGTTTGGTTTACTTGTCTCGGACGTGATGCCTATATACATGATCATACCTAGATATACTCATAACTATGCTCAATTCTGTCAATTGCTCAACAGTAATTTGTTCACCCACCGTAGAATATTTATGCTCTTGAGAGAAGCCACTAGTGAAACCTATGGCCCCCGGGTCTATTTTCATCATATCAATCTCCATCACTTTAATACTTGCTTTGTTTTTACTTTGCTTTTACTATTCACTTTGCATCTCTATATCAAAAATACCAAAAATATTATTTATCATCTCTATCAGATCTCACTCTCGTAAGTGACCGTGAAGGGATTGATAACCCCTAATCGCATTGCTTAAGTAGTAGCTATCGCTTTGTGCGTGTACGAGGGACTTGTGCGTGGCCTCCCATCGGATTGATACCTTGGTTCTCAAAAACTGAGGGAAATACTTTACGCTACTTTGCTGCATCATCCTCTCCTCTTCGGGGAAATCCAACGCAGTTGCTCAAGAGGTAGCAAGAAGAGTTTCTGGCGCCGCTGCCGGGAGTCTCGCTAAAAGTCAACATACCAAGTACCCATCACAATCCCTATCTCTCGCATTACATTATTTGCCATTTGCCTCTCGTTTTCCTCTCCCCCACTTCACCCTTGCCGTTTTATTCACCCTCTCTTTCCCAATCTCCTCCTCTCTTTTCCTTTCGCCTTTTTCTCGCTTGCCTTTTGTTTGCTCGTGTGTTGGATTGCTTGTTTATCGTGATGGCTCTACCTAGATTTGGTGATCTTCACCTTAAAAGGTTGGAGGAGATCGAAACTAATGTCAGGAAATTTATGGTTCTGCAATTTGAGCATAATAATTTCTTTAGAAACGAGCTTAAGGAACAAAAAAGGTTTTATGAGTTATATGAATAAAGAGCTCGATGATATGTCTAAAGAATTTGATGGTATAAGATCCCAAATTGCTCGTCTTGAAAAGTTGACCGCTAAAATTTCGGATATGCAAGCTACCTTAGTCAATAAGATGGCCGCTAAACCGAATCCCTATGAAAATCAAGATGAAGATCTAAAATTTATTGATGTGTCCCCCATTAAATCTTTGTTTTGCAATATGAATCTTGATGAAACTGAATATGATCTTCCTTTACCTAGAAGGCGTTTTAAGAATTCAGAGTTTTTAGACCTTGGTGATGAAATTGATGAAAGTGGGATTGAAAGAAATAAAAACCTAAATGTTGCTAAACCCACTATATTGGATCTCAAGGAATTTAATTATGAAAATTGCTCTTTAATTGATTGTATTTCCTTGTTGCAATCCGTGCTAAATTCTCTTCATGCTTATAGTCAAAACAAAGCCTTTACCGAACACATTGTTGATGCCTTGATGCAATCTTATGAAGAAAAACTTGAGTTGAAAGTTTTTATCCCTAGAAAACTCTATGATGAGTGGGAACCTACTATTAAGATTAAAATTAAAAATTATGAGTTTCATGCCTTGTGTGATTTGGGTGCTAGTGTCTCTACTATCCCCAGAACTTTGTGTGATTTGCTAGTTTTCCGTGACTTTGATGATTGCTCTCTAAACTTGCATCTTTCGGATTCCACTATTAAAAAGCCTATGGGAAGATTTAATGATGTTCTTATTGTTGCAAATAGGAATTATGTGCCCGTGAGATTTTATCGTTCTTGATATAGATTGCAATCCTTCTTGCCCTATTATTCTTGGTAGACCTTTCCTTAGAACGATTGGTGCAATTATTGATATGAAGGAAGGGAATATTAGATTTCAATTTCCATTGAAAAAGGGCATGGAACACTTTCCTAGAAAGAAAATAAAATTACCATATGAATCTATCATGAGAGCCACTTATGGATTGCCTACCAAATATGGCAATACCTAGATCTATCCTTGCTTTTATGCCTAGCTAGGGGCGTTAAACGATAGCGTTTGTTGGGAGGAAACCCAATTTTATTTTTAGTTTTTTTTAGTTTTTGCTTCTGTTTAGGAATAAATAATCAATCTAGCCTCTGGTTAGATGTGGTTTTATGTTTTAATTAGTGTTTGTGCCAAGTTAGACCTATTGGATTTTCTTGGATGATAGTTATTTAATCTTGCTGTAATTTCCAGAAACTTTGCGCTCAGTGCCCGAATTATTAAAAATCACCCGAACGTGATAAAATACTGATTCCAATTTCTTCTGATCAATAAACAAATTGTCTAGGTCGTCCAATTTTGGTAGATTTTTTGGAGTTCAGAAGTTTGCGTTATGTACAGATTACTACAGACTGTTCTGTTTTTGACAGATTCTGTTTTTCGTGTGTTGTTTGCTTATTTTGATGAATCTATGGCTAGTAAAATAGTTTATAATCCACAGAGAAGTTGGAATACAGTAGGTTTAACACCAATATAAATAAATAATGATTTCATTATAGTAACTTAAAGTAGTCTTTTGTTTTCTATCTCTAACGGAGCTCACGAGATTTCTATAGAGTTTTGTGCTGTGAAGTTTTCAAGGTTTGGGTGAATTCTTTTGATGGATTATGGAACAAGGAGTGGCAAGAGCCTAAGCTTGGGGATGCCCATGGCACCCCAAGATAATCCAAGGACACCAAAAGTAAAGCTTGGGGATGCCCTGAAGGCATCCTCTTTCGTCTACTTCCATCGGTAATTTACTTGGAGCTATATTTTTATTCACCACATGATATGTGTTTTGCTTGGAGCATCTTGTATTATTTATGCTCTTTGCTTGTCAGTTTACAATCATCCTTGCTGTACACACCTTTTGAGAGAGCCATACATAGATTGGAATTTGATAGAATACTTTACGTGCTTCACTTATATCTTTTGAGCTTGATAGTTTTGCTCATAGTGCTTCACTTATATCTTTTGAGCGTGATACTTTTTGCTCTAGTGCTTCACTTAGATCTTTTAGAGCCAGGTGGTGATTTGTTTTTAAGAAACTATTGATCTCTCATGCTTCACTTATATTATTTTGAGAGTCGTTAATAGCATGGTAATTCGCTTAAAATTAATATACTTGGTATTCAAGATATTGTTGGGGAACGTTGCAGAAAATAAAAATTTTCTACGCTTCACCAAGATCAATCTATGGAGTTCATCTAGCAACGAGAGAGAGGAGTGCATCTACATACCCTTGTAGATCGCGAGCGGAAGCATTCAAGAGAACGGGGTTGAGGGAGTCGTACTCGTCGTGATCCAAATCACCGATGACCGAGTGCCGAACGGACGGCACCTCCGCGTTCAACACACGTACGGTTGGGGAAGACGTCTCCTCCTTCTTGATCCAGCAAGGGGGAAGGAGAGGTTGATGGAGATCTAGCAGCACGACGGCGTGGTGGTGGATGCAGCGGGGATCTCGGCAGGGCTTCGCCAAGCTCTACGGAGGAGGAGGAGGTGTTGGAGAGGGAGAGGGAGGCGCAAGGGGCTTAGGTGCGCAGCCCTCCCCTCCCCCCACTTTTTATCGGGGTCCCGGGGGGCGCCGCCCCCTCTAGATCCCATCTCGTTGGGGGGGGGGGGCGGCGGCCAAGGGGGTGGCTTGCCCCCCAAGCCAAGTGGGGTGCCCCCACCCCTAGGGTTTCCAACCCTAGGCGCAGGGGGGCCCAAGGGCGGGTGCACCAGCCCACCAGGGGCTGGTTCCCCTCCCACTTCAGCCCATGGGCCCCTAAGGGATAGGTGGCCCCACCCGATGGACCCCTGGGACCCTTCCGGTGGTCCCGGTACAATACCGGTGACCCCCGATACTTTCCCGATGGCCGAAACTGGACTTCCTATATATAATTCTTCACCTCTGGACCATTCCGGAACTCCTCCTGACGTCCGGGGTCTCATCCGGGACTTCGAACAACTTTCGGGATACCACATACTTATATCTCTACAACCCTAGCGTCACCGAACCTTAAGTGTGTAGACCCTACGGGTTCGGGAGACATGCAGACATTACCGAGACGACTCTCCGGTCAATAACCAACAGCGGGATATGGATACCCATGTTGGCTCCCACATGCTCCTCGATGATCTCATCGGATGAACCACGATGTCGAGGATTCAATCAATCCCGTATACAATTCCCTTTGTCTAGCGGTATTGTACTTGCCCGAGATTCGATCGTCGATATCCCGATACCTTGTTCAATCTCGTTACCGGCAAGTCTCTTTACTCGTTCCGTAACACATCATCCCGTGATCAACTCCTTGGTCACATTGTGCACATTATGATGATGTCCTACCGAGTGGGCCCAGAGATACCTCTCCGTTACGGAGTGAGAAATCCGATCTCGATTCGTGCCAACCCAACAAACACTTTCGGAGATACCCGTAGTGCACCTTTATAGACACCCGATTCGTTGTGACGTTTGGTACACCCAAAGCACTCCTACGGTATCCGGAAGTTGCACAATCTCATGGTCTAAGGAAATGATACTTGACATTAGAAAAGCTTTAGCATACGAACTACACGATCTTTGTGCTAGGCTTAGGATTGGGTCTTGTCCATCACATCATTCTCCTAATGATGTGATCCCGTTGTCAACGACATCCAATGTCCATGGTCGTGAAACCGTAACCATCCATTGATCAACGAGCTAGTCAACTAGAGGCTTACTAGGGACATGGTGTTGTCTATGTATCCACACATGTATTAGGTTTCCGGTCAATACAATTATAGCATGGATAATAAACGATTATCAAGAACAAGGAAATATAATAATAATAACTAATTTATTATTGCCTCTAGGGCATATTTCCAATAGTCTCCCACTTGCACTAGAGTCAATAATCTAGTTCACATCGCCATGTGATTAACACTCACGTGTCACATCACCATGTGACCAACATCCAAAGAGTTTACTAGAATCAATAATCTAGTTCACATCACTATGTGATTAACACTCAGTGAGTTCTGGTTTGATCATGTTATGCTTGTGAGAGAGGTTGTAGTCAACGGGTCTGCAATATTCAGATCCCTATGTATTTCGCAAAACTTTATGTCATATCGTAGATGTTGCTACCACGTTCCACTTGGAGCTATTCCAAATTGTTGCTCCATTATACGTATCCGGTATCTCTACTCAGAGCTATCCGGATAGGTGTTTAGCTTGCATCGACGCAACTCTTTACGTCGAACTCTTTATCACCTCCATAACCGAGAAACATATCCTTATTCCTCTAAGGATAATTTTGACCACTATCTGGTGATCCACTCCTTGATCACCTTTGTACCGTCTTGCCAGACATGTGGCAAGGCACATATCAAAGCGATACTCGGCATGGCATACCGTATAGAGCCTATGACAAAAGCATAGGGACGACCTTCGTCCCTTTCTCTTTCTTCTGCCGTGGTCATGTCTTGAGTCTTACTCAATACTCACCATACAACATAGCCAAGAACTCCTTCTTTGCTGATCTATTTTGAACTCCTTCAAAATCTTGTCACGGTATGTATTCATTTGAAAGTACTATCAAGCGTTTTGATCTATCCTTATAGATCTTGATGCTCAATGTTCAAGTAGCTTAATCCAGGGTTTCCATTGAAAAACACTTTTCAAATAACCCTATATGCTTTCTAGAAATTCTACATCATTTCCGATCAACAATATGTCAACAACATATACTCATCGAAATGCTATAGTGCTCCCACTCACTTCTTTGGAAATACAAGTTTCTCATAAACTTTGTATAAACCCAAAATCTTTGATCATCTCATCAAAACGTATATTCCAACTCCGAGATGCTTACCCCAGTCCTTAGAAGGATTGATGGAGCTTTGCATACTTGTTAGCATCCTTCATGATTGTCAAAACCTTCTGGTTGTATCACATACAACCTTTCCTCAAGAAAATCATCGAGGAAACAATGTTTTGACATTCTATATGCAAGATTTCATAAGTAATGCAGTAATTGCTAATATAATTCCAACAGACTCTTAGCATCGCTACGAGTGAGAAAGTCTCATCGCAGTCAACTCCTTGAACTTGTCAGAAAATATCTTAACGACAAGTCGAGCTTTCTTAATAGTGATACTTACCATCATTGTCCGTCTTCCTTTAAAATCCATATGCACCCAACAGCCTTACGACCATCAAGTGGTTCTTCCAAAGTCCATACTTTGTTTTCATACATGGATCCTCTCTTGGATTTTATGGCCTCGAGCCATTAAATGAATCCGGGCCCACCATCGCTTCTCCATAGCTCGTAGGTTCATTGTTATCTAGCAACATGACCTTCAAGACAGGATCACCGTACCACTCTGAAGTAGTATGCATCCTTGTCGGCCTACGAGGTTTGGTACTTGATCCGAAGTTTCATGATCACTATCATAAGCTTCTACTTTAATTGGTGTAGGCGCCACAGGAACAACTTCCTGTGCCCTGCTACACACTAGTTGAAGTGATGGTTCAATAACCTTATCAAGTCTCCACCATCCTCCCACTCAATTCTTTCGAGAGAAACTTTTCCTCGAGAAAGTACCCGCTTCGAAAACAAGCCCTTTTGCTTCCGGATCTGAGACAGGAGGTATACCCAACTGTTTTGGTTATCCTATGAAGATGCATTTATCCGCTTTGGGTTCGAGCTTATCAGCCTGAAACTTTTTCACATAAGCTTCGTAGTCCCAATCTTTCAAGAAATGACAGCTTAGGTTTCTCTAAACCATAGTTTGTATGTTGTCATCTCAACGGAATTACTTGGTGCCCTATTTGAAGTGAATGCGGTTGTCTCTAACGCCTAACCCATAAACAATAGTGGTAATTCGATAAGAGACATCATGGTATGCACCATATCCAATAGGGTGCAGCTATGATGTTCGGACACACCATCACACTATGGTGTTCCAGGCGGTATTTGTTGTAAAACAACTTTCACAATGTCTTAATTTCATACCAAACTCATAACTCAGATACTCATCTCTGTGATCATATCATAGACTTTATCCTTTTGTCACGACGATCTTCAACTTCACCCTGAAATTACTTGAACCTCTCAATAATTCAGATTTGTGTTTCATCGAGTAAACATACTCAAATCATCTGTGAAGTAAGAACATAACGATATCCACTGCATGCCTCAACACTCATTAGACTGCACACATCAAAATGTATTACTTCCAACAAGTTTCTTTCTTGTTCCATCTTCTTTGAAACCGAGGCTTTTTCAGTCATCTTGCCCATGTGGTATGATTTGCATGTCTCAAGTGATTCAAAATCAAGTGAGTCCAAAGCGATCCATCTGCATGGAGTTTCTTCATGCGTATACACCAATATGACTTACATGGCAGTGCCACAAGTAAGTGGTACTATCATTACTATCTTATATCTTTTGGCATGAACATGTGTATCACTACGATCGAGATTTAATAAACCATTCATTTTAGGTGAAAGACCATTGAAGGTATTATTCAAATAAACAGAGTAACCATTATTCTCCTTAAATGAATAACCGTATTGCGATAAACATAATCCTATCATGTCTATGCTCAACAAAAACACCAAATAACAATTATTTAGGTTTAACACCGATCCCGATGGTAGAGGGAGCGTCGACGTTGATCACATCAACCTTGGAAATACTTCCAACACATATCGTTACCTCGCCTTTAGCTAGTCTCCGCTTTGATTCTCAGCCTTTTATTTCGAGTTACTAACACTTAGCAACTGAACGGTATCTATTACCATGGTGCTACTAGGAGTACTAGTAGAGTACACATTAATATAATGTATATCCAATATACTTACATCGACCTTGCACCTTCTTATCTACCAAGTATCTAGGGTAATTCTGCTCCAGTGACCGTTCCCCTTATTACAGAAGCTCTTAGTTTCGGGTTTGGGTTCAACCTTGGGTTTCTTCACTAGAGCAGCAGCTGATTTGCCATTTCATGAAGTATCCCTTCTTGCCCTTGCCCTTCTTGAAACTAGTGGTTTCACTAACCCACAATTGATGCTCCTTCTTGATTTCTACTTTCGCAGTGTCAAACATCACGAATATTTCAAATATCATCATATCTATCCCTGATATATTATAGTTCATCACGAAGCTCTAGTAGCTTGGTGGCAATGACTTTGGAGAAACATCACTATCTCATCTGGAAGATCAACTCCCACTCGATTCAAGTGATTGTTGTACTCAAACACTTTGAGCACAAGCTCAACGATTGAGCTTTTCTCCCTTAGTTTGCAGGCTAAGAAAATCGTCGGAGGTCTTATACCTCTTGACGTGGGCACGAGCCTGAAATCCCAATTTCAGCCCTCGAAACATCTCATATGTTCCACGACGTTTGAAATTGTCTTGATTGCCTCAATTCTAAACCGTTTAACATTCTTGAACTATCACGTAGTTATCAAAACGTGTATGTCAAATGTTACGCAACATCCACGACGGCGTTCGAGGTTCAAAGACACCGAGCGGTGCATTAAGGACATAAGCCTTCTCTGGCAGCAATGAGGACAATCCTCGGTTCTGGACCCGATCCGCATAATTGCTACTATCATCTTTCAACTATATTTTCTCTAGGAACATATCTAAAAGTAGAACTAAAACGCGAAGCTACGACATAATTTGCAAAAACCTTTTGACTATGTTCGGGATAATTAAGTTCATCTTATGAACTCCCACTCGAATAGACATCCCTCTAGTCATCTAAGTGATTACATGATCCGAGTCAACTAGGGCCGTGTCCGATCATCACGTGAGACGGACTAGTCATCATCGGTGAACATCTTCATGTTGATCGTATCTACCATACTACTCATGCTCGACCTTTCGGTCTCTTGTGTTCCGAGGCCATGTCTATACATGCTAGGCTCATCAAGTCAACCTAAGTGTATTGCGTGTGTAAATCTGGCTTACACCCGTTGTATGTGAACGTTAGAATCTATCACACCCGATCATCACGTGGTGCTTCGAAACAACAAACTTTCGCAATGGTGCACAGTTAGGGGGAACACTTTCTTGAAATTTTAATGAGGGATCATCTTATTTAAGCTACCGTCGTTCTAAGCAAATAAGATGTAAAACATGATAAACATCACATGCAACCAAATAGTGACATGATATGGCCAATATCATTTTGCTCCTTTTGATCTCCATCTACGGGGCTCCATGACCATCATCGTCACCGGCATGACACCATGATCTCCATCATGATGATCTCCATCATCGTGTCTCCATGAAGTTGTCTCGCCAACTATTACTTCTACTACTATGGCTAACGGTTTAGCAATAAAGTAAAAGTAATTACATGGCGTTGTTCAATGACACATAATTCATACAATAAATTAAGACAACTCCTATGGCTCCTGCGGTTGTCATACTCATCGACATGCAAGTCGTGATTCCTATTACAAGAACATGATCAATCTCATACATCACATATCATTCATCACATTCTTTTGGCCATCACATCACATAGCATACCCTGCAAAAACAAGTTAGACGTCCTCTAATTGTTGTTTGCATGTTTTACGTGGCTGCTATGGGTTTCTAGCAAGAACGTTTCTTACCTACACAATAACCACAACGTGATATGTCAATTGATATTTACCCTTCATAAGGACCCTTTTCATCGAATCCGATCCGACTAAAGTGGGAGGCGGCACCCGCTAGCCACCTTATGCAACAAGTGCATGTCAGTCGGTGGAACCTGTCTCACGTAAGTGTACGTGTGAGGACGGTCCGGGACGCTTCATCCCACGATGCCGCCGAATCAAGATAAGACTAGTAACGGCAAGTAAATTCACAATATCGACGCCCACAAGTGCTTTATGTTCTACTCGTGCATAGAAACTACGCATAGACCTAGCTCATGATGCCACTGTTGGGGAATGTTGCAGAAAATAAATTTTTTCTATGCTTCACCAAGATCAATCTATGGAGTTCATCTAGCAACGAGAGAGAGGAGTGCATCTACATACCCTTGTAGATCGTGAGCGGAAGCATTCAAGAGAACGGGGTTGAGGGAGTCGTACTCGTCGTGATCCAAATCACCGATGACCGAGTGCGAGCAGACGACACCTCCGCGTTCAACACACGTACGGTTGGGGAAGACGTCTCCTCCTTCTTGATCCAGCAAGGGGGAAGGAGAGGTTGATGGAGATCCAGCAGCACGACGGCGTGGCGGTGGATGCAGCGGGGATCTCGGCAGGGCTTCGCCAAGCTCTATGGAGAAGGAGGAGGTGTTGGAGAGGGAGAGGGAGGCGCCAGGGGCTTAGGTGCGCAGCCCTCCCTCCCCCCTCTTTACATAGGGGTCCAAGGGGGGGGGGGCGCCGGCCCCTCTAGATCCCATCTAGATGGGGGGGCGGCGGCCAAGGGGGGTGGCTTGCCCCCCAAGCCAAGTGGCGGCGCCCCCACCCCCAGGGTTTCTCAACCCTAGGCGTGAGGGGCCCAAGGGGTGCACCAGCCCACCAGGCTGGTTCCTCCCACTTCAGCCCATGGGGCCCTCCGGGATAGGTGGCCCCACCCGTTGGACCCCAGGACCCTTCCGGTGGTCGGTACAATACCGGTGACCCCAAACTTTCCCGATGGCGAAACTGGACTTCCTATATATAATTCTTCACCTCCGGACCATTCCGAACTCCTCGTGATGTCCAGGGATCTCATCCGAGATCTGTGAACAACTTTGGTTACCGCATACTTATATCCCTACAACCCTAGCATCACGAACCTTAAGTGTGTAGACCCTACGGGTTCGGAGACATCTTGAACATGACCGAGATGACTCTCCGGTCAATAACCAACAGTGGGATCTAGATACCCATGTTGGCTCCCACATGCTCCTCGATGATCTCATCGGATGAACACGATGTCGAGGATTCAATCAATCTCGTATACAATTCCCTTTGTCTAGCGATATTGTACTTGCCCGAGATTCGATCGTCGGTATCCCGATACCTTGTTCAATCTCGTTAAGCAAGTCTCTTTACTCGTGCCGTAACACATCATCCGTGATCAACTCCTTGGTCACATTGTGCACATTATGATGATGTCCTACCGAGTGGGCCCAGAGATACCTCTCCGTTACACGGAGTGAGAAATCCCAGTCTCGATTCATGCCAACCCAACAAACACTTTTAGAGATACCCGTAGTGCACCTTTATAGGCACACAGTTACGTTGTGCCGTTTGGTACACCCAAAGCATTCCTACAGTATCCGGGAGTTGCACAATCTCATGGTCTAAGGAAATGATACTTGACATTAGAAAAGCTTTAGCATACGAACTACACGATCTTTGTGCTAGGCTTAGGATTGCGTCTTGTCCATTACATCATTCTCCTAATGATGTGATCCCGTTAGCAACGACATCCAATGTCCACGGTCAGGAAACCATAACCATCTATTGATCAACGAGCTAGTCAACTAGAGGCTTACTAGGGACATGGTGTTGTCTATCTATCCACACATGTATTGCGGTTTCCGGTCAATACAATTATAGCATGGATAATAAACAATTATCATGAACAAGGAAATATAATAATAATAACTAATTTGTTATTGCCTCTAGGGCATATTTCCAACAGATATGTGAAACTTTCTTTTGAGTGCGTTGAATACTAAGAAAAGTTGGATACTTGATAATTGTTTTGAGATGTGGAGGTAGTGATATTAAAGTCATGCTATTTGGGTGATTATGAATTTAAAGAATGCTTGTGTTGAAGTTAGCAAATCCCGTAGCATGCATGTATGGTTAAAGTTGTTTAACAAATTTGAAACATGAAGTGTACCTGGCTTGTGCATCCTTATGAGTGGCGGTCGGGGAATGACGATGGTCTTTTCCTACCAATCTATCCCCCTAGGAGCATCGCGTGAGTACTTGATTTTTGATGACTTCTAAATTTTTTGCAATAAGTATATGAGTTCTTTTGACTAATGTTGAGTCCATGGATTATCGCACTTTTACCTTTCCGCCTTTGCTAGCCTCTTGATTGCCGTGCATTGCCCTTTCTCACCACGAGAGTTGGTGCAAACTTGGCGGTGCATCCAAACCCCGTGATACGATATGCTCTATCACACATAAACCACCTTATATCTTCCTCAAAACAGCCACCATACCTACCTATTATGGCATTTCCATGGCCATTCCGAGATATATTGCCATGCAACTTTCCACCGTTCCGTTTATCATCATTATGACATACATTACTTTTGTCATATTGCCATTGCATGATCATGTAGTTGACATCGTATTTGTGGCAAAGCCACCGTGCATTATTTTTCATACATGTCACTCTTGATACATTGCACCATCCCGGTACACCGTCGGAGGCATTCATATGGAGTCATATCTTGTTCTAGTTTCGAGTTGTAATCCTTATGTTGTAATCAATAGAAGTGTGATGGTCATCATTATTAGAGCATTGCCCAATAAAAAAAAGAAGAAAGGCCAAAAAGAAAAAAAGAAAGGCCCAATATATATATATATATATATAAAGGGCAATGTTACTATCTCTTTTTCCACACTTGTGCTTCAAAGTAGCACCTTGTTCTACATGTAGTAAATCTCATATATTGTGCTTCAAAGTAGCACCTTGTTCTTCATGTAGTGAGTCTCATATATTGTGCTTCAAAGTAGCACCATGTCTTTCATATAAGCGAGTCTCATAAGTTGTCTTTTTTCATACTAGTGGGAATTTTTCATTATAGAACTTGGCTTGTATATTCCTACGATGGGCTTCCTCAAATGCCCTAGGTCTTCATGAGCAAGCAAGTTGGATGCACACCCACTAGTTTTCTTTTGTTGAGCATTTATTTATAGCTCTAGTGCATCCGTTACATGGCAATCCCTACTCCTCATGTTGACATCAATTGATGGGCATCTCCATAGCCCGTTGATTATCCTCGTCAATGTGAGACTTTCTCCTTTTTGTCTTCTCCACACAATCCCCATCATCATATTCTATTACACCCATAGTGCTATATCCATGGCTCATGCTCATGTATTGCGTGAAGATTGAAAAAGTTTGAGATTATTTAAGTATGAAATGATTGCTTGGCTTGTCATCGGGGGTATAGAAGTTGGGAACATCTTTGTGTGACGAAAATGAAGCATAGCCTAACTATATGATTTTGTAGGGATGAACTTTCTTTTGCCATGCTATTTTGAGAAGACATAATTGCTTAGTTAGTATGCTTAAAGTATTATTATTTTTATGTCAATATGAACTTTTGTCTTGAATCTTTCGGATCTGAATATTCATACCACAATCAAGAAGATTTACATTGAAATTATGCCAAAGTATCAGTCCGCATCAAAAATTCTCTTTTTATCATTTACCTACTCGAGGACGAGCAGGAATTAAGCTTGGGGATGCCTGATACGTCTTCAATGTATCTATATTTTTTGATTGCTCCATGCTACTTTATCTACTGTTTTGGACTATATTGGGCTTTATTTTCCACTTTTATATTATTTTTGGGACTAACCTATTAACCGGAGGCCCAGCCAATTGCTGTTTTTGCCTATTTTAGTGTTTGAAGAAAGCAGAATATCAAACCGAGTCCAAAGCGGAATGAAACCTTGAGGAGCGTGATTTTCTCACCGAGCGTGATCCAGAGACTTGGACTCTACTCCAAGGAACAAAAGAGGCGGTCACGAGGGTGGCGGGCGTGCCCCCCTACCTCGTGGGCCCCCTGTTGCTCCACCGACGTACTCCTTCCTCCTATATATACCTACGGAGCCAAAACCCTAATTCCACCGCCGCAACTTTCTATATCCACGAGATCCCATCTTGGGGCCTGTTCCGGAGCTCCGCCGGAGAGGGTCGTCATCACGGAGGGCTTCTACATCATCATAGCCCCTCCGATGAAGTGTGAGTTGTTTACCTTAGACCTTCAGGTCCATAGTTAGTAGCTAGATGGCTTCTTCTCTCTTTTTGGATCTCAATACAATGTTCTCCCCCTCTCTTGTGGAGATCTATTCGATGTAATCTTCTTTTTGCGGTGTGTTTGTTGAGGCCGATGAGTTTGGGTTTATGATCCAGCTTATCTATGAATAATATTTGAATCTTCTCTGAATTCTTTTATGTATGATTGAGTTATCTTTGCAAGTCTCTTGAATTATCCGTTTGGTTTGGCCAACTAGATTGGTAGTTCTTGCAACGGGAGAAGTGCTTAGCTTTGGGTTCGATCTTGCGGTGTCCTTACCCGATGTGAGAAAGGGTTGCAAGGCACGTATTGTATTGTTGCCATCGAGGATAACAAGATGGGGTTTTATCATATTGCATGAATTTATCCCTCTACATCATGTCATCTTGCTTAGGCGTTACTCTGTTTTAACTTAATACTCTAGATGCATCTTTGGATAACGGTCGATGAGTGGAGTAATAGTAGTGAATCACGAGAATCGATTAGGTTTACTTGTCTCGGACGTGATGCCTATATACATGATCATACCTAGATATACTCATAACTATGCTCAATTCTAATAATTGCTCAACAGTAATTTATTCACCCAATAGTAGAATACTTATGCTCTTGAGAGAAGCCACTAGTGAAACCTATGGCCCCGGGTCTATTTTCATCATATCAATCTCCATCACTTTAATACTTGCTTTGTTTTTACTTTGCTTTTTTACTTTTCACTTTGCATCTCTATATCAAAAATACCAAAATATTATTTATCATCTCTATCAGATCTCACTCTAAGTAAGTGACCGTGAAGGGATTGACAACCCTAATCGCGTTGGTTGCGAGTAGCTATCGTTTGTGCGGTCTGAGGGACTTGTGCATGGCCTCCTACTGGATTGATACCTTGGTTCTCAAAAACTGAGGGAAATACTTACGCTACTTCGCTGCATCATCCTCTCCTCTTCGGGGAAATCCAACGCAGTGCTCAAGAGGTAGCACCTGCCGAAGCTTCCCTTGAAGCTACCCCGCCATCTCAGCGGAGAAGCAGTGTTGCTTCCACCGAGCAGCTTCAGCTGGAGCCTATCTTCACGGCTCCTGCTAGCGTACTCTGGCTGCCCTGAAGAAACCACCAAAGTCTTCGCCGAAAGGCAACTACGAGCGCATTATTCAAAATTCATTTATCAAAGCGGAGCGGTCGGGAAATCTTGTCGGTGATCAAAGGTTAGCGAGCAGCAGCTGGGAAAAATTGCCCAGCTCGGCGAACAACCGAACCAATCGTCCCCCGCTCCGGTGTCTAGCGATATAAATAAGCTAATGATCGAGGATGGTGCCGGTTATAAAAATCTTGGAGATTACCTGCCCGACGATGTACATTATGATTTCTTGGAGGTGGACCAACACAAATACGATGCAGGAAGCACATCGTCAAAGATGAAAGATCTCTAACAACGATGATGCGAAGATTCCATGATTGGTACATGAAAACTTGCAGAGAGTCTGGGGGGAGGAATATTTTGACGCTGAGAGTTAGAGAGGAGCATGACTTTGACAGCCTGGATTTTGCCCTCTTTTCTTTGCTTGATTTTCAGCTGAGTTGATTTTTGATTTGGAGTTTTAAATCATTTCATTTGGACTTAACCACTTGGGTATCCCTTGATTTTCAACCAAGTGCTCCCTCTCCTCCTCACAACCATCATTTCCCCCTAGCCAACCTAACAATATTGCTTGAAATATTTTTCTTAAATGAAAAATATTCATTTTGGGCATCCAAAACCCTAGCTAACTCATTGAGCTCCAAAGCAACCCTAATTTTTCTTGCCCCAAAAATCCTGAGAAAAATCCCAATTATTCTTTGGACCCTAGGGCACATTTACGAGCAAAAATATTTCACCACTCTTTGGAATATTTTGGCTACTGAAAATAAAATCACTTGGGCTGAAATGGTAGTTTCTCTGACAACTACCTTTTTACTAGCTCCAATGTAGCTGGTTTTCCACTGAGCTTATTTACCTTAGTAAGAGGCAATTAAAACCCCAAAGCTCAGCCCTTGAATCCTGTGGTTTGACCACAGTAACTCCCCAAAGTTTATGTCCATTAACTTAACCACATCACCATTTTACTTCTCTGCTTTGAACCAAACCGAGCCATGGTAACATCTCGGTTTACTAAGGACTACACGCGGACATCCTTGTTAGTGCGTGGGTGGCCTTATGTCACGATCCCAGCTTGGTGACGCGTTAAATCCGGCGTCTTTGGCATGCCAAGCAGCGCTCTGCGCGTCGCCAGCGCCTCTGTAGAGCGCGTGCTCGCTGCCCAGCCTGCCGCAGCGCGCCAACCCTCGCCACCATCCTCGTCTCCACCTCCATAACTCCACCACGCCCGCTCGCCCGGCCGGAGCTTCGCCCGCGCGAAACCGCAGGCCGCAGTCACAGCCAGCAGTGCGCCTTTGTGCTCGTCCCTTTCCTCCT
Source organism: Aegilops bicornis (assembly GCA_021605145.1). Taxonomy (NCBI): domain Eukaryota; kingdom Viridiplantae; phylum Streptophyta; class Magnoliopsida; order Poales; family Poaceae; genus Aegilops; species Aegilops bicornis. Next base: position 1,052,799 of record JAHIAL010000045.1, read on the forward strand.
CGATCCTGTGCTCGTCCGCGCCCGCGCACAGCTCCCGCGTGACCCCCGTCGCCTTCCCCCTGTCTCACTGACGCCGCTCATCGTCGGGCGCCATGGACAGGTGTCCACCGGCGGAGCCCGAAGCCCCCTCGCCGCTCGCCTATATAAGGAGACACCCCCCAGCCTCCTCGAGCACCATCCCGCACTCTCTCACACCCCACAAACTAGTAGGAAGCCGCAGCCCGGCAGGCAGGCCGCAGGCTCTTGTCACAGGCCGAGCTTCGCGGCGATCCCCTCTGATCGTTCCCACAGCTCCGGCCCTCCCAAGCCAAGGCGACCCACTTGAGCCTCCGCCTATCCTCTGTGAAGCCAACCCAACCCCCTGGAGCTCCTGAAGCCGCCCCTAGTCGTCGTCTTCCTCACCTCCGGCGACTACCGCGTTCTGTCTCCGCTTGCGAGGAAGAATATGACGCCGTCCGGCCACCGTTAGCCATGCTAGGGGTACGGGCAGGTGCGCAATCGTCTTCTCCGTCAATCCCTCCCTCTCGTTCGCCTCCAAGAAGTCTCAAATACAATGTCAACTACATGATCATGCTAGCAATATGACAATGATGGAGCATGTCATAAAAATGGTATGGTGGAAAGTTGCATGGAAATATATCTCGGAATGGCTATGGAAATGCCATGATAGGTAGGTATGGTGGCTGTTTTGAGGAAGATATATGGTGGGTGTATGATACCTGCGAAAAATGCGCGGTATTAGAGAGGCTAGCAATAGTGGAAAGATGGGAAAAAGTGCGTAATCCATGGACTCAACATTAGTCATAAAGAACTCATATACTTATTGCAAAAATCTAGAAGTTATCAAAGCAAAGTATTATGCGCATGCTCCTAGGGGATAGATTGGTAGGAAAAGACCATCGCTCGTCCCCGACCGCCACTCATAAGGAAGACAATCAATAAATAAATCATGCTCCGACTTCATCACATAACGGTTAACCATACGTGCATGCTACGGGAATCACAAACTTTAACACAAGTATCTCTCAAATTCACAACTACTCAACTAGCATGACTCTAATATCACTACTTCCATATCTCAAAACAATCATCAAGCATCAAACTTCTCTTAGTATTCAACACACTCATAAGAAAGTTTTTACTATTTTTGAATACCTAGCATATTAAGATTATTTAAGCAAATTACCATGCTATTTAAGACTCTCAAAATAAGATAAGTGAAGCATGAGAGTTCATCTATGTCTTCAAAATAAATCCACCATTGTGCTCTAAAAGATATAAGTGAAGCACTAGAGCAAATGACAAACTACTCCGAAAGATATAAGTGAAGATCAATGAGTAGTCGAATAATTATGTAACTATGTGAAGACTCTCCCATTTAATAATTTCATATCTTGGTATTGTATTCAAACAGCAAGCAAAACTAAATAAAACTACATTTCAAGGATAGCACAACTCATGTGAAGAAGCAAAAACTTAGGCTCAACTGATACTAACCGATAGTTGTTGAAGAAGAAAGGTGGGATGCCTACCAGGGCATCCCCAAGCTTAGATGCTTGAGACTTCTTGAAATATTATCTTGGGGTGCCTTGGGCATCCCCAAGCTTACACTTTGTGTCTCCTTAATTCCTCTCATATCATGGTTTCTCTTTTCTCAAAAGCTTCATCCACACCAAACTCAACAAGAACTCGTGAGATAGGTTAGTATAAATCAATGCAAAACCTTATCATTTTCTACTGTAACAAATCACTAAGATTATTATTCAACATTGCATACTAAATGCCTCTGCATATTTAATACTCCTATCCTCAAATAGAACCATTAAACAAGCAAACATATGCAAACAATGCAAACATAACAGCAATCTGCCAAAACAGCACAGTCTGTAAAGAATGCAAGAGTATCAATACTTCCCTAACTCCAAAAATTATTAAATAAAATTCCCACTGTAATAAATTTACCAGAGCTAAATATGCAAAAAGATTCAACATTATACCATTCTCTGAATTTTCTAGGGAATTTTTGCAACAGCGGTAAACTTTCTGTTTTCAAAGAGCAAGATGTATACTAGCAAAATAAGCATGGCAAAGGCTATCCTTGACATTTTTATTGAAACTAAAGATGAAAAACATTATTCTAAATAAAAGAAAGCAAAAACTAACAAAATAAAATGACGCTCCAAGCAAAACACATATCATGTGGCGAATAAAAATATAGCTCCAAGTAAAGTTACCGATGAACGAAGACGGAGGAGGGGATGCCTTCCGGGGCATCCCCAAGCTTGGGCTTTTGGATACTCTTGAATATTAACTTGGGGTGCCTTGGGAATCCCCAAGCTTAGGCTCTTGCCACTCCTTATTCGTTAGTCCATCAAATCTTTACCCAAAACTTGAAAACTCCACAACACAACACTTAACAGAAAACTCGTGAGCTCCGTTAGCGAAAGAAAACGAAAGACCACTTAAAGGTACTGTAATGATCTCATTCTTTATTTATATTGGTGTTAGACTTACTGTATTCCAACTTCTCTATGGTTTATAAACTATTTTACTAGCCATAGATTCATCAAAATAAGCAAACAACACAATGAAAACAGAATCTTTCAAAAACAGAACAGTCTGTAGTAATCTGTAACTAACGCAAACTTCTGGAACTCCAAAAATTCTAAAATAAATTTCTGGACCTGAGGAATTTTTCTAGTAATCATCTGCAAAAAGAATCAACTAAATAGCACTCTCCAGTAAAAAGTTCTAGCTAATCTCGTGAGCGCTAAAGTTTCTGTTTTTTACAGCATGATCATAAAGACTTCACCCAAGTCTTCCCAAAGGTTCTACTTAGCACAAACACTAATTAAAACATAAAACCACATCTAAACAGAATCTAGATGGATTATTTATTCCTAAACAGAAACAAAAAGCAAGAAACTAAAATAAAATTGGGTTGCCTCCCAACAAGCGCTAACGTTTAACGCCCCTAGCTAGACATGATGATGGCAATGATGCTCACATAAGAGATAAGAATTGAAACATAAAGAGAGCATCATGAAGAATATGAATAGCACATTTAAGTCTAACCCACTTCCTATGCATAGGGATTTTGTGAGCAAACAAATTATGGAAACAATGATCAACTAGCATAGGAAGGTAAAACAAGCATAAGTTCAAAAATTGAAGCACATAGAGAGGAAACTTGACATTATTGCAATTCCTACAAGCATATGTTCCTCTCTCATAATAATTTTCAGTAGCATCATGAATGAATTTAACCATATAACTAGCACCTAAAGCATTCTTTTCATGATCTACAAGCATAGAAAATTTACTACTCTCCTCATAAGCAAAATTCTTCTCATGAATTGTAGTGGGAGCAAACTCAACAAAATAACTATCATGTGATTGAAAATTAAGATCAAGATGACAAGTTTCATGGTTATCATTATTATTTAAAGCATACGTGTCATCACAATAATCATCATAGATAGGAGGCATGCTTTCATCATAGTAATTTTGCTCATCAAAGCTTGGGGACAAAAATATCATATTCATCAAACATAGCTTCCCCAAGCTTGTGGCTTTGCATATCATTAGCATCATGGATATTCAAGGAATTCAAACTAACAACATTGCAATCATACTCATCATTCACATATTTTATGCCAAGCATTCTATGTAATTCTTCTTCTAGCACTTGAGCACAATTTTCTTTTCCATCATACTCACGAAAGATATTAAAAAGGTGAAGCGTATGAGACAAACTCAATTCCAATTTTTTTTGCAGTTTTCTTTTATAAACTAAACTGGTGCTAAAACAAGTAACAAAAAGATTCGATTGCAAGACCTAAAGATATACCTTCAAGCACTCACCTCCCCGGCAACGGCGCCAGAAAAGAGCTTAGTTGACGGGGTGTGAGTGAAGTGCCCACTACCTAGCCTCCCGACAGCGCCCGAAAGCTTGCTTGATGTCTACTACACAACCTTCTTCTTGTAGACGTTGTTGGGCATGCAAGTGCACATGTTTGTAGGATAATAGCAAATTTCCCTCAAGTGTATGACCTAAGGTTTGGCAATCCGTAGGAGGCGTAGGATGAAGATGGTCTCTCTCAAACAACCCTGCAACCAAATAACAAAGAGTCCCTTGTGTCCCCAACACACCCAATACAATGGTAAATTGTATAGGTGCACTAGTTAAATGAAGAGATGGTGATACAAGTGCAATATGGATAGTAGATAAAGGTTTTAAGTAATCTGAAAATATAAAAACAGCAAGGTAACTAATGATAAAAGTGGCGTAAGCGGTATTGCAATGATAGGAAACAAGGCCTAGGGTTCATACTTTCACTAGTGCAAGTTCTCTCAACAATAGTAACATAGATAGATCATATAACAAGCCCTCAACATGCAACAAAGAGTCACTCCAAAGCCACTAATAGCGGAGAACAAACTTAGAGATTATGGTAGGGTACGAAACCACCTCAAAGTTATTCTTTCGGATCGATCTATTAAAGAGTTCATACTAGAATAACACCTTAAGATACAAATCAACCAAAACCCTAATCTCACCTAGATACTCCATTGTCACCTCAAGTATCCGTGGGCATGATTATACGATATGCATAACACAATCTCAGATTCATCCAACCAACACAAAGTACTTCAAAGAGTGCCCCCAAAGTTTCTACCGGAGAGTCAGAGCGTGTGCCAACCCCTATGCATAGGTTCATGGGCGGAACCCATAAGTTGGTCACCAAAACATACATCAAGTGGCACGTGAAATCCCATTGTCACCACAGATAAGCACGGCAAGACATACATCAAGTGTTCTCATAAAAGACTCAATCCGATAAGATAACTTCAAAGGGAAACTCAATTCATCACAAGAGAGTAGAGGGGAGAAACATCATAAGATCCAACTAAAGTAGCAAAGCTCGGGATACATCAAGATCATGCCATAGAGGAACACGAGAGAGAGAGATCAAACACATAGCTCTTGGTACATACCCTCAACCCCAGGGTGAACTACTCCCTCCTCGTCATGGAAAGCGCCGGGATGATGAAGATGGCCACGGTGATGGGTTCCCCCTCCGGCGAGTCTTGGAACAGGCTCCGAGAGGTTTTGGTGGCTCTGAGAGGCTTGCGGCAGCGGAACTCCCGATCTATCTTGATATTCGATGGTTTTTGGGAGTGCGAGGGACTATATAGGCGAAAGAAGTCGGTCGGGGGGGGTGCTCGAGGGGCCCATGAGACAGGGGGGCGCGCCCTATAGGGGGGAACCCTCCTATCTCGTGGAGTCCTCGGGGATCTTCTGACGTGAACTCCAAGTCTCCAGGATCATATTCTTCCCAAAAATAACGATGCCGAAGGTTTCATTCCGTTTGGACTCCGTTTGATATTCCTTTTCCTCGAAATCTTGAAGCAGCAATAAAAAGCGACAATATGGGCTGGGCCTCCGGTTAGTAGGTTAGTCCCAAAAGTAATATAAAGTGTATAATAAAGCCCATAATCATTCAAAACAGGTAATATAATAGCATGGAACAATAAAAAATTATAGATACGTTGGAGGCGTGTCGGTTTCGATGTCGTGCCTCTGGTCGGTGCCTCCATTTAGGGAAGGTTATGGGCGTCTTTGTACCTGGCCCGGTGAAGCAAGCATAACCTTGTGAGCCCATTGTTAAGTTAATTTTTGGTACCGGGTCCCCGAGTGGATCGTGTTCCTGACGGTGGTGAGTCGAGGTGTCTGGAGGTGAACACGGGCCACCGAGGACTAACCCGTTAAGTGCGAGTCGGAAGGGCGGGAGAGTGTCATGACAATGAAATGGTTTAAATCGAGCTGTTGGTCCACCCGAATGGGAGTGCGAGGCCATGGGTTCCGTGGTGTGGAGTGCAGTGTACTAACCTCTGCAGAGTGTTTTAATCTATCGATAGCCGAGTCCACGGTTACGGACACGCTCGAAAGTAGGGTACACCATGCTGTTGGGGAACGTAGCAGAAATTCAAAATTTTCCTACGTGTCACCAAGATCTATCTATGGAGAAACCAGCAACGAGGGGAAGGAGAGTGCATCTACATAACCTTGTAGATCGCTAAGCGGAAGCGTTCAAGTGAACGGGGTTGATGGAGTCGTACTCGTCGTGATTCAAATCACCGATGACCTAGTGCGAGCAGACGGCACCTCCGCGTTCAACACACGTACATCCCGGGTAACGTCTCCCATGCCTTGATTCAGCAAGGAGAGAGGGAGAGGTTGAGGAAGACTCCATCCAGCAACAGCACAACGCAGGCGTGGTGGTGGTGGAGGCGTGGCAATCCTGCAGGGCTTCGCCAAGCACTGCGGGAGAGGAGGAGGTGTCACGGGAGGGAGGGAGGTGCCGAGGACTCGGTGTGGCTTCCTCCTCCCCTCCACTATATATAGGTGCAAGAGAGGGGGAAGGCGCAGCCTTGCCCTTCCTCCAAGGAAGGGGTGCGGCCAAGAGGGGGAGGTCCATCCTCCCCAAGGCACCTCGGAGGTGCCTTCCCCCTTTGGACTCTTCCCTCCCCAAGTCTCCTTGGCGCATGGGCCTCTTGGGGCTGGTGCCCTTGGCCCATATGGGCCAAGGCGCACCTCCCAGCCCATGTGCCCCCCGGGCAGGTGGACCCCCTCTCCCGGTGGACCGCGGACCCCTTCGGCACTCCGGTACAATACCGATAATGCGCCAAACTTTTCCGTGACCAAAATAAGACTTCCTATATATAAATCTTTACCTCCGGACCATTCCGGAACTCCTCGTGGCGTCCGGGATCTCATCGGGACACGAACAACATTCGGTAACCACATACAAACTTCCTTTATAACCCTAAGCGTCCTTGAACCTTAAGTGTGTAGACCCTACGCGTTAGGGAACCATGCGAGACATGACCAGGGCGTTCTCCGGTCAATAACCAACAGCGGGATCTGGATACCCATGTTGGCTCCCACATGTTCCACGATGATCTCATCGGATGAACCCACGATGTCAAGGACTCAATCGATCCCGTATACAATTCCCTTTGTCTAGCGGCATTTGTACTTGCCCGAGATTCGATCGTCGGTATCCCGATACCTTGTTCAATCTTGTTACCAGCAAGTCTCTTTACTCGTCCCGTAACACATCATCTCGTGATCAACCCCTTGGTCACATTGTGCACATTATGATGATGTCCTACCGAGTGGGCCCAGAGATACCTCTCCGTCACACGGAGTGACAAATCCGATCTCGATTCGTGCCAACCCAACAAACACTTTCGGAGATACCTGTAATGCACCTTTATAGCCACCCGATTCGTTGTGGCGTTTGGTACACCCAAAGCATTCCCTACGGTGTCCGGAGTTGCACAATCTCATGGTCTAAGGAAATGATACTTGACATTTAGAAAAGCTTTAGCATAATCTGAACTACGATCTATGCTAGGCTTAGGATTGGGTCTTGTCCATCACATCATTCTCCTAATGATGTGATCCTGTTATCAATGACATCCAATGTCCATGGTCAGGAAACCGTAACCATCTATTGATTAACGAGCTAGTCAACTAGAGGCTTACTAGGGACATGGTGTTGTCTATGTACCCACACATGTATCTGAGTTTCCTATCAATACAATTATAGCATGGATAATAAGCGATTATCACGAACAAGGAAATATAATAATAACTAATTTATTATTGCCTCTAGGGCATATTTCCAACAGTCTCCCACTTGCACTAGAGTCAATAATCTAGTTCACATCGCCATGTGATTAACACTCCACAGGTCACATCGCCATGTGACCAACATCCAAAGAGTTTACTAGTGTCATTAAACTAGTTCACATCATCATGTGATTAAGACTCAATGAGTTACGGGTTTGATCATGTTTTGCTTGTGAGAGAGGTTTTAGTCAGCGGATCTGAACCTTTTCAGATCCGTGTGTGCTTACAAATTTCTAGGTCATATTATAAATGTCGCTTCCACGCTCCATTTGAAACTATTCCAAATGGTTGCTCCACTATCACGTATCCGGTTTGCTATTCGGAGTCATTTGGATAGGTGTCAAAGCCTGCATCGGCGTAACCCTTTACGCCCGAACTCTTTATCACCTCCATAATCGAGAAACATGTCCTTATTTACTCCAAGGACAATTTTGACCGTTGTCCAATGATCCCCATTCCTGGATCATTCTTGTACCCCTTTGAATCGACTCATGGCAAGGCACACTTCCGGTGCGGTACACAAGCATAGCATACTATAGAGCCTATGTATATACGAAGCATAGGGGACAACCTTCGTCCTTTCTCTCTTTTTACGCCGTGGTCGAGCTTTAACTCTTAACTTCATACCTTACAACTCGAGGCAAGAACTCCTTCTTTGACTGATCCATCTTCAACACCTTCAAGATTATGTCAAGGTATGTGCTCATTTGAAAATACCATTTAAGCGTTTTTGATCTATCCTCATAGATCTTGATGCTCAATGTTCAAGTAACTTAATCCAGGTTTTCCATTGAAAAACACCTTTCAAATAACCATGTATGCTTTCCATAAATTCTACATCATTTATGATCAACAACATATACTCATCAGAAATTATATAGTGCTCACACTCACTTCTTTGGAAATACAAGTTTCTCATAAACTTTGTATAAACCCAAAATCTTTGATCATCTCATCAAAGCGCACATTCCAACTCCGAGATGCTTACTCCGGTCCTTAGAAGGATCGGCTGGAGCCAGCATAACTTTTAGCATCCTTAGGATCGACAAAAACTTTCGATTGTATCACATACAACCTTTCCTTACAAAAGCTGGTAAGGAAACTCGTTTTGACATCCATCTGCCAGATTTCATAAATACAGCTAATGCTAACATGATTCCCCACGGACTTAAGCATCACTACGGATGAGAAAATCTCATCGTAGTCAACTCCTTGAACTTGTGAAAAACTCTTACATACAAGTCGAGCTTCATAGGCGGTGACATTACCGTCCCACGTCAAATCTTCTTCTTAAAGATCCATTTATCTCAATGGCTTGCCGATCAGCGGGCAAGTCCACCAAAGTCCATGCTTTGTTACGATACATGGATCCAATCTCGGATTTCATGGCTTCTAACCATTTGTTGGAATATGGGCCCACCATTGCTTCTCCATAGCTCGCGGGTTCATTGTTGTCTAGCAACATGACATTCAAGACAGGATCACCGTACCACTCCGAGCGACACGTCCCCTGTCAGTCTGCGAGGTTCGGTAGTGACTTGATCTCAAGCTTCATGATTACTATCATAAGCTTCTACTTCAATTGATGTAGGTGCCACAGAACTTCACTGCCTTCTCCTGCTACCACCTTGGTTGAAGTGATGGTTCAATAACCTCATCAAGTCACCACCATCCTTCCACTCAATTCTTTCGAGAGAAACTTTTCCTCGAGAAAGGACCCGTTCTAGAAAACAATCCCTATTGCTTTCGGATCTGAATTAGGAGGTATACCCAACCGTTTTGGGTGTCCTATGAAGATGCATTTTATCCGCTTTGGGTTCGAGCTTATCAACCTGAAACTTTTTTCACATAAGCGTTGCCGTAGCCCCAAACCTTTAAGAAACGACAACTTAGGTTTCTCCAAACCATAGTTCAAGCGGTGTCGTCTCAGCGGAATTACGTGGTGCCCTATTAAAGTGAGTGCGGTTGTCTCTAATGCCTAACCCATGAGCGATAGTGGTAATTCGATAAGAGACATCATGGTACGCACCATATCCAATAGGGTGCAACTATGATGTTCGGAAACACCATCACACTATGGTGTTCGAGGTATTAATTGTGAAACAATTTCCACAGTGTCTTAGTTGCGTGCCAAAGCTCGTAACTCAGATACTCATCTCTATGATCATATCATGGACATTTTATCCTCTTGTCACAATGATGTTTAACTTCACTCTGAAATTACTTGAACCATTCAATAATTCAGACTTTGTGTTTCATCAAGTAAATATACTCAACATCTACTCGAATCATCTGTGAAGTCAGAACATAACGATATTCATTTGCATGCCTCGGCACTCATTGGACCGCACACATCAAAATGTGTTACTTCCAACAGGTTGCTACCTTGTTCCATCTTCTTGACACGAGGCTTTTCGGTCATCTTGCCCATGTGGTATGATTTGCATATCTCAAGTGATTCAAAATCAAGTGAGTCCAAACGATCCATCTGCATGGAGTTTCTTCATGCGTATACACCAATAGACATGGTTTGCATGTCTCAAACTTTTCAAAAACGAGTGAGTCCAAAGATCCATCAACATGGAGCTTCTTCATGCGTTCTATACCAATATGACTTACATGGCAGTGCCACAAGTACGCAGTACTATCATTACTATCTTATATCTTTTGGCATGAAAATGTGTATCACTACGATCGAGATTCAATAAACCATTCCTTTTGGGTGCAAGACCATTGAAGGTATTTATTCAAATAAATTGAGTAACCATTATTCTCCTTAAATGAATAACCGTATTGCGACAGACATAATCCAATCATGTCTATGCTCAACGCAAACACCAAATAACAATTATTTAGGTTTAACACCAATCTCGATGGTAGAGGAGCGCGTGCGATGCTTGATCATATCAACCTTGGAAACACTTCCAACACGTATCGTCATCTCACCTTTAGTTAGTCTCCGTTTATTCCATAGCTTTTGTTTGAGTTACTAACACTTAGCAACCGAACGGTATCTAATACCACGGTGCTACTAGGAGTACTAGTAAAGTACACATTAACATAATGTATATCCAATATACTTCTATCGACCTTGCCAGCCTTCTTATCTAATAAGTATCTAGGGTAATTCTGCTCCGATTGGCTGTTCCCTTATTACGTGGAAGCACTTAGTCTCGGGTTTGGGTTCAACCTTGGGTTTCTTCCTTTGGAGCGAGAACTGATTTGCCGTTTCATGAAGTGTCCCTTCTTGCCCTTGCCCTTCTTGAAACTAGTGGTTTCACCCAACCATCAACAATTGATGCTCCTTCTTGATTTCTACTTTTCGCGGTGTCAAACATCGTGAATACCTCAAGGATCATCATATCTATCCCTAACATGTTATAGTTCATCACGAAGCTCTAGCAGCTTGGTGGCAATGACTTTGGAGAAACATCACTATCTCATCCGGAAGATCAACTCCCTCGATTCAAGTGATTGTTGCACCTTCGGACAATCTGAGCACAAGCTCAATGATTGAGCTTTTCTCCCTTAGTTTGCAGGCTAAGAAAATCGTCGGAGGTCTTATACCTCTTAGCGTGGGCACGAGCCTGAAATCCCAATTTCAGCCCTCGAAACATCTCCATATGTTCCATGACGTTTGAAAAACGTCTTTGATGCCTCAACTCTAAACCGTTTAAGCGGAACTATCACGTAGTTATCAAAGCGTGTATGTCCGATGTTAAGTAACATCCACAAGCGGCGTTTGGGGTTCAACACCTGTGGCCCGGTGCATTAAGGACATAAGCTTTCTCTGTCGCATAATCGCTCTTGTCAACTATATTTTTCTAGGAACATATCTAAGCGGTGGAACTAAAAGCGCGAGCTCTACGACATAATTTGCAAAGATCTTTTGACTATGTTCGGGATAATTAAGTTCATCTCATGAACTCCCACTCGAGATAGACATCCCTCTAGTCATCTAAGTGATTACATGATCCGAGTCAACCAGGCCTTGTCCAGATCATCACGTGAAGACGGACTAGTCATCATCGGTGAACATCTTCATGTTGATCGTATCTACTATACGACTCATGCTCGACCTTTTCGGTCTCTTGTGTTCGAGGCCATGTCTTTACATGCTAGGCTCGTCAAGCTAACCTAAGTGTTACTGCGTGTGTAAATCTGGCTTACACCCGTTGTATGTGAGCGTAAGAATCTATCACACCCGATCATCACGTGGTGCTTGAATGAGCGAACTTTCATAGCGGTGCCTGCAGTTAGGGGAACACCTTCTTGAAATTTTAATGAGGATCATCTTATTTACTACCGTCGTTCTAAGCAAATAAGATGCATAAACATGATAAACATCACATGCAATCAAATAGTGACATGATATGGCCAATATCATTTTGCTCCTTTGATCTCCATCTTGAGGGCTCCATGATCATCATCGTCACCGGCATGACACCGTGATCTCCATCATCATGATCTCCATCATCGTGTCTTCATGAAGTTGTCTCGCCAACTATTACTTCTACACTATGGCTACTGGTTAGCAATAAAGTAAAGTAATTACATGGCGTTGTATGATGACACGCAGGTCATACAATAAATAAAGACAACTCCTATGGCTCCTGCCGTTGTCATACTCATCGACATGCAAGTCGTGATTCCTATTACAAGAACATGATCTCATACATCACATATATCATTCATCATTCATCAAAACTTTGGCCATATCATATCACAAAACACTTGCTGCAAAAACAAGTTAGGCGTCCTCTAATTGTTGTTGCAAGTTTTCACGTGGCTGCAATAGAGTTCTAGCAAGAACGTTTTCTAACCTACGTGAAAGCCTGGCGTGATTTGTCAACTTCTATTTACCCTTCATAAGGACCCTTTTCATCGAATCCGCTCCAACTAAAGTGGGAGAGACAGACACCCGCTAGCCACCTTATGCAACTAGTGCATGTCGGTCGGTGGAACCGGTCTCACGTAAGCGTGCGTGTAAGGTCGGTCCGGCCGCTTCATCCCACAATACCGCTGAAGCAAGAGAAGACTACTAGTAGCGGCAAGAAAGTTGACAACATCTACGCCCACAACAAATTGTGTTCTACTCGTGCAATAGAGAACTACGCATAGACCTAGCTCATGATGCCCTTTGTTGGGGAGCGTTGCGAGAAAATTAAAATGTTCCTACGGTTTCACCAAGATCCATCTATGAGTTCATCTAGCAACGAGTCATGGGAGAGTGATTGCATCTACATACCACTTGTAGATCGCGTGCGGAAGCGTTCAATAGAGCGGGGTTGATGGAGTCGTGCTAAATCGTGATTCAAATCACCGATGATCCTAGTGCCGAATCGGACGACACCTCCGCGTTCAACACACGTACAGCTCCGATAGCGTCTCCCATGCCTTGATCCAGCAAGGAGAGAGGGAGGTTGAGGAAGACTCCATCCAGCAGCAGCACAACGGTGTGGTGGTGGTGGAGGAGCGTGGCAATCCTGCGATTAGCCGCCAAGCACTGCTGGAGAGGAGGAGGTGTCACGGGAGGGAGGGAGGTGCAGGGACTCAGGTGTGGCTTCCCTCCTCCCTCCACTATATATAGGTGCAAGAGAGGGGAAGGGCGCAGCCTTGCCCTTCCTCCAAGGAAGGGGTGCGGCCAAGAGGGGGGGAGGAGTCCATCCTCCCCAAGGCACCTCGGAGGTGCCTTCCCCCCGTTGGACACTTCCCTCCCCAAGTCCCCAAGTCCGGAGGTAAAGATTTATATATGGAAAGTGGTTAAACGGACTCCGGAAAGTTTCGGGGGCATGCCGGTATTGTACGGGGCCACCGGAGGATTCCCGGGTCCAGGAGGGGCCACCCATTCCCGGGGGGCCACATGGGCTGCGTGGGAGAGGAGCCAGCCCCTGGTGGGCTGGGCGCGCCTCCCCACCTAGGCCCATGCGGCTAGGGCTTGGGGAGGGGAAACCCTAAGGGGCAAAGGGGGCGCCCCCCTAGCTTGGGGGGCAAGCCACCCCTTTTCCTCCCCTTTGGCCGCCGCCCCATCTAGGGTTTCCCCTAGATGGCCGGCCCCCCTTGCCCTCTCCTCCTATATATAGAGGGGTGAGGGGAGGGCTGCAACACACAATTGAAGGCGCAGCCCCTCCCCTCCCCAACACCTCTCTTTCTCCGCATCTGAGCTTGGCGAAGCCACAGCCGGAGAATGCTGTACCAATTGCACCACGCCGTCGTGCTGCCATTGGAGTTGTCTTCCTCAACCTCTCCTTCATCGTTCTTTGGATCAAGACGGAGGAGACGCCATCGTCCCGTCTCGTGTGTTGAACGCGGAGGTGCTGTCCTTTCAGCCGCTTGGTCATCGGTGATCTAATCACGTTGGGAACGACTCCATCATCACCACTCCCTCGAACGCTTGCACTCGATCTACAAGTGGTATGTAGATGCAAACTCACTCCCTTGACTCGTTGCTTAGATGAACTCATAGATAGATCTTGGTGAAACCGTAGGAAAATTTTAATTTTCTGCAACGTTCCCCAACAGTGGCATCATGAGCTAGGTCTATGCGTAGTTCTCTTTGCACGAGTAGAACACAATTTTGTTGTGGGCGTGGATCTTGTCAACTTGCTTGCCGTTACTAGTCGTATCTTGCTTCCGCGGTATTGTGGGATGAAGCGGCCGGACCAATCTTACACGACGCTTACGTGAGACCGGTTCCACCGACTAACATGCACTAGTTGCATAAGGTGGCTGGCGGGTGTCCGCCTCTCCCACTTTAGTTGGAGCGGATTCGATGAACATGGTCCTTATGAAGGGTAAATAGAAGTTGACAAGATCACGCTTGTGGTTATTCGTAGGTAAGAAAGCGCTCTTGCTAGAACCCAATTGCAGTCACGTAAAAGATGCAACAACAAGTAGAGGACGCCTAACTTGTTTTTGCAAAGCAATTGTCATGTGACGTGATATGGCCAAAGTTGTGATGAATGATGAATGATATATGTGATGTATGAGATCATGTTCTTGTAATAGGAATCACGACTTGCATGTCGATGAGTATGACAACCGCGAGAGCCATAGGAGTTGTCTTTATTTTGTATGACCCGTGTCATTGAAGAACGCCATGTAAATTACTTTACTTTATTGCTAAACGTTAGCCATAGAAGTAGAAGTAGTCGTTGGCGTGACAACTTCATGAAGACACGATGATGGAGATCATGATGATGGAGATCATGGTGTCATGCCGGTGACAGATGATCATGGAGCCCCAAGATGAAGATCAAAGGAGCTATATGATATTGGCCATATCATGTCACTACTTTATAATTGCATGTGATGTTTATTATATTTATGCATCTTGTTTACTTAGAACGACGTAGTAAATACGATGATCCCTTAAAACAATTTCAAGAAGTGTTCTCCCCAACTGCACCGTTACTCTGTTAAATCGCTTCTAAGCACCACGTGATGATCGGGTGTGATGGATTCTTACGTTCACATACAATGTGTAAGACAGATTTACACACGCAGTAAACACTTAGGGTTAAGTTGACGAGCCTAGCATGTACAGACATGGCCTCGGAACACGGAGACCGAAAAGGTCGAACACGAGTCGTATGGAAGATACGATCAACATGAGAATGTTCATCGACGATGACTAGTCCGTCTCACGTGATGATTCGGACACGGCCTAGTCGACTCGGATCGTGTAACACTTAGATGACTAGAGGGATGTCTTATCTGAGTGGGAGTTCATTTTAATTTGATTAGATGAACTTAATTATCATGAACTTAGTCGAAAAACTTCTGCATAATATGTCTTGTAGATCAAATGGCCAACGCTCATGTCACCATGAACTTCAACGCGTTCCTAGAGAAAACCAAGCTGAAAGA
Source organism: Aegilops bicornis (assembly GCA_021605145.1). Classification (NCBI taxonomy): domain Eukaryota; kingdom Viridiplantae; phylum Streptophyta; class Magnoliopsida; order Poales; family Poaceae; genus Aegilops; species Aegilops bicornis. The sequence continues at coordinate 1,068,370 of JAHIAL010000045.1, forward strand.
TGATGGCAGCAACTATTCGGACTGGGTCCGGAACTTGAGGATTATCCTCATAGCTGCCAAGAAACAATATGTCCTAGAAGGACCGCTAGGTGAAGCACCCATCCCAGAGAACCAAGACGTTATGAACGCTTGGCAGTCTCAAATCGATGATTACTCCCTCGTTCAGTGCGGCATGCTTTACAGCTTAGTACTGGGGCTCCAAAAGCGTTTTGAGCAACACGGAGCATATGAGATGTTCGATGAGCTGAAACTAGTTTTCCAAGCTCATGCCCGGGTCGGGAGATATGAGGTCTCCGACAAGTTCTATAGTTGTAAGATGGAGGAAAACAGTTCTGTCAGTGAGCACATACTCAAAATGTCCGGGTTGCATCACCGCCTTTGTCCCAGCTGGACATAAACCTCCCAGACGAGGCGGTCATTGATGTATCCTTCATCGCTCCCACCAAGCTACAAGAGCTTTGTGATGAACTACAATATGCAGGGGATGGTGAAGACCATTCCCGAAGTATTCTCAATGCTGAAGTCAGCAGAGGTTGAAATCAAGAAAGAACATCAAGTGTTGATGGTCAATAAGACCACTAAGTTCAAGAAGGGCAAGGGCAAGAAGAACTTCAAGAAGGACGGCAAAGAGGTTGCCGCGCCCGCTAAGCAAGTTCACGGGAAGAAGAAGTCAAGGAATGGACCCAAGCATGAGACAAAGAGCATTTATTGCAAGGGAAGGGTCCTTTGAAGCGGAACTGCCCCAAATACTTAGCGGACAAGAAGGCCGGCAACACGAAAGGTATATTTGATATACATGTAATTGATGTGTACCTTACCAAGACTCGTAGTAACTCACAGGTATTTGATACCGGTGCCGTTGCTCATATTTGTAACTCACAGCAGAGCTGCGGAATAAACGGAGATCGAAGGACGAGGTGACGATGTGCGTCGGGAATGGTTCCAAGGTCGATGTGATCGCCGTCGGCACGCTACCTCTACATTTACCTACGAGATTAGTTATAAACCTTAATAATTGCTATTTGGTGCCAAGTTTGAGCATGAACATTGTATCTGGATCTCGTTTAATACGAGATGGCTACTCATTTAAATCCGAGAATAATGGTTGTTCTATTTATATGAGAGAAATGTTTTATGGTCATGCTCCGATAGTCAATGGTTTATTTTTAATGAATCTCGAACGTAATGTTACACATGTTCATAGTGTGAATACCAAAAGATGTAAAGTTGATAACGATAGTCCCACATACTTGTGGCACTGCCGCCTTGGTCACATTGGTGTCAAGCGCATGAAGAAGCTCCATCTTGATGGACTTACGGAGTCTCCGGATTATGAATCATTTGACACATGCGAACCATGCCTCATGGGCAAGATGACCAAGACTCCGTTCACGGAACAATGGAGCGAAAGCAACCGACTTATTGGAAATCATACATACCGATGTAAAAGCGGTCCAATGAGTGTTGAGGCTCATGGAGGATATCGTTATGTTCTCACCCTCACGTATGACTTGAGTAGATATGGGTATGTCTACTTGATGAAACACAAGTTTGAGACCTTTGAAAAGTTCAAGGAATTTCAGAATGAGGTAGAGAATCAACGTGACCGAAAAGATAAAATTCTTACGATCAGATCGTGGAGGAGAATATTTAAGTCACGAATTTGGCACACACTTAAGAAAATGTGGAATCGTTTCACAACTCACGCCGCTGGAACACCTCAACAGAACGGTGTGTCCGAACGTCAGTAATCGCACTCTATTGGATATGGTGCGATCTATGATGTCTCTTACCGATTTACCGCTATCATTTTGGGGATACGCTCTAGAGACAGCTACATTCACTTTAAATAGGGCACCATCTAAATCCGTTGAGACGACACCGTATGAATTATGGTTTGGGAAGAAACCTAAGCTGTCGTTTCTAAAAGTTTGGGGATGCGATGCTTATGTCAAGAAACTTCAACCCTGAAAAGCTCGAACCCAAGTCGGAAAAATGCGTCTTCATAGGATACCCTAAGGAAACCCTTGGGTATACTCTTCTACCTTAGATCCGAAGGCAAGATCTTTGTTGCCAAGAACGGAACCTTTCTCGAAAAGGAGTTTCTCTCGAAAGGAGTAAGTGGGAGGAAAGTAGAACTTCGATGAAGTACTACCTCTTGAACGGGATAGTAGTGCAGCTCGAGGAAAATGTTCCCGTGATGCCTACACCAACCGAGGAGGAAATTAATGATGATGATCAAGGTACTTCGGATCAAGTTGCTACTAAACCCGTGAGGTCCACTAGGACACGTTCCGCACTGCAGTGGTACGGCAACCCTGTCACAGGAAATCATGTTGTTAGACAACGGTGAACCTTCGAACTATGAAGAAGCGATGGCGGGCCCGGATTCCAACAAATGGCTCAAGCCATGAAATCCGAGATAGGATCCATGTATGAAAACAAAGTATGGACTTTGACAGACTTCTGCCCGATGATCGGCGAGCGATAGAAAACAAGTGGATCTTTAAGAAGAAGACAGGGCAGCGGATGGTAATGTTACCGTTTATAGCTTGACTTGTCGCTAAGGGTTATCGACAAGTTCAAAGGGATTGACTACGATGAGACTTTCTCACCGTGGCGAAGCTTAAGTCGTCCGAATCATGTTAGCAATTACCGCATACTATGATTATGAGATATGGCAGATGGATCGTCAAAACAGCGTTCCTTAACGGATATCTTAAGGAAGAGTCAGATATGATGCAATAAGGTTTTGTCGATCCTAAGAATGCTGGCAAAGTATGCAAGCTCCAGCGTTCAATTTATGGGCTGGTGCAAGCATCTCGGAGTTGGAACATTCGCTTTGATGAGATGATCAAAGCGTTTGGGTTTATGTAGACTTATGGAGAAGCCTGCGTTTACAAGAAAGTGAGTGGGAGCTCTGTAGAATTTCTCATATTATATGTAGATGACATACTCTTGATGGGAAATGATATAGAACTCTTGGACAGCATTAAGGCCTACTTGAATAAAAGTTTTTCAATGAAGGACCTTGGAGAAGCTGCTTATATATTAGGCATCAAGATATATAGAGATAGATCGAGACGCCTCATAGGTCTTTCTACAAAGCACATACCTTGATAAGTTTTTGAAGAAGTTCAAAATGGATCAGTCCAAGAAGGGGTTCTTGCCTGTATTGCAAGGTGTGAGATTGAGCTCAGCTCAATGCCCGATCACGGCAAAAGATAAAGAAGAGATGAGCGTCATCCCCTATGCCTCAGCCATAGGATCTATTATGTATGCTATGTCAGGTACCGCACTGATGTACACCTTGCCGTAAGTTTGGTAGGAAGGTACCAAAGTAATCCCGACAAGGAACACCGGACAGCGGTCAAGAATATCCTGAAGTGCACGAAAAGGACAAAGGACATGTTTCTCGCTTATGGAGGTGATGAAGAGCCTGCCGTAGAAGGGTTACGCCGACGCTTAGCTTCGACACAGATCTGGATGACTCAAAGTCACAAACCGGATACGTGTATATGTTGAATAGTGGAGCAAGAGTCTGGTGCAATGCAAGCGTAGCGTCGTGGCGGGATCTACATGTGAAGCGGAGTACATGGCAGCCTCGGAGGCAGCACACGAAGCAATTTGGGTGAAGGAGTTCATCACCGACCTAGGAGTCATACCCAATGCGTCCGGGCCGATCAAACTCTTCGTGACAACACTGGAGCTATTGCCCTTGCCAAGGAGCCCGTGTTTCACAAGAAGACCAGGCACATCAAGCGTCGCTCAACTCCATCCGTGAAAATGTTCAAGATGGAGACATAGAAATTTGTAAAGTGCATACGGATCTGAATGTCGCAGATCCGCTGACTAAACCTCTTCCATGCTGGCAAAACATGATCAACACCGTAACTCTATGGGTGTTCGATTTATCACAATGTAACTAGATTATTGACTCTAGTGCAAGTGGGAGACTGTTGGAAATATGCCCTAGAGGCAATAATAAAAGCATTATTATTATATTTCCTTGTTCATGATAATTGTCTTTTATTCATGCTATAATCAGATTATCCGGAAATCGTAATACACGTGTGAATACATAGACTACCATACGTCCCTAGTAAGCCCCTAGTTGACTAGCTCGTTGGTCATTGACAGATAGTCATGGTTTCTCGACTATGGACATCGATGTCATTGACAGCGGAGCACGCCATTAGGAGAATGACGTGATGGACAAGACCCAATCCTAAGCATGGCACAAGATCGTGTAGTTCGTTTTGCTAGAGCTTTTCCAATGTCAAAGTATCTGTTCCTTAGACCATGAGATCGTGTAACTCCCGGATACCGTAGGGAGTGCTTTGGGTGTACCAAACGTCACAACGTAACTGGGTGACTATAAAGGTGCACTACATGGTATCTCCAAAGTGTCTGTTGGGTTGACACGGATCGAGGATCGATTTGTCACTCCGTGTTACGGAGAGGTATCACCGGGCCCACCGGTAGTGCATCATCATAATGAGCTCAAATTGACCAAGTGTCTCGTCACGGGATCATGCATTACGGCATGCAGTAAAGTGACTTGCATGTGAGACTGAACGAGGTATTGGGATACCGGCGATCGAGTCTCGGGCAAGTAACATACCGTCGACAAAGGGAATAGAATACGGGGTTGCTTGAACCCTTGACATCGTGGTTCATCCGATGACAACATCGAGGAGCATGTAGGAGCCAACATGGGTATCCAGATCCCGAGGTTGGTTATTGAACTGAGGTCGTCTCGTTCATGTCTGCATGTCAACAGAACACGTAGGGTCTACACACATAAGGTTAGGTGACGATAGGGTTATAAGGAAGACAAGTATGTGATTACCGAATGTTGTTCGAGTCCCGCATGAGATCCCGGACGTCACGAGGAGTTCGGAATGGTCGGAGGTAAAGATTTATATATGGAAAGTGGTTAAACGGACTCCGGAAAGTTTGAGGGCATGCGGTGTGTGCAAGAGACCCAGGAGGATTCGGGGTCCACCTGAGGGGCCACCCTCTCCCGGGGGCCCCATGGGCTGGGTGGGAGAGGGAGCCAGCCCCTGGTGGGCTGGGTGCGCCTCACCTAGGCCCATGCGGCTAGGGCTTGGGGAGGGGAAACCCTAAAGGGGCAAAGGGGGCGCCCCCCTAGCTTGGGGGGCAAGCCACCCCTTTTCCTCCCCCTTTGGCCGCCGCCCCCATCTAGGGTTTCCCCTAGATGGCCGGCCCCCCTTGCCCTCTCCTCCTATATATAGAGGGGTGAGGGGAGGGCTGCAACACACAATTGAAGGCGCAGCCCCTCCCCTCCCCAACACCTCTCTTTCTCCGTACGAAGCTTACGGGCCACCGTCGAGAATCTTGTACAGACCAATTGCACCACGCCGCCGTGCTGCCATTGGAGTTGTCTTCCTCAACCTCTCCTTCATCCTTGCTGGATCAAGACGGAGGAGACGCCATCGTCCCGTACGTGTGTTGAACGCGGAGGTGCTGTCCTTTCAGGCTTGGTCATCGGGTGATCGGAATCACGCTGGGGAACGACTCCATCATCACCACTCCCTCGAACGCCTGCATCGATCTACAAGTGGTATGTAGAGGCAAACTCACTCCCTTGACTCGTTGCTTAGATGAACTCATAGATAGATCTTGGTGAAACCGTAGGAAAATTTTAATTTTCTGCAACGTTCCCCAACAGGTGGACCCCCCCGGTGGACCCCCGGACCCCTTTCGGCACTCCCGGTACAATACCGATAATGCGCGAAACTTTTCCGGCGACCAAAATAAGACTTCCTATATATAAATCTTTACCTCCGGACCATTCCGGAACTCCTCGTGACATCCGGGACTCCGAACAACATTCGGTAACCACATACAAACTTCCTTTATAACCCTAGCGTCATCGAACCTTAAGTGTGTAGACCCTACGGGTTCGGGAACCATGCGCATATGACCGAGACGTTCTCCGGTCAATAACCAACAGCGGGATCTGGATACCCATGTTGGCTCCCACATGTTCCACGATGATCTCATCGGATGAACCACGATGTCAAGGACTCAATCGATCCCGTATACAATTCCCTTTGTCTAGCGGCATTTGTACTTGCTCGAGATTCGATCGTCGGTATCCCGATACCTTGTTCAATCTCGTTACCGGCAAGTCTCTTTACTCGTCCCGTAACACATCATCTCGTGATCAACCCCTTGGTCACATTGTGCACATTATGATGATGTCCTACCGAGTGGGCCCAGAGATACCTCTCCGTCACACGGAGTGACAAATCCCAGTCTCGATTCGTACAACCCAATGCATACACTTTCGGAGATACCGTAATGCACCTTTATAGCCACCCGATTACGTTGTGGACGCTTTGGTACACCCAAAGCATTCCCTACGGTATCCGGGAGTTGCACAATCTCATGGTCTAAGGAAATGATACTTGACATTTAGAAAAGCTTTAGCATACGAACTACCACGATCCGTAAGCTAGGCTTAGGATTGGGTCTTGTCCATCACATCATTCTCCTAATGATGTGATCCTATTATCAATGACATCCAATGTCCATGGTCAGGAAACCGTAACCATCTATTGATTAACGAGCTAGTCAACTAGAGGCTTACTAGGACATGGTGTTGTCTATGTACCCACACATGTATCTGAGTTTCCTATCAATACAATTATAGCATGGATAATAAACGATTATCACGAACAAGGAAATATAATAATAACTAATTTATTATTGCCTCTAGGGCATATTTCCAACACATGCATGGGTCAACACTTAATAAATATGCACACTAAATTGCACCAAGGATGGCAGTGAGGCCATCATGTTGAGTTGGCCATGAGTTGGTCGGGTTGTGATCGCCGTAAGGATCACGGGCTATGAGTTGGTCGGGTTGTGATCGCCGTAAGGATCACGGGCCACGAGTTGGTCGGGTTGTGATCGCCGTAAGGATCACGGGCCACGAGTTGGTCGGGTTGTGATCGCCGTAAGGATCACGAGTGTGTTTTTGGTATTATCATCTTTATTGGTCACATCTGGTAAGCAAGTCGGGAGAATGAGTACCTGTTGAGCATAGTCACAGCATGTTGGATATTTGGTTGCATTGTTGTTTAATTGGTTAAATATCATGATATGTCTGTCATCATGTTTATGCTTATTGTGAGCTTGCAAGTACATTCAATGTACTGACCTAGCATGTCATGCCAGATTTCAGGAAAGTCCCATTGGAAAGGAGTGATGTCCGAGTCTAGACCGTGTCCACGTCGGTGTCCTTGTGCTATGGAGTCCCGCTACGACGTTGTTCCGCTGCCGAGTAGTTGTCATGATCGAGGCCCCTTTATATTTACTAAGTAATGTACATATTGTTCAGTCAAGACCGTGTGTGCCGCTGGCCTCGCTAACTGTTGTAATATAAAATATGCCCCGCTAGCATGAATAAAGCGGTTGTTTTCTGTACCATGTTGTTGTGTGTTGCCAGAAGACAAGGTCTTTGGGCTGGCAATGCAAGGTAAACCGGTCGCTCTGAGCCGGGGTGCCACAACGCTTGGTATCGAGCCGCCGCTAATCAGAGGGCCACGCTAGACTAAGCCGAGTTAATCGGACGCTAGATACGAGTTGTAGCCGAGTGTCGCATAATCGTAGCTGGTTGTTGCATTGCTTACACTGATTATATTTTTCTATGCTAACCGCTAATGATTGTGAGTGTAGATGGCTCCGGTGCTGTATCCGTGCCAGTTGCAGCTGATGCCGTACATGTTGCCGCATCACCTTCATAACGTGTGGCATCGGCTGTACCCTCACGGAGACGTTCCAGTCTATCGTGTGTACCGGGAGCGCCTAGCTGACTCAGTGTATGAGTATCACGCCGTGGTTACTCTGCGCACCAGTTCCGATTCCGGCTCTTGCACTTGTACCTCTCGATGGCTCGCTTCTTCCGCTTCTCAGCTGTCCGGTTCTTTGCATTCGAGGTACTTGTTGAGCTCCGCTACAATGAGGTCCGGATGCAGAATCACCCAGGTATCCATTACTACCCTTCTCTCCACGATAATGGTTGTGTCCGTTTCCCTATCATTGATCCGGAGTCTGATAGTGTAGCTAGCCACCTTTCTCGCTACATCACTGCTAGCTATCTTCTAATCTACGAAATGGCTCAGGAGCCGAGTCGCGTCTGCATCGCTTTAGCCTCTACTTTAGTCTCTACGCTCAGCCACTACTTCTCCATCTGTAGGATTTATTCCCTATGTTCCTCCCAGTTCTAGATCCCCTGCTTTCTCCGCATTCTCCCGAGTAGCTCGGGCACCGCGATCATGAGTCCACTTAGTGCTCCTGCCGAGTGGGTTTCACTCCTCGCCACCTCGCAGCTCCCAATGATCCACCCTCCACCTGCCCCAGATGGAGAGCCCTCGAGGCAGCGTCGTCGTGTCACTTTTAACCCCGAGGTCTCAGTTAACCCCATCAATTCTGGATCCGAGTCCGCTTCAGGAGAGGACCCCGCAGCCCCAGCGGAGCAGTAGAGCTTTCGAGTATTCTCAGTCATCGGGATGGAGTACGAATGTAGTCGTACGAGTTATGATGTTTCGTTTCATGTATGAGGGTAGTTGGACCTGGCATGTTGTTATCTTTCATGTATGAGTCTATGTATAATTATGTTGGACTTTATTTTATTCGCCGTGTTTTCTTCATCTTTTCGGTTTCGCTTGGATTTTTGTTGCTGGCTTCTCCCCAGTTTTTGTTGAATGCTTCTCATCTCGGTTGCGTTGACTTGGGAAAATCATATTAGGATGACGCGGGGAGGCTGCAGTAGCAACGTCATGAGGGTTCTCCTGCTCATGCCCGCACGACAAGTGTGACAATCACCCGAGCCGTACGTTCCACCACTGCCTCCACCGCCAAATCCGCCCTCCACCGAGCAAATTATGCGTATGTTCGAGGAATGACGTAAACAATGATCCGATGGAAATATTCGTAATATTCAAGCAATGGTTGGACAGAATGGAAATCAGCCCGCCTCACTCCAAGCTATCTGATTTTCAAAGGACTAAGCCTCCCGGTTTCGGCCAAAGCCATTGATCCCTTGGATGCGTATGATTGGTTGAGAACTATGGAAAAGAAACCTGAGGTTGCTCGAATCGATGAAGAGGATAAAGTTCCATTTGTAACACATTATCCGGAAGTATTTGCTGCTATATGGTGGGAAAATGAGAAAGCCATAGGGACCGAGAATGAAGCAATTACCTCGGTCAAGATTCAAGGAGCAATTCAGGAATATCACATCCTCAAGGGAATTATGAAGACTAAGCAGCGTGAATTTCTCACGCTCCTCCAAGGAAGTCAGTTAGTGGGAGAATATTTGCAGAAATTCAATCACCTGTCACGTTACTCTCAATATGACGTGGCCACTGAAGAAAGGAAGATAGACCGATTTCTTGGTGGATTAAACCCGCAACTTCGCTGTGCTCTCAGTGTGTTCGATTTTCCCGATTTCCAAACCCTGGTGAACAAGACTTTCATTGCTGAAAGGGAACACAAGCTTGTGTCAGATATTAAGTCTGCCCATAATGATCACAAGCGCAAATTTGAGCCCAAGAAGGAAATGCAACCAGGTCACGAGAAGGTTCGTGACTGCAGCCAACTCCGGTGACATACCAGCCTAGTTGGCAGCAAAGTGTTAACAAGACCACCACCCAAGTCAAGAATGACGTGCTCAACCCAGTTATGGAGAATCGCCTGCGCAATAATTCCTGTTATAGTTGCGGACAAACCGACATTATGCCAAACGGTTGTCCCAAGAACAACCGGACCAATGCTACGTTCAAGCCTCAAATCCATTATCTGGAAGCCGGTCCAAGTCATACGACGTCACGAGATACGTTCATCACATTTCAGCCGTGAAGCCCAAGAAAATCCCGAAGTCGTCATTGGTATGTTCCTCGTTAATAACATACCTGCAGTAATTTTATTTGACTCGAGGCTTCCCACTCTTTTATTTCTCGGAGTTTTGTTGCCCAAAACAAATTTCCTTGTTCACTTTTGGCAAGAATATGCTGGTACAAACCCGGGATCTCTTATTCAAAGCAATCTTATGGCCGTAATCCCGGAAGTCGGTATCAACGGAATCCGTTTCCCAACATCTTTGCTACTTATTGAGTCTGATAAATTGGATGTTATCTTGGGTATGAATTGGCTGACTCAGTACCAAGTATGCATAAATTGTGCAACCCGAGAAGTCAACTTGACCGGACAAGCTACCAAGTTTATTGCTCGTAGAAGCATACCCTCCAAGGAAATGGTTTTTACGGCAATAGCAAAAATGGAATTAATTCCGGTGGTCAGTGAGTTTCCTGATGTATTCCAAGAAGAACTGTGAGGCATGCCACCTGATCAAGAGCTTGAGTTTGCAATAGAACTTGTGCCCGGAACCACACCAATACACAAGAAATATTATCGTATGCCGTCGTCCGAATTAGTGGAGCTGAAGAAATAGCTTGATGAAATGCTCCAAAAAGGATATATCCGCCCCAGTTCCTCGCCATGGGGATCACCCGCTATTTTTGTGGACAAGAAAGATGGTAGCCTTCGTATGTGTGTGGACTACCGAGAGTTGAATGATGTCATGATCAAAAACAAACACCCTCTGCCAAGAATTGATGATTTGTTTGATCAGCTCAGTGGAGCCAAGGTATTCTCAAAGATTGATTTGCGGACTGGTTATTACCAGCTCAAAATTAAAAAGGAGGATATTCCCAAGACCGCGTTCACCACTCGCTTCTGATCTCTATGAATATACCGTCATGTCCTTCGGCCTCACCAACGCCCCGCCTTCTTCATGCACATGATGAATAAAGTATTCATGGATTTCTCGATAAGTTCGTGGTCGTCTTCATCGATGATATACTTATTTACTCAAGAAGTGAAGAAGAGCATAAAGGACACCTCCGTGCAGTGTTACAACGACTCCGTGAGCACTAGTTATACGCCAAATTCAGTAAATGCGAGTTTTGGCTCAAGAAAGTTAGATTCCTCGGGCATGTGCTATCCGCTGAAGGTATAGCCATGGACCCAAGCAAAGTAAAAGATGTGCTCGACTGGTTGCCACCCGCCACCGTATCTCAGATCCGGAGTTTTATTGGATTAGCCGGATACTACCGTCGTTTCATTGAAGGGTTCTCCAAGATTGCTAAGCCCATGACGGAGCTGCTCAAAAAGGATAAGAAGTTTGAATGGACTTCATTTGTGAGAAAAGTTTCACCGAGTTAAAGAAAGCGCTTCACAATCTGCGCCCGAAGATTAACACTTCCAGATATCTACCGCAGCTTTGACGTATACTGCGACGCTTCCCGGCAAGGACTTGGATGCGTGCTTATGCAAGATGGCAAGGTAGTAGCTTATGCCTCACGGCAGCTACGACCCCATGAAGGAAATTACCCCACTCATGATTTGGAATTGGCTGCGGTATTACATGCTTTAAAAATTTGGAGACACTACCTCATTGGAAAAAGGTGCCAAATTTTTACCGATCACAAAAGTCTCAAATACATATTCACTCAGCCGGATTTAAATCTCCGTCAGCGAAGATGGCTGGAGTTGGTCAAGGATTATGATCTTGGAATAAATTATCATCCGGGTAAGGCCAACATGGTTGCCGATGCACTCAGTCGAAAGCCCGTCAGTTTAAACGGCATGTTGGAATGTTTGCCTTCCGAACTTAAAGAAGAGATTGCTCAGCTCAACCTGGTCGTAGATGAGGCTGGCCTTGCCAATATTCTGACGGTTATCCCTACTCTTGAGGAAGAAATCCGTAAGGCCCAGTCAGGCGATGCCGATCTGCAGAAACGCATCAAGTCATCCGGTTTCTCGAAGGATCAGTGCGGTACCCTCCGATTCAGGGGAAGGATTTGTGTGCCTAATCAAGGTCGACCTAAAGCAGAAAATTTTAGTCGAATCCCATGAATCCTCGTATTCAATCCACCACGGAGGTACAAAATGTATGAAGACCTTCGACAAATATTCTGGTGGGATGGAATGAAGAAAGACATTGCTTATTTCGTGGCCTGTTGCGACATATGCAACAAAGTTAAGGCAGAACATCAGAAACCAGCCGGACTTCTCCAACCACTGCCCGTGTCACAATGGAAATGGGACGATGTTTGTATGGATTTCATCACAGGACTACCTAGGACCTGACGAGGCAATAATGCGATCTGGGTCATAGTGGATACATTAACCAAGGTGGCCCACTTCCTCCATGTCAAAACCTCATACCGAGCAGATGAGCTTGCCCGACTGTATGTATCCAGGATTGTCGGGTTTACATGGAGTTCCCGAACCATCACTTCGACCGAGGCTCACTTTTTCACCTACGCTTTACGGTCCCGTCTCCATCAGCCCTCGTAACGGAATTGAAATACAGATGCCGCTTATCATCCTCTCGGCGGATGGGCAAAAGGAAAGAGAAATGCATCGAGATACTCGAAGATATGCTCCGAGCACGTGTTTTCGCCCAAGGACCACAATGGGAAGATTGCTTGCCGTACGCCGAGTTCTCGTATAACAATGGGTTCCAGACCAGTTTAAAGATGTCACCATATAAAGCGCTGTATGGCCGTAAGTGCCGCACTCCATTACATTGGTCTCAAACCGGAGATAGCCGTATTTTCGGAACAGATCTCATGCTGGAAGCCGAAAAGCAAGTCAAGGAAATCCGAGACAGATTACAATTAGCCAAATCGCGTGACAGAAAAGTTATTACGATGCAAAGCACCCGGCTGCATCAGTTTTGAACCCGGAGAACATGTCTACCTTCGAGTCCCGCCCATGAAAGGAATATAAAGGTTCCAACCCTGTGGAAAATTGGCACCCAGGTTTATTGGTCCATTTCCCGTTATGACGCGAGTAGGTGCTGTGGCATATCAGTTGGAGCTGCCCCCTGAACTGTCAGACGTGCACAACGTGTTCCACGTTTCACAACTGCGACGGTGCATCTCACCACCCGAGAAAAAGACCGATTTGGCAGAGATAGAACTGGCAAAGGACTTGACCTACGAAGAGAGGCCAGTGAAAATTTTGGATCAGATGGAAAGGGTCACTTTCAAAGAAGTCACGAAAGTTTTACAAGGTCCAATGGATGCATCATACTGAGTCAGAATCAACCTAGGAATCAGAAGAATTTCTAAGGGCATGTTATCTAGAATGGTTTTCCCAAGCAACCGAATCTCGAGGACGAGATTCATTCTAAGTGGGGGAGGTTTGTGACAGCCTGGTTTTTGCCCTCTTTTCTTTGCTTGATTTTCAGCTGAGTTGATTTTTGATTTGGAGTTTTGAATCATTTCATTTGGACTTAACCACTTGGGTATCCCTTGATTTTCACCCAAGTGCTCCCTCTCCTCCTCACAACCATCATTTCCCCCTGGCCAACCTAACAATATTGCTTGGAATATTTTTCTTAAATGAAAAATATTCATTTTGGGCATCAAAAACCCTAGCTAACTCATTGGGCTCCAAAGCAACCCTAATTTTTCTTGCCCCAAAAATCCTGAGAAAAATCCCAATTATTCTTTGGACCCTAGGGCACATTTCTGAGCAAAAATATTTCACCACTCTTTGGAATATTTTGGCTACAGAAAATAAAATCACTTCTGGGCTGAAATGGTAGTTTCTACAGCAACTACCTTTTTACTAGCTCCAATGTAGCTGGTTTTCCCTGAGCTTATTTACCTTAGTAAGAGACAGTAAAACCCCAAAGCTCAGCCCTTGAATCCCTGTGGTTTGACCACAGTAACTCCCCAAAGTTTATGTCCAGTAACTTAACCACATCACCATTTTACTTCTACTGCACCTGGAACCAAACCGAGCCATGGTAACATCTCAGTTTACTAAGGACTACACGCCAGACATCCTTGTTAGTGCGTAGGTGGCCTTATGTCACGGTCCACGCGGTGACCGTGATTCGTCTGAAAGCGTCTTTGGCATGCCAACGCAGCCTTGCTGGCCGCCAAAGCGCCTCTGTAGGGCGCGTGCTCGCTGCCCAGCCTGCCGCAGCGCGCCAACCCTCGCCACCATCCTCGTCTCCACCTCCATAACTCCACCCACACGCTCGCCCGGCCTTTGAGCTCACCACTGCGGCGAGCACGCAGGCGCAGTCCGACCAATGGCAGTCTTGGCGCCTTATGCTCGTCCCTTTCCTCCTCGATCCTGTGCTCGTCCGTGCCCGCGCACAGCTCCCGCGTGACCCCCGTCGCCTTCCCCCTCTCTCACTGACGCCGCTCGTCGCCGGGTGCCATGGACAGGTGTCCACCGGCGGAGCCCGAAGCCCCCTCGCCGCTCGCCTATATAAGGAGCCACCCCCAGCCTCCTCGAGCACCATCCCGCACTCTCTCACACCCCACAAACTAGTAGGAAGCCGCAGCCCGGCGGGCAGGCCGGGCTGCCGTTCTGAGCCGAGCTTCGCCCGGCGATCCCCTGGTCGTTCCCACAGCTCCGGCCCTCCCCAAGCCAAGGCGACCCCGCCAGGGCCTCCGCCTATCCTCTGTGAAGCCAACCCAACCCCCTGGAGCTCCTGAAGCCGCCACTAGCCGCCGTCTTCCTCACCTCTGGCGACTACCGCGTTCTCTCTCCGCTTGCGAGTAAGAATCCGACGCCGTCCGGCCATCGCTAGCCACGCTACGGGTACAGGTAGGTGCGCAATTGTCTTCTCCATCGATCCCTCCCTCTCGTTCGCCTCCAAGAAGTCTCAACGCCGGCGTGAGATCCGGCGAAGCGCCGCGCCTCTCTGTTTGCCTCTCCCCTCCCTCCGGCCTGACTAGCGGGGCCAGCTAGTCAGCCACTCATCTGTCTGTGGCCAGTATGAGTGGTGGCGCCCGGGAGATTACGCCGACGTCACCTCCCTCTCGCTTATTATTTCAAATTCATTTAAATTCCAGGAGACTTCAAATGGCCATAACTTTTTATCTACAAGTCCAAATGCAGTGATTCTTTTTTGCATCGTGTTCTGTGTCCAAAAATCTAACAGCACCCAAAAGATAGGTTCAAAAGGATCAATAGCACATGACGAAGTTCAAGTGTCTTCTCTTCAAGAGAATAGAGCATAATTGTAGGATTATATGGATATCAGTGCTTTTATTTTCCTTGCTGTCTAGATTTTCTGGCAATTTTCAGAAGGTTTCTTGATATTTTCTTTTTGTGGTTTTGAATATTTTCAGCAGAACCAGCTTGTCTTGAGGATCACCAGGAGCTTTGTGAACCTCATCGATTATAAGGCAAGCCACAGTAACATTTTCATGGTGCCACTTCAATATTTATGATTTTCATACTTGAACTAATGAATATTTGATGCATTTAAATTATTTATATAAGAAACATATTCTGTTAGATGCTTGTTATGTTAAAATACTTGAACTTCAGAATGTTTGAAGTAAATATTGTTGGCAAGATAAGGAGAACTTAGTTGCAAGTAATAAATAAATAATATGGTCATAGAGTTTGATGAGTAGTTAAAATATTATTTTGCATGATGAATAATGATGAGAATGCTAGAAATGGTTACGGTATAAGTAAAGTGAGATTTTAACGAGAATAGTAACATGTGTTGATGATGGCTCCGTGGGAGGCGTGGTTGATGCGATTATTTGCATGCCTATGTGATGCATATGTTAAGTGATGCATAGTATGGCAGTATGACACCGGTTATTTTCACATTAAGTTGAACCTGATTAATAATTCAACTTGAACTTGTTGTTGACGAATTGCGGACGTCATTAGTGCGGCTAAAGCAGTCTTTCCAGTGCAACCACATTTCCCGGTATGGGAATGACCTTAATGCGTTTCATTGTCGTGCCTCTACAATTGATTGCCTCCATTTAGGGAAGGTTATGGGCGTGCTATACCCTGGCCCGATGAAGGCAAGCATAAACTTGTGAGCCCATTTTAAGTTAATTTTGGTACGGGTCCCGAGTGGATCGTGGCCCGCGGCGGTGGTCGAGGTGTCACGGAGGTGACACGGGGCCATCCGGACTAGCCCGTTGGTGTCACGAGTCGGAAGGGCCGGAGAGTGTCATGACAATGAAATGGTTTCGTTTAAAGTCGTTGGTCCACCGAATGGGAGTGCGATGCCATGGGTTCCGTAGTGTGGGTACAATGTACTAACCTCTGCAGTGTTTTTAATCTATCGATAGCCGAGTCCACAGTTCTGGACACGCCTTCAGTAAGGGTACACCATGGGTCAACACTTAATAAATATGCACTCTAAATTGCACTAAGGATGGCGGTGAGGCCATCGTGTTGAGTTAGCCATGAGTTGGTCGGGTTGTGATCACCGTAGGGGTCACGCAGGCCAAAGAGTTGGTCGGGTTGTGATCGCCGTGAGGATCACGGGCCCACGAAGTTAGTCGGGTTGTGACCGCCCGTCGGGATCACGGGCCACAGAAGTTGGTCAGGTTGTGATCGCCGTAAGGATCACGAGTGTGTTTTTTGTATTATCATGTTTATTTGTCACATCTTGTAAGCAAGTCGGTAGAATGAGTACCTGTTGAGCATAGTCACAGCATGTTTGATATTTGGTTGCATTGTTGTTTAATTGGTTAAATATCATGATATTATGCATCATCATGTTTATGCTTATTGTGAGCTTGCAAGTACATTCAATGTCTTGACCCTAGCGTGTCATGCAGTTCAGGAAAGTCCCGTTGGAAAGGAGTGATGTCCGAGTCTAGACCGTGTCCACGTCGGTGTCCTTGTGCTATGGAGTCCCGCTACGACGTTGTTCCGCTGGTGAGTGGTTGTCATGATTTAGGCCCCTTTATGTTCACTAAATAATGTACATATTGTTCAGCCGCACCGTGTGTGCCGCTTGGCCTCGCTAACTGTTGTAATATAAACTATGCCCCGCTAGCATGAATAAAGCGGTTGTTTTCTGTACCATGTTGTTGTGTGTTGCCAGAAAACAAGGTCTCTGGGCTGGCAATGCAAGGTAAACCGGTCGCTCTGAGCCGGGGTGCCACAATGACCTCGTTGGAATTGAACTGTTGAATGTTCCATTTGAGAAGTTCTTCGCGTTTTTCAATCAAAAGGCCCTCGATAAATTAACGGTCACTTGCTACTGCCTGTAAGTAGTACTACTTCATCATTAAGTCTCTATATATAGGTCAGCTCTTTCATTGCATGTATTTTTAATTATCCTCACTAAATTATGCAGATTGAAGATCGACGAATTGAAGAAAAGACAAATCGGTGATATTGGGTTCATTAACACAAATCTCGTAGATGAATATATGGTTGAATTTCAGGCCAGAGATACTGAGGCCAAGTTGCTACAATCGTTTGTATTAAATCAAAACAAAGCTATGGTACTCTTTCCTTACAACTTCAAGTGAGTGTTACGGTCTTGTGCATATTCGGTTTCCCTTATTAGTCGAGGTTATAGTGATCTAATTGATGAGTTATGCATGCGTGCGCAGCTTCCACTATATTCTCCTAGAGATTAAGCTTGAGCAGGGACTAGTAACCGTTTTAGACTCGAGACGAAAAGATCTCAAGGAGTATGCGGACATGACTGAAATTCTAGAGAAGTAAGTTAAATCGATCATTATCGCACCATATCATCAACTTTGTTCATTTCCTGATATCAAGTAATTGTTTTCTTTGTCTGGCAGGGTTTGGAAAAAATTCACCTCAAAAACTCGGGACTGCCGAAGAAGCTGCAATTTAAACACTCGAAAGTAAGTACTATAGTAGCATGTTCCGCGCATCTCTTAGTGATTCAAGCGCTAGTTTCATCAATACCATTTAGCTTGCTTGCTTATCAGTTTGATTGACATCTATTTCCTGTAAAGTGGTTGTGGCAGGAACAAGGGAATGATTATAGTAGATACTACATTTGCGAGTCCATCCGGCACACGACCTGTGAGCGGGGCTACTCTGACAAACAATATGAAGTGCGTAAATAATAATATTCACAATTTTATTTTATTACCATCATTTGTGTTGAGTTTCATTTATTCATATATATGTATTGACCCCCTTCTTCAAATTAGATATTTCGGATGCGGGATGAACTCCTACCACCAGATCGTATGCGAGAAATTCAAGATGAATTGGAGGCATTCTTTCTTGACCACATGATCGATAAAGACGGAGAATACCATGTGGACCCTGAGTTCATATATAATTAGGAGATTATATTGTAAGAGATAATTATATTGTATATATGTAGTCAGTAGCGATCAGATAGATATACGAGAACCTGTTGTTCGACCAATCTCTCAGAGAAGGAGAGGTGGTCGATAACACTTCTCTCTGTATGCATATCTTCATGGCGATCTTACATTTCCTTCATTTGCTTACTAGCTAGCGTGTCAAGTCCTCTCTATACGTATAGTACGTAGCGTCGACCAAGCACAGAGATAAGAGAGGACACTTCTCTCTATTAATTAGCTAGCTAACACAATATATGAAACACCTAAATTAACCCCACAAAACCCCCTAAACCCACCCCCGTTCAAAAAAAACAAAAACCCAGCTCTGAAATCTTGTGGCGTGGATGTCTATTGGTCCGGTTGGTGCCACCAACGGGACCAAAAACTCTGCACGCTCGCCAAGACCAGCCACGTGGAGGCCCATCTGTCCCGGTTTGTATAAGAACCGGGACTAAAGGTCTAGGGCATTAGTAACGACACTTTAGTCCCGGTTCAATAACCGAGACAAATGGCTCTTACGAACCGGGACAATAGGCCCTTTTTCTACTAGTGCTAGCTGATGGCATCTATCCGAGATGGTCTACATTTGTGAAGACTATCTCAAACGCTGTGCCAGGAGGCAAGAAGTCCCACTTTGCCAAGGTGCAGGAGGCTTGCAGGAAGGATGTCGAGCGGGCATTTGGTGTGCTCCAATCTTGATTTGCTGTTGTCCGGTATCCTGCTCAGACCTGGTCGAATGATCAAATGTGGGAGATCATGACTTAATGTGTCATCATGCACAACATGATCATCGAGAGCGAGCAGGAAGAGCCAGTGTTTGACACTGAACCATACTACAGGCAGGGTCCTCCAGCCGAAGTTGATCACCAGCTACTGGCAACCTGGACTACCTACTTTAGTATGCGTCAGGAGATCCGAGACTTCATGGTGCATCATCAACTGCAGCAGGATCTAATGGAGCACCTATGGAGGATTAAGGGCGATGCCTAGCTCGACGTGTGATGAAATATGAGTTTTTATTTGTTGAACTATATAATTTGTATTGAACTATTTGTTGTTGCACTATTTTGTTGAACTATTTGATTTTCTATGATGAACTATGTGATAAAAAAATTATTTATGTTAAGAATTCAACGCCGAACCATGCTGAATATGGGCCGATTCTCGTTCCTATAGGGCTTTTTTCGTCGAAAGTGGGCCGAAAACTGGGCTGATATCGACGCCGGAGAGCGACGGCTGGATGCCCAACCGCCCCAGCGCCGATTTTATCGCCGGCTCGCCCCCAGATGGCGATTTTTATGCCTCCTGGAGGCCAAGAGATGGTCTCAGTGGTAGCCGATCGGTGCAGCTACCTCCCGTAGTGCATGCCCCTGGCAATGTATGTCCTGCACACATATGATGCACGCATTTTAAGTACAAAGAAGACTGCAATTGATATCAGCTTGGCAAAATTGACGGAGGCGACGCTTACGGAGGCGTAGTGGTTGACGTCCCGGTGGTGCGCCTCGTCGGCGCGGACAACCCTGACGACATCTTTCAGGGTCGCGCCGGCCGGGAGGCGCCAGTAGTCGATGGCGATGGCTGGCGCGGCCACGTCGTCGATCTTGCCGGCCTCGAGGTCACGGAGGAACTCGGTGTAGGAGTGCACGGCCTCCTCCTCCAGGTACCCCATCATGCGGTGCGCGACCTTTGGGGAGGCGAGGTAGGTGGTGAGGTAGGCGTGGAGGAAGACGCCCTGGACGGCGACGGCGAGCGCGCGCTCGTACCACCGCGGCTGGGACATCTCCATGAAGGTCATGAGGTGCATGCGCTCGTTCTCGGCCTCCTCCAGCAGTGCGCGGATCCACCCGCCGCTCTGCTCGAAGCGCCGGAGCGACCGGAGGTGGAGCACCGCGCAAGCCACCATGCCGGGGACTGCGGCCACCGTCTCCAGCATCATGTCGCGGCAACCGTACCTCCTCAGCGTGCGTGCGTACATAAGCAAAGAAGAACTGTGAGCAAGTCAAGTGTACAATTCCCTTTTATTTTAGCTGTGGCGAGTCGATGGAAAATGTACACAAATTGCTTCGATTGAACTTTTTTTTTTGCAATCGATCCACTGCAAGTAGCATAACAAACATGAGTACTAATCGTCTCACTTCAAATTTGATATGAAAATTCAGGTTGGTCGGCGGAGAGTTGCATCAAATAGGTGGTCAAACCCAGTCCACGCATCACAAAACCAATCCACTTAGGTTTAATTTTTTATAGTTAAATTATGAAAAATATATTAATAAAAGATTAAGTAATGGAAGTACTAATGCAAAAAAGGAAAATAATCATTTAAATAATGCTGTCAAGAAACAAGTTTCCAAAACGGGGAAATTTTATTTTGCGTAAAATAACAAAATGTTCACATATTTAGATAAAAATGTTAATACGTAATCCCGCGTAAAGAAATATAAGGGCGTTTAGATCACTAAAGTAGAGATCTAAACGCTCTTATATTTCTTTACGGAGGGAATATGAAATAAAATATGGACGCTGATAATGCTGACACGTGTGGTGAAAGCAACACCCGTCATATGCCCTACAACACATAAATTACGCCACGTCACCGCATGCATGTGAAAATCTTTTTGGATTTCTAGTTTTTAAAATATTTTATCTCTTAAATGAAAAATCCGATTGAAGATTCATTTCACCATTAAATCCATCGTGAAGAGATCTTCGGAACTAGATTTCGTATCAATATGTTTCGACGACATTTTTTGCATTAAAAGTTGTCATGTCTATTGCACATGAATTGTCATGGATTTTACACTGAAGTTGACATGATATGTTACAACTATTTTTTTATCTTTAAAAGTAAATGTTGCCATATTATAAAACTGGAATTAAGAAACTAGACATGCCATGAACCATAAACTAAAATTGCCATCATACATGCACTTAAAATTGTTATGGTTCATACGAAAAAATAATTTTCATGGTCAAAGCACTGGAATTGCCATGGTCAAAATATTGGGGAACGTAGCAGAAATTCAAAATTTTCTTACGTGTCACCAAGATCTATCTATGGAGAAACCAGCAACGAGGGGAAGGAGAGTGCATCTACATACCCTTGTAGATAAGCTAAGCGGAGCGTTCAAGTGAAGCAGGATTGATGGAGTCATACTGCGTCGTGATTCAAATCACCGATGATCCTAGTGCCGGAGCAGACGGCACCTCCGCGTTCAACACACGTACAGCCGGTGGCGTCTCCCATGCCTTGATCCAGCAAGGAGAGAGGGAGAGGTTGAGGAAGACTCCATCCAGCAGCAGCCTGTGGCGTGGTGGTGGTGGAGGCGTGGCAATCCTGCGAGGCTTCGCCAAGCACCTGCGGGAGAGGAAGGAGGTGTCACGAGAGGGAGGGAGGTGCCGAGGACTCAGGTGTGGCTTCCCTCCCTCCCTCCCTTTATATTGGTGCAAGAGAGAGGGAGGGCGCAGCCTTGCCCCTTCCTCCAAGGAAGGGAGTGCGGCCAAGAGGGGTGAGTCCATCCTCCCCAAGGCACCTTGGAGGTGCCTTCCCCCCTGGACTCTTCCCTCCCCAAGTCTCCTTGGCGCATGGGCCTCTTGGGGCTGGTGCCCTTGGCCCATATGGGCCAATGCACACCCCTACAGCCCATGTGGCCACCTGGGGCAGGTGGACCCCAGTGGACCCCGGACCCCTTTCGGCACTCCCGTACAATACGATAATGCGCGAAACTTTTCCGGCGACCAAAATAAGACTTCCTATATATAAATCTTTACCTCCGGACCATTCCGGAACTCCTCGTGACATCTGGGATCTCATCCGGGACTCCGAACAACATTCAGTAACCACATACAAACTTCCTTTATAACCCTAAGCGTCGCCAGAACCTTAAGTGTGTAGACCCTCACGGGTTCGGGAACCATCACGGAACATGACCCGAGGCGTTCTCCGGTCAATAACCAACAGCGGGATCTGGATACCCATGTTGGCTCCCACATGTTCCACGATGATCTCATCGGATGAACCCACGATGTCAAGGACTCAATCGATCCGTATACAATTCCCTTTGTCTAAGCGGCATTGTACTTTCCGAGATTCGATCGTCGGTATCCCGATACCTTGTTCAATCTCGTTCTGCGGCAAGTCTCTTTACTCGTCCCGTAACACATCATCCCATGATCAACCCCTTGGTCACATTGTGCACATTATGATGATGTCCTACCGAGTAGGCGGAGATACCTCTCCGTCACACGGAGTGACAAATCCAGTCTCGATTCGTGCCAACCCAATGCAGACACTTTTCGGAGATACACCTGTAATGCACCTTTATAGCCACCCGATTCGTTGTGGACGTTTGGTACACCAAAGCATTCCCTCGGTATCCGGGAGTTGCACAATCTCATGGTCTAAGGAAATGATACTTGACATTTAGAAAAGCTTTAGCATAAGAACTACCGATGCATGCTAGGCTTAGGATTGGGTCTTGTCCATCACATCATTCTCCTAATGATGTGATCCCGTTATCAATGACATCCAATGTCCATGGTCAGGAACCCGTAACCATCTATTGATTAACGAGCTAGTCAACTAGAGGCTTACTAGGGACATGGTGTTGTCTATGTACCCACACATGTATCTGAGTTTCCTATCAATACAATTATAGCATGGATAATAAGCGATTATCATGAACAAGGAAATATAATAATAACTAATTTATTATTGCCTCTAGGGCATATTGCCGGCCAGCCTCCCACTTGCACTAGAGTCAATAATCTAGTTCACATCGCCATGTGATTAACACTCACAGGTCACATCGCCATGTGACCAACATCCAAAGAGTTTACTAGTTCACATCATCATGTGATTAAGACTCATTGAGTTACGGGGTTTGATCATGTTTTGCTTGTGAGAGAGGTTTTAGTCAGCGGATCTGAACCTTTCGGATCCGTGTGTGCGCTACAAATTTCTAGGTCATATTATAAATGCTGCTTCCACGCTCCATTTGAAACTATTCCAAATGGTTGCTCCACTATCGTATCCGGTTTGCTATTCGAGTCATTCGGATAGGTGTCAAAGCTTACATCGGCGTAACCCTTCGCCGAACTCTTCATCACCTCCATAATCGAGAAACATGTCCTTATTTATTCCAAGGACAATTTTGACGCTGCCCAATGATCCCCATTCTGGATCATTCTTGTACCTTATAGTGACTCATGGCAAGGCACACTTCGGTGCGGTACCACGGCCTTAGCATACTATAGAGCCTACGTCTAAAGCATAGGGACTGACCTTCGTCCTTTCTCTCTTTTCTACCGTGGTGAGCTTTAAGTCTTAACTTCATACCTTACATCTCAGGCAAGAACTCCTTCTTTGGTGATCCATCTTGAACACCTTCAAGATCATGTCAAATATGTGCTCATTTGAAAGTATCATTTAAGCGTTTTCGATCTGTTCTCATAGATCTTGATGCTCAATGTTTAAGCGACTTAATCCAGGTTTTCACTTGAAAAACACTTTTCAAATAACCCTATATGCTTTCTGAGAAAATTCTTCATCATTTACGATCATCAATATGTCGGCGACATATACTCATCGAAATTCTATAGTGCTCCCACTCACTTCTTTGGAAATACAAGTTTCTCACAAACTTTGTATAAACCCAAAATCTTTGATCATTTATCAAAAGCGTATATTCCAACTCCGAGATGCTTACTCCGGTCCTTAGAAGGATCATTTGGAGCCAGCATACCTTTAGCATCCTTAGGATGCGACAAAAACTTTCTGATTGTATCACATACAACCTTTCCTTACAAAGCTGGTAAGGAAACACGTTTTGACATCCATCGCGATTTCATAAATTCAGCTAATGCTAACATGATTCCGACGGACTTAAGCATCGCTACGGATGAGAATATCTCATCGTAGTCAACTCCTTGAACTTGTGAAAAACTCTTCGCCACAAGTCGAGCTTCATGAGGCGGTGACATTACCGTCCACGTCCGTCTTCTTCTTAAAGATCCATTTATCTCAATGGCTTGCCGATCAGCGGGCAAGTCCACCAAAGTCCATGCTTTGTTACGATACATGGATCCTATCTGATTTCATGGCTTCTAACCATTTGTTGGAATATGGGCCCACCATTGCTTCTCCATAGCTCGCGGGTTCATTGTTGTCTAGCAACATGACATTCAAAACGGGATCACCGCACCACTCCAGGCCGATGCGGCGTCCTTGTCGTCCCTCGAGGTTCGGTAGTGACTTGATCTGAAGCTTCATGATCACTATCATAAGCTTCTACTTCAATTGATGTAGGTGCCACAGGAACTTCACGTATACTGCTACCTGTGGTTGAAGTGATGGTTCAATAACCTCATCAAGTCTCCACCATCCTCCCACTCAATTCTTTTCGAGAGAAACTTTTCCTCGAGAAAGGACCCGTTCTAGAAACAATCCCTATTGCTTTCGGATCTGAATTAGGAGGTATACCCAACCGTTTTGGGTGTCCTATGAAGATGCATTTTATCCGCTTTGGGTTCGAGCTTATCAACTGAAACTTTTTCACATAAAGCGTCGCAGCCCCAAACCTTTAAGAAAGCGACAACTTATGGTTTCTCCAAACCATAGTTCAAGCGGTGTCGTCTCAGCGAATTACGTGGTGCCCTATTAAAGTGAGTGCGGTTGTCTCTAATGCCTAACCCATGAGCGATAGTGGTAATTCGATAAGAGACATCATTAGTGCGCACCATATCCAATAGGGTGCAACTATGATGTTCGGACACACCATCACACTATGGTGTTCCAGGCGGTATTAATTGTGAAACAATTTCCGCGGTGTCTTAATTGCGTGCCAAAGCTCGTAACTCAGATACTCATCTCTATGATCATATCATAGACATTTTATCCTCTTGTCACAATGATCTTTAACTTCACTCTGAAATTACTTGAACCATTCAATAATTGGACTTTGTATTTCATCAAGTAAATATACTCAACATCTACTCGAATCATGCAGTGAAAGTCGAGAACATAACGATATTCACTGCATGCCTCGGCACTCATTGGACTACACACATCAAAATGTGTTACTTCCAACAGGTTGCTACCTTGTTCCATCTTCTTTGAAACCGAGGCTTTTAGGTCATCTTGCCCATGTGGTATGATTTGCATATCTCAAGTGATTCAAAATCAAGTGAGTCCAAATGATCCATCTGCATGGAGTTTCTTCATGCGTATACACCAATAGACATGGTTTGCATGTCTCAAACTTTTCAAAAGCGAGTGAGTCCAAAGATTCATCAACATGGAGCTTCTTCATGCGTTTTATACCAATATGACTTACATGGCAGTGCCACAAGTACGTGGTACTATCATTACTATCTTATATCTTTTGGCATGAAAATGTGTATCACTGCGATCGAGATTCAATAAACCATTCTTTTTAGGTGCTAGACCATTGAAGGTATTATTCAAATTAACAGAGTAACCATTATTCTCCTTAAATGAATAACCGTATTACGGCGGACATAATCCAATCATGTCTATGCTCAGCATAAACACCAAATTACAATTTTTAGGTTTTAACTCCAATATTGATGGTAGAGGGCGTGCGATGCTTGATCATATCAACCTTGGAAACACTTCCAACACGTGTCGTCGACTCACCTTTAGTTAGTCTCCGTTTATTCCGTAGCTTTTGTTTTGAGTTACTAACACTTAGCAGCGAACCGGTATCTAATACCACTGGTACTACTAGGAGTACTAGTAAAGTACACATTAACATAATGTATATCCAATATACTTCTATCGACCTTGCCGACCTTCTTATGTACCAAGTATCTAGGGTAATTCTGCTCCGATGGCTGTTCCCCTTATTACGAAGCACTTAGTCTCGGGTTTGGGTTCAACCTTGGGTTTCTTCCTTTGGGCGACAACTGATTTGCCGTTTCATGAAGTGTCCCTTCTTGCCCTTGCCCTTCTTGAAACTAGTGGTTCAACCAACCATCAACAATTGATGCTCCTCCTTGATTTCTACTTTCGCGGTGTCAAACATCGTGAATGCCTCAAGGATCATCATATCTATCCCTGACATGTTATAGTTCATCACGAAGCTCTAGCAGCTTGGTGGCAATGACTTTGGAGAAACATCACTATCTCATCTGGAAGATCAACTCCCACTCGATTCAAGTGATTGTTGCACTTTCCGGACAATCGAGCACAAGCTCAATGATTGAGCTTTTCTCCCTTAGTTTGCAGGCTAAGAAAATCGTGGAGGTCTTATACCTCTTGGCGTGGGCACGCAGCTTTGAAATCCCAATTTCAGCCCTCGAAACATCTCATATGTTCATGACGTTTGAAAAAGCGTCTTTGGTGCCTCAACTCTAAACCGTTTAAGCCCGAACTATCACGTAGTTGTCAAAGCGTGTATGTCCGATGTTCGTAACATCCACAAGCGGCGTTTGGGGTTCAACACCTGTGGCGGTGCATTAAGGACATAAGCTTTCTCTTGTCGCATAATCGCTCATCAACTTTCAACTATATTTTTCTAGGAACATATCTAAATAGTGGAACTAAAGCGCGAGCTTCTGACATAATTTGCAAAGATCTTTTGACTATGTTAGGGATAATTAAGTTCATCGGTGAACTCCCACTCAGATAGACATCCCTCTAGTCATCTAAGTGATTACATGATCCAAAGTCAACTAGGCCGTGTCCGATCATCACGTGAGACGGACTAGTCATCATCGGTGAACATCTTCATGTTGATCGTATCTACTATCGACTCATGCTCGACCTTTCGGTCTCTTGTGTTCGAGGCCATGTATGCATACATGCTAGGCTCGTCAAGCTAACCTAAGTGTTACTGCGTGTGTAAATCTGGCTTACACCCGTTGTATGTGAATGTAAGAATCTATCACACCCGATCATCACGTGGTGCTTGAAGCAGCGAACTTCCATAGCGATTGCCTGCAGTTAAGGGAACACCTTCTTGAAATTTTAATGAGGGATCATCTTATTTACTACCGTCGTTCTAAGCAAATAAGATGCATAAACATGATAAACATCACATGCAATCAAATAGTGACATGATATGGCGATATCATTTTGCTCCTTTTGATCTCCATCTTGGGGCTCCATGATCATCATCGTCACCGGCATGACACCATGATCTCCATCATCATGATCTCCATCATCGTGTCTTCATGAAGTTGTCTAGCCAACTATTACTTCTACTACTATGGCTACGGTTAGCAATAAAGTAAAGTAATTACATGGCGTTAATATAATGACACGCAGGTCATACAATAAATAAAGACAACTCCTATGGCTCCTGCGGTTGTCATACTCATCGGCATGCAAGTCGTGATTCCTATTACAAGAACATGATCAATCTCATACATCACATATCATTCATCACATTCTTCTTGGACATATCACATCACATAGCATACCCCTGCAAAAACAAGTTAGGCGTCCTCTAATTGTTGTTTGCATGTTTTCTGTGGTTGCTATGGGTTTCTAACAAACGTTTCTTACCTCGCCAAAACCACAACGTGATATGTCAATTGCTATTTACCCTTCATAAGGACCCTTTTCGCATCGCATCCGATCCGACTAAAGTGGGAGAGGCGGCACCCGCTAGCCACCTTATGCACCAAGTGCATGTCGGTCGGTGGAACTTTGTCTCACGTAAATGCGTGTAAGTTCGGTCCAGGCCGCTTCATCCCACAATACCGTCGAAACAAGATTGTAGTAGTAACGGCAAGCATATTGAACAAAATCAACGCCCACAACTACTTTGTGTTCTACTCGTGCAAAGAACCTACGCAATAGACCTAGCTCATGATGCCCTTTGTTGGGGAGCGTGGCGAAATTCAAAATTTTCCTACGTGTCACCAAGATCTATCTATGGAGAAACCAGCAGCGAGGGAAGGAGAGTGCATCTACATACCCTTGTAGATCGCTAAGCGAGCGTTCAAGTGAGCAGGGTTGATGGAGTCGTACTGCGTCGTGATTCAAATCACCGATGATCCCTAGTGCCGAGCAGACGGCACCTCCGCGTTCAACACACGTTCAGCCCGGTGGCGTCTCCCATGCCTTGATCCAGCAAGGAGAGAGGAGAGGTTGAGAAGACTCCATCCAGCGGCACAGACAGGCGTGGTGGTGGTGGTGGAGGCGTGGCAATCTGCTGAGCCGCCAAGCACTGCGGGGAGAGGAGGAGGTGTCACGGGAGGGAGGGAGGTGCCGAGGGACTCGGGTGTGGCTTCCCCTCCTCCCTCCACTATATATAGGTGCAAGAGAGGGGGAGGCCTTGCCCCTTCCTCCAGGAAGGGGTGCGGCCAAGAGGGGGAGGAGTCCATCCTCCCCAAGGCACCCTCGGAGGTGCCTTCCCCCCTTTGGCCTCTTCCTCCCCAAGTCTCCTTGGCGCATGGGCCTCTTGGGGCTGGTGCCCTTGGCCCATATGGGCCAAAGGCGCACCCCCAGCCCATGTGGCCCCCGGGGCAGGTGGACCCCCAGTGGACCCCGGACCCCTTCGGCACTCCGGTACAATACCGATAATGTCTGGCGAAACTTTTCGGCGACCAAAATAAGACTTCCTATATATAAATCTTTACCTCCGGACCATTCCGGAACTCCTCGTGGCGTCCGGGATCTCATCAGGACTACGAACAACATTCAGTAACCACATACAAACTTCCTTTATAACCCTAGCGTCGCCAGACCTTAAGTGTGTAGACCCTACGGGTTCGGGAACCATCTGAGACATGGCCAAGGCGTTCTCCGGTCAATAACCAACAGCGGGATACGGATACCCATGTTGGCTCCCACATGTTCCACGATGATCTCATCGGATGAACCACGATGTCAAGGACTCAATCGATCCGTATACAATTCCCTTTGTCTGGCGGCATTGTACTTGCCCGAGATTGATCTTGGTATCCCGATACCTTGTTCATTCGTTACCGGCAAGTCTCTTTACTAGTCCCGTAACACATCATCCCGTGATCAAACCCTTGGTCACATTGTGCACGATATGATGATGTCCCTACCGAGTGGGCCCGAGATACCTCTCCGTCACACGGAGTGACAAATCCAGTCTCGATTCATTGCCAACCCTTAGCAGACACTTTCGGAGATACGTAATGCACCTTTATAGCCACCCGATTCACGTTGTGGCGTTTGGTACACCAAAGCATTCCCTACGGTGTCCGGGAGTTGCACAATCTCATGGTCTAAGGAAATGATACTTGACATTTAGAAAAGCTTTAGCATCTGAACTACGATGCATGCTAGGCTTAGGATTGGGTATTGTCCATCACATCATTCTCCTAATGATGTGATCCCGTTATCAATGACATCCAATGTCCATGGTGGGAAACCGTAACCATCTTTTGATTAATGAGCTAGTCAACTAGAGGCTTACTAGGGACATGGTGTTGTCTATGTACCCACACATGTATCTGAGTTTCCTATCAATACAATTATAGCATGGATAATAAACGATTATCATGAACAAGGAAATATAATAATAACTAATTTATTATTGCCTCTAGGGCATATTTCCAACAATTAGTACCGGTTGGTAACACCAACCGGCACTAAATGTTTGGGTGTTTTTTTTTAATTTTTCTTTAATTTTGTGTTTTCAATTTAATTTAGTGATTGTTTTACATTATAATGAGTTGTTAAATCATTAGGTGAAAGTACCACGGATTAGTTTCGACTGGATGCATTATTGGATATCTCTATATATAGCTAGCTAGCTAGAGTATATGCCATATCCATATTATACTTGATCAACTATATAATATATACGGATATGGCATATACTTGATCACTTAACTAGGTAGGATTCATCCATTTGAAACTAAACCGCTATTTCTTCATTAAATGATATAATAATTAACTAGCTATCTAATCACCACCGGCACTACTAGCTTAAAGAAGAAACATTCACTTGTACGAGAAGCAAAAATATTATCGATCGAGTTCAACATGATTGTCATGATACTATAAGCGTTCATATATAACACCACAAAAGCAAATCACTTAAGTTCGGAACAAAAGAACACGGACATGAAAGGACAAGTACTAATTAAGAGCAGCATGAAGAACTAGCTAAATCACTCCTGCTAGCTACTCTCTCTACGGTAAAATAGCATAGAACATGTATAGCTCTCACGATTGATCATCTTTGGAGCATGCCGATGAACACATCTCCTAATCATGGGCTGCGCTTCTCATTGCTGCCCCCTAGTACTTCTCTGCGATCATTAACAATTTTCCTCCAATCTTTCACTATTAAGCATTCATCGCTTCTAGAAATCCTGAATGCATTCATGTGCAATGCGGAGGATATCTTGGCACGTAAGCTAACAATTGACATCGACCTTTAGTCTCGATCACTGAGGCACAACTATCGCCGAGGTCCTGTTTAAGAACATTGTATAGTACTTAATTAATATACTTAGCAATGAAAGTTTAGCAAAAAATTATGTATGCAAAATATGCACTAAGGACAAATAGTAAATATCTTACCATCATTCCTAAATAGATGTGACCGTAGTTCAATACCATCACTATTAGTGCATGCGTTTTGAGTACTAACATTTCTAAGTGCGAGGAAGAAAATTTGTCTTGGCGGTATGAAGATCCTCAAGCCATGAAACATAATGACTTATCTCCTCATGATTTAGTTCAGCTCCGGAGACGGTAGTAGGTCCTGTCTATGGCGTCGGACATGTTTGGTTGAATGGAGATAAGCTGTCAATAGAAATTAGTTGTCGATTATTTTGAATAAGCAATATCAAAGACAAAAATATAGTTGAGAAGAACTCACATAATGGTAGAAGCTGGGCGTCGCACATCGACCCATATGTCTCTATTACCTTCAATATCATCTTAGGACGAATATCAAAGGTGATAACCATACCGAGGCTCAAATGCATAAGCCTTGCATAGTGCTTGCCAAGTTTTGCATTCAAAATAATGTGTCGTGTGTGTATTGTATACTTTGGCGTTGAAAGTATAACCATCATGCTCAGTTTTCAGGTAAGCTCTCTTTACCTCCATAGTTTCCATATCTTTGAAACCTATCTTATCCAAGACAAAAATTCTTGCATGGCACGGGATGCGCTAGTAGAATAGTGAAAATTAAAAATTATAAGTCAGGCAAATGAAGCATATATAGGTCATGCTTAATTACGAAAACAGACTTGTCATTGTGACTTCTTTGTATCAAATTGAAAGTCTCATCCAGACGATCTTTGAATAGCCTACCATCAACAAGGAAATTTACATACGCCATGGCAGCATTTGGTCTTCACAGTATTAGCACATAATGAAATTTTTTCCATTAAATCAGACGACATTTCCTATGTTCATATTAAGTGAAACATTAATCACTTACTAATTCAATTAATTCAACTACTTCTATTAATTCAACTAAGCATTTACTAAAATAAACTAGTTATAGTAATTCAATTAGTTTAAAGCATTTACTAAAAATAAACTAGTTCTATATATCAACTAGTTCAACTAAACATTTACTAAAAATAAACTAGTTATATTAATTCAACTAGTTCAACTAAGCATTTACTAAAAATAAACTAGTTATATTAATTCAACTAGTTCAACTATGCATTTACTAAAAATAAACTAGCTAGTTCTATATATATATTAATTCAACTAGTTCAACT